>CM053403.1:145887637-146041389 GCA_028644305.1 Xerus rutilus | reverse complement strand
GGGTTTGACTTCAAAGAGCTCAACTGGGAGCCAGCCAGGTCTGTTTTACAGACAGGACACAGGGATGCAGAAGCCATTCCTCAGTCTGCCCCTAGTGCCAGCAGGGAGCTCCTACCTGGCACATCTTGTTGGTTTCTACCTTTCCCTTCTGAACTGAGACACCACTTTAGTACCTTTTAGATCTGATTGTGTTCAATTTAATGCTGTGTTTCTGCCCAGAGCACACACACCAACATGGTACACACATGTTACAAACACCCCATGCAGGCTTCGTAAGTTCAGCCAGTGTCAATGCCTAAGTCAGCAGTGTTGGTCCACGGACAGCTTCCGGCTCACCAGATGGCCATCCATCAAAATTTCTGTGACAGGGTATGAAATGACTGGCATGGTTTTTAAATAAAACCACTAGAAAGGAAAACACCATCCATTTGGAGCTGAGCAGAGGCTCCCACGTGTCTGGTTCAGTGTGGCACAGGCAGGAGCAGCCACCAGCCTGGATCACTGCCCACAGTGGCCCAGCCAGCCACAGGAGGTGGATGAGTCGCTTGTCAGCAATGCCAGGGAGGACTCCAGACCCATAGCTCCTGGCTCTGGAAGAATGGAATTGCCCTGGGAGTCAGTAACCCTGGGCTCAAGCAAGAAGGGCAAAGCTCCTCCACCAATGTGACAGTGATGGAGAGTGCTCAGCAGGGCTGATGTCCCTACAAGGCCCAGGCAGAGTGCACTGACCTGTCCCCACCTTGCCAACTGATGAGAAGGAAAACAGAAAAGGAGGTGACACATTTAGATCTAATTTGGTCCATTTAAAAACCTGCTTATGCAAATGATGGCCTCTAGACAGGAGTTGCTTCTTGGAAGGGCTGCAGTGTCCCTGTCCTTCCCCAGACTCTGCGGATCTGTCACACAGTTAATGGCTTTCATGATCTATTCCTCTGTGTCCCCTACACCCTGAAGGTAAATCACAGGGTCTTCTCAGCCGCCAGTGTATTTCTTTTGGTTTGCAATGCAGAATGACAGAGCTGCAGGCTGAGCTTTGTCTCTGTGGAGACGGGAGGAAGGATGGGGTTCAGGGTGCTCTCCCAACCAAGAAGACTCCCAAGGCCACCCTGGCTCCTCAGTGTGGACAGTGGCAGCAGCTTGCTCAAGATGCAAAATCTGTGTCCCTCTCCAGACCACTGAGTCAAAATGATCTGCAGGGGCTGCATGTGTTATGATTTGAGACGCTCTGCCCTATGGGACAGGGGTGGAAGATGGTAGTGGTGGTCACCAAGTTATCCTGCCTTCTGCCCTGAGGTCAGATTGCCCATGCGAGTGGCTTTGGCCAACAGGCTACCAGTGGAAGTGATCCGTGTGGTTTCCGGCAGAGGCTGTGATGCTCCAGCAGGAACCCTGCCACTTGTCTCCTTGCCACAGTGAGCAGCAAAGTACCCCAGATGACGATCCGTCACCCCGGGCCTAGGAAAGGAGAGTGAGAACCAGGGAATAGAGCCCCCAACAGAATGTTCTGCTTCTTCCATTGGTCCCACCTAACACTGCCTGGGAAATGAAGAGGACCTCTGTCCATGAAGAGGACAGAATTCACTGGAGGAGACGGGACTTCCACGGTCATGAAAATCACTATGGAAAGCAGAAGGAATGTTCCAGAATGTTGAAAGTGCAAAGAGAGCCCTTTGAGCAGTTGGAGGAAGGAAAGGTCTCTCCAGCTGGGAAGGGGCTTCCTGGAGGAGGTGGGAGTGAACCTGGAATTTCACAGTGGGTGACTTGCTGTTGTGCAGGGCAGGTTCTGAGCTGAGGGGACCCCATGACCAAGCCTGGGGAGGTCAGGTGGGTAACCTGGCATATCTGAGGAGAGCTGACAGGCCTGGAAGAGAGGGGCGGGCAGGGTCTGGTACTGTCAAGAATAAGTGCAAAGGTGGGGGGCAGAGCAAGGAGCCCAGCAGTCGGGGACTTGGTGGGGGTGGGGAGCACTGGACAGCAGGAAGAGACGGAGCAGAGATGGAGGGAGAGGTCCTCAGGCCCCGCGGAGGGCAACCAGCTGCGTGCTCTTTATTCTTCCACTGCCCGGGGTCATGGGGGCATGAAGGAGCGTTTCACAGGACTAGAGGGGATGCCTGCTCCCAGGCCAAGGTGGCTATTGTCTCAGAGGCTCGCTTGCTGGCCTGCAGCAGGGTCCACTAGGCTGACTGAGCTGAGGCTCAGCCCTTGATCTCCTGTCTCCCCACACCTTTCAAATTCCAAGCACTGGGTGCATGAAGACTTGCCTACCTCGGGCACCACCAGGCTAGCCTGGGCCAGGCGGACCTTGGCCTCAAAAGGAGGAGGGTGATCCCTGACCTCCTGCTCAGGCTAGAGGACAGGCTCAGGGTCCTGTGGCTGAGATGTGCCATCGCCCTCTGGCTCTGGCTTAGACAGCCACTTCCACCCAAAAAATGGTTCACATCAATCACACATTCAAGGACCGCTGGTTTCTCTTGATTTGATCTTTCCTTTGAGGTCTGCTAGTTGTGAAGAAGAATTCAAATGACCTTCCCTGCATGGATCTCTCCCTTTCTCTCTCTCTCACTCTCCTATCTGTATCTCTGAGGGGTTATAATCTGCTTTTCATATCTGTAATCAATTAACAGCAACCTATGTTTTTTGTCTTAGCATTTAGTACACAAAGGAAACCACTTTTCACTTTTCAGAAAAGCCAAGGACACCAGGTTTCACCTTGGGAATGAAATGCAGATTTCATTAAAAGGAAAGATCTTTCATTAAGATCCTTCTTAAGTTCATAATGCTGACTCCAGCAGTGCCCAAGAGCCTTTCTGGATGCCACCATTTCTCATTTATGTGCAAATGCCAGCGACTCAGCTGCAAGACTGATTCCAATTTGAACAGTGCACAGAGTGGCCAGTGGTGCTAGAAGGTTCTCAGGATGTGGGACTTTCAGTGTCAAAGTGAGGACAGTCTCAGGAGAACTGAGATCCTCCAAGCTGCAGAGCCTCTAAAGAAAGTCCTTCTAGTGTGTCACCAGCATTGGGCAGTTTGTTTCACCCACTTGGGCCTCAGTTTCCTCAACTGTAAAATGAGAAGGTTAAATCAGGAGGTTGTCCTCCTGGGAAACCTCCTTCTCTCTTTGAGCCCAGTCTTCTAGTCTTCCAGAGCTTTCTAACTGGGTTCCTTTCTTTTTTTTCTACAGATAATCATTTTATTGAGATAGAGTTTATACACCATATAGTTCACAACTTCAAAATTTCACCCTTTTAAGGTTAAAAGATTTTTAGCATTGCTCTAGTTTGGATCTTGAATGTTCCCCAAAAGCCCAGGTGATAAAAGCTTGGTCCCCAGTCCACAGTGCTATTGAGAGGTGGTAGAACCTTCAGGAGGTGGGTGGAGCCTGGCGGGCGGAAGTTAGCTCATGGGCCATCCCTCTGTCCCTCTTGACTTCCCAGCTATCTGCCAAGAGGCGAGCAGGCTCCTCAGCCACACCTCCACCATGGCGTGTTGCCTCCCACAGGACACAAAGCACCAAGCCAATCATGGACTGAAGCCTCTGACACGGAGAGCCAAAGTCAGCCTTTCCTCTGTATAGTTGATAATCTCAGGTATTTTGTCACAGTGATGGAAGCCTGACTAACACAAGCATATTCTTAGAGTTATAGTGCAACTATCCTTATTTTTTGCCCATTCTTTTTCCTGTTACTCATACTGGATAATCTCCACTGACTTACCTTCAAGTTTGGTCTTCTTTTATTTGACAACTCCCATAGGGTAGTTTTCTTTGAGAAAGCCTTTGACAAAATTCAGCACCCATTCATGATTTTAAAAAAAATCTGAAGAAACTAGGGCTAGGAGGAACCTACCCCAACACCATAAAGGCTATATATAAAAAACCCAAAGACAATCTCATAGTAAATGGGGAAAAACTAAAAGCATTTCCTTTAAAATACGGGACAAGACAAGGATGTCCACTCTCACCACTCTTACTTAATATAATGCTAGAAATTCTGGCCAAAGCAATTATGCAAGAGAAGGAAATGAAAGGGATAAAAATAGGAAATAAAGAAATCAAGTTATCACTATTTGTAGATGGTAGGATCTTCTCCTTAGAAAGATCCCAAAAAACCTCCACCAAAAGACTGCTAGAGCTAATATATGAATTCAGCTAATGGGCCAGTTACAAAATCAACACACAAAAAATCAATAGCTGGTGGCAGGGCTGTGGGGGGCACACTCCTATAATCCCAGTGACTGGGGAGGCTGAGGCAGGAGGATCACAAGTTTGAGGCTAGCCTCAGCAACTTAGTAAGACCCTGTCTCAAAATAAATAAAATATAAGAAGGGCTGGGGATGCACCTCAGTGGTTAAGCCCCGGAGGTTCAATCCCTGATACCAAAAAGACCCCCCAAAACAACCACAACAACAAAAAAATAGCTTTCCTATATACCATCAATGAATCTGCTGAGAAAGAAATCAGAAAAACAATTGCATTCACAATAGCCTCAAAACAAAAACAAAAAGTAACCCTATGATTAAATCTACCCAAGGAGGTAAAAGATCTCTACAAATGAAAACTAAAAAACACGGAAGAAAGACATTGAAGAAGACAGAAAGATCTCTATGCTCAGATAGGCAGGATTAATATTGTTAAAATGGCCCTACTACCAGAAATAATATACAAGTTCAATGCAATCCCCATCAAAACACCAATGACATTCTTCACAGAACTAGAAAAAACAGTCTTAAAATTCATTTGGAGCCAGGTGCGGTGGCTCAAGCCTGTAATCCCAGCACTTAGAGAGACTGAGACAGGAGAATCGCGAGTTCAAAGCCAGCCTCATCAATGGCGAGGCGCTAAGCAACTCAGTGAGACCCTGTCTCTACATAAAACACAAAATAGGGCTGGGGATGTGGCTCAGTGGTCGAGTGCCCCTGAGTTCAATCCCCAGTACCAAAAAAAAAAATTCATTTCGAAGAATAAAAGACCCAGAATAGCCAAAGCAATTCTAAGCCAAAAAAACAATGCTGGAGGCACCACAATACCTGACTTCAAATTATCCTACAGAGCTATAGTAACACAAACTGCATGGCACTGGCACAGAAACAGACACATAGACCAAGGGTACAGAACAGAAGACACAGAGACAAACCCACACATCTACAGTCACATGATCCTTGACAAAGCTGCCAAACACATACATCAGAGAGAAGATGGCCTTTTCAACAAATGGTGCTGGGAAAACTGGTTATCCATATGTAGAAGAATGAGATTAGACCCTTATCTCTTACCTTGCACAAAAATCAATTCAAAATAGATCAAAGACCTCAGAATTAGACCAGAAACTATGCAACTCCTAGAAGAAAACACAGAGTCAACACTCCAATATGAAGGCACAGGCAATGACTTCCTCACTAGGACCCCTAGAGCTCAGAAAATAATTCCAAGAGTTAATACATGGGATAGCACAAAAGTAAAAAGCTTCTGAACAGCAAAGGAAACAAGATGTGAATAGAGATCCTACAGAATGGAGAAAATCCTTGCTAGCTCCTCTTCTGACAAAGGATTAATATCTAGAATACATAAAGAACTGAAAAAACTTAGCACCAAAATAACACCCAATTAATAAATGGGCAAATGAATTAAACAGACACTTCTCAAAAGAAGAAATACAAATGGCCAACAAATGCATGAAAACAAGTGTCCAACATCACTAGCAATTATGGAAATGCAAATCAAAACCACACTGAGATTTCATCTCACATCAGTCAGAATGGCAGTCATCAAGAATACAAACAATAATGAATGCTGCCGGGGATGTGGAGCAAAAGGAACACTTTACACTGTTGGTTTAAAAGACTGTTTCTACTATTGGTCTAAAAGTGTTGCTGGGATTGTAAATTAGTACAACCTCTATGTAAATCAGTACGGAGCTTCCTCAAAAGAATAGATAAAGAACCAACCACCGTATGACCCACCTATACCAATTCTCATATTTATCCTAAAGAACTCAAGTTATGCTACAGTGATATGTGCATACCCATGTTTGAAGCAGCACAATTCACAACAGACAAACTATGGAGCCAGTCTAGGTGTCCATTAATGGATGAATGAATAAAGAAAATGTGGCACATGTGGAATTTCATTCAGCCACACACACATAAAAATGAAATCATGTCATTTGCAGGAAAATGGATGGAAATTGAGACCCTTATGTTGAGTAGATAAGTCAAACTCAGAAGGTCAAGGGTTGTATGTTTTCTCTCATATGCAGAAGCTGGAGAGGAGAAAGAAAAAGAAAGATGGGGGTGGATCTCATGAAAACTAAAGGGCGATCAGAAGAGAATAGGACCATGGGGTGGGAGGTGGGGTGGGAGGGGAGAAATGTTGGGGAGGGATAGTGACCAAACTATATTATTATATCATGTGCATACACTGAAATGAAACAAGTCCCATCATTATGTAAAACTAAAATGCACCAATAAAAAATGTGGATAAAAAAAAGATTGCATCTTTGAGTTTCTACTTAGTTCTGTTTAGTTCCAGAATGTTTTTAGTTCTTTGTCTTGTAATTTCTACCTCCTTATTGATATTTTTTATTTAGTGAGATATTGTTTTTATATTTTACTTTAATTCTTTAGATGTGGTTTCCTTCAGTTTTTTCAGTCTATTTATAATAGCTAACCTAAAGCCTTTGTCCAGTAAGTTGTACTTTCGTGTTTCTTTGTCTCTTAATTTTTTTCTTGAAAATGGGACATTTTACATATATAATGCAGCCAGTCCAAAATCAGGTTACTCTCTCCCACAGTGAATGGCTATGGTTGTCTGCTGCAGTTGTTGATGCTTAGTGACCTCCTTCTCTGCGTCCCCTTCCATGTCTGACCACTGACGTCTCCATTGAGGAAGCCCCTTCACGGCCCTGAGGCGCCAGCACCCCTGGGCTTGCTGAGGGCGCTGTGTGGGTGCTGGAGCACACCTGCAAGGCTTCAGCACTTAAACTCCGCCTTGTCTTTGCTCTTGTCTTGCCTTAGGGTCAGTGATGTCAGCGGGGGGATCAGGGGGAAGTTCCCTTCCACCCTACAAGGCTCACTGAAGACACAGATCACCAGAAGGCAGCACTGGATTTATTCAATGGTCACGTGTTCTCAGGAGCCACCTACAATCTGCCGCTCAAAGAAAGGGTCACCGTTTAAACACCTTCTTCCCAGGGGAGCGGGAAGTGGGGCTGCAGGCATTTTTGGAGGAATAGTAAACGATTTTTAGGAGAGACAAATGAGCCTGGGACAGAGCTCCTCTCACCTGTGGAGCAGCAAGGGTTGCTAGATAGAGGCAGGAGCCGCGTCTCCATCCTGAGCAGAAGCACCTTCTGGCACAGTCTCCCAGCTGCCCCTAGAGCTGCCCTTAGAGGAAGACATGAAAGCCTGTCTGGGCTGGGGACCTTGAGGCTCTTCTCTAGTGGCTAATCCTTCCTGCTCTTTGATGAGGTTCCTAGGAAGGGGGCTTAAGAGAATTGCATTTCTTTCAGAAATTTCCTCAGTCAGAAAAGCTAGCTTCAGAGAGAGCCCGCCTGTGCCGGGAGGGGCAAGAGGAGGTGAGCAAGTCCTGGAGCTGGGGCAGCCTCTGTGTCTTCCGGCTCCTTTAATGGAAAAGTGCTCAGCCAGCCCAGGCACCAGCCTCTGAGTCTTGCTGTCTGGCCCCAACAGGGCCTTCTCAGGAAAACGCACGCCTGTTTGCTTATCCATCGCCCAGCTGAAGGGCATTTGGTTGTCTCCAGTTTGGGTTCTCAGGAGTATGGCTGCGTAAGCATCTGGACCGGGTCTGTGTGAGCACACGTCTTCTTTCTCTGAGGTAAACATTTAGGAGGGGGCCTGCTGGGTCACAAGAGGAGAAGTAGAGAGCTTGGCAGGAAGTTTCCAAGCAGTTTTCCCAACTTTTCGCCTTCCTACCATCAGCACATGAGGTCAGCACTGCCCTGCAGGATGCCAGCACTGGCACTGTCGCTGTTTTTAAATTTCTCCTTAATGTGGATCATGGTGTCTCAGGATAGTTTCAATGTGCTTTTCCCTAATCATGAACGACAACACTGGGCATCTTTTTTTATTTTTATTTTTTGGTACCAGGGATGGAACTCAGGGGCACTCGATCACTGAGCCACATCCCCAGCCCTATTTTGTGTTTTATGTAGAGACAGGGTCTCACTGAGTTGCTTAGCGCCTCGCCCTTGCTGAGGCTGGCTTTGAACTTGCGAATCTCCTGTCTCAGCCTACCTAAGTGCTGGGATTACAGGCTACTGGGCATCTTTTAATGTTCTTATTTGTCTTTTATATATCTTTAGTGAAATGTCTGTTCAATTTTTTTGTCCATTTTTTAATTGGCTGCTTTGTATTTTTGATTTTGAGGAGTTTTGTATATATTTCAAAAATTATGTTTTGATCGCAAATGTCTAACCCTTGTCTCAAGACTCATCATGCTCCCGTGGAGCTTCCTGGCTCTGCACCTATAACACAGCATTTCACATTATACATAATATCTGAATCTATATGTGCCTCTCTGTCTACCCATCTACACACACACATTTACACACATGCATACACCCACAAAGCTTCTTAAGCCAGCTTTCTTTTTCAGTTTACTTCAGGAAACATTGACCATGTCCTCTTCAGGCACTGTACGAAGTACCTGGGAAGCAGACTTGAGCAGCACCTAGCTCCAGCAACTGCCGAACTTTAAGTTTTAAGAACATGTTAAATTTGGAATAAATTAAGAAGTATGTTAAGAACGACTACATGTAATACATCAGCTTTTTTAGTAGAAAACTGATTATTTGCTTAGATAATGATTGAAACATTTTCATTATGACGTTGTAAAGGTCATTCGTTACCATTAGTAAATCCTTTCTTTAATAAGAGTCAACAATATTCCTCAACACAGCCCTTCCTTAAAATATCATTTATTCCAAAAGAACACAGTTTGTGTCAGAAGATTTCAGCTGCAATTTTAAGTGGATATTTCTATATTCTGAGTTTATGAAATGTGATAAAAGCCAAGCCCAAAGACAAAACACTCAGGGTGTAGCACACATGCCTGCTATAAGCCCGGGCTCCTTGGGACAGCCCTGAAGATGTTCTATTGAACTGTAATTCAATTGTCTATCTGCATAACTCCTAGCAGAGTCTCCTGAACACAGAGAAAATGAACTTTTTATAGTAACTAAAGGAGCACTCACAATTTCTTAATATCCTCTTACACTAAGTCTAAAAAATGAAACATGGCAACTTTATTGCTTTTTTTTTTTAACTCACTGATTAAGACAGTAAAAGTTGTGCTCATTTCAATATTAAGAAATTAAAACCTCCTTTGAGACTCCCCCTGCCCTGGGGTAAGTTACATCTGTCAACTGCAAACAAGCTGGCCAGCTCGCAAGAAAACCTCCCTTGGGCTGCCATCCCGATAACATCGTGCTACACTGTCTAGGGCTTTTAAATATTATCCAAGGAAACTAAAAATAGGATGAAAAAATTAGACATGAGCACTTAAGATGCTCATGATTCAGCTTCTAGCCTGACGTCGCCGAGAACCCTGACTGTGCTACAGAAAGAAGAGCAGCAGCTTTGGTTTCCTCTGAAGCTTAGCAACCCGGGGTGAGGGGTGAGGACTGGCCCCACCCAGAATGGGAGGTGGAGGACCCCAGCTAGGGCTCAGTGGCTGCTGGTGATCAGAGCCACATATGCAGTCTAGTTCTAGGCAGGGGCACCTCGACTTCTAAACAGGGATCATGGAAGGACTCTGGCCTCTTGGATTCTTCCAATTGCCAATGCAGTACTGAAAAGAAGACAGAGGGCCTGAGTGGGGATAAGGTGGAGGGATTCCTGGGCAGGATGTTTACACTTCTTAACAATGATTTTTTGTCTTTTTTGTTGTTGTTGTTGTTTGTTTTTTGAAAGGAGGAAGAATGGGAGGGAAAGTGAGAGGGAAAGAGAAGTGGAGAAAGTGGCAGCGTGAGGGTAGGAAGAATCCAAAATAGGTCATGAGTGGTCTTTGCCAAAGCATAATCTTCATTTTCATTTTTTTTTTTGGTACTGGGGATTGAACTCAGGGGCACTCAACCACTGAGCCACATCCCCAGCCCTATTTTTTTGTGTTTTATGTAGAGACAGGGTCTCACTGAGTTGCTTAGTGCCTCGCAGTTGCTGAGGCTGGCTTTGAACTTGCGATTCTCCTGTCTCAGCCTCCCTAAGTGCTGGGCTTACAGGCTTGAGCCACTGCACCTGGCTGCATAATCTTCATTTTCTCCAAGGCTCAGGACCAGTGGAAGAACTGGAACTCCCTCCAGAGAAGATAGCAGGAACATAAGCTAATTATACAATTTGAATTTGCATATAATCGGCATGCTTTCTGGATAAGACAATAAAAATCCGTGTGGAGTGAAGTTCTGGTAGCACAATATACTTAACATAGCACTCAGCACCTCTAAGGGTCAAAAACCCCTTGCGCTAGCTCCAGGGGTGCTCAGGCAATGCATATTGTACAGAGGTTGGTGGCCAGAGGGTCTGAGCTCGGCCACCACATGACCTTGGCCACTACATGATCTTGTGCACCTAGCACTGAGGAGTGGCCTTCTCTCCTGTAGCACGGGGATGAGATTCAGTCCTCTCAGCGCTATTTTGAGGGGTGGATAAAATGATATATTTGGAATAATGCATTCAATGGAGTCTATTTTTGCAGTGCTCCTCACTGGTGCTAGTTATTTCAGTAAAGCTCTGGCCTTCCTGAGCCAATGGAAAGTCACCTGGGGTTTATGAGGTGGGAAGGTTGTGCCCAAAATGGGGGAAACCAAGAACCTAACCAAAGCCTCGTTCTACCTTTCCTGAGTTCCACCTGTACACCCAAATGAGTGGCTTGGCTTTTCACAGGCTATTGACAGTTGTGACACTTTGAAGACACAACCGGTGGGCTAGACTTCCCACGCCAGAGAGCTGGGGTACCTGGCCAAGCTCTCCATCCTCCAGTGTCACAAGTGACGGCAATGGAAAGAGCCCGACACAGGCTTGAAAGATGATGGCCTTCCTCTGACTTGCTCTGTCTAGGCAGGGACATGTCCATGGATGTCTGCTAGAACCCAGTGCAAATCCCGTGTCCCCCGGAGACAAGGAGACAAGGAATGGAGGGACTCAGAGCTCCTGGTGCTTGAGCGCTTGCTCTGTGCCACACTCTGTCCTGCTTGCGTGGAAAACAGTCTTCCATGAGCCTCGTTTGATGAAGGAAGTGTCATCAGGCCCCTGGCAAGGGGCCACTCAGAAAAGAGGGGTGAGTGCTCTGACCCTGCAGCACAGGCTCTCGACCACTCAGCACGCCTGCCTTAACTGCCAGGCATCCATGTCCACTGTGTGACAACACAAGGCTGGGTCCAGGATCCCGAAGATAACAAAATCCAAGGACGCTCAAATCCCTTACATAAGACAGCCCAGCGCGTAACCGGCGCAACCCTCTGCGTACTTGAAATCATCTGTGCGTTACTTGTAATGCCCAGCACAATGCAAACACCCCGAGAACAGCTGCCATGCTGTACTGTTCAGGGAACAATGACAAGAAGAATGCCTGTGCACCTTCACTATGGACGCGACGGTTACCATCAGCCACCGCCGTTGGCTGGACCCACTGACGCGTAACCGTGGATAGAGGGCCGGCGGTGCCTCACTCACGTATCTGTTTAACATGATGGATGTTTTCATTACATATTCCTGCTTAAATATCACTGTGAAGATGTGAGAAGAGGGGTCCCCTAACAGGGGTCCCAGCTAGTCACCCAGGGAAGCTCGATTTTTGTGGTTTCCTCCCAGGCCTGTGGCTGTCTCCCTCTGGCTCGGGTTTCCTGCAGAAAGCAACTTCTCTGTGATGACAAGCCTTTGCTGCTGTGATCAGCTTTGGGACAAAATTAGAGTTGGGGCAGAAGCTCGTTGCTGGTGGACTGCTTGCCGATCAGAAGTCTGCCACCTGCTGGCTCCTCCTCGCCACCCTGTTAGTGCACGCAGAGTCTCGCACTGCTCGCGTGGCGTGGGGACTGGCGTGATGGCTGAATCGGTACCAGTTCCTGGCGTACAAAGAATCCGAATCCTCCACTCACCTCGCCATCCCCAGAACGCCAGACCCAGCCACCAACCCTGAAGCCACCCTCTTCCTCCCCTCCTTCTCCCTCTGTGGGCCCCAACACCATCATCCCCCTGCCCCAAGTCATCCCTCTGCCATCATCTGCTCCCTGCCTGCGTCCCAGAGCGAGCCAGTCACAGGAAATCCAGAGGGATGCATCCTGAGTGGCTCACAAATCCATGCCCTGCCAGTCCATCCTTGACACTTGGAAGGCTCCCCTTCAGCGACCTCAACACTCCCTAACTCCATCCCTGTCCTGACCTGGCCGCAGGGGAGCTGACCTGAGGGGCTGAGAAGGCACAGCATTTCCCCTCACCCTCTGCTCTGCGCTGCGCAGCACCACCTCTGGTTTGTCACTTTCGCAGCCACACGAAGATGCAGAGCCGGCAGGGAAGTCGCCCAAACCACGCCTTCCAGGAGAGGAAGACCCCTGCCTCAAAGGCGGAAGGAGCAGGCAGCGTGCAGGGGACCCACTGCGTGACAGGCACCACTCCTCTGAGGGGGACGTGAGGAATGTGCAAGTAGCCAGGGCAGGAGGGCAGACTCCACAGCCCGGGGCTGTGCTGCCCCATCTGGATTACTTCTAGTTCATCTGCCCTGGGCACCCTGTCCTCCCTGAAAGGACATCCACTTACCAGCATGACCTTGGCCAAGTCAGCCTACCTGAACTTAAATTTGCTTAGCTCTAAAATGAGAACATTATCTAGTAGAGATCTTAGTTGAAAGTTCACAAAACACTCTCCAGGAGGCTATAATGCTCATTTTCTAGATGAATAACAGGAGTTCAGAGAGGTTCAGTAACTTGCCCAAGGTCACGCAGCTTACAAGTTGCCATGACCACTGGAGACCATGCTCAGGACACCACGCTAGACATTTTCTCAGTGAAGAACATAGATACCCTGTCACCTGCCACTCCCAACACAAGTGGGTAAGTCATGTTCGCAGTTCCAGCCTGACCCACAGGCCCCAGGCTGTCCCCGTCCCCACCCAAGGAATTAGATGGAGGGAAATTCACTACATTTCTCCCTGAATTTGGAAAGCAAGAAACACAGTACCGGGGTCCCCGGCCTTATTCTGACCCTACTCAGGTCACTAAAAATGCACTTGCTGCAGAGGGTCTTGCCCAGGGAGACCCTCAGGAAACAGCTCCCAGCTGCCACTCCTCGGTGCCGTGTGCTCCGCTGTCTGTGGTGGCTGAGTGTGTGGGGCGTGGGGCTCCATGCGTCTTCCCTCAGGGCCCGGCCCCTTCCTGACACCTGCCTCCACGCTCCACTTGGATCCGCTCAGGTGCTGTAAAATAGTGATGGATTGAGGCTCTGCAGGTGTCCAGGTTCCAGGGAAAGGAAAGTGACAGCTGAGGTGACAGGGTGAGAAGGAGAGAAAGCGGGGCGTGGAGCAATGGTCCCACCCTCTCTCCCCTTTAAGAACCTGGCACCAGGAGCTCATCTCCTTCCTGCCAGGGATGGAGCAGCAGAGACTTGGCCACGGCCTCAGCCAGATGTCACCCTCATCTGGCTGCCTTGGCTGGTGAGTTGTTTGGAATGAGCAGCCCAAACCCTGCATGGGTGCCCTGGGCCCCTACAAGGCTGTGGGCAGCAAAGCCAGGGGACCTTGGCCCTCACACAGGTCGGCCAGCGTGGCTCTCTGCTTAGGCGCAGGCTGGAAGAAGGCAGAGAGGCCGTGGAGGGTGAGCCTGCCCGAGCTGCGCTGTGGGATCCCGCTCCCTGTAGCACCAGGCACGCACAGAGGTCTGGCTACTGCACAGACCAGGCTCCCAGCACATTTCAGATGCTGTCACAGAGCAGCAGCTCCTGGGGCCTTCTGTCCCGTGTAACAGGACCACACTGGGGAACAGACGGAGGGAGGGCAGGCCGGCCCGGCCCCTGCATCTGGAGGCCTGTGGCTGCTGGGCCTTGGTGGACTTCACTGGGGCAAGGCCAAAGCCATCCAGGAGGAGCTGTGGGTGCCTAGCCAGCCCACCAGCACCAGAAGACACATGGCTGCACATGAGGGAGGGGGCCGAGCCTGAGAGCGAGCACATGCTAGATTCATGGCCAAACACTGAGGGGTCCCAGGCTGAGGTGGGGGCCCAGGGGTGCCCAGGGGTGCAGGAAGGAGCCCTACACACCTATGACCTGGATCCGGGAGGGTGCCTTCAGGCAGAGTTGAGGCTGGGC
This sequence comes from Xerus rutilus, assembly GCA_028644305.1. NCBI lineage: Eukaryota > Metazoa > Chordata > Mammalia > Rodentia > Sciuridae > Xerus > Xerus rutilus. Next base: position 146,027,085 of record CM053403.1, on the reverse strand, counting down.
TGAGGTTTGCACACACATCAGCCTGTGCGGGGGAGGAGGTGCCCAGGCACAACCTGCCAACCAGACTGTTTTGGTCACCATCTGCCATGGAGAGTCTGGGCACCTGTCAGAAACAGCTGCTGAGGGCAGATCATAGGTAAGGGAGGGTGCAGCCCGCCCACCGGGACAGCCACATGCAGGGCACACTGCCTGGCCCCTCAGGAATGCCAACTGTTTGCTGGAGGCCATGCCACCACAGAGGCACATGACAAACCCTGTTCCTTCACCTCCTCGGGGCAGGGTGGGGACCTTCACTCTCTTGCCTCCCTGGCTGCTGGTGGATGGTCACTGGCTAAGGAGACGACATGCCAGATTCCCTATGGGGAAGGGAAGACTCCAGGGAGACCCTGCTCAGGGGTGTGAGCTCAAGGACACCGTGGTGGAAACTCCGGATCCGTCCTGGAGGAAGAACAGCAACTGGTCATCCCCCTGGCACTGCAGGTGGGGGTGAGGGCCGAGGCCACTGGTTGAACCCAGCATGAGAGGCCCCGGCGGGGCTGCATCTGCACAGCATGGTGACTTGGTGAGAGACCTTTCCCAAGTGAGCTGCACACACTCTGCCCACCATGGTGTGAATATCTGTCACATATTCAATGCTCGAGAGTCATGGCGTTTTCTACTTTGGTTTCTCACACAGTTGTTGGTGGGAGGCGTGGCTTTCACCTGTCCTCACCAAGCTGGAGGACGAAGGCTTGCGGGGTGAAGGGACTCAGGGACACATGTACAGCTAGTGCATGCGAAGCCAGGAGTGGAGTCTGGCTGTCTCAGCCTGAGCCTGGAATCAGGCGGCTCCTCTGCCACCTCTTCCCATCTGGTTCCAACTTGTAAGGCCTCCATGAATGCCCACGATTGTGCAAACACACGGGGCACTCGGCACGCGTGGGCCACCAGCACGCAGGGGTGCAGCTGTGGCCTCTTCTGGAGCCTCCCGAGAGCCACTTGGTGGCCATGGAGCCATGGCCCCCAGCAAGCACTCCTGGGGTCCACCCAAGGCGCTCTCCATCTAGGCTCTGTGACCCTGGCATGGTCTGTCTTCCTTGGAACTAGGTCACCACAGCACCCCCCAGGGCCCTTCTTTTGGGAGCTCCAAGGAACAGGGACCCCATCGTCCCAGCTCCCAGCTGGAGCAGCATGAGCCTGCTGGCCATGCAAGGCCCCATGATTCACCTTCTCACAGCACCACAGGCCCTGCTCTTGGGGGCCCAGGCAGTGTCATTGTCCTTAGATGTCACCCGGTAAGGTACCTGTCCTCTGCTTTTCCTCTCTGCTGGTTGTTCCTTTTGTCTTTGGTACCAAGGTTCCAGAAGCTTCCCTGGTGCTTTCAGAAGGCTTTCCCCAAGCCAGTCCCGGGACATTTTAATCTGTGGCTTCTAATTTGTGAGAACTGGTGAGCCAGAATCCAGGCCTTACATGGACGAGTTGCTATGGCCAGAGTCATAGCCGAGGCCGAGCACACTGGCTTAGGTGCATGGTCCTGGAGACTCACCTTCTGGTTGTTCGAAAGCTGTTTTCTCTCCAGCTCTGACACTGGATACCATCTGTTACTTGGGGGGTTCAGTGGACAAAGATTTGGTAGGTACGGGGCTCTCTTCACTCCTCAGGAATGAACTCCAAATAGCACGTGGAATGAGGCTCACCATCGATGTCAGGCCAGGGCCGTTCAGGGCAGGGAAAATACAGAAGTCTGGAAAATTCCCTGCTGATTCTATATTGCAAAATAAAGTCCCTGCAAATACCATCCAAAAGCACCACTCCACTGTCCCTTTGAGAATCACTGGGCAATCAGCAACTGAACCTTTGATGCAAAGGGCATTGATCAATAGACGTGAAGGAGGCCGAGCCTGTGTGAGGACAGGGTCTTCCTCACTGCTGCCTCCCTGGGCCTCACCTTAGCTAGCAGCCATCTTTGGAAATGAGTGCTATGGGGTCCCTGGGCTTCCAGCTGCCTCCATGGAGCATCTAGGCTAGAGGGGGATGGGGGCACTAAATGCCTGCTCCTTTGGAATGATAATACAAGATGCAGCCTTGAGGCTCCCCTCCCTGGGCAAGTGCAGCAGAGCAGCTAGTGGCTCTGGAGGACACGGCGCCACAGCGTAGCCCTCACTTGGAGTAGACCCACCCCGTTAGAACTCTCCCCAGTGCAGGGACAGTACCTTCCCAGCCAAACGCTCAGAGATGGGGATGAACTGAGCCAGCCTGGGTCAGGGCAACTGTGCAGAGTGGACTGCACCCTCAGCCCAGCCCCGATCGAGAGGCACTCCAAGTGGGAGAGCTAGGAATTCACGCAAAGAGCCTCCCGAGTTCGAACCCCCCTGCCTTCCTCTTCATGATTTGTTATGGCAAAATAAACATAACACACCATGGACCATTTTAAGCAGTCAAGTGTGTAATTCAATGCATCAAGTACATTCCCATGCTGTGCCACCACCGCTGCTATCCATTTCCAGAAACTTCTCATGATCCCAAACACTGCCCGCCTTCTGCTGCCCCTGGAAACCTCTATGCCATGTTCTGCCTCTTTGGCCTAATCCAGGTGCCTCATAAGTGGCTTATACAGTACTTATCATTTCATGTCTGGTTTACTTCCTTTAGTATCATGTCTGCAAAGTTCACTCCTAGTACAGATTGGGATTTCATTCTTTTTCAGGCTGAATAATACTCCATTGTATTTTAATACTCCATTTTGGAAACAAAATGTATAAACCATATTTTGTTTATTCATTCATCATTGATGGCCAACTAGATTGCTTCCGTCTTTTGACCACTGTGAATAACGCCACTGTGAATATTGGTGTTGAAGTATCTGTTTGAGTCTCTACTCTCAATTTTGCTTGGTGTAAACCAAGAAGCAGAACTGCTGTGAAATACAGTCATTCTATACTCAGCTCTCTGAGGAACGGCCCATCTTCCAGTGGCACACTGTTTCAAGTCACCCCAGCAAGGCCCAGCGCTCCACTTTCCCCAAGTCTTCCTCAACACTTGGTATTCTGTTTTGTGTTTTTTAACAATACCCATCCCAATGGTTGTGAAAGCATCTCACTGTGGTTTTGATATGACTGATGGTTTCAGCATCCTTTCATGCACTTACTGGACATTTTTATAAATTCTTTGGTGAAATGTTTATTCAGGTCCTTTGCCTTTTTTTTTTTTTCCTGGCAATCAAGTCCAGGGCCTCGGGCATGCTAGGTGAGCGCTCTACCATGGAGCCACATCCCCAGCTGCTGCCTATTTTTGAAGTGGGTTGTTGTTAGTTTATCTTTCTTGCATTCTGCCTGTGCTTTTGGTACCACGTCCAAGAAACCACTGCCAAATCCAAAGTTGATTTGCACTAAATCCATTGCAAATCCCACCAAGATTTTCCTGGATGTTTTCTCCTAGGAGGTTTGGGTCTTGATCCATTTTGAGCTGATGGTTGTGTGGAGTGAGCTGAGGCCCAGCTTCATTCTCTCACACTCACATTCACTCACCATCTGGATATCCAGTTGTCCCGGCACCATTTGTTGAAAATACTGTGCTTTTCCACTGAACGCTCTTGAACTCTTGTCAAAAATCAGTTGACATGTCTACGTGAGGACCCCGCCTCTGTTTGCTTCTTGCCCTCCCTCCTGCGCACCCCCTTCCTTTCATCTGTGCAGCATTGGGATTGAACCCAGGGCCTCGTGCAGGCTAGCGGTGTTCTGCCTCTGGGCTCTACCTTCAACTCTTTTATTTGAGACAGGATCTCACTAAGTTGCCCTGGCTGGCCTTGAACTTGCAATCCTCCAGCTTAACCTCCAGAGTAGCTGAGATTACAGGTGTGCCACCCTGCCCACTGACTTCCTTTTTAATACTGCCTTGGCCTTCTATTCCTGCTGCCACCTTAGCAGTGGGACTCCCAGGAAAGGCTGACAGCCACCTATCCCCTTCATCTCTCAACTAGACTATCACCGTCTCCAGGTAGCAGCCTCCCAAAGCAGGTATGCCATTCAAAGTCAGCATGGATCAACATATTTGCCCCTCTCATTTCACACACCTGGGCTCACCGTCTGGACATGTGAGCACTTCTAAACACAGCCACACACGCACTGCACACACTGCCTGCATGGTCAGGGCATGGAGTCTCCTAACCTGAGCTCTGGTTTACAGCTTAAGCTGTCTCCCTCTACCCTGTCCACAGAGGCTGTCTCACCACGCTTCACCCTGGACTAGTTTCCCCGCCCAGCCCACCCCATGCAGCCCAGCCTCCGCCAGTCCTTCCTCCAGAGAGAGCGTTAATATGCACACATCTGCTTGGAGTTCTTCAGAGACCCTCTTTTCTAGGAGAAGCCCCCACCTCGTGCATACACACAGCTGGCCCTGATTATTTGAATCCTCAAACCTTCTTCCCATTACCCCTGTCAGGAAAGTCTGTGTTCCCATGCTCCACCAAAGCAGCTCAAGTATCATCTCCTTTTGACAGTTCTGGGTTGTCCCTAGGACCCTGCATCTGAAGCAGAGCTGAGCGTCCTTTCCGATGCGCTGAGAAGCCCCACAGTTTATCAGAAACAAGAGCAGCACTTGTGATCCCTACTGCCACTGGGTCAACCAGCACTCCCACTGATGGCACACCAGCACCCGGGACCCTCCAGAACAGTCCGCACAGTAGACCACATGCATTTGTTCTCTGTGTATTTCTTCCCTGGACAGGGAGACGTCTGAGGACAGGCTTGTCCTCTGCTCACCTTTGCAGCCCCAGCCCAGTACCTGGCACAGGCAAGTGCCATGAATATTTGCTAAATAAAGGGATGAATGACTTGAAGCTCCGGTTTTAAAGTCTTGCAGCCCTTGGAAAATTCCACAGTTTAGGCAGCTGCTCCGGTCCTCTGTGCAAATAGGCAGTTTATCAATCCAAGGTTGGCAGCAGCTTTGCTGAGCTGAGCTCAGTCCTCAGGCTTCTTCCCAGAGCCCTCCCTCCACTCAAGTGGAGCTGCATCTGCCTCTCTTGATGGGAGCTTCTGCCAGGGACGGAGGAGAAGAGGAAGGCTCCATGCAGATCTACCATTTCCAACGCTATTTTCAATGCAAATTCAGAAGCCATGGTGATATTTTTTGCCCTTAAGAACAAGACAACTCCTTTGACATAATAAGGTTAGAAAAGAAATGAAAAACTCTGTACTGCATTTCCTTTCAGCCGAATGGAAAAAGTCCCCAATCTCCCAGTTCCAGCTGGCAGGCTGTGGAACTCAGCTTCCGAGGAGAAGGGGAGCGGAAAGATCCGTCCTCAGCAGCTGAGAACTTATTTTTGGCTGTGCAGCTGGTGGAGGCATTGCTGACAGCAGGCAGCACCTCCTGGGCACGGAGGGTGGCGGTACCCAACCCCTGTCCGGGTGGGCAACCGCTTTCCTGCTGGCACTGCCCAACAGGATGGCCAGGGGCAAAGGGATCCCAGGAGTCAACACTTCCCCAGGTGCTTAGACAGCCAGGTAGGCTCCATGGACCTTGCTGCTGGCCCCAGAGGCTCTCCACTGAGCAGTATTAGGGACCTGCTACTTCTTGCTCTAAAGCTGACCTCGGGCCAGCAGGTGGGATGGCATGAAGGCAGACTTCAGCCCTTTCTTATGAAGAACAGTGTCTCCATGTTCCAGGTGTCTGGCTAGGTGGCCCCATCTCTTTTGGTGTCAACTGTCTTGTCCACTAGGAATTTTATAAGATGGGTCCCCCAACCAAGTGGAAAAAACTTAGCTTTTGAGTGCTGGGGTGGCCACCAGAGACCAGGTAGGGGTCAATGAATGTTGTCCCTGTGGCCAACATTTTAACAAAATCCAAAGTAGATTTTTACACAAAATTATAAATTTGTCAGTTTTCTCTGATTAAAGGCACAGTGCAGCATAATTGCCAATCCTCTTTACTTTGAGCTGAGTCTGCTCGCCTTTGTGATGGTGATGCTGCAGCCAGAGTACAAGGCTTTTCAGTTATCCAAGTGGGAGCAGAGGGCCTCCACCTGCTTCTGCCTGCCAGCGAGCTACCACAATGGGCCTCGCTCCTTCCCTTCTCTCTTCTTTTTTTGGTAATTTGGAACAACAGGAATAAAACGTCCTAAAGACTAAGAGAAAACAGAATGTTCCTCAAAGAAGGCTTCTGCATTTGTATTCAATTCAGATATTCAATACTCCAAAAACATTTTTGCATTCAAGGTGGAACATTTTCAAATGGAAATCTAAAGCAAGAGAACATGAAGGAGGTGGAAACAGAATAATTTTCACTGAAAGAGAGGCTTCCAATTCAAACTTGGAGGTCAGCTGGTACTCCAGGCCCTGCATCAGCTACCAGCATGATACAGACATGGGGAAAAGAGGGGCCTTGTCCCCGAGGACCTCGGGGAAGCACACAGCAGCCTAGTCAGCCAATGCCCTGGGGGTCCCCTTGCACTGGCTGCACTGACCTCTGCACCCACCAGTGCACCCCAGCTCCACGGACTCAGCAGGTTTGCCCTCTGCTGCTTCTACTTCAAACGGACCCAAGCCACGCAACATTTGCCAAGCTGCTACAAAGCACCAGGGTCAATGCTCAGGCCTGAGGAAGAGGATTCCAGAGAATGTAGCTCCTAAACATTTGGTCACTAGTCTTTTTATACCTCCACAAGCAGGAGAGTTGTCTCACAGGTAGAGGACCAGAGGAAACCCCCAGGAGAAGGCCAGGCACCAAGGCAAAGGTAGGAGCATAGCCTTCCGTCCCAGAGTCCTCCGCAGCTGCTGAAACAAAGCACAGACTCGACGACTTGGCTGGCCAGAACAGCCTCCACACTGCTGGGGACGGAGGCCAGCCCTCATACAGGCTTCCCAAGAGTAAAGTAGTCTGGCTTGCAGTGGGCGCTTGGAATGTCCACTGTTTGGGTGCCAAGCCAGGGAGCAGCACCCAAGAGGTGGTGCCTTAGAGCAGCCGCCTCACTGAGTAACTGCACTGGGAGGCTCCAGGAAGGTTCGGCCCCAGAGCTCTCATCTGGGTTGGGCCACTTGTCACTAGTCACTGCTGTCCTCTCAGGCTAGGCGTCCCACGCAGACTCCCCAGGCCCTGCTGGTGCAACTTCACTTACTGAACAAGCTGAGGCTGTCAATAAAGGTGTGGTGTGAGGAGAGCAAACAAACAGAAGAGAAGGAGGAAAGATGTTTCCAAGGGCAGTGCCTTTGGGTGAAGTAACAAGGTCATTCAATAGTTAGGAATGTGTTGTCCTGATAAAAGTTCTGATCCCAAAATGATCTCCAGCCCTCACCTCGTATTCCCAGCCTCCATCTAAGGAGCCCACCATGATCTGCAATCACCGACTTCTGCAAGAGACTCTATACTGGCCTTGACCTCAGGTCTCTGCACCATTTGCCTGGTCTCTGTTACACTGATTTTTCTAAAAGACACCCCTGGTAATGTCATCCCTCTGCTTGAAAATATACCTAAATGTTTCCTCTGACAATATGCTAATCAAATGAGAAAAGTTTGATAAACATTTGGAAGTCCTAGCATAAGTTAACTTGTGTTGTGAATATAATGCTAACCCCTTTTATTGGTCTGCATAAAGAAGGGCCGGGATGGGAGGGTGGGGAGCTCTGTTTATGGCTCAACTCCCCAAGTTGGTAAAGGGGCTGATACTTTGGGACAGCCATCTTTGAAAGTACCAACTCTTATTGTTGGGGACCACAGGGTTCTGGCTGCCAAAAGTACAGATGCCTAATATTAACTCTGATTTCTCTATAACAAAACACTGAACAGCCTCTTTGGTTGTGGAAAGATCAATGAGAAAAACTCATCATAACAAGGAAGATGAAGAGACTGGTAAAATATTTAAGTGTTATTATAAATACACAAGAGCACATGCTATCCTGCCGCCAGCTCCCTAGAAATGGGATGCTAACGCGGGTTCTGTTGTCTTGGGGTCTCCCCCATCTGCCACATGGAAAGTTGACACTGCACAAGGCCCATGAGCTGGACGTGTGGCCATCCATCCACTGTGCCACCTGCGGTGTGGCATCTCCATGCCAGCCCTACTCACGTGTGTGCAAGAAACCTGCATGGGGATGCAGCTCTGCACAAGGGCTGCACGGGGTCCAGACACAAACTGTCCCATTCGGCTCAATGCACGCTCGCTGCTCAGCCATGTAGCCGCCCTGACAACTCCCACATGCTGACTATGCAGCAAGAGGTACCAGGTGCCTGTGTGCAGGTCAGAAACCACACAGGACCTTGGCATGTGAGCCAGCTCTGAAGACCCACGATTCCTGTGCCACCATGAAACGCACGGGCTGCTTCCAGGCCAGCCAGGTACACATTCAATGGGCACAACAGCCAGGTTCCTGTCCATCGACAACACCAAGGTGCTGGTCACAACACGTGGCTCCCGCAATGCCCAGAAACTCTTCATGTCACATGGTGACCCTGCCAGTGTGAGGCACAGAGCTGCTGGCCAATTCCCTTGGAGGGAGTTGGAATGTCCTCCTGGAACACAAGCCCATTTTCACTGAAAGCCAGCTCTCCAGCAGGCTTTGCTGAAAGAACGCTGGGCTCAAGTCTCAAAACTCTGTTATGGAACATTCAATGGAAAGACTGCAGGGAAAATGCGCCTGGCCCAAGGCGAGGAGGCCGGCAGCCTGGAGTGCTGCTTGCTGGGCAGCAGGAGGGCAGCCTCCTCTGCGCCCTCCTCTGCGTGGGGTCGCTGCTTTCAGACCTCCCCACGTTCTCCTGGCATGCAGGGAGCCACAACAAGCAGCCAAGGTGGCCTGTTCTCCATGCACAGCTTGGGGTGTGGGCGCAGCAGAAGGCTTCTTAGGATGGGAATGGCCTTTGAGGTTGGCTAATTTGACTCTTCTAATATCATCAGCAAAAGGACTGAGGACCAAGGCAGGCAGCGATGGCCATGGGCCACGCTGCTGATTCAAGGATAAAACGTATCCACAGTGACAGTTAGCCACCAGATTAATTTTTAATTACAGAGCATGCTTGGCTACTGAGCACATTTATCCATAACACAAAGAGCATCACGGGCCAGATCCCAAGGGAGGGAGGAGGAGATGAGGACAGGGAGTGGAGCTGAGGTAAGAGCAAGTGGAGGTGGGGACCGTCAGGGAGGGGCCAGGACTGGCTCAGTGCCCAGCTCTGACACTGGCCAGCCCTGTGTGTTCCAGGAAACCACCTCCTATCTCCACTGACTGCATCCTGGGTGTGATGGAGGGAGTCAGCCCCTGTGATCCCCTCACCTATGCCAGCAGGCTGGCTCAGAAGGTAGGAGCAACGTGAAGGCAGCCCTGGCATTTAGGGTGCTGAAATTCAAGGGAGGAGGCAGGGGTCTGTCTACTCAGTGCACCCTCATGCCCTCCCTGCTTCTGTGGGTCTGAGGTCAACTTGTATCATCACACTGAAAGCCCAACCTGGTGGTGTCTGTCCCCTCCCAGAGGGGACTTCCACCGTGAAGCCGATGGATGAGGCTCCATTGCTCCCAGGCCTCTTCCCGGGCTCCCCAAGCACACCATGGCCAGGAAGGAGTTCTTCCAGGTCTGAGAGTCTGAGAACTAAGCTTAAAATGCTGACTTCTGGAAATGTAGAGCAATGCTCCCCGCGGAGGCCTTCCAGACCCTGCTCCTGGTCAGGAACTGTTGACCGCAAGCACAGCCCAGGGCACGTCCCAGGAAGCCAAACGCAGCATCCGGAAGACATCACCATATGGTTGCTCACAATTCCATCTCTTTCCACATGGGGCAAATGAGGCCATGGAAAAAGAAAGACATGACTTGCCCTTCCTGGACCAGAGGTGGGCAGGTGAGGCGGCGGGTCTCAGAGATGCCAGGCGTGGTGGTGCAGAAGGAGGACCAGTTAGAAAACCTGAGTCAGCCTCGGCACAGATGGCCACGTGTGACTCTGGGAACGTGTCACTGTTGTCTCGATGGGACCCTGGCATAGCCTCTTGGGCTCATTAATTTGATACACTAATGGTAAGATGCCCATGGTTATTACTAAATGTAGAAAGCATTTTAATAGAATTTTAATAAGTCCATGATCTTGGTGCAATCACTGGGATGCCACAGACACCTGTGACTGTCTGCAAGGCCTGGGGAGTACACGCGGCACTTTCGTGCACACACACTACTCGGCGGAGTTTTCGCTGATTTTCAGATGAAGAACTTGGACCTAAGCTGCTAAGGGCGTAAAGTCACAGTGGCCTGGGCCACCTGCTACATGACAGTGATGAGCAGACCTCTCTCCTGACCCATTACGCTGGGGTGCACTGCATGTGACTTAAGGTTTAGGGAAACACAGAGAAGCCACACAAAATGAGGTCTCATTTCATATAAATGTTTTCTCTTTGGGGTGAGAATATTGGTGAGTTCAAGAAATGCTTCCCTGTCTTTGCTTTTTAGCAGCACCAGGACATCTGGGAATAAGCAGAGTTCACCTCTGAAAACTCACAACCCAATACTTTGTGTTGTTTTTAAAATGTAATATTGTATCTTCAATTTCTTCATCTTTGATATGTATTTTATGCCCCTTGGAAACATCAAATGAGGCATTATGTACAAAAACAGCCTGATAACCGTGATTCACTAAAACTGTGAGGTATTGTCTTATTGTAATTATTGCTGTGCCTTCAGGAATCTCTAACAAGTCCCCTGGTTCATCACATGCCAGAGGTCAGCTGCTCGGTGATGGGGTTCAACGACACGTCCTCACTTTGCTTTCCATTCTGTCACACATGCTTCTGGTGGTGGGTGGGGTCAGGGACAGCTGCTGGGCTACATGACCCAGAGGGCCCCAGCGCCTCACAGATGACTGGGGCCAGGCCAGTCAGCTGATCATCCCTGCCCAGTTTGGTCACCTCCCTTCCATGGACCCATCCACCAGACAGCTGCAGGTCCACCCATTCTGCACCAGGAAACACAGGGCCACCCTACATGAGCACACGAGGACCCCTGCCCTCCAGGTGCCAATTCTCCGCCCAAACCACAGCAGGGGTCACAATACACATGGTCCCCCTCTGCCACTGCTTACTCTTAGCCACCTTCCCAGAGTCCCGTGTTCTCCTCTCTGCAGCTGATGCTCTTCTGCCCTTCCCATGTGTGACAGGGCACCTCCCTGGAGAGTGACAACGTTCATGACTCTCCCATGGTGCCGGAGCCACTTCTGTGCCAAGGACTCACCTTGGCAGCTGCTCTATCCCCACCCCAGGTTTTGGACCCTAATTTCACTGCTGCCTGGAAACTTCTACCTGGACTGTCCAGTGAGGAGTCTAATGCCATGCATCCCACACTGCAGCCTGGAAGCCAGGCCCTCCAAACCTGCCCCCAGCAGAGCCTTCTTTTTACATTGCAGGCCTGGTCTTCTGACTCCTGGCCCAGCCACAGGGGTGAAAGCATCCTGTTGCATCTCTGCCCTTTCCTTCCTGCCACCCAGTACCCAGGGCGCACCCTCCTGCCATTCAGACAGAGGCACCCTCAGCCTCCTCCAAGCTCTTCTCAGTGAAGCCCCAGGTTTGGCTTTCTGTGTTAGTCTTTGCAGAGTCTAATTTTAGCAATGATCCTGCTAAGTTGTTTTAGCCAGAATCCCTCACTTCTGACCAACCTGCACATCTGATGGGGTCCTCCCTCTGCCCGTGATTGTTCGTTTTAGTGACATCCACTCACTGCCTGCCCTGCTCCTGGTCTGTGAACTCCCCCTGGGCCTTGTGTGGGGAGCTGAGCCGGCTCTCTCCCCTACTGGAGACTCACTGTAGAACCCCCTCGAGCAAGGCTTCCTTACTTCCAGCAAGTGTCGTGAATAATTTGATTTTCTTTAGCAGGTCTCCAAACAGGACTTGCACGTGAGTCTTGGGCCTAGTGCAGTGGTTCTAAGCCCTGGCAGCATGTGGCTGGGAGTGGGTTTAACACCCGCACTGCTGACCCCACGTACAATCAGAGATGTGGGAGAGCTGTTGGCTCTCCAGAGAGCCGTCTCACTTCTTCCTCTGGGGCAGCAACCCTGCACCTCCCTCTCTGCGGGGCTGCCTGGTGAGGCTCCTGTGGACATTCCAGCACTGGGCTTTCACACATGGCTCTGTCCCTCTTTGTTCCAAGGGCAGATCAGAGTTTCAATTCTTGCATCCTCAGCATGGCAGGGTGCCCGGCAATGCTCTGAACTGGTTTTATGGTGCAGAGAAGCAGGTGAGGGTGAGAGGGACATGCTGCTATGTTGAGGTTGTGGCCACTGCTTCCTCCCTCCCTAAGAACACACAGGAGTTGTCGAGTAGTTGCTCAGAGTGGCACGCTCCTGTGTGTCAGGCATTTATCATTAAAGGTACAAGCTCTGGGCTACGAGCTGGCAGGTGAAGGCCATGGCATTGTACCCTTAGCTTTGTGGGGCAAGGTGCTCAGGGTGAGTGTCAGCTTAGCAAGGTGAATATGGCTCCATCTCCCACCTTCCAAGCCCCTGGGGAAGGAGGGGTGAGCATGTGGAAGATGGTCCTCAAAGTTCCTTCTACCCCAACATCTTGCAGTGCTCTGACAAATAAAGAGAAATGCTCTCTCCTTAGCTGCACTCAGATGAAGAAGTCCCTGGAGCGAGGGTGGCAGCGAGCAGAAGGAGATGCACAGAGGCAGCCAGGCTCAGAGCACCCCACACTGTATGCCTCGTCACTGGGCTTAGTTGGCAGAGATGGTGGAAAGGACAGAGAGCCGACTTGGAGTGGCCAGAGGAGTAGCACCCCATGCTCCCTGGAGTAAGTGTACCGTAAATTCCTTTTAATTCAAGGTGTCGGATATGCATTCCAAAACATTCGCACAAATGTCAAACTCACTGTCAACCGGAAGCCACCTGGAAAAAAGTAACTGACAGGCAGCTAAATTAAGAAGATGTGATTTCACTGAAGTGTTCCAGGGACCTTCTAAGCCATGGGAGCCAAACTGAAATGACTTTAGTAGAGCTCAGAGCACCTTGAATGAGGACAGGCCATAGAACCCTCCCTCCCTCCCATCCCCACTCAAGTCCCCACCCCAAACACACAGGCACTTTGAAATTGAACCCATGCTGGATGCACTGGGACGGCTTCCTGTCGCAGGTCCCCACTGGCACTCTGAGCCAGCCCCCTCTGCCCCTTCCTCTGGCCTTCCAGGTGGCAGCAGAGCTAGCCAGTGGCCTTCACAGTCCTGACATTGCCATCAACAGGCTCTATGAACCAAAGCCACCACCAGGCCTTGGGTGCTGCCCCTAAAGTCCCACAGGTAAAGGAGGTATTCTCATGGATGCTTCTGGAGCTTTAGCAAAGCCCCTACTTCCCTTTCTAAAGGCAAAGGTCCAGGGATTCTTTTCTCACATCTATCATTGCACAAGATGGAAGTTTTTTACAGAGAAAACACATCTTGGAGCTGAAGCCCTAAAAAGAAGTTGGCAGGAGAGGAGGGGAGAAGGCTGTGAGGTGGGTCAGCAAGGGTCACATCGGGGGCAGATACCAACAGCTCGTTGGGCAGAGCGGGACACTTCCCAACACAGCCCCATGCGTCCATTACTGGGAGAAGAGTCCAGAATCCATTCTTGCCCTTGAACGATCTCTTTAGCCCATTCCAGACCTTGGCCACCTGCAGATCTAAAGCAGAGCTGAAGTGCCGGCTGCCTGAAGCCATGGCGAATGGACCCCAGAGCCCTGTTGGCCAGGTTTTCATGAGATGCTTTGGCAGAGCTCTGTCCTGGCGCTACCTTTACGACTCAGCTCAGGGCTCCAAATGAGAGGCAGGTGTAGAACGACAGCCTCTGGTCATTTTGCAAATAGGGCACTCAAGGTGTGCTTCCTGCAGGTTGAGAAGAGCCACATGCCAGCTGCCATACGCGGCTCTGAACTGGAGGCAGTTCAAGGAGCTCTGGGCACTGGTGTCTCCTTATCCATGGGTGCAGGGAGACGAGACAAAGGAGGCTAGGGCTGGGAACTGTTCCCTATAGACCAGGGGAACATAATGCTGTAGGGGTGGCGAGGCAGGGCCAACTCCAAGTCCAAGAGCTTCTATGCTGCCGGTGTGACTTGAGGCCCTGAGCCGCAGCCAGAGGGAAGCAGGAGGCTCCATCTGCTGAAGCTAAAATAAAACCTGCAGCTCATCCAGAGACAAATGACAGACAACACTCACCCAGTCCAACGGCCATGGGGGCAGTTCAACTTCTGGGAAGCCTCCTAACCTCACTGGGCCTCAGTTTCCCTGCCTGCAGAGTGGGCAGGAGGGCCTCACGCTGCCCAGGATAAAGTGGCTCAGCACTATTGTTCTCCAGCCACATCCGACTTCTTCCAACAGCAAACAGTGCTCGTGTTTGGCACTGGGAAATCTGCTCCTCACGTGACTCTGATTTTCTAGGATCCCAAGGGTGGCAGGTGCCTGAGGAGGGGCGGGGGCAGAGTCCCAGGGAGATTTGCTGTGACTCTAGGGCCATGACTGTGGGCTCCCTGCCTCAATTCCCAGATCTCTATGGAAAGCAAGGGTCTCCTGGGCTTCCTGAGGTTCTGCCTGGCCTCTCTTTGGACATGTGGGTAGGGAAGAATTGACCACCAGAAGGTTGAGTGGAGAGGAGGTAAATGTTCACACGATTCAATCTGGCTACTGCAGGAGGAACGCCAGACCTAGAAGCTCAGCCACAGGGTGGGAGTGTGTCTCACCCCCACTGGCCTGGCCTCTGGGACAGCAGGGGGACCGACTCCACCATGAAGGATGGGAAGCTCACAGGGAGGGTTCAGTAGGGCACACCAGCCTCAGGATCTAAGCTCAAGGCCTCCTTCCTCCCAGCTCTTCAGGAATGTTCTGGGGACTCTGCTCCATAAGCTGCTTCCTTCTTGAGGTCCTAGAAATGAACCTCCTGACTCCTTAGAGTGAAGCCAGTGAGAGGAGGTAGAATAGACTGATTTCTGCTAGGAGCAGCATGGATCAGAGAGAAATTAGAGAGAGAAAAATAATGGGTCAGGGGAAACAAACTAAAGAGTAGAAGCTGAAAGGAAGAACAAAGGAGGAAAGAATGAGTTAGGGAGAGGACAACAAATAGAGAGGAGAGGTCTGGGAGAGACCACTGGGGAAGACACTGCACAAGTATGCCTTCAGGAGTCACAGGGGCATAGGGATAGATACAGGGCCTTCATCTATCCGTTCATCTTTCCTTCCTACCATCCATGCATCCATCTGCCCATCCATACTTCCATCCTTCCACCCATCCATCCATCCACCCATCCACCCATCCTTCCTTCCTTCCTTCCTTCCTTCCTTCCTTCCTTCCTTCCTTCCTTCCATCCATCCATCTATCCTTCCTACTATCCATCCATCCATCTACCTGCTCATCCATCCTTCCATCCTTCCACCCATCCATCCTTCCTTCCATCTATCCAACCATCCATCCATCCATCCATCCATCCATCCATCCATCCTTCCTTCCATCCATCCATCCATCCATCCATCCATCCATCCATCCTTCCATCCATCCATCTATCCAAAAACTGCATAGTGTCATTGTGTGCCAAGCATACTCCCAGTTTCTGGAGACATAAAGATGAAAAACTGTCACAGTGACCAAAACAAAACAAAACAAAACAAAACAAAAAAACTAGCCCTTAGCCTAGAAAAGGAAGGAAATGACTAACCACATTTCCCTATGCCAGACTGTTCATAAGAAGGGTCCAGAATCCCATATGGATTGACAGGGGTGATGGCCCCGTTAAAGAGGCCACATCCTCACAGGTCCCATGGAGAATCCTTAAAGAAAGAAATTTCAAAATTGAACCCATGACGCTCTCAAAAGGGAAGCAGGGTCCAGCACCTCATGGCCCACCCCACCAAGCTGGGTGCAGGGGTGTCCTCTCCAGTGGCCCAGCAGAGGTGGTCCTGGAGAAGTGGCCCTTCCAGCTGAGTCTTGAACCACAATGAGGAAGCATCCAGAGGGATGAGGGGAAGGAGGCACTCCAGGTAGAGGAAATGGCATGTGAATAAAGAGCATCGCCCATTCCTGGCTGGAATGTGCAGGGATGGGCGCTGGGTGAGGCCGAAGCTGAAGAGGAGCCAAGAGGCAGCATCTTCACCATTTTCCACTCTCCTGGAACTTTCTGCTGTCATTTCAGGTTGGGTGTTCATTACGGGCCCGGCCTCCCTTTTTGGTAGCCCAGTCAATATTCTGTTACTAGCCTGCCCCTTCCAAGCATCAGAGCTGAGATTGTCATCCATGAGCAGATAATGGAAGAACCTAGCGGGCCATGACACAAAGTTTGGGTTTTATCCCCCAAACAATGTGGAGCCAGGGATAGACCGGCTGACAGGAGGAATGTGGAATAAAGAATGCCCTGAGGGAGCAGCCTCCACCAAGCTATCCCACATCCAGGCACTTAACAGTCATTTTAGAAGATACGGTGTTCCTTGTCAAAACAAAGGGGCCGCCACTAGGGGGTGTGCTGGTCAAGCTGCGAGTTTGGGAGGCTGGGGTGGTGCAGGGGAGGGGAAGAAGAAGGCAGAGGGGCATGAGAGGAAGGAGGGGCCTTCCTGCTGGGAGACCAGGATGCTCAGGAAATGACCAGACGGCAGGCCTGGCAAAGGGAGGCCTCCAGCCCAGGCTCCCCCTCTGCTGACGCCACCTGCGTGGGAGATGAGAAGTGACCCTGGTTAAGGCGAGTGGGAAGGATAGGAATCAGAGGGTTCAGCTTCAGGATCTGCTCTGGGCTGTGTAGCTTTTATTTTCGCTTCGTTAGGTCATATCCTTCCTGTAACCAGGTGTCCAGGGCTTGCAGGGAGGCTGGAGAGCTGGGCTGAGGTCACAGGGAGTGCCCCAGAAGCTGACCTTGCCTTGACAGGCAGGGACTTTGCGAGTGTGAGAAGCAAAGCAAGTGGCCAGATGTAGCTGTGGAGGGTCGGGGTAGTCAAGGATGTAAAGCAGGTCACCTCAGGGAGAGTTCCTCAGATGACGAAGGTCACAAGGCCCTAAAAACCCTAACACTGTTCAGTGAGAGAAAGACAAGGAAGGTCTCAGTGTTAAGTGACACTGCCCAAGTAAGGAACGGTGTGTACCCAAGGGCAAAGAGACCAAGAGCCTGAGGGTGGGGCCCTGGGTAACTCTGAGATGTCCTTATTGCTGTTGTGTTGGCTAAACACTAATATGCAGTTTAAAAAGAAGGGACACACAGACAGTGGTGGGGGGCTTAGTCTGGTGCAGGGGTTCTCAAACTCTAGCACACCACAGACCACTCACAGAGATTTAAAACAGATTGCCGAACCCTACCCTAGATTTCTGGGGCCTAAGAACCTATACTTCTAACAAGGTCCCAGCGGGTGCTGTTAGGACCACACACTGAGAACCACAAGGCCAGCACGTGGTCTTTGTGGAGGGAGGACCTAGGGACTGCTGGGGAGAATGTGGGTCCAGAAGATGCAACCAGCCTGTGTTCTGTGGCCACAGGGTCCCAGTCTGCTCTATCCTCCATCAAGGTCACTAGCTCAGCAAGATCACTGGAGATGCTGCCCTGAGAGGAAAGTCTTCAGTGACTCACAGAGACTACAAGGGCATTGCAGGCAGGTCAGCAGCGACCCTTCTGGTTTCAGGGCTGCCATGGTGTCTGAGTGCAGGAATCCCCAGGAGACATTCCCCTGGGGCAGCTGCCCACTCAAGGGGTCTCTCACTGGTGTCTTCTCCTTCTTGCAGTTCCTTCGACTCCAAAGGAACATAGGTTGTTGGCACCACAGAGAGCCAGGGCTGATCACACCTGCTGGCCCAGAGAGTAGGAGCCACCCTCTGCTGTAGCAGGGCTGGACTGGAGCCTAGGATGCCCAGCCCCTGTCCTCAGCTCTTTCTCTCCCCTTCTGTCAGTGCTGACAGCATCCAGCCACTGATGAAGACATCTGCTGGCCTTGGCACCTGGGGCTATATGCCCTGAGCAGGTGTCACTGATAAGGAGCTTCTGTGCTGGGGCCAGAGCCCCTCCAGTGCAGGGTCACACCCAGTGGCCACTGCCAGAGCTCAAACTGAGACCCTCCTGGATCATTAGTGCCAGTGCCGCCAGTAAACTAGCTCCTGGTGGGTTGGAGATGGTGCAGAGCAGTTCCCAGCTCACCTGGGAGGGGCACCCATGTCCACACCCAGCACTCTGCTACTCATGCCCTCCCTTTGGACTGGCCATTTGTCAGAAGGAGCTTGCCCGTGGACCTGCCATAATGAAGCAGCCCTGGGAGACACAGCAGAGGCTCTAACCTGACCTGACAGCCTGAGACTAAGTAGCTCCCTGTCCTGAAAGGCACTCACTGCTTGCTCCCCCAGCTCCAGGTCACAGGCTCCCCCCAGGTCCCTAGGCTCCACTTCAATAGTATGTCTTGCTAGACAAAGGCAAAACCAAACTTGGGAGCACATTTCTGGTGAAAACGTCCACCTCATCTACCCAGAAGATACTGCTACATAAGAAGTGATACCTTCTACTACGGCCAGTCACTGCTGCTGTAAGACCATGGTCTGCTAGGGAAAGAAGAGCGCTACAAGTAATACCAAAAGATCTGGTTCCTAATGGGGCAAGCTGTGCTTCATCCAGAGCCTCCACGTAGATTCTGACAGAAATCTCCTTAAAGGGGATTTTGGACCCCCTTCCGGTTTGGGAGGTTGCCAGCCAAAAAATGTCAAATGTAATTAATGTAAAACCATGCAGGCAAACTGGCCTGGTTCTTACCCTCTGGCTGGGCCCACCTGTGCAGCAGGAGAATTATTCCAGAAAAGTACTGTGACTCTTGGTTCAGTGCACCAGATCCCACGCTGCCACATGGTAAACAACCTCGAGAAGTTAGGGCAAGACTTTGGAGACCAGAAACTTGAATTGGACCACTTTACAGGCCAGAAACTTGAATTGGACCCAAAAAGCTTGAAGGGCTTACCTAGGCTCACACAATGGAAGAGTCTAGGCTAAGGCCCAATCCACTTGACCTCCTTCCATCCTTATATGCTTTTAAAAGGTTTCAGGCAAGATCTTTTTTCCTGACTTAAGTGTAATGATACAGCAGAGAATGGATCTTTCTATTGGCTCTGTCCAGAAATAGCTGCTTCCCCTACACTAAGATCTCTTTAAGGAATAGGACTTCAGCTTAGTTTTCTTTATGTATCACCATTTGGGATATGCCAGTTTATTGTATGTGACCACTGAATGTTTGTAGTTACAAGAGTTAAATTTGACAACTGAAACCAGTTTAAAAACTCCAATAAATTTTGAATAGTAGGATTTCTTTGGGGTTTGAAGTATCTAATAAATGCTAAGGTTTATTGAGCATTTACCATGTGTCAGGTACTTATTCTGCTCTTACTTACTGTTTACTATTTGCCAAACCCGGGTGAGCAGGTCCTATCACTCTCCTCATTCCACAGATTGGAAACTGAGGCAAGGTAGAGAAGCAACATGCCATGCCCAAGAGCACATCATGAGAGCCAAGATTCATGCCCCAATAGATATGGCAGAGCCCATGACCTTAACGTGGGACTATCCTGCCTCTAAATATTTTCTTAACCTGCATTTGACTGCAAATATAGATGCAGTCCTGAAGAATCCTTACAGTTAAGGATTCATGTGGGTTTTGCTATTCCTGATTGGAATGCAGAAGCAAGGGACAAGAGGATCCTCATAGAACAAGCTGGAAAAATCAGAGCATGATCTCAACATGCACACATGATGCTAATGATGGCCAAAGGATTCACTTTATGAAATATATTATTGGTGCTGGAGTTGTAGCTCAGTGGTAGAGCACTTGCTTAGCATGTGTGAGGCACTGGGTTCAATTCTCAGCACTGCATATAAATAAATAAAATAAAGGTCCATCAACAACTAAAAAAATATATATATGTATATATTTAAAAAAAGAATATATCATTTAGCCGGGCAGAGTGGTGCACAACTATAATCCCAGCACTTTGGGAGGCTGAGACAGGAGAATCGTGAGTTCAAAGCCAGCCTCAGCAATAGTGAGGCGCTAAGCAACTCAGTGAGATCCTGTCTCTAAATAAACACAAAATAGGGCTGAGGATGTGGCTCAGTGGTCAAGTATCCCTGAGTTCATTCCTCGGTACCAAAAAAAAAAAAAAGAAAGAAAGAAAGAAACAAAAAAAGAAAAATATCATTTATTCCCTAAGCAACAATGAGCTGCTTAGATGATCAGAAATGCAAGTCTGCAACCCAGAAAGAGGGATTCAGTCAGAGAAACCTGAAAGAAATCAAGGTCCAGGAAAGCGCATCTTCCAAAGACCCCTGAGAAGAGAATCCTTAGCCTGACAGGGAGGGGCTCACAGTTGCTGGGAATCACCCTGGCCACAGCCCCCTGGAAATCTGCATAGCCACCTCCCTTATGGTGCTGACTTTACTGACCCAATATGCAATTTGTGCAATTCAGTGCCAAGGAAGGAAGGGAAGATTCCCTTTTTCAGGGAGGCCAAGTCAGGGCAGTCGAATTACAGAGAACAAAAATGGCTGTGGCTGAGGATTTGGGTCAAGTCCTGACTACTTGGCCTTGAACTCCCCACAAATGTGCACAATGTCAGCATACCTAGGCATTCCCCGGTTGTGCCGGTAAGGCGGCCTCCTGTGGATGAAAGGGCAAAGGTGAGCTTGCTGCCTTATTTACCAGTGAACTGCCATTCTGAAAAATCCAAGCGCAGGACAGACCCTGGTGGCTAGCCCGCGAGCCCCTCCCACGAGCCCTGTCTCCCTGTTGATGCTCGGTGATGTGCAACATGCACTTGGTCCTCAGTCTTCCTTCTGCAACCACGAGCTCCACAAGACATTGTTCCATGGGGTGTTAAGATCAAAACAGAAGCATATGAATTCAACTCTGCAAATACAATCATGGAACTGCCTTCAAAAGGTTTTTCGTCCACTCAAGGGCCAAAGCTCCCCAGCAGTGGCCCATCTGTGCCTGAGGCCAGTAGCTCCTGAGCAGGAGACCTGGAAGAGTGACTCAGACGGCTGCAAAGCAGAGCAGACCAAGCCTTGCTGCTGTCTCAATTTACAGGAGATGGGGAGAAAATGCAAGAAAAAGGAAAGACTAGAAAGGGGAGGAGAAGGTTTGTGTCTGCAGCTCAATGCTAGGAGCCTCCTGTCTATCTGGATGCACAGGACATTTCAAAGGCAAGCCTAAGAGAGAAAATGCAGACAAAACGGCTGGATTCTGAATGACTCCAAGCCAAGACCTTGGCCGTGACCTCCCATAGCTAGCATGCAGGGGGAGGTGGGGGAGACAGAAAGATCCACCATGTCGCTTTGTTTATCTTTTACTACCTGGAAGACCTGGGCCAAGCTGTTTAATGTTTCCAAGATTTACTTTGCTGATCTGCAAAACGGGACTCAGGACACCTTCCCCACACAGGACCAACTCCCAGGCCAAGCACCGGGCTGCGCCAGGCATGTGGGATGCGCTGTCACTCCTCCAGCCCCATATGGGGGGGGGCCCACGTGGGGGTCTCCCTGCACCTCTGCCACCTCAAGGCCTCAAGTTTAGGAGAGTGGCTGACGCATCAACCCCCAAATTGCGTTCTGACTTCATTGCTGTACTTTCTTCTCATAGCTCCTCGGGCAAAGTGTTCTGGGACCAAAAGGATCCCAGGAATTTGGCCGGGAGAACAAAAGCCCATCAGCTCGCAGCACTGAACAGAAGGCAGCTTGACTTCTCCATCAATCAGCCTGGAAGCAGGAGAAGTCTCCGGCGTGGCCCACGTTTGCACGGCAGCCAGGAATACGCGAGCAGTGCGCCTGGGAGGGCGGATGCGGCTGTGCTCCCACATCTGCCCTCTGGTCTGGCCCAGTCGTTGTGGATTCCAGAGCCCTGACCACTGTGCTGACCACACAGCCAACAGCTCATGCGGAAGACCCTGTGGACACCTCCCTTCTTGCTTCCTGCACCTGCTGGAACCCTCCAAAGGCATCTGGGCCCAGCTCACCATGCCTTGCTCCTTGGCTGGGCTCTGCAGTCCCCTTATAATCTGGCCATTCTCTCAGCCCACTGGATCCCTATAGCCACCTGACCCTGACACAGCACATGCCCTCTTCCCTAGTGGCCCTGGGGTTCCAAACCTGCATGGCATCCTGCCTGTGCTGTCACACTGGCCTCTTCCTGGGGCCCTCCTCCTCTCCCAACACGGGCCAACCCTGAGCCTACTCAAGGGCAGGTCCTGCCCTGCTTCCCTGGGAAGCCCACTCAGTGTGGCACAGGGGGCGTCCAGAGCACAGGGTAGCCTGGATCCCGGCCATGTCTGCCGGTCACTTGGGTCACCGTAGACAATTGATTCAATCTTTCGGTCCCTGGTTGACTGGAAAATGACGATGACAGCAGTGCTTCTTTGTGGCCCCTGAGGCACGACTGGGCAGGGCGGCCCTTGCAAATAACCCCCCGCATGTGCCTGGCACACCCTGAACCCGGGCAGGAAGTCCCGTTTCTGGCTCCACTGGAGTTTTCGAGCTGGTGTGAGTTGTCTATGGTGACACTTGAACATTTGGAAACGGGAGCTGTTATTTTAACTGACCGTTCATTCCGCCCTTCTCTCGCAAATTCCCACAGTGCCCGGGTCTGTGTCCCGTCCTGCAGCAGCTTCCTTGTGGCTCTTCATAGCTTAGCTTTGTCTGATTGTCGGTTTACTCCCTTTGTTCACATCCAGAGGGAGGCGGAAGTGGGCTCATTTGGATGGGATCACTTCTGTTGCTAGGAGCACAATGGTTTTGTAAGTTAGATTCTCTGAGATTCGGTTTATTTATCTAGAAATAGGGAAAAGAGCACCTGCCCTATTTGCTTGTAAAATTATTACAGAGAAATAAAAGAAAATGAAGTGGCTTATACACAAGCATATCATAACTGCAAAACCCTACACATGCCTAAGGAATCCAGCTATCTTATTTGCAAGCACAGTGAAAATAATCTCCACGGAGTTCACTTGGAAATTACTCGGAACACTTTCAGCTCAATGAGGCCTGTGATTGTAATAGTCTATTTCTTAATTCCTAATTGGACCCCTCCGGCTCACATGGCAGCAGCTGCCCAGCAGGGCCCATGACACCCAGTGGGAAAGCCCCTTGGAGCCTGAGGTGAAAGGTGGGGGCTGCGGCCTGGCTGGAAGGGCCGGCTGTGCTGTCAAGGGCAATGATTCTTCTGACTCCAAAAATCACCAAGCACAGTTGACTATCGCTTTCAAATTCTTGAGATGATATGGCAACCACAAGCCAGTCCTGCCTGGTCCTCTTTGATGTCAGCACTGTTTGGCCTCAGGGGACAGAGGAAGGAGAGAGAGGAATCTGGGAGACCTGGGGAAACCTCACAGAATCACAGAAGTGCAGAGCCAGAGCCCTAGACGTGAACAGACCTCCAGCAAGCCCTAGGGAGTACCCACCACACCCCAAGTCCTGTAGGACCTAGAGTCCACAAAGATGGATGTGTCATGGGGCTTCTTCCTGGGGTCAGGGAGAAGGCAGAGGTGGATATATATGACTGGTAGGAACGGGGACACCTTGTAGCACAGACAAGGGAGGCACAGAGGTACCAGGGTGAAGAAGCAGGTGGGCGGAGGGAAGGGAAGCTGGCAAAATTCTGCACAGCCATGCCTGCCACACTGAGGAATCCACTCACCATCCACAAGCACCAAACTCCTTCCTCCTTCCCAACAGGTATGAATATTTATCTGCTGCTCTTTACTTTTGCTCAGGCAAAAAAAGGTAAGAACAAGAGACGAACAGCTCTGTCAGTGTAGGGAAGCTCTGGGAAAGCCCTGTTGATCTTGCACTGCCACAGGTGGGGTCAGGGGAAGCTGGGGACCAAGGACTGACCAGCAGAGGTTCGGGGACTGAGGACATTGCCCCCATGTCCAGCATGAAGGAGAACCCACAGAAGTGGGCGTCTCCCGGGATATCTGAGCTTCCCTAAAGTTAAAGTTGTGCCATCTCCAGAGGCTGAGGTGACAGCCTCTTCCTCTTTGACTTTCAAATGCCTTTTGGTATTTATTTCCTTCTTCATCTTGTCCCAAAATAATATACTTTAAAAATAACCAATGCATTACGTTTTCAGCAACCACCTACCCTGACACAGAGCTCTGGGTCTTCATTGGGGTGTGAGGGGGGCAGTGGGAGAGTCTGGTCTGGAAACGTCCCAGGGGATTAGGATAAGCGCCACCAGCACAGGATGGACGAGCAGCATGGAGCGCAGACTTGGATGGTCCTTCAGCTACACCTCTTATGGCCAGCCCACAAGGATGTGTCACATGTCCCAGAACCAAATGCCAGCACCTTCTCCACAGCAACACTGACACATATTGGCCCCACCAAATGTTCCCCGGCTGACTGACTCATTCGGCAAGAGAACAAACGCTCACGCCAAGCCCAGGTGACCAGCAAGCCTCCCCACACAGCAGGCCTTCCCGCTTGCTGCTCCCCGTACAGTCCCGAATCTCCCAGGGCGCAATGGAAAGAAGGCAAGGGGCTTGAAAAAGGGGAGTTTCCTCGAGGCCACAGACCAAGGCTTTGCCCTCTGCCCTGACAGTGAAGGGATATGGTCCCTGTTCTTGGAGTGATACTGTTGTATAAATTCCTGAGTGGCTGACCATGACATCTCATTAAAAGCACCTACCAGCGTAGGAGTGAAGCCTCTTTTCTCAGAACCCTCAGACGTCAGGTTATTCTGCCTAACTTGCCATTTCTTGGCTGGCCACAGGTGTGCCCATGCATAACAGGAGCTCCATGTCCACCTCCGCTCTCGGGGAGCAGTGCCACATAGTAAAAGCAGCCTAGAAACTAGAGCCAGAAAATCCAGATTTGCTTCCCACCTTTGCCACTTACTCAGTGATCTGAGGGAAGTCATCTGATTTCCTTGAATGTAATAGTTGGAACACAAGAGTTTCACAAAGGCTCGGAAGATCTAGTGTTGGGAGACTGAAACAACTGCGAACCCACTTTTACCTGCACAGCACAACGCACACATTTGTTATGATTGAAGTAGAAAGCAGAAAATAATGACAAATGTTGTTGAATACGACCCTGTCTGTCATTGAGGACTAAACATCAAGTCTGTTCTTCAACAAGTACAGAACACGTGACAAGTAGCCATCAAGGATTAGATGTCAGAACTTTGCCTGTGTTGATATTTCAGATATGAACTCATGGTTTCATAACCATGTGGGGCAGAAAATGAGTGGCTGCTCTTTTATCTACTATAAGCCATGTAAACATACCTTAAAACCCAGAAAAGTGGTGAATAATTTTCATATGTACATATTTTTATTCCTATGAGAAGTTAAAAATATTTTTGTGATTAATAGGTTCTAATTAAATTAATTATTGAATTATCAGTAATGCACACATAGAATAACTATGGTTGATGACCATTAACTATCCCATATTAGTAGTTCATCTATGCTCCATTTTTAATACCGGTTTTCATCCTAAAATTAAATTTTGATATGTTGTGCATTTCTGTAATTCTTTTATATTGTCTTTTCTTAATTTCTGATGGACTTTTAATGAATGCAGTAAAAAGGAAAGTGAAGTCAAAAGATGAAAATCTCTTAACTGGGCATGACAATAATGTACAAAGATCAGTCCCTGTAGGTGGCATTTCCTTTATGTATGTAATTATATCCAGTTTTGAAATGTCAATGACCTTATCCTTGGGTACTTTATCTGCAATTAAGGCTCTCCACCATTAGGTGGCAGGAGTGCCATGAACATGCTGGATCCAAATAAGCTGAAGAAGACAGCTGGGAGAAAGATATTTCTTCCTTTTTGTTTTAAATGAAAAATACCACGATTCAACCTTATTTAAAGGCCACTTTAGTTTTTAATACTTACTATAAAGTAATGTTAAACAGTAATTTGATCTTAACAATTCATTATTAAGAACTCAGCTACCGGGGCTGGGATTGTAGCTCAGCGGTAGAGCGCTTGCCTCGCATGCGTGAGGCCCTGGGTTCGATCCTCAGCACCATGTACAAAGCAATAAAATAAAGACATTGTGTCCATCTACAACTAAAAAAATATTAAAAAAAAAAAAAAAAAAAAGAACTCAGCTACCACTGAATACAACTGTTTTCCCCCCCAAACTGAGCTCAATTCATCTTGGATTAACCATAGACACTGAGGTTGGGTCGGAACCTTGCTCTTTAGCTTTGTACTTCATACCTGTAGTTTCTACACACCTGTGGGATGCATGGTTGGTAGAGCCTCTGATCCTATTTTCTTGCAAAGCTCTTAAAGACAGCTGGAGGGGAAAGCCTTGCTCTGGCTTTCTGGCCATTAGCTGGGCAACCCCTTCAAAGTTAACTCTCTCACCTCCTGGCAGAAGTGGGCAGCAGACACAGAGCCATGGACCTGCAAGAGCTGATGCTGGACTTTTTCTGCAGAAGAGACTCCTCAAGCTTGAGGTGAAGGCTCATGTAAATGGGGGGGGGCAACATCTGTGTGGTTCCCTTAGTAACAATGCCAGCTCAGGGTCAGATACTGCCTCGCAACAGCTTATAAAGGAGTTTTTATTTTTTAACAGAAAATCTTGAAAACAGTACTTGTGCTAATAGCTAGGCAGAGTTCAACAGGTCCATGGTGAGAAGGAACCAGGGTAAAGTCATGCCAAACTGACTTTGGCCCTGACTAGCTTTTCAGCCCTGGAGCTCCTGCAGATCAACACCTATGGTCCCTGGGAGGGGACACATCATTGTGCTCTGACATTAGCAAATCAAATGACAGCACCATGTTCCATCCATCTCGATTGTAAATTTTAATTGTTTGTATTTTGCTTCTTTTAGTTTGCATTGTTTTGATCAGATTTTCGAGGCTGGGCAGGAGGAGGCTTGCAAATGACTGTAAAAATGAACTGAAATGTGTCCAACTTGAAATGCACCCTCATGATGGCCACTGCTGTATTGCTTTGCATGCTAATTTAAGAAGAGGAATCTAAGGCATTTAGGAGTTGGGATGGACATGTGAGGTGCACTGTTTCCATGCACTGTCCAGTGAGGTGTCTTCCTGGCTACTTGCTCCTTTACAGGGCCAAGGATCCCACGGCTGGCCAGCTCTACTCACTTGGAAGTCTTTCCTGATGATTAGCTTTGGCTCACTTAGTCCCCTCCCATGACCACAGTAAGGTCATCCTCTCCAGTCCCCTGGGTAAGGGAGCACCTGCTCTCTTTCCTCCTCATCTCACTTAGCCTCCTCCAGGCGCACTGAGGATGTCAGGGCACCACATCCCCTGTACATGGGTTCCAATCTGCCCTGCCACTCGTACATGCACGGTGTGACCTGGGCGAAAGCAGCATCTTCCTTCCTTGGCTGGCTCATGACTTCACAGGGCTTTATCAATAAATAGACCTAAGTTACATAAGACGAGAACACACGTGACAGACCTAGTGTGGTGCCTGGCACAGGAGTCCACTCTGAGCACCTGCAGACAATCATCAAAGTGACAAGTAGGACAGGACCACCTGTGTGACTTCAGGAATGTCAGGCATAGCTCCTTAGAGATGAGCCACGGGGCCCTGGCCTGGCAGGCAGCACTGGCCTGGCCAATTCAGTCCTGGCCATCTATCTCATCAGCTCTTTGATTCACTTGTTAAATGACACTTGTTGATCACATACTAATGATGCTCAAGACCACAAAGGAATAAGATGGACACTAGCCACAAGGAGCCTCTAGGAGGGACTGCCACCCCAGCACTGAGGACCTGGGGTGGCAGGCTCAGTCAGAGCCAAGGGTGCAGGTGGGCAAGATGGCCTATCCATGCTGGGATGAGAGAAGGCTTCCTGGAGGAGCAGCCAGCCAACTAACCACAGCTTCCATAGCTGACCCATCAGGACGTGGCTGAGCCCATGGTTTGCCTGGACTCTAGAGAGGGGAAAGCTTGCCATTGTCCCCAGTGCCAGTTCCAAGAGTTGTGGAGAGGCTGCAAAAGGCCTGCTTGGGGCCCCCCAGAATCCTGCCCTGCCCAGGGGCCTTGCACCCCTCAGCTGACCTGCATATGCCGTGGTTTGGAGTTCCAAGCCATAGGCAGCTTTCTCAAGGATCAATTTCAAGCCCTTTGCTTTATCTGCCCACTCAGAACTTCACACTTATCCCCAAGCCACTTTGACCTGGAACAGCTTCCCTAAAAGGAACACGGAGCTTCTTACTGTTTCCCTTTCAAACAAAAAGGAAAATGCTCCTCTGAGCCCATGTGCTCTGGAGAGCCATGGAGATGCAGTGGTGGCTCTTGCCCTGAGGCCCCAGACCTGCATCACAGGTCCCGAGGTGACCTCCCAAGCCCAGCAGATGGGACAGCTGGACATGCAGAACTCAAGGGTGCTGAGGGCCTCCCGTAGCCATAATGACTCGTCAGAAAGATGAGGTGGGAGGAGTGGACAGCAGAGGCCAGGCCTGGGAGCTGGGAGCCCAAGGTCCAGGACACTATTCTCGGGTGAACCAGCAAGTGACCTTGGACAAGGAGTTCTACCTGCAAGTGTCTCAGCTTTCTCTGAGCCACAGGAGACAGTGTTCCTGCCCATAGCCTAGGGCTCTGAAGAGATCTGCTCTCCTCAGGCCCCAGGACAGGGACAACCGCTCCAGCCCCTGGACCTGCATTACTTCATCTTCTGTGCAGAGCCAGGCAAGGAAAACGTTAATGTTCTCAGTCTATAAGTAGTTCCTGCTGTTGCAGATAAAATTAAATGGCTGGCTATTTTGGTAGAAAATCAGGTAAAAAATGCTGAAAAATAAACTCCCCGTCAAATGCCAGTCCTCCCCCCTTGCCATGTTCTTTTTTTATGCCCATTTGGTATTTGTTTTTAATTCTGGCTGATTGTCAATTTTAAAACCTGATGCATAGAGTGGCTTGCTATTCCGGAGGCGTTATTTTAAGATGAAACAATGTAAATTCTGACTTTGGATGGCAGATGGCTGGCAGTTCGCTGTTTGGCAAACCAACTGGTATGGTATGTTGGAAATTCAGAGCAGCAGGTACGCAGCTCAATTTGAAACCGCCACAGATGCTCGGAGGGAGCGGGGGAGGGGCGCAAGCTGGTCAGGAAATTAAGAACAGTACTCTGAGCTCAGAGGGGAAAAAAGATGATAATTAGCTGAAAGTTTGCTTCTTCCAGTCTCGACTCTTTTTTTTTTTTGGTTGCTTCTTAGAAAACCAGGAAGGCCCTTAGAAGTCAGCACAGGAAGAGCTAATTTTGCTTCAGAGCTGTCTGTTTGGCAAAGCTCAGCCTCCAGGAGAAATTCAAAGGTGAGGAAAAAGCAGATAAAGAGAATCTCAAACATGCTATTCAACAGAGAGGTGCAAACAGCAGCGCTGAAGAAACCTGTGTCCCTGCTGATTTTAGAGGCAGAAACAGTGAGTGATATTTGGGGAAAGAGGGACTCACATCTGGAAGGCCTCGCTTACATGAAGGTCAACATCAGTGTCACCGCATGGGCGAATCCCCAGAGCCAGGGTGGTGACACCCACTGTGACTGCCATAGAGGGTCCGGGCAAGGCACATGGTGTCCGGCTGCCTGTGCGCGGAGAGACTGAGCTCCGCCACATTTATCCATCAACTCAAGTCCATTCAGAGTCGATGCGGGTACTGCATGCTTTCATAGAGGGTCACTCATGCTGCAAACCTCAAGTGTCAGCCTCCTGTCAAGTACAATGTCAAAACAACTCATTAGAACAGAACTCTGAGTATTTTTTGGTGTGTGAAATTGGAGTTATTTTCGATTTCCTTCAAATTCTTGCCATGGCTGGAAGGCAAGTGAGGAAGTTTTTGTTGATGGCCGCACAAATTCTCTTGCTGAAAGCAGACAGGCAGACAGACCTGGCAAGGGAGCTGGACCTGGGTCAGATTATGAGACATGCCAGTGTCTCCTGAACTGCTCTTGAATGGAGGTCCCCTGATCTATTTGAAGCCTGAGGAGCTTGCTCAGGGGATTCAGGAAAAGCAGCCAAAATCCTACTTGGGGTTTTTGTGGAATACGAACACATCGGATTCAAAGCACCATGGTCCTAATGCCAGAGCAACTCAAATGGGCGGGGATGGTCATTGTGCTGCCATCAGGTGTTTGGGCCAGAACAACAAGCTAATTAAAATTCTAATTCATAGCATAATTGTTCATCTGAATCTTGAGTAATAAGCAAAGGGTCTCTGGGTTTGATAAAATAACGCAAGCTCACGTGTGCCACTTCCTCAGCAGAGCAGGGCAGGTAAAGTCTGCAGACAGTGGCTGCTCGCCTTCGCTTCCTCCCTGCATGCTCAGGTGAGTGTGGGCTCCTTCAGCAGACAGTCAGCACTTGCAAGGCACAGGTCTGGGCACCGGGGGACACGCAGATGACTCACATCTGGCTCCCAGGCAGTCTAAGGGCAATGATAAAGTGTGACTATACACAGTCACTGCAAGAGGGAGCAGGCAGGGTGGAGGGTAGGTACTGAGCTCCTGGTTCCTCAAGAGGGGGCTGTGTCCTCACAGGTAAATTAGGGAAGAGTCTCACCCCATCTGACCGATTCTTCCCACACTCTATGTTGCCCTACGGGTCATGGGGGAACAGTGTCTCACACTCTATGTTGCCCTACGGGTCATGGGGGAACAGTGTCTCTAGGCTTCCCTTCACTTGCCCAGAGCAGGATGCCAGATATGGCCACAGCTCCTGGAAGGTTTCCCAAGACCTGGGTCAAAGGCTTGAGGAAGGCCAGATCCGGACAGCTCCCTAGCTAGAAAAGGATCAAACTTCTGTGCTTCAAATTCAGCAAAGTCTGAAGACAAAGGAGTCCAAGGAAAAGGATAAGAGTGATGGGAGAGTGGTTGTTTCTGGGGAAACATTTTGTTGATTTTATCCCCAGCTGCCCTGCATGAACCACACCAGTGGAAGAGGCTGGCAAAGGTCCCCAAGTAGGTTGCTTCTGAGTGCTCTTAATACCAAATGGATCAGAAACATTTTTCTCTGAGATGCTGCAGAAACAGCATGTCCTTCTGTTGTTTCAAGAGTGATATTTAAGCAGCCATGGAGCCCAGTGTATCAGGGAGGGAGGGCAGTGGCAGGAACAGGAGAACACAAGAGTTGGGGGGGGGGAGCAGCGGTAGGAATGGACAAGGAAGGGACAAAGGCCAGGAGGGGACTCAGGACCAGCAGGCACGAACTGGATCTCCCAGTCCCTCCAGCAACATTTTGCAAAAGAACCCCCACCCAAGACACCCTCTTCTTGGGGTACAGGGGGTGAGGAGAAAGGCCTCTTGGTGGTCCTGGACTCTAAGGGGACTTTTTGACCAGAACCATGTCTATGGAAAGAGCCAGGCACACACAGGAAGAGAAAGCAGCTGCACTAAGCCAAACCCAGACCTGGAATGCAGCAGAGAAATGTCTCAGAGACCCCACATCCTGCCACCCACACTGGTAAGGACCCAGGCCCACGTTTTGTCTTAAGGATCTTTGCTTATGATGTGACTATTGGGTGGATATTTCTGATTTTAGTGGCTGTAGATAAATTTGTATTGAGAAACATGTCCTTGACGACGCAGAAGGAGAGGGCAAAGCTCCACCTACAGGGGCGAGTATCTCAAAGTGCTTCTTTTTGTCAAGAGGGAGCATTTTCATTGGCATGAGTGCTCCCAATTAAAGGCAATTATTTTTTGAGCATCTACACTGTGCAGGCACTAAGTGTTTTATATATATTTATATATACACATATATACATATACATGTATACATGTAAATTTATACATGTATATGTATATATAAAATATTGTTGTATTGAAGAGATATGAGGATTTTTACATCCATATTATAGGTTAAAAAAACAAAACAAAACAGAGGCTTAGAGATGTTAACTAAGTTTCACAGCAAGTTAGGGCAAAGCTGGCATGGGAACCCAGGTCTCTCTCACTCCCAAGTCCAGGATGTTCCCTCTGCTTCTTGGGGGCAAAAGAGTCAAACAAAATGCAACAGTGACAGGAGACGAGGGAGAAGCCACACAGCTGGGAAGAGGGCAGCCATAGGAACAAGCCACCTACATAGCTTTGCCGTGAGACAGCAGGGTAATGCTACAAGGAGAAGTTTTAAAACAGATACATTAAGGAGACATTTTTCACATTGCAAAAGTCAGATTTACTTAACAAAGTGGTTTTCTTAAGAGTTACTCTAAGTCCATAGACGACTCCCCAAGTTCAGAGCCAAGAGCCAAGTGCAAGGCTTCTGCCCATGAGCCTGGAGGAAGGCGAGGATTCCGAGGAGGCAGAGCAGAGCGTATGGTCCTCACAGGTGTCCCCAAGGAGGAGCTGTTATTTGTATCCAGAGTTTCCAGTCTTCAGAAATCCTGGCACAATGCAAAGACAGTTGTGTGAACCCCACACCTGGGGTAATGGCTTCCAAGGAATGGAGGTGCACAGGGACCAGGACCACGTCAGGAGTCTGCCCAGAGCTACGACCATGTCAAAGCAAGTCAGACTGAAAAACCGGAGGAAGAACTTGGACCATAAGTCCCAGTCACAAGCCTCTCCAACAAAAGTTTAATAAGCATCCGAGACAGACTCCAGAGCCTTCTGGCCAAGGCAGAACTAAGGCATTATTAATATGAGTCATGACAGCCAAGGAAGTCACTGATCTTGGCTAAGTCTTCCCCAACGCAGCATTTCAAAGGCCTGTTATCTCAGGGAAGGTTGCATTAAGTGTCTGTTGTAATTATGTCTCCAAGAAACAATACTCTCTGCTCATTAAATGTTTCAGTGGGTGGCCTGCTGCAGGCCGCAGGAACTTAACCCCGAGCTATGAGCCTGTGAGGACAAAGGAAGGGGCCACCTCGGAGTTGTCCAACTCTATTAGCCAGGGTGAGGCTATTTATTGGGTTGAAAACTGCTTTAATTAGGGACCTAAGCAAAGAAGCAGATAAGTTGCTGCTGTAGAGAGTCCGCTAATAGACGCAGGCGCTGGGAGTCACAGGCTGGCCCGGCTGCCTCCCTGCACACATTCAGAGTGGCAGGCTGAGAGCTCGAAAAGCCAGTTCAACATTTGCAACTCATTATCTCCACCTACCAGGCAGCAGAGGGCCACTTTCCCCAGTAGCAGTGGCCTCCCAGGCCAGACCCAGGCCCTGTGTCCCTGCCATCCGAATGCCATTCTCTTGGGTAACAGGAAGCGTGACCACGAGCACAGATTGGACCTGTTTGTGGGCTGGACTCCTGGTCCGGAGGTGGGTGGTTCACATCACTCCACAAACGCCTGTGCAGTCCGTGTCAAACACAGGACGCTGAGAACTGCTGTCACAAACCCACACCCGCTCGGCCTCCCAGCAGCTCAAAGTCCGATGGCGGCTTCTGGGCAGATGGCAGCCAAGTAACATCCTCTGAATGTCTCACAAAAACAGCATACAGAGAAACGAAACGCAAACGCAACAACTCATAGGCAGCACTCACAACAAAAGCAGGTGATCAGGTGATCCCCTGAACCCCAACATACCAAGCAATGACAGAGCCACTGACGGCCACGAGGCAGGCTTTACTGGAGCTGTGCTGGAGAAAGCAGAGAGCAGCAGCTGGGCATCTGATGCACAGGGAACAGAACACCAACACACCCACTGGTATCCTTGGGCCAGCACCAGGTCCAGTTGGAGATCACAGCTGCAGATACAGGCACAAGTGCCTGTGCCAGGCAGGCCTGGAGGAAGAGGCTGGAGCCCAGTCCCAGGACTCCTCCACCTCAGAGAGAACTGCAGACATAAAGGGAAGTGGGGGTGGCTGTGGGGCCCAGACAAGAGTGGAAGAAGGCAACAGAAAGGGCAGCCTCAGAGGGGGCTGCCCAGCGCTTGTGCTCCGTGGGGCAGCAGGAGAGGGCACTGCAAAGTCAGAAGAGACATGGGCCCAATTCTCCTCTGAAAAATTCAGGCGAAATACAGTCACATCAAACCCAAATGTTGCCAAAAGGCTCCCATCTGTGACCACCCTCCTCCTGGGGGACTTGGTCAGGGAAGTGGGAGAAGGGGACTCTCTGCGGTGCTGTGAATTCAGGTCAAATCCGAGACCCAGTCGCTACTCAAAGAGGAAAAATGAAAAGAATAAGGAATAGAAGAGCATCCCTACAGATAATGAAGGCATGCCAAATAAATGACCACAATGGCAGCACGCTATCTCACGCTACCAAGAGCTGAATGCCTTGAGAAAATGACGTGAGGCCTGAAAAAGTATCACTTCAAAATAATTTTAGAAATGCAAATTAAACTAGAAGAAACACAAAAGCTAATATGTAAAACAAATGATTACTTAAAGTAAATGGAAAGTGAAAAGGATGTAAGTTTTTAAAAACCAAAAAGTAATGATGAAAAGGATATAGAGGATGTCAGCAAAAGAGCCAAATATTGAAGACGGGCAAAGGAGAACCAGCGATGGAGAGTGACAGTCAGTCTCCGAAAGACACAACCAGGGCAAGGGGAGAGAGAAATACCAACACATCGGACTCAAGACAATTTCCCTGAAATTAAAAAAAAAAAAAAGATTTAAAATGACACATTGGAAAAGCACATCACATATTTGAGACTATCAACCCAACACAACATCTAGGAAAATCACTGGGCTTGAAAGAGAAAGAAAAATATCCCTTGGGCATCTAGGTAAAAAGAGTGCATGACTTATAGGAGAGAGAAAATCAGATTCTCTCATGCTTTTTGGCAGCAGAGTTTTATGCTAGAAGAAATTGGACTACTTTCTCATCCTTTTGACATGCAAGATACTCATATTTATAATCCAAAAGAAAAAGTGTGAGCTAGGGTTTTATATCCAGTAAAATCAACTTCAAGTATAAAGATACAGACGAACTGCTACCAGTAGAGAAGAATTCAGAGAACATTATTTCTGTAAGAAGAAACCTCACAGGGAAGTCTGCTTGAGGATCGGCTTCAGAACAATGGAAGTGGCATCAATAGAAGGACTGTAAGGACTAACGATACAGCTACCCAGAAAACCAAGACTAAATGAGGGCTGAGAGGCACTGAGGCAGCAGGCATTGACTTTACAGTCTGATAATACAAATAGAGTACAATTGTAAATATCAGGAGATGAAAAGAGGATAGAAATATGAAAATATTTTGCTGCTTTCAGTAGTCATTGCTGATGATGGTAATATTGTTCTTGTTACTCAGAGACCATAGTGATAATTATGGAATATAATTCTTATTCTGTGTCTTCATAATCCAGGAGTCTTTGTTGTGAAGAAAGGAGATACAAATGCAATATAAAATTAGTTAAGTAAAATCTATAGAGTTTAAGATCTGAGACTGAAATATCTGTTTGAACTCACAAAGTATTTGATACCACACACACGCATAGCACATGTGTGTACTCTCTGTCCACTGAAAAAGCTAGAAATGATAACCAACCTGGTAGCAATTAGCAGCCACAGTGCCCAGGCTGTGGTTCTGAAATGCCTTTTCTGATGAAAACACATTAAGTTTCCTGGAGAAATAGCTGATTCAGATCTGGAGCAGAATATAGACAACATGAGTCCAGAGTATCTTCACACACCAGGTAGTAAGGAAGACACAAAACTCCTGAAATCATGAAAAAAGGGCCCACGACCCCATGTGACAAATCTCCAACTGGCCAAAGATGAGAAAATATGAGTTTCGATAAAGATGGATCAAAATCCATCAAATATGTGTAAATCCATAAGTGGATAACATTATTTAAAAAGTCCTAATTGGTTATATTTTAAGAATGACAGGAAATCAATTCATTCTCCTGCAAAGTGGGTATCCAGAAGCACAGCACTGAGCATTTATCTTGTCTTCCCCCATAAGAACTGTAGCACTGGGTCACCAGTTGGAAAACTAATGGAAGCTTCTTTAAAAATTATCCCAGGTAATAAAGAAAAACAAAATTATGGTGTTAGAGCTACATTGTTACGCAGCCCTCTGCGGGGTGATGGATCCAGGCATTAGGATCATGAGCTGTTCCCATGATAGAGAAGTAAGAACCACACACTACGTGCTTCCTGAAGAAGAGCACCACTTTGCCAGAAACTGAACCTGAGTCTGGTCATGTCTCTGGATGCAGCTGCCGGTGTACAGGAAATACAAGAAACAGGGACACACT
This sequence comes from Xerus rutilus, assembly GCA_028644305.1. Taxonomy (NCBI): domain Eukaryota; kingdom Metazoa; phylum Chordata; class Mammalia; order Rodentia; family Sciuridae; genus Xerus; species Xerus rutilus. The sequence continues at coordinate 145,991,056 of CM053403.1, read as the reverse complement.
GAACTGCCAACTGAAGAGTTAACGGTGGTGAGTGTCCCGGCTGCCTGACTCCGCAGCAACCTACCCTTCCCAGCAGGCCAGGACTGCAGGCTCCATCTCCCCAGACCTCCGAGGGAGCTCTAGGTCAATAGCTTAGTAGTCCATGCTGCTGCCCCTCCCACCATGGTACCATGGGACCTGGGCTCCTCTTAGTCTACTGTGCATAGGCCATTTCTTCAAATCCCAGTTCTAGTCTTGGATGCCAATTCTTATTGTTGATGGAAACTCTAGGACCCCAGTTCCTATGGAATCAGGTCAGGACTTATTACCTCCAAATTACAAGGAATCTCCAAGGTTCCACTTTGAACCCTTGTCCCATGCTGGCTGGGACTCTCTGACATGGGCCTTGGCCTTAACAGACCTCTGCCCATTACTGCTTCTGGGAGCACCTCCCCAGGACCACCCCCGCTCACCTGTCCCCCAAGGGGCACTTATCTGGCCTCAGAAGCTGGAATGCAGCCAGTCAGGACTCTGAGATGCTGCCTGTTTTCAAGGGCAACCCCAACTGCCGAAGTGCCACAGTGATTGTACTGCACAGCCCAGGCCCTCCCCTGTCATCCACGTGCTGGAAGGATTTATCATCAGTTAAGCTCCCTCCCCCAGCCTCTTTGTATTTTCTTTGTCCCTGACACAACTGCCACCCAAGCCAGTTTTTTGTATTCCTTACAACATGACTCAGAATGAAAGGCTCAGAAAATTCCAGATCTGGAAAAGCCCTCAGATCATCCTTTTTAATGATCTCATTTGCTTTGGTTAGGAAATTAAGAATCAAAAAACTGACGATGTGTTTGCAAGTCCCTTATCGATTAGCAATAAAGCCTGTACCAGAGCCGAGTCTCCAACCATGGCTTTTTCCCTGCATCTTCTCCATCCTTCCATGGCCACTGTGGCCTTTCAAACGTGCATTAATACCTGGCGTAATAATGTGAGTGGCCATGAACTCTGTGCTGGGAGCTCTGCTGGGCAGGGAGAGGGTGCTGGAGGGCGGGGGCATCTTGGTGTTGCAGGTTGATGAAGGAGGCACAAGTAAATATTTACACAAGTAACTATGTATGGGGATGACGATAAAGAGTTGTCACAGAGCAGGTTGATGCCACAGTAAAGAAAGCACATGATGCTACAGACACACACACGTCAAAAGCCATCAAAGTCTGCACACCCAGACGTGCAGTCATTCTTCTTCTGGAAACTTACTCTAGGGGACCAGGATCATGAAAAGAATCCACTACAAATACGCTCTCATAGTGGTGTTTATGGTTGGGAAATGTTGCAAACACCCCAATGTTGAACAATAAAGAACTGGTTAACTCAATTATGGTATATCCATTCAATGGGCACCACATAGTGATAAAAATAGCAGGGTAAAATGACATTTAATGGTATGAAAATACATGTATCAAATATTGATCACTGGGCTGGGGTTGTGGCTCAGTGGTAGAGCGCTTGCCTCACACGCATGAGGCACTGGGTTTGATCCTCAGAACCACATACAAAATACACAAATAAAATAAAAGCCTAAAAAATCTTACAAAAATATTGATCACTGAAAAGGTATGTTACAAAACAATGTATAGACAGTGTGATTCTATTGTTCAAGGTACTTATGTCCATGGAGAAAGGAATAGAAGTATACATGCCACCGTGTTGAAATATATACTAATAGTACTTTTGACTCTTCTTTTAGCTTACCTATATTTTCCTCAATAAACATACATTAATCGCATAATCAAAACCATAACAAAATTCTGTTCCACCAGAAAACTCCTTAAGAACTCATCTCATCCTCTCACCCATCCCTGTGTTTGGTATGTGCCAGGCATTGGATCCTGCCAACAATGCAGATTCTACCAACTTAGAGACAAAGTGCAATGCAAACGCATCAGAATGCAATTTCTGGCTTCGCAGGACAGCAGAGAGCTCAGTTCTCTGCATACTGGAGGATGCATTTCCCAAAGTACAAGAAAATCTTTACTCAGGGCTTGAAAATAGAAAACAATATGATACATTGAACTTCTAGTGCTAACTGAAGATGCACAAAACAAAATTCAGAGCAGTTGCGAGCTTGTCATATTAGCAAACAGTGCCACCAATGAGAATGGCTGGGGCTGGGCCCTCACACTGGGGTGCTGACTGGCATGTGTTTTCAAAAATCACCCCACTGACAAAAGGAAATGCACATTAGTTGTCTTCCCAGCACTTGGGCAAAGCGTCGCATGCTGGTCACTCTGCCTCCCTTTCCTAAGAATGAACATATTCCCATCTTAAAATCCTTTGTTTCATCTTTTTCTTCATGCTTATTGAAATACAATTTTTTTTTTTTTGGTACTGAGTATTGAACTCAGGGTACTCGACCACTGAGCCACATCCCCAGCCCTATTTTGTGTTTTATGTAGAGACAGGGTCTCACTGAGTTGCTTAGCGCCTCACTGTTGCTGAGGCTGGCTTTGAACTCATGATTCTCCTGTCTCAGCCTCCCTAAGTGTTGGGATTACAGGCATGCGCCACCATGCTCGGCTTGAAATACAATTTTTTAATATTTATTTTTTAGTTGTGGGTGAACAGAATATCTTTATTTTATTTTTATGTGGTACTGAGGATCGAACCCAGTACCTCACATGTGCTATGCAAGCACTCTACCACTGAGCCATAATCTCAGCTCTGAAATACAAATTTTCCTACAACATAAGACAGAAAAATAGCTGTTTATTTATTTATGTTTATTATTGTCCTGAGTAGGGTTTCAAAGAATTTTCCCAAAGGCACCCAGTCATCTACTTGGCATCTTAGAACACAGAAGGTTGGGCCCTGGGTGATGAGCAGGTGGGGAGACTGAGCCAGAGAGTCATGATTCTCATCTTCCCTCCATCGGCAGCCCCCTCGGTGTCGTCTTCTTCCCACGGCCGCCCAGGAAATCCCATCAAATCACAGAAAAGTCAGCTGCCCTGCTCTGTGGGGCTGACCACTGACAGAAACACATGTACAAGTCCCCAGTTTCAACTCCAGGAACCATGGCTTCTCCAGGAGAAGGAGCTTCCGGGTAGGTCCCGCTCCTTCAGAGTGTCCTTCTCCAAACTCTGCAGGAAGGGAAGGTCTGGGGACACCATACTGGATCAGCAGAGCATCTCTTTATTTACTTATATTTTGGTGAGAGGGCTAAGTGGAAAGCTAGATGAGGCTGGGGGGCTTCTACTCAGTTTCCCTGAGACGCCCCATGGGTGCCCACTACCTTGAGCATCGCTGTGTCTCATCGAGTCTTGGGCATCATGCATGGCTGGCTCTGGCTTATGGTTACAGGAAACATGGATGAAGGGACCCTTGTGCTCTCTGCTCCCCCTCCCTGTATGGAGATGGTGCTGGGCACGAGTTCTCCGGAAGCACACCCTGAAGACGGCAGGCACAGGCAACGGAGAGAGAGCGGTGTGCTCTGCCAGCTGAGCAGTGGAAGGCTCTGATATTCTGCAAGGCAGCCCCAATTTTTAAAAATAAAAGAAAAAGATAGCCGAGGCCTTTTTCTCCCTCTGGTTGTTGTTGACTCTCCAAAACACTGGGTCTGGCGCGCTTTCTGATCCCTGGAGTTTGATGCACGTTTGATTCACAGACTGCGGCGTGTCTGCACCAGATGGCCTCGAGTTAATGAACACAAACTCATCACTTTTGCTCACCAGGGAAATGTGCAGCTCAATCTGATTTGTACTCTACAACTAAAAATATTTGAGTATTTTTAGGGAGCATTTTACTGAGACAAAATGGCACTTCAGGAAAGCATTCAAAGAACAGAGACTAACCAGCAAATTGCAATTGCAATCTTCTACACATTGATAAGTCAGCTCCTTAGATCACTCTTGCACCAAAATTAAAGTAATATGCTGTAAGCCATACAGCCACGTGGCCCGTTCTGTCCTTCCACTCCTGTCTCCAGCCCCACTACCCTGCCTATGCTCAACCTGTAGTCCCAAAGCATGTGAGGAACTCATTTCTAGCACTAGATTTGCTCACTTACATACCAACAAACACTTTTTCACAGGGTGTGTATGCACACACATGGGCATGATCTCTTATATATTCTTTTCATGTCTTTCTACCTGTATGATTTTACATATAACAACAACTTTAAGTTAAGGACCAATTTACTAAATGAACCTGGCAAGAGCTCCATCTTGTCCAACCGTGGTGAAACTTTGCTAGGATGTGAGTGTTTCCTGGGTCATTGGCACCAGCTCACAAAAGAGGCAATGCCTGTGATGAATCAGGAAATGGGTGCTTTACATACGTCCCACTGTCTCCTCCTCCAAACGCCCACACTTACTGCCATTTTATTTAGATATCCTCACCACTAGGCTCAGGAACATGCAAGTCATAGCTTAGCCCTCAGCTCACTCTCAACCCCACAACCAGCCGGGCGTGGTGGCGCACGCCTGTGATCCCAACACTCTGGGAGGCTGAGACAGGAGAATCATGAGTTCAAAGCCAGCCTCAGCAATGGCGAGGCGCTGAGCAACTCCATCTGATGGAGCTCGTGACAGCATAGGTGTGTCTGCTGGCAGTGGATGATGATGCCACCGAAAACAGTTCCTAAATATAAACTGAAGCCATTTAAACAATAAGTGCATTCTGTTTTATTTGTAATTGTTTTAATTTATGATCATTATGTCTAATCTGCATTATCTAATCATGTTTTAAAATGAAGAGACGTATTGCATATGATTATGCAGATTTTGTAGGTGTTCTTTGTACGTGACTCTTCTAGGCTGGTGTTAACCTGACATTCTCGGAATGCTTTATCTTCATCAGACACAGAAATCCAAGAACCAAGATATGGAGCTGGTCAGCATTTTCAGATAGCACAGGGCACGAGCAGCCACTTCTTTGTCACTGTGTTGGTCTCTGAGGTGGGCACACACGCCCATCACCTCGTCCTCAGCATGTCCTTCTCCCCCAGTCCTCTCAGGTCCAGCTGCCTGTTGGCCCCAATTCTGCCACCCTGTCCCTCTTTCCAGCATGACATATGACTGCAGAATATTAATGAGTACTGAAATAAACATTGTAGGTCTCTTCATATTGTGAACTGAGCTTCTACTAAAAAAAGCCAATTATCTCTGGATGTAAGTTGGGAGATAGGCAACTGACCATGCTGCCAGCACAGGCCACAGAGAAGGAATCTCCTGGGAAGAGGAAGAGGGTCCAAGAACTTATTCAAATACAAAGCAGTTTACTAGGACCACAAAAGGGAGGACCAAGTAAACACTGAGGGTTCCGAAGTATTTCAGTTTCTCTCTCTAGAGGATCTCATGATTCACAAGCAAACTTTAATAAACAAACTTCAACTGCAGGTCCAAATCAGTCAGTCCCAAATCCATTCAAGTATGAGCCCATTTGATGTGAAGGCTCTCCTAGATGTGCAGGGCAGCCACATCGACCATTCATTCACTCGACGCAAGTTTAACACGTGCCTGTCAGTGAGCTCAGCTCAACAACAGACACACTGTCTGCATGGAGAACGCAGCACAGGGCACCTATGTGACTGTCATGGAGAGAGATGGGGACATTCAAGCGTTCACTCAGCCTGGTGTATGGTCACGACAGCAGAGGCAAGGCAAGGGACAGGCCTGGTCTGGAAGCAATCATGGGACCCACCGGACTGGAGAGTCAGGGCATGTCAAGGAGCAGGTAGCACTATGGACAGTGGTTTCAGAGAGCATATGTCCAGCGCCACCTAGCCAGAGGCCACAGAGGGCTTCCACCAAAGACTCAGAATCCTGGAAAGGTGTAGAAGATGGATTCCAGAGTGAAACTGGAGCCCGTGACCAGGAAGGAGGCTGAGGCCAGATCAAGGGTGGAGGCCAGAATAAAGAGAGAATGATGAGGGACATCTGCTGGGGACCAAGTAGCTGGAGGGGACAAGAGAGAGCATTTGGGACTTCAGAGAATGAAGGCATCCCGAGGAAGGGGAATTGGCTGGGGAGAAAGATAACAACTTTGGCTGGAGATGCAATTTTGAGATGCAAGTGACGTGTCCAGGTGCCAGTGCCCAATAAACAGGGGCCAGTGCAGGTGGGACAGAGACAGGGCTGTGTCTGGCATTCATCCATCATCTGTGCCATCTACAGATTTGTTGAATCAACTATATGCTGAGTGAAGGCCAGACGTCCGGGGTCTGGGGACAGCAATAAACAAGCAGAAGCCCTGCCCTCAGGAAGCCTCTGGACTGAGAGGAAACAGCCGGGGACAGAGTCAAAGGGACAAGCACTCTGCTGAAGGCGAAGGTGCCCTGAGAGCACATGGAGGAAACTGAGGCCAGTTCCAGGGTCTGGAAAGGGAGTCCATGAGGACAGGGAGGGATGGAAGACTGGCTTCTTGGGTCCAGGGACTAGTGGGAGGCTGCATTACGCCATGGCCTGTGTGAAAATAGAACTCTGACCCATGACCTGTGGCCACCAGCCAGGAGGCCATCCTACTACCTCTGGCAGTCAGCAGGGAAGCCACCCAGTGGCCCTGAAGCAATCAGCCCTGATGACCAGGAGTTACTGAGAACTCCCCTTGTTTGTACCCCAGTTTCTCACTTGGTCTCAACCAGAGAAAGCCATGTCTACCCCCTCACCAGTCACACAAGACGCCATGCCCGCCAGCCTCCTGCAGCACCCCCAGGCCAACGGCCTTCCCTTCCCTCGGGGCCCCTGGATTGTTTTGTACTATGAGGTCCTCTCTCTTCTGCCTGCCTCTGAGTCTCTGCCCAATGCAAGTGACAGTGGCCAACCCCCTTGCGGTAGCCGTCCCTGAATCAAGGCCACTGCTGGTCTCCACTCTGTCTCCACTGATTCCTCAAAAGCAGGCGACTGATTAATGTGGGTGGCCTGGCTGTGTGCTGGGTGAGGGGTTTGGCTTGGAAGAGTGAGGACCAGCCCCCCACCAGGAGTGACCTATTAGCCACAAGAAGGAGCGTGAAGTGCACGCCAAGTGAGAGGCACCCTCCCCAGGCGAGGGCCGACTGCACTCCAGTTCCATCTGTCAGGACTGGTCTGCAGAGGAGGAACAAAGGAGCAGGCAGGAGGAGACCACAGGACTGGGGAGAGAGCCCGGGTCATCAGCATTTGCCCACCAGGCAAGAAGGAAGGGGTCTGTGGATGTCCCAGCACACCTAGGGAACTTCACAGATTGAGGTCACTGAACAGGATGTCACGTTGGAGCTGCCCTAACACATGCAGGAAGATACACATAGCACAGTGAACCAAGCAAAGAACAAAACACCAGGACGTGGGGCCAAGTTGACCGAGGGCTCTGCATCAGGCTGGCTGCTCAACACTCTAGCAGAGCGAAAAGTGTCCATTTTTAAGTGTCCATGGGGCTTGAATTCATCAAACACACCGCGATTGGCCAACATTTTTTAGCATGAACTTCAACCAGAACAGGACTGGAACCCTGAAGAGGGGCTTCTTTTAATGTGATTATTTTTAATTGTTACATTTTAACAGGCACGTTTACAGTCTCATCACAAGTTTTTTTTCAAAATTGCTATCACTGGGATGCACATGTCCCCCAAAGGGTCACATGTTGAAGGCTTGGGCCTCATGGTGGTGCTACTGTGAGGTGGTGGAAACTTCAAGAGCCTGGTGAGTTGGAGGAAGTGGTGTGCAGGGTGGGGGCTGCCTTTGAAGGGTTTATTTTGTACCCAGCCCTGTTTTTCTGTTTGTTTCCCAGCCCCATGAAGCAAACAGCTTAGTTCCACCAGACACTCCCATTATGATATGCTGCCTGGCCAGAGGGCCAAAGCAATGAAGCCACGAGCTACAGGCTGAAACCTCTGGAACCATTTTAAGTTGATTTCCTCAGGTATTCTGTCACAGCAAAGAAAAGTCAACACAAAATATATTTACTAGAATTCTTCACAAATAGGGTTTGTAATAATATGTTGTAGTGCATAGACCTTATTGCCTTTGGTATGCTTCCAATCGTATTTGATTTCCATGTTGTGTGGGAGATGGAAATGGGCGTGTGTGTTTGTGTGTGCGCGCGCACATGGACAAATGAGCCATGGATCACTTGGTCTAAGACCCTGCCTTCACTCACAGGGATGATGGAGCCCGTGAGCACATACTCACTCAGAGACAGATCTGGAAACACATTTCTTGACTCCTAGTTGGCCCCTCAAGCATTCTTAACAACTAATTCCATCTAGCTGGCAAGAAAACTGGGACAAAGAGTGGGAGACTGTTACACGAACAGTCTCGATGAACTGTGCCTCCTGGTCTCACCATACAGTCCCCTCCCTGATGACTGTGGGCCTGACCTGGGCAGACCTCCCAGAGGAAGAAAGACCGTGTGAAGAGAGAGGCCTGAGCCCTGCCTCCAAAAAATGTAGTCACATGAGTAGCCAGGCGAAATCAGAATGCTCCATCCAGCCCTCAGAATAGGGAGAAGAAGTCACTATTATTTGTGTGTGTGTGTGGTTGTTGTTTATTTTAATTTATTTTTTTGACAGCAGAATGCATCTTGATTTATTGTACACAAATACAGCACAACTTTTCATTCCTCTGGTTGTACACAATGTAGCATTGCACCATATGTGCAGTCATACATGTACCTAGGGAGGGGGAAAGGCGGTAGTCATCATTATTTTAAGCCACTGTGTTTGGGGACGTTTGTTACGCAGAGATAGATAACTGATACCCTAGGGGCAAAGAAACGGTCTGTAACAGTCTTTCACAGGCCCGAGGCCTTCAGTCAACACCTCACACTGTAATGGAGACCGTCATGATGAACTGAGTTATCCCTGACATGAAAACCTGAGCTCAAGTTCTAGAATCACTCAAAGTCACTACAGTCAGCATGTGCGCTACCTAAGAATTGTCGCTGATGCAACATATCCCTACCCTGGAGGCCACTGGATATGGCTGGCGTGCATGCCTGAGGGTGCAGGCAACCAAACACCACTCTGTGGGCCAGCAGCAGAGGTGGGCAGCTGCTAAGTGTGCTGCACAGCTGGGGTAAGGGGACAAAGGCTCTTGCTTCTGTGGCACAGTCCTGAGTGGGTGGCACAGGCCAACCCAGGTCTTCTCACCACAGTCTTTTGGGTGATACATGTGACCCCCTTGGCAAGAGGGAGAAGCTCCCATCCTGTGGCTTAGAGATAGGGATCACATGTCGGTTCCAGGCAAGATGCTATTTAGGACTACAGAGCATTCTGCCGTCAAAGTGATATTTAGGTAAACAAGAGCCACAAGCGCTGTCTCCCAGTGAGACACTCAGCAAGACAGAGGATGAGTCAATTTATTCATTCATTATTGATATCCACATATGTCTGAGCAGGATCTGAGATGGCTGGGCCCATGGAGTGTACACCATCTCATCTGACTGGATACGCAGAACTATAGTTATTTATGGGACATTATTTTTAAAATCTTTGTCTTTTGTTGTTATTTGCTTATAACATCTTCAAATTCAAGCATACTGTTTTAACAGTAAGAACAATTTTGCAACAGAAATCTGTTGACTTGCCTGTGAGGACCAAGGAGAACCCCCAAGACATAAAGTGCTATATTTACATTTTAAAGTAAGGAGAGTTGGTCACCCACTACCACTGAGCTCTCTCATGAACTGATCAGTAGACAATTAAAGAGTGGTTTGGGAATGCAGTTTGAAAATGGTTGGTGCTATAGACACACATCCTCCACTTCGGGGAAAAGAAGAAAAACATATGCTAGAAACTAATTTTAATCATCATAAATCAGACTTCAATTTATTCAACTGTAATAATACTATTCACTGGCTCATTACGAGGTCTCATACCACCTTGAAAACACTGCTTGGTCCTCCATGGCACCCAGCATGGATTGTTGGGTCTGACATGTAACTAATTAGACCCTGTGTTAGCTCTGCCTTCAGCCTGTTGGGGAGACAGACAGAGGCATTCACCACGAATCCTGGAATCCCCTCACACGGCAGCACTGTGGAGCCATCCAGAAGGTTGTTGGAAAGGGAACAGTTGAGATCATGAGATGGGAAAGAACTGGTGGCACTTTCTAGGACTAGTGACTGCTGCAATATTACAAATGTAGCTCTCCAAGAGTTAGCTGAGAAGTTAGGGCAGGTCTGTGTGCGTGCGTGTGTGTCTGGGTGTATGTAAGAGATACTTACGTAAGATGCCAGGCCCTTTACATGTGCTATCTCATTTGCTTTTCCCAGCAAGCCTATGAGGAAGATATTTGTTTTATTCTGCATTTTATTTATGAGGAAGTTGAGGCCAGAGAAGTTGAGACTTGCTCATGCTCACACGATTGCAGAACTGGGATTGGGACCAAGCTATCTCTGAATACAGCCTGGGCGCTAAGCCACTAACCTGATGAGGGTAAGCCCAGTGGGCAGATGCTGCAGGCTCTAGATGCGCCTGAGCACCCAAGCTGCGGGAGCCTGGTACTGTTGCTTCATTCTTTTTTATAGGTGAGGACTCAGGTGCTTCATCTGTAAAAGCAGGGAACTAGGTGGGGCTCAGAGCCTTCTCTATGGCCCTTCTTGGTGAGTGACTCAACAATTCAGCTTTGACTCCTATGTTCCACAGAGAAACACAACACAGTGGGATGGAACCTGTGTTCTAGAGATCAACGGGCCAGTGTGCCTTGAGGACCCCAGATCTTTTCCTGGTCCACAACATCAGACTGTTTTCCAAATAATACTAAGAAGTATTTCCTTTTTCGCTGTTATTCTGAGTGTAGGCAGAGTTTTCCAGAAGCTGCGTGAGTGTGCTGACATCATCATTCTGATGGCTAACGGAATGTGTGTTTAAGTTCTAGAAATTTCCCAGGTTTCGTTTCCAACAGGGCAAACATCAAACAGAAGTTCCTTGGGGATCCTTGATAATTTTAAAGGATTTTTCAAGAGGTACTGAGGCTGAAAAGCCTGAGAATCACCGTTCAAGTTCAGGCCTGGAAGACACAGGCAGCGGCAGAGCCAGTCTCCATGCTGGGGGCCAGAGGGTGAGAGAAGGCTTGGTGCTTGCGTTCTGCTTTTGCACAGCTCAAGAGCAGCCGAGCATTCTGACATGCACCAAGCAGGTTCAGCGACTGACACACCGGAGGTTAGCTCTTCCCCAAAGCCCTGAACCTCAGCTCGGAGTCCCCAGTGGCGCAGAGCTTACACCAGGGGAAGGAATGCACTGTTGGGAAACAGTCCTAACAGCCTTGGCGAGCCCTGTCCTGACCCAGGCCAGCAACAGCCAGAGTGTGTGAGGTCGAATCCCTTGGGCGGGACATTTGCCTTGTTATGCCCAGTGTGACACAAGAAGACCTCAGGATAACCGAACATAAAATGCTGGAGTGGAAAGGACATGCAGGGGAGGGAAGACAGCTCACACTGGTCAAGACAACTAATGTTGCAGTCCTATGGCCTGGCCCATGTGACCTCATTTATTCTACACAAGAATCCACTGAGGTATCCACAATTAGACCCATTTCAGAGATTAGGAAACTGAGGCTGGGCACTCAAGTTACTTACTTAGGCTCACATAGGTAATTCGGTATGCTGACACCCAAGTCTAAGTACGGGTCCACTACCTTGAGGTTTCTAAACCTAGCTCTGCAAAAAAAAAAAAAAATCATTTGTGGAGTTGTGAAATTTTTACATTCCTTGGCCCCACCCCTTGAGGATCTAATTCTGCAGGTCTAGGTGGACCTGCTGCTTGGCCTTGGGGAGAACACCATCCCACCTGTGGGGGATTCCCACACCAACACAATGGATGGCCTTTCTTTGGGGAGCCGTATTTTCATCTTGAGGAAGCAATGGTTTTATTATCTCATGAGGATTGCTCTTTAAGTGAAGACAAGTAGAAACCAGGAAGAGAGAAGCTGATACAGAACGCTCTGCCACGCTGCAGCGGTGGCGCACAGGGCTTGGAGGTTTGATTCTGCGTACAGGTTTCTTCGACTCCCATCTCCGCAACAGGCAGGAACTTGATAACTACCTTGTGAGTCAAGCTGAAATGTGCTCTCCTGCCACGCAGTAAGAGTGAGGTCGTTATCCCTGATGCGACATCTCCCAGGCTTGCCACAGCAAGTGGAATTGGAATAGAAGTCTTTTTGATCACCAGCATCTAGCCCAACAAGCTGGTGGTATTGACCTGGGAAAGGCTGGACACTCTGGGGTCAGCTCAGGAGAACTGAGAACTGCACAAAGCTCTGCTAGGAACAGACCACTGTGGTTCCTTGGTCTCTGGTGATCACATGTTCTCTTTCTAGCCTCTTCCCCAGGCATGAACACTCATTTATTCTCAGATCACACAGGACAGGTGGCATTGAGGACTGCTGTGACCCTAGCACACCAGGCAGCCAGCAGATTTATCTGAATCTGAAAGACAGGGAAAGTGGAGGACTGAACGGAGAGGGCCTGAGAAGATCCCAGGAGGGCAGGCCACGGTGTTCCCAGACTCCCTCCTGCGCTTAGACAATCTGCTGCGAAAACCCTATTGCTTTACAGGGGAAGCGAAAACAAAGGACACTACGGCAGAAACAGGGTGGACATGTAATTCATCTGCCTTGTGCTGCATGTGTGACTTTCAAAGCAGACCCCAAGCAGGGTAATGGACTTAACAGCCAAGGTCACTCTGGGTTGTTCTGCTCTGCTTTGTCCTTCACATGCTTTGCACTAGAGGGAGAAGCTGATGACACTGACCTTGGCCACATTCAAGGAAGGGACTGTAATGGGAGAATTTCATAAACTCAAACACTGTCCCTCGGCGAGTGTCCTTGTGTTGTGGTTTTCAATCTTAAGCTAAGGGGCTGGAGAAGCAAGGGCCCCTTGGTGATTGCTGGTGATGAAGAAGAGTTCAACTACATGTTTAACTATGAGCCCCCTTCAACCTCATTTGTGCCGTAAGTCACCTCAGTTCATCAGAACACGGTAGTAACTCCAGTGAATATAAAAATGGAAAAGACCAGTGTCGGCTCTTTCTTCAGTTGGAAAATGCAGTTTGGCAAGGACTGGGGACTTGCCTCTCCTGTGTCCCCACACCCTGATTCGGCTCAAGTCTTGCACCATACAGCGTTTTCCATATCACAGTCCTCTACACCGTGGTATCTCCCTTGATCCTCACAACAGCCCACAGAGTGGCAAGCAGGGCAAGGGTTACTAGCTCGATTTTGCAGACTGGGAAATTAGGCAGTGGGGGGGGGTGGGGGGGGGAGTGGTACAAGTCACAGGAGCGCCATGAAAGTCCACGGAGGGCGTTAGAGGCTTCAAGCAAGCGCACAGCACTTGGGCTGTCTCACACTGTTTCCTCAAGCCCCCAAAACTGCTTATGTTCTTACCAGAACACAATTATTCTTGACCACTTTTTGCCTTCTGTGGCCATTCCTCTCTCCAGGCCTACACCTCCAGGTTCCTTCGTCACACAGGGTGCACACAATGGCTCTTATTTTCTTTTATAGTCCTGCCTGATCCCTCACACACTTCCTTCCCCTGTTTCTCCTACAGAAGGTTCTCTTTTCTCCTGCTGGATTGACCCTTGGGCTCATTTCTCTTATCTCTTATCAACTTCCCTAACCCCTGATGGGCTGGGTCATCTCATTTACCTCTCTACTTCCAAGTCCTATGAGTCTTGCCTTGGAAACATGAAGCCCTGCTATCATAACAAAGAACGTGTGTGTCTTGTGAGGACCACTTTACAAACTGATTTAGCAGAAATAGGGCAACTTGCTGCATACTAATGATGCTTTAATAACATGCTCCTGAAGATGGCTCGCCCAGGTGAGTTGAGCCGAGGGTGCAGGGAGCCTCAGCGGAGCTGGGGGAGACCGAGGAGGACAGCAGGGAGTACGAGGCTCCAGGTGGAAAATCACAAACCAGATGCTGTCAAGGAAAACTTAGCCATATTCAATATTATACCCAGAAAAATTAACCACCTTCCAGAAGCAGAAAGAGCATGGATCAACCTATTAGAGACTTAATGCTGCTCTCTGTGGCTGAACAGCACAGTCATTTGGAACATCTTGAATGTGACTAGGCTGAGGAAGCTGCTGCCTCACAGTGGCAGTGCCCCCATTTTGACAGCTCACAATCTTGCAGAGGGCGTGGAAGTCTACCTTTGAGCACAGGTGAGTTGAACTATGAAGCCTGTACCAACAAGGCCTGGACAGATTGGTCTTAATTTGGGTGGTCTTTACTCTATTCTCTTGGCTATACTTATGAAATGGTGGCCCACGTCTGACTTAGCCTGGCACCAGAGAAAGGAAGCAATTTACAGGAACAGGATTTCTCAGCCTGTCTTTGGAAAGATATTAATTCCCATTTTATTCCAAATGTATTTGCAGCATCCCTGGATCCTAAATGATAAACTACTTGGCCCTGCCTAGAAATTCACTGATTTAAGTAAATATGCACATATACATGCACACACACACGCATGCACTAAAGATAACCTGTGCAACTCATGTATAAATAGACACAGACTTGTAATTTATTATATAAAGTACCATTCTGGGACCTAGAGGTAACAAGAGGTTACACAGGGCAACAAAAGGCCATGCCCCAGTATGGCTTACCTACTTAAAGAAGAGTACACGTCTCTACCAGGCCCAGTACCAGCTCCCACCTTTCTTACTCCAGTTGTTTACCTTGGGCATTACTGAGTTTTGTCTGAAACCCAACAGGGCAAAGTAAGCATGTGGCAATTTTCACTGATGACTTTGCAAGGAAGCCAAACAATGGATATTTTTAAAAGTGTGTGTGTGTGTGTTTCTTTTCCTATCACAAGTGCTTGAGTGTTTAACTCTGTGGATGACCAAAACCAATCAGAACCTTTTGTATGAATATGTGTAAAAATAAGGCATTAGTGCTTTATTCAAACAACTCCTCTGGCACAGACCTCCAAACTAGGTCTGTCTTTTTCTTACACATAATTCTTTCCTACTAAATTTTGCTGTTTTGTAAAGTTTCTGGATTTATAAATGTGTTTCTGTCACAAACACTCCTAACCATCAACCCTGAATGTGACAGATTAAGCACTAATGATACATTCCTCAAAGATATAAAATAGACAAGATAAAGAATGAGACGAGGGCTGGGGACATAGCTCTTGGAGCCTGTGGTGGAGCCCTTGCTCTGCAGCAAGGCCCTGGATTCCATCCCCAGCACTGAAAAGTGTGAGAAAAGGGATGTGGGAACTTCCTTCTCCAATGTCACCTGCCAGGGTGTGAAATGTCCAGGTGAAATCTACTTGGCCATGTGAGGAAATGGCACAAGTAGGCACTCTCTCCTGGAGCAGAGCATGTGGTCTGTACCTGTACCCCAGGCTCACCCATTTACAATTTGGGTGACCTTCGAAACTAGCAGCGCAGGTCTCCTGCTGGGCAGGGATGAGAGAAAAGGCCTCCCAGGCTCCCTGCGAAGAGCAGATAAGAGAATGTTTGTGAATTTCTTTCTCCACCTCCAACTCTGCTGACCTATCTCAGTGTTGTGTGTGTGGTGGGGGGAGGTGAGGCCAGGGGATCACCAGCCACAGCCAGCCCTGGATGGGTGCTGGCTCTGAGGAGTGGGGACACCGGGTGGAGCTGGTGCAATAGGCCCCAGCACTCACCACTCCTCAGTGGGGCCTCAAATGCCCAGGAGGGAGCTGAGGGGCAGCTGCAGTTCCCACTGAGGCTTTCTGGTACCTGTCTGTCCAGATAACAAGATCAGGCACTGGCCAGGGGGTCAGGATGGGAGTGGCCGCAGCTTTGAGGCCAGAACAGTGGTTCAACTGGCTGGGTCAATTCGGAAGTGAGGCCAGAAGGAAAAGGACTTTCAAAACAATCAGGTTCAGGTGTGGACTTCGCATTGGAACGCTGTCCTCTTTCCGCTCCAGAGTGACAGGGTAAGGTGGTGGTCTAGGTAAATTCCATTTGGACTGTGACAGCTCCACTCGGGCAAGCCCTCTCGCAGCGGAAGGCTGCGGCGGAAGGCTGCGAGCAGAAAAGGTCATCCTGCCGAATTTCAAATCCAAACTCTACAGAAGCAGCCCGAGCGGGAGGAGTTCAAGGCGAAGGCGAAGGCCGCCCACTCTGCCCGGCGCTCTGCTTTGTCCTCCACACGCTTCGCACTCGAGGGAGAAGCTAATGGCACTGACCTCGGCCCCATCCGGCAGCCCGGGCCCGCGCACAGCGGCGGGGGACAGTCCCGCGGGCCCCGCGGCGCGTGACCGTGGCCGGGCGCAGCTGACCGCACCGGGAGGGCGGGCGCTGGGCGCGCGACCCCGGCGCTGTGGGCCTTTTCTTCCTGCTCGCTCGCAGCCAATGGGCGGGCTCGCTCCCCGGCTGCCATGGCAACGGGAAGACGGCTCGGCAGTGCCCAGAACAGATGTCACATGGGCCGCGCTGATGCAGTGGGGGTGGGGCGCGGCAGGGCGCCGGGGGCGGGGCGGCGCCTTCGAGTTAAATGGTCCCACCAGAGGGAGCAAGTCGCGTTTTGAAGTTAGTCGCAGCGCTCACGTCTGTTTTCCTTCTCTCCCCTGTCCTTTAAGCTCTAAACACACATGCACAAACACAAATGTCCTTTCATCTCCGCTCCCGAGGTGCGAAGGCTCGCGGCTTTCGTGGCGAACATGAAAGCTCTGATCTCTCCAGGCCTTAAGTGAACATCGCCAGCGCGGCAGAGGCGCGGGCAGGCCTTCCGGGCCTTTTAGGAACCGGCCGGGAAGCCGTGTTGGGGTGAGTCGAGAAACCCAGAACCACGCGGAGCCCCGACAAATCAAGGGGACTTTGAAAGGCAGGCGCGCTGCCTCGGTAGGAAACGGCAAGCCGGTTCACGCTCTGGCCACTGCAATGAAAGGGCTCCGCGCCCCCTCCTCCTCTCGGTGGTTTCTCTGATCATGTCATTCCGAAGGCCGTTTTATATAGACTAAACCAGGGCAGGGCTCATAAACCTACCTGCTTGAACGACAGAGGCCCTTTTGTTGTCTCTAAAATAGATCCGACCCTGGCTGAAGTGCTGTGTTTAAAATGTCCTGCTGGGCTTGCGGTTCCCTTTCACTGAAATTAAGGACTGTATGTGACTGTATGTAAAACAAACCTCTGTGTTAGTTAGGAAGATAAGAGATGACGTTAACGGCTGGCAGGCAAGATGCACTGTGGCCTTTTTTCCTTCCTGCATGCAGCCTATGGGCCTGACCCAACCTGGTTCCTTTCACCAGTCCAGGAGAACCAGGGAGACAAGTGGAGGAAGGTAAAAGTCCTGTCCTAACCTGGGGCATGATATGCATTGAATGTGTGGGAGGATGGGAAATGCTGCTGATGGTTATTTTGCACTTGGGTTGAATTCACCGGGACAAACATTCCCAGAGTGCCCGCTTTGTGCCAAGTACTGCATGGGGTGCGCAAGAGATGCGGAGCAGGGAAGATTCCATTCATTGGCAAGAGGGAGAAGCAGCACAGAAACTCAGGATGGGTCTGATGAAGTGAGTGTCACAAGCAAAGCATGATGGGAATGCTGAGGGCTGCTGGCTCGCAGCAGCCTCCTGGGGTGTTTGAGATGAACAGGAAGAATCTGGCATTGATTGAGCACCTCTTCTATGACAGATACATTTGTTACATGCACACCATACCACATAACTCCCTACAAGGGCACCACTGTTATCCAACTAAAAACATCAGGAACCCAGACTTAACAACCCAAGGTCACACAACAAGCAAGGACACAGCCATGTTGCCCCAAGTTATCCGTGCACTTCCATGGGCTTTTGATCATCTCCAGACTAGAAGAAAATGCACCCCTGCAGAGAACTCAGCTGTACATGTGGGTACCATTTCCTGACCTCACCTGAGCAAAAACGTTCATGAAATTGTAGGCTCCAAACAGTCCCTGCCTTGCTAATATATATTAAAATAAACACGTAACAATTAAAATTTAAAAGATTCATTCAGATACACCCTAAAATCATCTTGAATGCCACAGGGACTTCCTGTGCTGCCCTTGAAAGATGAATTAGAGTGTGACCCATGGAGAATTCGAATTCATTTGTTCCAATGTCACTCTGTAGGGTTATTTTTGTGTCCACACCTCCACTAAAATGAAAATGTCACTTGGCCCTCACAAGAATGCTTTCTTCTACCATCAGTCTGGAATCCTAGGGTGACTGAAATGCACTTGCATGAAAAGCAGTGAATGCAAATGAAGGACAGGTTGCCCAGCAATACCGGTTAGGCCTTTCTTCTGAAAGCTGCCACTGCCACCCAACTCCGCCCTGGGAAAGTGCTTCCCTGATACTGCAGTGAAAGTCTACAACCACCAGAGGGCAGTGACACAAACCAGATTTGTGATTTGGGCCTGAATGTGGATGCACACAGTTTAATATGTAAAGTCCATTATTACAAGCTTTTCCTCTCCCCACCCCCTATTAATGAACAAATGCCCAGGGGTAATGCAGAGATTTCTAAATACAGTGCAAGAAAGGGCAATCTGTACTCATACACAGGGAGTCTAACACAGTAATAAGTGGAAATGAAAATAATCACCCGGATGCAACTGAACCATTAAGGCTAAAGATCTTGCTGTCTATACCGCTGTACACATAGAAATATAGACGCCTGTCACCCAGAATTGAGCATTTTAAAAATATTTACTTGTAAGTTCTTATTTAGAGTTCATAATAATACCCTTAATTATAATCTCAAAGCTCTAAGAGAAGTCTAAGAGAAATTCTAACTCTATGGCTGGGCATACAAAGAGAAATTTTTCTCTCCAACTAAGGTAAATTCAGGAGCTTTCCATGAGCATCTTAAATCAAAAGTTCATGCTCTAAACAACAGTACAAATAATTTTTTTAAAAGATGAAGAAAAGGTGTATAATCCTCAAACCATAAAATATCAACTGACATTTACCCACATCTACACTGACTTCCAATGCAAACACATGACTTTTCAGTGTTGGTGAAAGCAGGAGTCTTCTAGAGCTCTCTTACTGTTTTAAACATTGCAGGGCATGAACACAACAGACCTGAGAAGGAAGGAATCTTTCCAGCAGGCTACCTACCCATTTCCCTGGGAACAAAGAAACAGAAATAACTTGGCCAAGGAGTTCTGAAAGGAAGATTCCCTGATCCTATATTTGAACAAGGGTTTGAAATTTGAAGCCCTGTAAAAAAGCTAGATGAAGCCATCGCTCACGATCTTGTCTCTGGAGTCATCCCGTTACACACTAAGAGTCATAAAAAAATGCTAGACAGATTACCAAGTGCCTGCACGCTACGTGGGTGAAAGCATGTGGAATTCACAGTCAAGTGAGTTTCTCTAAATATGCTGTCAGGGTTAGCTTGGGGATGTGAATGACCCCCTCTGAGCTTCAGTTTCCTCCCAAGGCAGGTAAGAGAATAGAGCCTGCTCTGGCCCCAAGTGTGGATTCAAAGGTCAATCAGCATAATATGGGAGAAAGTGCTGAGAACAATTGAGATTTATGAAAAATATCACTGTTTTTGTCTTCTCTATTTTACAAACAAGGAACTAGAGCTGCAGAAAATCATTTAAGGTCATAGAGGGAGAAGGCAGAGCCAGGGCTCCAGCTGGATGTGCTCACCCAGGGCATGATTCTTCCACCCCACCCCACCCGGGAGGTGAACACACGCAAGGCTTGGTCTGCTCGGGCCACCATTAGAAAAGGCCATTAGCCAGGCAGCTTCAACACGGACCTCAGCTCTCACAGTCTGGAGGCTGGGAGGTCAAGATCAAGGTGCTGGCGAGGTAGGTTTCACTGTGAAGCCCCTCATGGCTTGCGGATGGTTGGGGTGCGCTCACAGGACTTCTTCATGCATGGGAGTGGAAAGAGGGAGCAAGCGCTCTGAAGTCTCTTCTATAAAGACACTGTGTCTTCCCATCATGATGCTCTGCCTTCGTGACCTCGTCTAACCCCCATTACCCATCACACTGTGTGTGGGGGAGGCTCCGACATATAATTTTTGTGGGGGGAATGGGGGACACAAATATTCAGTCCATAAAAATGGGCAACAATGTGAACTTCTTCATCTTCTCCATTTCTCCACAAGTATCTGCTGACAGTCTGCCAGGAGCCCAGGTACTAGGCACTGGGGTAAATGGGAGCTCCCCAGAGTTTACCTAATGCACAACTGTCAGAATAGTGCCTAGGACACTATTGCCCTACAAATTTCCTAGGAAATCTCTATAGCAGGACAATTAATTGAGTGGACTTGCTTCCTCTCAGTTGGGTTGGCATAATTAAAACTAATTTCTGGATCAGAAAACTAAAGGGGTTCAGCTTTGATTAATGTATACTGGCTACTACTGCAAGCCAGTATACAGATATAGATATAGACATATAAAATCCCATTTAATTCTTATAACTAACCTATGGGGAAGTTTTGTTATCCATACTTAGCTAATCTAAAAATTCAGACCACAGAAATTAACTCATGGCTCCACAATAGTGACTAAGAGAGCACTGGGACACTCTTGCCAAGCCAGCCGACAAAATGTCATGTGGATCTTCCTCCCTCCCTCCCTCTTTCTCTCTCTCTCCTCTCCCCTCTCTCTCTCTCTCTCCTCTCCTCTCCCCTCTCTCTCTCCTCTCCTCTCCCCTCTCTCTCTCTTCTCTCTCTCTCCCCCCTCTCTCTCTCCTCTCTCTCTCTCTCCCCTCCCTCCCTTTCTCTCTCTCTCTCTCTCTCTCTCTCTCACACACACACACACACACACACACTTTTCTCCTTTCCTCTCCCAAACATCCTTCCAGCCCTAAGGATTTTTTCACTGTTGTGATTTCAGCATGCCACTTTAGTAAGTAGTGTAAGAGTAAATTGGGGTCCTTTTGGAAGGTAGGAATGTTTGAAAGGGAATAAGTTTATACAGATTTGCACCTCCCTTTAAAACTAGACAGGGACCCCAAGGAGGAGGAAGCACGTCTATCCTCTCCAGGGAACCTGAGAGTGCAGCCTAGGATTTGGAGCAGGTCAGATGGGCTCCCGCCTGGTGAGCACAGCACATCCCTCCTGAACGGCGCCTGGAAGAACCTCACTTTCAGCCTCCTCTTCGAGGGAGGACAGGGGACTATGGCAGGCAGACAAGCCTGGGGAACTGTGGTGCTCTGAACAGTGTCCTCCTCTAATGTCCATGTCTCCATCCTTGAAACCTGTGAATCCTACTTTATGTGGCAAAGACATCACAGATGTGACTAAGGACCTTGAGATGGGGGATTATCCTGGGTTACCTGGGCAGGGGAGGGTGCTAAATCAACCACCAGTGCCCTCTTGTTGGAGAGAGGCACTAATGGTGCCTACTGGATTGGGCACCCAGAGGAGGAGGAGGCACTGTGCTCACAGAGGCAGACACTGGAGTGATGTGGCCCTAGGCCACTGGGGAGACAAGGATTTGTGGCTGCCGCCTCTAGAGGGAGCTCAGCCCAGCCAGCACAGTGATTTGGGCTCAACCATCTGCATTTGGATTTCTGTACTCCAGAACTGTCAGAGAAGAACCTCCTGTGGTTGTGAGCCACCAGGTTTGTGGCCATTGGTTACTAATTCACCATTGGGACCTGATACGGGGCGACAGGTCAGAGATGGGACAAATTAGGAAAGGGAGGCTATTTCCTATGCCAACCTCTGACTTCATCCTGGCAAGTATTTTGGTACGATTGCAACCTCTGGCCATTTCCTATGTCGGAGCACGTGCTCTGGAGTCAAGAACACTGTGGTACAGGAAGGAGCCCGTTCCCCCGGCATCAACACACCCAAACCAAGCAGAGTTCCACAACCTGTGAGTTTGGTCTCTTTATGGCAACAGTGGGTTCACACAGGAATTAACCTTGAAATATAAGGAAACCTGGAATAATTCTGCATGGTGTTCACAATTTCCTGAGTGCCTGCAGTTCTCACCCAGGCCTCTAGAAGTTCTTGAGCTTTATTCAAAGGTTCTGAGCTTTGGGCAAGAACTATTTGTCACATCTCAGATATACCATGCTATTTAGGCACTCTGCTTTCAAGTTACAGGCGTCTCACCGGAAGATAGCACGATGACTGTGCAGGACCAGGTAGACCCTGCAGAGGGCTTTGGATTTCATTCCAAACACAATGGGAAAGGCATGAATGAGTTGGACACAGGGAAGGGAATGTTCCCCATTGTATTTAAGAAGGCCACCTCTGCTGTCCTGTATGGGTAGTCACAGTCATGAGGAGAGCAGAGGTGCAGTGGCCCAGGAACAGATCACAGTGGCCTAAGCTAGGACCTGAACGTGATGATGAAAGAGAAGCGTGAAGACTGGAGATGGAGCTCAGAGGTAGAATCTGGGTTCGCCTGGCCAATGGGCAGCGAGGGAGAGTGGCAGGCATGACTGGGGTGGTTCTTAGGGAAGGCTATGGGGGCAGGCAGGATAGGCCCACAGGGGCGTGTTCATGTGGGTGGTGCCATAGAGCCTTCAGCCTGTCTTGTTGCCCTCAGATGTATTGCTGACAAGGAAATGGAATTAACAAGTAGGCACTTATGTGTGGGGAGCTGGAACCTTGTGTGTGGTCTGGACCATAAATTTGAGTGTCACTGACACAGATATGGCATTTAAGCTGTGTTTGAGAAAAGAAGCAAAAATTAATTGCCTCAGTGAACATCATGAAGAATGGTCTTTAAAATGGCTTGGATATGAGGTGTCCCCAAAAGCTCCTCTTAATGTGGGAATATTCAGAAGCAAATGATTAGGTTATGACAGCTGTCACCTAATCAGTCCATCACAGTCTGAAAGGACTGACTGCGTGGTAACTGTAGGCAGGTGCAGTGTGGTTGGAGAAGGTGGGTTAGTGGGGTGTATTTTCCCTGTGGTCCCTTCCCCACCTCTCTCTCTCTCTCTCCTTCCTGTCTCTGCCATGAGGTGAGCAACTTTCCTCCCCACAGGCCCTTTGGTCATGGTGTGCTACCTTATCTTGAGCCCAGAGCAAAGGAGTTGGCCATCTGTGGACTGAGACCTAAGAAACTATGAGCCCCAAATAAACTTCCTCCTTTAAATTGTTCTTGTCAGGTATTTTGGTCACAGCAATGCAAAACTGACTAAAACAGTCTTAGATTTCTTTATATTTCAAAGCTAATTCACACATGGACCCACCATTACCACAGGTAGGTTATTTGGTAATGATAACTATTTCTCTCTCTCTCTCTCCTTCTCTCCCCCCCCCCCCGTCTCATATACACACACATACACACACACACCAGCCACACCACAATTTGTCAGGGCTTAACTGGAGAGCATGTTTAGTTATGGAATATCTGACTATAAGAAAATTAAATAATCGAACCTTAACCTTTATTCTAAAAACTGCAGGCTGCAACCCAATCATTACATACTATTTTTATAGTTCATTGTGGCTACTCTTCTTTTAAATGACACTGTATTGAGTATGTACAAAAATATAAGTGATAGATGATATATTTCCAGATAATTAAAATTTAAGGTCAAATTACAGAAAAATATTGAAGGATTACAGGTATATATTGAAGACATAGATGGATGCATAGAGGGATGAATGTATAGATGGGTGGGTGGATAGGTGTATGAATGGATGGATATGTGAATGGTGGATGGATGAAGGGATAGATGGATGGAAGGATGAATGGATGGGTGGATGGGTGGGTAGATGGATAGATAGATAGATGGCTGAACAGAGAGAGTGATAGAGATAGATTTTAAAATAAATTTTATATTTGAAATATAGTGGATAATTTGGTATTTGCTCCAGAAAGGTATTATTCTTATTAAGACTTAATATGGCTGGGCACAGTGCCACATACCTGTAATCCCAAAGACTGGGGAGGCTGAGCCAGGAGGATCTCAATTCAAAGTCAGCCTCAGCAACTTATTGAGGCCCTAAGCTACTTAGTAAGACCCTGTCTCAAAAAATAAAAATAAGAAGGGCTGGGTATGTGGCTCAATGGTTAAGCACCTGTGGGTTCAATCACCAGTACCCCCTCCCACCACCAAAAAAAGCCTCAATATGTTGTACAATGTATGCAAAGGAAAACCCTGCTTTTCTTCTCCCTTTTAATAAAAGAAATATTCAGAGGAAATATATTTTCTGCTCACAAAGCTTGAGGAGTTGGAAAGAAGTTAGGTCCTGTGGCCCAGAGAGCTAGCATTACATTTGTTAATTGTCATTCACATTTCAAGACACACAACCTCTCGTGGTCAAAAGATTTAAATCCTAAGTGAGAAAGAGCCACATTTTCAGGTTGAGAGAATTCCATGTGGACCATCCCCACCCATCTCAGGCCTGGTTCAATTTAGGACGCCAGAAGATGTTTGTCTTTACAGGCTTATTTTGCAGGTAAATTGTCCACATTTGATATTTCAAAAACAATAATACATTTGATTATATCTTCCAGTCAATGCTATAAGCAAATAATCCCTCCATGAAATTCTTTAAGGAAAAATTTTAAATATGAAAATAAGGTTAAGGAGAGGTCACAAAGACTTCCTCCAAAGGCAAGAACACCCCCACAGCAGTTAGCTGTCGAGCTCTGTGAGAAGAACCCCCGCACATTCAAGGCCAGCATACCTTGAAGTTTGAGCTTCACTCTTAAAGATGTGATCCTCCTCCTGAGCCTTCCTGCCCCTCCAGTCTGATAAGAATCAGCAAACAAACCTCTTCCGCCATCCTCCCTTCCCTCAGGTTGCCTGTGAGCCCAGGATCCATGGCCCAGCCAACTTTGCAGAAAACCACAGTTTAGATGGAAAATCACTTTTGGTTTCTGGCCCCTCAGCAATACTGCACATCTAATTAGCTCAACAATTGGTCCCTGTGATAAAATCAGCTAATTTTATGTTCAAATGGCTGCTCTGTGGTAAGCAATACTGTCACTCCAAACTTCACATATAAAGAAGTTGCTGAAGAAGCTGCTTACTAGGGGTCACTGGGGGCAAACTAGTGGCGACCATTACATTTAGTAACCTAAGTCAGTGTTATAGCTGGTGCACGGAGGTCCCACCAGGCTCACATTAGATGCATCCCCAGAATGTAGTGACAAAACGAAAAATGCCAACCTTGAAGAGGGAAAATGGGAAATAAAACATGAATGGAATGGGTGGTTGGCAGAATCCCCCCGCTCTTGGAAATAAATCTAAACATAAAACCAAGGAGGGCCAGTCCAAGGTCACCTGCCTAGCCACCTGCTTCCTCGTTCATCTGGGAAGCTGACTGGTGAAAGCCACGTCTCCCCCACTTTGTGGTTCCCAGTGGAAGCCACAATACTTTCTAACATAAATATGAAAGAAAAGATGGAGTACTTTATGGTATAAAAGCTCCTTATTTCACCTTTCACAGGCAAATTTTGGATGGTTTGGTATGTATACTGTCAATCATACCAAGTAAATTAACAGAAATTCATATGTATCAAAACTAGAAAGTAGGATCTCAGAAATAGATGACTGCATACAACTTTCTGTAAAGATACAGAGATATGCCTATACCTAAGCATATCTATGTATACATTGAAAGATAGTGTAGGATTTATAAATGACTTCATTTATAAAATACCTCAAACAGAAATTAACATGTAGTAAATATTCAGCCAGTTGTTGTTGCTATTCTATTATCATTACTACTATTACACAGCTACATATGCACTATCACTGTTATATAACCACGTACAGAAACTCTCTTGCATATGGTTTTCTAAGCCTCAGGCACATGATTATTAAGTCACACAGACAACATGTGAATGGAGAAAGTTGGATGCTGGAGGCCTCCTGCATAACTATGACCACACGTGCCCAGATAATAAAAATCCTAATGAAAAAGGGTATGAGAAGAGACAATCCATAGGTAAAAGCTGTTAAGAATGGAACATAAGTCCAGATGAAAAGAACCAATCCTCCTCTACCCTCAGGGCGGCCTGAGTCAGGGTGGCAGAGCGCACGAGCGGGGCCCTACCTTCTGGTAGTCCTCCTTGGACCTCAGGGCCGCCTCCATCTGCGCAGCGGAGCATGGGTAGATGGCCGAGCGGTACTGGGTGCCATGGTCGTGGCCTTGGCGCATGCCTGGGGTGAAAAACAGAGAGGATTGTGGGACTGAGTAGGCAACAGCACCAACTTCCACCTGGGCAGACACTGGGTGCGTCCACTTTCCAGGTGTGTCCGTCTATGATTGCTTTAATTTTTTCTCGATGTCACTTTCTTTAACCAAGCATGAAATGTATCAGTTTTGATTTGTCAGTTTTAGTTATAATGAATATCTATGAACTTAGGAAAATTTATCACAGGTCTTGAATCATACTAGATGCTCCATAAATAAATAATTTAAATGCAAATATTTAAATAATAATCCATTCCACTTATCACATACAAAGCACTATGATACACATCATTTCTTTGGATCCTAATCAGGCATGCCGTGAGAAAGAATTATGGTCCCTCGCTTGGTAGTTAAGGAAATGGGATGACCCAGATGTAGGCACCTGGTATAGTGAGTCATACACCTGCCCGGAGGAAACTCTGGGACTTAGCATCAGTGTGTACACCGTCCTCCCTGTCACGGCAACTCCCAAAGGGATGGCAGTCCATTTCTAACTGGCAATACATTCCTCCAAGGGAAACAGTCACAGGCTTATTAAAGATCCCCCGTAGATCCCTGGGTCATGGTCAGAATGACCTTGCACATTTACTGCGTGGTTCAAGAATCAGTATCCATTTGACAAGTGCCCCAGACTCATCCAACAGAGGACCCACCTGCCATCAGGAACAGTTCCGCATTTTCAACATGAACATAGTGCAAGTCGCCTGGGGGTCTGGCTGAGCTGCCACTTGGGCCCAGAGGGGCAAGGGCCCTAGAACCTGCATTTCTCATGTGCTCACAGGTGGTGCTGGTCACCAGATCACACTTGAGCAACAAGGCTTTGGAGTTCGCCAGATGCTCAGAAGGTTTCTTATTCAACCCTCAGCACAGCTGTGGCAACTCTACCCTTCATGGCACCTCTCCGAGGGTGCCATGCGCGTGCTCCCCACTGCACCCCAGCATTGCACCCAACTCCCGTTGGGCCTTCAAGACTTGACCCTCCCTGGCCGCCCTCCTCAGCTGGGGTTCCACCATCTCCTTCGGCTCTGCTGGGCCTCACTGGTCCCTCTCCTAGAGGCTGACCACTCTGCCCGTTATGTGCTGTCCGCCTTCCTCCTCTCTGAGCCTCCTGAAGGGCAGAGCTGAGAGCCACAGGGCATGGTGCAGTTCAGACGTACAGCCAAGTGTCCTGGTTTGGATATGAGGTGTCCCCTCAAAGCTCATGTGAGACAATGCAAGAGCTGTAACCTAATCAGTCCACCCTACTCTGAATGGACTGGGTGGTAACTATAGGCTGCAGGAGTGAGACTGGAGGAGGAGGTCACTGGGGTGTTCCCTGGAAGGTTGTTCTTTCCTATGGCCCCTTCCCACGTTCCCCTGCTTTGCCTCCAAGAGGTGAGTAGCTTCTCCCCTTGGGCCCAGAGCAATAGAGTTGATCATCTATGGACTTAGACCTCTGAAACTGTGAGCCCCAAATAAACATTTTGTCCTCTAAATTTCTGATTTAGTTAGCTTTAGCTTCATTGTGACCAAAAGACCTGACAAGAAAACTGTGCTTCCACAAATATTGGTTGCATGAAGAGTATGTGAGCTCATACCTCGTGATCCAAGCCCCTTTGGTCAATACCGGCATCTGAATCAATCTATCAAACTCTTCTCATCGTATTTCATTCACACCATTAAATTCAAATAACGAAATGACCTTTCTTAAGAGCTACAGGAAAAGCATATAAATGAGCTAGTCAGTCCGGCCAGAAGAGGCGACTGCAGCAGCTGAAGACATCGAAGGTTCACTCTGGCAGGTAAGGGACTGAGAGCAATCCACGATTGAAATAGGGCACCTAAACAGAAGCTGGAAGTCACACTCTGTGTATGTATAACATGTCAAAATACATCCTGCCAGCATGTACAACCAAAAAGAACAAATAAAAATTATAAAAAAATAGAGGCTGAAGGCATGACAAGCCAGCAGGAGCCAGGGTGGAGCCACAGGTGACTCAGGCTGTGTGTATGTGTGTACGCATGTGTGCGTGCATGTGTGCATGTGTGAGGACATGCGTGAATGTGTGCGCGCATGCGTGTGCATATGTGTGGACGTGTGTGAACATGTGTGCGTGTATGTGCATGTGTGTGCGCATATGTGTGCACGTGTGTGCACATGTGTGTGTATGTGCACATGAGCAGGCGTGTGTGAGAGATTGCTTCTGACACCCACTTCTTCCCACTCCTCCTGGCCCAGCGGACTCCCTAGAAGCCGCCTTCTCCTGCCTTCAGAATCCCACACTTCCCTCAGTGGGGACAGGCCACATGGGGACCAGGAATTAATGAGGGCTTCAAGAGCCAATACCAGGAATAACACCAGAATATTCATTTAATTGCCAACTCATGACTCCAAGTACTATTTAGTACCAAATCTCCATATTCCATTCCTGTGTCAGTCACATATTCGCTGTCTATTCACATGAATAACATTTATTGAGTCTCTAATACATGCTGCTTATACATCTTCATTTTCCAAGTGCTGAGGATACAGCAATGGACACTGGAAAGCCTGACCTTCACAAAGCGTCCATTCTCGTGGTGTGTAACACACCGGATGCACAGATACTCCATGGCACCTTGGCCATCTGATTTCTTCTTTGATTCTCCTTCCCTCACTGACAAGTGGGGCTTTTTCTGCATGGCCACTTCCCATCCTACAACTGCAACTCATTTTTTAAAATAAGCTTTGCAAAGCTTCCATATGCTCTGTACATTGAAGACAATAAGCATATGTGTTTGGTTCAAGGTCTTTGAATTATCATAGGATCATGAAAATTGTTGTTTATGGATAAAAATTATATATTTAGCAAACAAGGTGGGAATAATTAAGAATCACCCTAAGGATATGCTTACCAGTGGCCTCTTCCACTGAAGAAGCCCGCTTTATTTATTATATCACAAATAATCTGGTAGAAGGAGTCTACAAGAAACCCGTAAGGTGCATCTGCATTTAGATCTTCTCTTGCAGTGACGTGGTAATCTAAGGGTAGAAACACCTGGAAGCTTTCACAGTGTCATGTGATCATGCAGAAAAGAGGCCGGCGACTGTCATTCTAGGCAACTGTGCAAGACAATCCATTGCTACAAAAATAATTCATGGATTAGTTAAATAATTGGAGGTTATAAACTTCCACTATAAGCCAGGAAAAGGTTTTAGGACCCTCCCCTGAAGCCAAGATCCCTTGACTAGAAATGCTAACTTGACACCACAGCACAGGGTGGCTCCCTTCCCTGTAGCCACTGTCTTCCTTGTGCAGATGCACATTTCCTTTTGCATCAACCCAAACTGGCCAGTCGTTCAGTGGAAATACAGGTGGCATCAACACATTTGGAGTTATTCAATGTTCACAAGCACCGTCTGTAAGCAGAAAGCTTCCAAATTCGAACTTACATCCCCGACCTTCTGATCTCAATCTAACATAGAGAAGACCTCTTCATGTCTATGAGAATGCCCGCTGTCTTCCTGGTCACTGTGGTCAAACACCTGTCTGGCCAGAGAGACAGGCAGAGGTGCTAACGAAGCCTTTCCCCACATTCCCCTGCATCTTGAAGGATACTGGAAAAGACTCCTAGGTATATTCATGAACACTAATGTGAGCTTGATTGGTCTTTTTTCTATCAAAGTTCATCCTGAAGAGAAGACATAATACCTTGAGATAAAACCACATGCCTGTACCCACACATGCACTGTGCATTTGGCCGATTCCTCTGGTGCACACTTCAGGTCACGGATGTCAAATGGAGAGGGCTTAGAAATGTGAAATTGGTTCTCTGGGAAGCATGGGTTGATGCTCAATGGACTGAAAGACTTAAGATTACACTTTCCTTTCATATTAAAACACTGCATCGTCAGCATCATCTGATGCTTTGCCATCCTTCCAACCTCTGCTGGTTTATGTGATGAACACGTAACAGCCATTCATTCACATGTGGGAACACGAGTTTACTAGGAGAAGCTGAGAACTTAGTGCTATTAGGTCTTGTTTTAAGTCTGACTCTACTACCTACTTGCCTTACGCAAATTAGCAAATACCTCTGAGCTTCTAACCTCAATTGTCAAACAGATGATGAGTGAGCATCTAACTATAGGCTTGCTGTGAGGAAGAAAGGAGAGAGACCCTGAAGTACTTGGCTGACTGTAAACCCTTACGTAGGTGTTAAGAACTTTCTCTTTTTATAATGCTTACCAGTCTTGGAACACTTCAGAACAGCTAATGTGAAATAAAAATAACAAACAACATCATACAAGATCCTTGAGGAGCTGCATGTTTTTACCCTTTATTTACATCCATCTCTCAGCCACGCAGCAGAGGTCACACCTATAAATCCAAAGATGGAACGACATCTCTCTTATGTGTGTAGAAAACATACCATTTAATGTTTAACTGTCTATTACATTTTTAGCAGAACTATCTTCCTAGTTAGGTTTTAACTCTGTTAATCAATGGAAAATAAACCCAAGGCAGCGAAAGAGCTCTCTGATGAATCACCTGCTGCAAAGGTCCCCCTCTTGGCGTTTGATCTAAAGTATGGAAAAACTGGGACTGCTGGCATTACCTTATATGCCCTGAACATACACAGCCCTGGGGTACTTTGGGAGGGAAAGAAAAGGCCCGCAGAGTGTTAGCAAGAAAGAACATCAGCATTCATAACTCTGGAAAGTTCGCTTTGCCTGTGTCCCTTCCTGGTAGCAATCTACCCATCCTCTCTATTTCAGGCAAGGTACTAGGAACATGGATTAAGAAATAAAATCACAGGATTATTTTTCAACTAGACACACTCCTAGGACAGTAAGGGGAAACAGAGACTAATAAGCATAATCAAGTTAAAGACGTTATGGGAAAAACTTGTGCAGGTTTGAATAATGCAGGGTTCTGGACAGGGCAGTGGATAAGTTATGGGTGGTGGGGAAGGGGCTGCAGAGAGGCAGGGACTCCTCCGGAGGAGCAGCAGGTAGAAACACAGGTAAGCGTTTCTTGAGGAGGTGGAACAAGGTGAGGACTGCAGAGGAAACAGCATGGTGCCTCGGGGGCTGGAGGAGCTGGCACTGCTTGAAGAGTAGCACAGCAAGGTCAGCATCTTTATCAAAGCCCCAAACTGTCGCTTGTCAAGGAGGATCAGGACTTCTTCACCAAGCTCGAAGCCCAGATGGGAAAGATGGCTCACCAGGAAATATGGTTTGACGTTCAGTGGATTGAAAAACCAGATGAGAAAACCAGCGCCCAGGAGCTGCTGCAAATACACAATCGGTCCTCCTGCCCACCCTCTGAATCACGAAGCAGGTGAAATGGTCGACCGTCGTACGCTGATCCAGATAGCTTTGTGGTGCCATTCTCCAGGAGGCAAAAGTAGCCCAGGTGTATTTTAGGAAGGACAGAAAAAAAATGCCATTGAAAAATGGAATAAACCACTATATGTCTTTGCTTCTGCAAATTGATAAGTTCTCTCCAGCGAAAGTATAATGCTGACTATGTACTCAACATTACGGAGGTTCCAGAGGAATTAGGTTATAATCCCTGGTCTCAGGAAATAACCTGGAGAAAAGATGGAGGAAAAGGAACAGTCTAGGAGGTCGACACTGTACCTCATTTCCTTCAGTCCTTGCCAATACCGTGCTTCTGGAGCTGGTGGGCTATGCCCATCCCAAGCTTCTGCTCCCTTCTTGCTAACTTCATTCAGCAGTTTCACATTAGCCCTGGAAAGAAGGGCTAAACCATCTTTCACAGAAAGGAAATTATGGATCAGAGATATTAAGTGATCTTCCTGAGGTCACACAGAAACTACATGAATGC
The DNA here is from genome assembly GCA_028644305.1 of Xerus rutilus. Lineage (NCBI taxonomy): Eukaryota > Metazoa > Chordata > Mammalia > Rodentia > Sciuridae > Xerus > Xerus rutilus. The sequence goes on along the minus strand of CM053403.1, from coordinate 145,959,195 downwards.
CCTATGATTTCAATCTTGCTTATCTGACTCCAAAGACCTTTCTCCTTTTAAAATTGATGCACAAGATGTTCTACAAGAAGAATAAAAATACAGTTGAGCAAAGTGTTCCTGTATATGGGGTATTAGGCTAGGAGAGGAATAGCATAGCCTAACACCCAAAAATAAAGATGGCTGGGTATATTCTGAGGACTGTGCAGAGATAGAACTGGGGCTTGGTACGAAATGAAGCTGGTCAGTTGAGCTTGAGGCTACACAGGTATCTTGACAAGTCACACGAGGGACCAGAGATATATGTAAAGATTGGTCTCAAGGAAACCAGAATCCTGGGTGCATATAAATCATGGCTGACCCCAAACTTTCTTTCACACAGACTCAACAAGTGCTACGAAGTTTACTGAGACCTCCACTTGGCTTCGGAAAAACTAAGCAGTAAATCACTCTGTTGGGCTGTCTGCATGGTCCAGGAGGCGAGCGCGTGTGCTGTGGAGGGTGCGAGGAGAACACGGCTGAGGATCAGCCTGTGCTTGGCCGACGTCCCTAACACTCCAAACTGGTTCAAGAGGCCCGGGCTCTGGGCGCTCTTGATGAGGACTGACTCTTGGCACCTACCCACTGTGTGATATTTCTTTATTCACGTTCTCCACAGAAGATTTACAAGGGACAAAGCATACTGAGACTGCACTGAGATTTTTCTCCGTCAGCAGAGCCAGGAAGCCCTGGAAAGCAGTGCTTTACCATAATGAAGCGCAGAGAAGATGAGGCCTCTCGTGCTCCAGGGCCGACTGAACCTCAGCTCATCCTCATAAACAGACCTGCTTAAAACGCTCTGACTGGACATGCAAGAAGCATGTTTGAACCTGGGAATGTTAATGGGAGCTCAGGTTAGGAGTCACTGCACGTGATGCCTTTACAAGGTCCCAGGAGTCATGGCCTGATAGTGGACACTGAGGCAACTGTGTCCACAGTGGGGACTTAAGGGAGCATCTTGTCAGCCGGTGCAGAGTGGCTCCCTCCAAGATGGACTCCACATCCTTCTCTAGTGTGGCCTGCTGCCAGGAAGACCTGGAGGCCAGCCCGCCACCTGCTCCTGAAGCACAGGAATAGCGCTGGGTTCTGGCATAAGAAAGTTCCAGATTCTAATTCCAGGTCTGCCATTTATCAATTGTGTAATCTCAGACAAGGTCCTGAACCCACCTGACCTTCAGTTTCCTCATGTGGAAAACCGGGGATGACAATCGGTACCTTGTGGGACTGTCAGGCATCTCACCCAGAGCCCAGCAATGTTGGTCCCCTCCTGTGACTTGCAATGCAGAAATCCAGGGGGAGTTCCCAACATTCTACTTAAGGATCACAAAATTCCTCAGGCAGCAACACTCAGAAACCCACTTCAGTCTGTGAAATTTGCTGGAGGTTCATTAAATACAGGCCAGCAAGCTGGATCTCCATGATAGAAAATGCCAGAACTTATCAAATAGATGATAGCGCAGAAGCTAGACATGATCCTTACGGACAGACAGGCCCTGTGTCTGTTTCCACGCTTCTGTCCTGGCTTTGCTGGCCACTCTGCTCCACCCAAGTGTTGGCAGCCGTTTCCTTCCCTGCCTTCCCCTGGGCTTGGGCTCCACCCTTCCCTAGTTGTCCCTGCTGGCCATGCTATCGCATGGCTGTTAGCTTTTCTATTTCCCCCTCACCCTTCACCGTCCCCATCCCTGGGCCCAGTCACTCCTTGCCTTCTTGCCTCTTCCTGCCAACAGTCTGCACACCGAGCCTGTAACCCCAGCTCTCCTGAGGCTCCATCTAGCAGCACCACACCCACCAGGCCTCCCCACATTGAGGTTCGGGGGTCCCGTTCTCAGCATGACCACGTCGTCTTCCATGTCCCCACCTTCCTCATCTGTCAGCTGACGTGGTCACTCTCCATCTTGGTGTAACTTACCAGGGCCTCCCTTACTCCTGAAGCCAGGTGGCTCCCAGCTTTCCCTGTAAACCCTTCACTAATGCCCCTTCTTTCCCTTCCATGGCCTCTACCCACCTTGCCCCAATACCCTGAGGTGTGTGACGATAAACCTGCACGGACCTCGGGCCCTTCTGAGTGGCCCTGATTCAGGGGAGCCTAATAACAACATCAGATGGGTTGCGTTAAGCAGCTTGAGTAAGCAAGCCCACGGTTCCCTGCCATGGCAGTGGTGACCCTATCGCTGCTTCCAGAAGAGTAGGAGTCAGGTTTCACTTCTTCTCTTCCAAGAACAAAGCCCCTGGGCATCATTTCCAGCTTTACCCTTTGTAGAGCAAGAAGAACATGATGCAGAAAATGAGAGGCCTGAAATGCCCTCCTACAAAACATACTCAGTTTCACAATTTTTATGCTAGAATCATACTTTCAACTTGCTGATTTTTCCTTTAAACTTCATAAAAGCCAGTTATTCTGATCAGTTATTCTCCATATGGTTATTCATTAAAGTAATTTGCCTTCAAAACATAAAGTGAAAGCAAGAAAATTTGCTTCTAAGCAATCCATTGGATTTAGAATATAAATATGTTCAGTTCCTGAAGTTTTGAAGCAAAACACCCCAGGTCCACATTTCAACACAGACTCCATGTGAGTCTGCTGAAACCACCTTCAGTCACCTTTGGCCTGCCAGGAGCTGATAAGCCATCAGCAGGAGCAAGGGTCCAGGACGTCATTTGGGGGAGCTAAATGCACTTGGACTATTTTCAAGATGGAGGGGAAAACCAAGAAATCAATTAATATTCTCTAAGTGAGATGTGATTTAATGACATTGTTGGACAACTAAACTGCTAAAATACAAAGTAAGGGCTCCTTTCCATGGACTGCCCCCATGTTAGCTCCATCAGAAGGCCCTACTCATGGTGCCCACACAGGAGCACCCACCCAGCTGTGAGAGGCAAAGGTGTCCCTATCCACTGCCAGTGTCCCTGGGGTGCAAAACTGCCCCTGGGTGAACCCGCTACTACATGAGTAGCCACGACTGTGGGTGACATCAACTATCAAGTGTCCATTTTCGAGGCAGCTGAATGAAGTGATAAGAAGGAAGTGAAAGCTGTTGGAGGGCCCAACAGCCTGGGGAGTCTCAGGTTGTTAGGACGCATATTTGTGTCCAATGATTTTGGTGGGCACCGGAATGGCTTCATTGTCTGTTATCCCCAATTTAAAGAGAACAGAGATTTTCATCAAAGAATACAAAATTTCCTGTCTTCTTCTTCTTCTTTTTTTTTTTTTTTTGTAAAATTACATTTTAAGGAACACATTGGAAGTCTGAAAGAATAGATTCTGAGTAAGTACAAATTGAAATCAACAAGTATACAATATAGACATAAGGTTCTCAACTATGGAGAACAGAAAAAACAGTCTATTCGTTTCTTCTTTAACAGTCTGGGCAGGAAAGAAATAGAAATATGAATGTTGCCTTCACAGTGTCCTCGCTGGTGATATCTTACCATATCACTCGGAAAATCCTTGTGACACCTGTTGTCTGGCTCACCAGGCCAATCTGGAATGCACCCAGCTTAACAGAGATGAAAAACACCAGTGACTTACACAAGGCAGAACCATGTTTCTTTTTCACTTACAATAAGTTAAATACTACTGAAGTAGTGGAGTGGCTCCATGGTCACCAGGGACTCAATTTCTTCCTTCTTTCTACTCCACTGTCTTTTACATATAGCTCTCCCAAGGCATGTGACACCTTTCTGTTGTAACATCTACCACTTCTAAAGTGCAGGCAGGAAGAAGGAGGAAAGTGCAGGGAAATCGCCTCCCACCCCCAACATCTTTAAGAGCTGTCCAAGGAGTTCCACACCACACTGTCACTCATATCTCATGGCCAGAACATGGCACACAGTCACACCCTAGAACCCCCCTCTCCCAAGCTAAGACCTGACCTGAGGCCGCATCCTGCTTGGCTTCTTCTCCTCTGTGTCCTGCTCCCTGCACCTGCTCACAGGTTCTCCTTTTCTCCTGGAGGGCACTTCCCCAACAAGTCACGGGCACCAAATCCCTGCCTCAGGCTCTGCATGGCTAGGGAAGCTAACCTAAGACCCGGAGCTATTCAACCAGTTTTGTTCTCATTCTAGCCGCCTTATCGCCACCGCTGGCACTATATTTTTCTTGTGTTCTGTCACTTAAATTGTTTAGGCTTTTGAATAAACTCTTATTAGATATGTGTATTCAAGTATTATTAGATAAATTCATTTAATTATTCATAATTTAAGACAGCTAATTTCTTATGGTCATTACATGGCTTGCACATGCCCAAGGGACATTACCCTGAGAGAAAGACACAGCTATCCATGCTATTGGTCACACTCAGGATGGCACAACTTATGCTATTATATTGATTCTTATGAGATCAGCACAGGGAGAAGCTTTGGCGCTGTGGCTTTATCTCACCCCACTCACGTTTTCAAAATTCATCTCAATGGAAAACGAAATGACCAATGAATGGCTCAGAACTGCAATTGTCCCAAGCACAAACAGAGTTAGTCTGACTCCTAACTGACTGCTAGTTTGCCTCCACAGAGATGGCATCAAAAGGCCACCCATGTGCTGCAGTGGCACAAGACCACTTCCAGGAATGACTGGCATCAGGGGACAATTCAGACAGTGTTCCTTCAGCATGGCTACCTGTCTTCTGTGGGAAAATGGGGTCTCTGTGGGAAAGGAGCCACAGTGCCTGGAAGTCCTCCCCAGGCAGTGAGCCTGCCCCTCACTGTGGTAACCCTTTCCTGGAACACCTGGGCTGCCTCTCAGGGGCTTGAGACAAGCCCTAGGAAGGCAGAACAATCTCACGTGACCTGACTGAGAAATTACTTCTGCCCATTTTAACTGACAGCTCATTTCAAATTGAGTAAATGAATGAAAAGCCCTTCTTTCATCAAAAAGAAAGAACGGAAGAAAAGAAGAGGGAGAGACGGAGGAGGTTGGTCATCAAAACAGCTAATGATTCATGGAGCATCAGATGAGCTGTGATCCTAGAGCCCTCGCCACATGCTGGCCACTGGGCCTAACTGGAGACACCCATCCAGCTCTTCAGGTGCTGGGAGCATCATCATCTCCCAGAGGACAAGACACATGCTCCGAGAGAGGCTGGATATCTGCCCAAGGCCAGGGCCACATCTGGACCACCTACCTCCAAAGCCCATGCTCTTGACTCCTATAATCCACCTTGTAAGTAATGTATCATTTAAGTAAAAAAATAAAGTGGAACATGGTGAACTGTGAGAGGTACCACGTGGCTTTCCCTGGGGTCACCCTCATTTCCACAATGTTCTCTCTCCTCTTGTAATACATCTCAAGAGAGAAACCAAGCAGCAGAGGTGCCAAGTATTCACTCCACCCCCAAAAGCAAAGAGAAAGCTTGTGATTTTCAGTAATGAGTACACATTACTTCTATAATCATAAATAAATTATTTTTAAAAGATATGGTGATTTCTTCCTAAGATGTAAAAAGTTAGTGCAGATTTTCTTTGTATAAAAGGAAAATTCTATTTATAGCTGGCCAAAGGAAATACTTTAAATATTTACATAAATATTTAAAGATACATTTAAACAAATATTTCTTCTGGGACTCAATGTCTGTTTGTGTTCCAAACTTCCAAATTTGGTCAAATAACAAAAGTATAAGAAAACTTTCAAAACACTAAACTTTCTGTCACCATTTCCAATCCATATCTTGAAGTTTTGCAGCAACAAGTCAGCCAGCATACCAGGCTACGGAACATCAGACGTGGAAATGAGATTTACGAGATGTTTACAGAATCAGCAGCAAGCATACACGTGCCCCTAGAGCTGGTCCTTTGTGGAGATGGTTCGTATCACTAACAGTAGGATCAGCATGTTAGCCTTGTAACTTTCCAGATTCAATTAAGAGAGTACATAAGCCAGGCATGGTGGCACATGCCTGTAATCCCAGCACTTTGGGAGGCTGAGACAGGAGAATCGTGAGTTCAAAGCCAGCCTCAGCAAGGGCAAGGTGCTAAGCAACTCAGTGAGTCTCTGTCTCTACATAAAACACAAAATAGGGCTGGGGATGTGGCTCAGTGGTCAAGTACCCCTGAAGTCAATCCCTGGTACCAAAAAAAAAAAAGGGAGTACATAAAACACTCACATACCAAAGTATATAAACCGTAAGTACAAAGTTTATTAAAGTGCTCACTTTAGCATTATATAGCATATAACATATGGCATTATTATAATGACTTAATATAATGTTAATACTCACATAGCCACCGCTGATGTCAAGAGATGGAGTACCACCAGTCCTCCATGTGTCGTCCTGGTGACACAGCTCTCTGGTTTAGTTTGGCCTTTTATTACATTTATGTAACTGAGAGGATCCTGTGGCTTGGACCTTCATATACTATCACGTTTGTGAGGCCCCTCCATCTCGTTCATCTTCACGGCTTGGAAACATCTCCTTGATGACGCCACAGTGGATTTATCTGTTCTACTGTGATGAGCATGACCAGCGGGGGCTGCCGAGGACACTCCTGACATGGATTCTGTCACACACATGTGTGTTTCTCTTGAGTAAACATCTAGAAACAGAATTGTTGGTTTCTCGGGTTTGCATGTCCCCAGCTTAACTACACTTAGAAATGTTTTCCAGTGTAGTGGCACCAATTTCCAAGGGCACCTTGCTGCATGAGAGGGCGTGGGGTTCTAAATTCTTACCAACTCACTAACATCTGTTCCTGTCAGATGTGTCCCTGGCAGTCTGTTTGGTGGATGACAAAATCTCACTTGATCTTGATGTACACTTTCCTGATTAAAAATTTTATAATTTATCATCTCGTATTTACTCACTACTTTTCAAGTCCTTTTTCCATTTTTCTATTTATCAGTCTTTTTAAAAAAAATCTATTGTATAGTTTTTTTAATCTATTTTTTATATATTCTGGATATTAATGCATCATCAAATGTGATCTTTGTTGCTGGCTTTGGCTTTACAATGTTTTTGATGAAGCACACTTGTGATTCTAACATACGTGAATTGATTAAATCTTTTCCACTTGTGCTTAGTGCTTTTTGTACCTTGTGTATGAAATGCTTCCCAGGCCCAAAGTCTCGATGGTACCATTCCTTGAAGTTTTCTACATTTGCCTTTCACTTTCAGGCTATAAATCTACTTGGAATTGATTTTTGTGTATGGTGTGGGGTAGAAATCCAACAGAATTTTCTCCCCTTTAAGAAAATCAGCACTATCGAGCATAAAGTCATACTTCCCTAGGAAATGCCAACTGTCACCTGTCATATGTACATGTATGTGTGGATAGGTTTCTGAATTCTGTTCTACTGCACTGGTTGGTCATCTGTCCCTTCATCAGATTCACAATGTCCTAACCACTGTAGCTTTATAACCAGCCATGATATTTGGAAGACTAAGCCCTCCTATCTTCTTATTCTTATGAAATAATGCCTTGGCTTTTCTTGAACATTGGTATTTCCATATAGACACTGAACTCAGCTTATAAAATCCACACCAAGAACAACAGAACTGTTGGGATATCACTTGGGTTTGCATTGAATTTATAAAGTGATTTGGGGAGAATTGACATGTTCACAAACCATAAATAAGACCCATCACTGGATCTTCCAGCTGCCAATCACTAAGCCAATGCCATTCCTAAGATTTTTTTGGTAGCACTCCAATGTAAGGACCTATTCCTGGTAAGTAAGTAAATGCTGAAATTCCCAGGGATGAGCTTAAGGAAGCTTATTTCTTGGTCTTGCAAAGCCCAGTGTGTAGAAAGGAGCTGGTAACTCCTTTCTGTTAGTGAGTTCTTCAGCCCAGGCAGACAGACCTTCAGCATCTTAGCATGTTGCTCCTCAAGTTTGTGTCCCTTGGCACCCACATTCCAAGCTCAAAGGTCAGGCCAGAGGCTTTTATGGGGCAGGCCTGGAAGCAGCATGTATTGTCTCTGCCTCATTTAGTTGGCCAGAACCCCAGCCCCTGGCCACTGTAAGAGAGGACAGGAAACACACAGCTAGAGAAAGGGAGACTTTTTTTCAGTCATTATGCATTTTGCCTCTTTCCTTGACTTGCTGCACAAGCTGGGAGCCTCAGCACAGTGGAGACTATAAGTTGAAATGGCACTGCTGTGGTCTCTCAGTGCTTCATTATTAAGTATGACCCTGCCGTAGGTTTGTATACATACTTGGATTAAGAAAGTCTAGTTTTACATGATTTTATCATTTGAATGTTGAATCGTATTATCTTTTCTGCATCTATTTAGACAATCATGTTTTTTCTTTTAATCTGCTAATGTGGTTAATTATATGCATTATTATTAAAATGCTAAATCATGCTTGGTTTTAATTGGAACAATTTAGTCATGATGTATTATCTTCTTATATATTCATTTAAAAAACTGGAGAGAATTGAGATGTTCACAAATGACAAAATGAGACCTGTTACTGGATCTTCCAGCTGCCAATACTAAGCTAATGCCATGATTTTTAGATTCTTCAAGAAAACTTTCTTTTAAATTCAATTTGTTAATTGTTTAGTATTTCTGCATGTAAGAGCATGAATGAGACCATCCTATAATTTAATTTCTCAAATCTTTAGGTTTTGGGATCAAGATTATGCCAGAGTCATAAGATGAGCTGGATCTCTTTTTAATCTCTAGAAGACACTGTGGAAGACTATGATTATTCCTTTAATGCTATGGAACTCACTGAGCCATCTGAACTCAGTGGGTTCTTTATGAGAAGCTTTTCAAATACTGAGTCAATTTCTTTAATGATCAGAAGTCTATTCAGTTTCATTACTCTGTGATTTAAGGAATTTATTTTATTTTATTTTTCAAATAGTGACAGAGAGTTGCTCATAATGTCCTGGAACATCTGCAGAGTGTCCAGCATCTGTAGTGATGTCCCATTTTTCATTTTTGCTACCAGGTGTTTATACCCCGTCACTCTCTCCTTGATCAACTTAACAAAGTATCCTGATTCTACAGCCATTTTGAAATACCAGCTCTTGGCTTTGTGATCCTCTCTTCTGCTTGTTTGCTTTCCATTTCATTGATTTCTGCTCCATATTATTTCTTTTTCACTGTTTGTGTTTGTTTTGTTGTTAATTTTCTCAGTTCTTGAGATGGACACTTACCTCAGCCTTTCTTCTAAATTCCTACAGATGAACTGAAGGGTCTTAGTGTCCCTCTAACAATTGCTTTAACTCTACCCCATGAATTTTGATGTGCAGTATTTTAATTATCATTTGATTAAAAATATTTTCTAATTTCCTTCATGATTTATCTTTGATAAATACATATAGAAATTTTTGTATTTTCTAACAGAAGGTGATTTCTAGATTTTTTTTTGTTACTGACCTCTAGTATAGTTGTATGATGGTAAGAGAAATATAATCCAAATGATTTTAAGCCCCTTGAAACATGTTTCACGTGTGACTGAGAAGACAGTACACTCAAGTATTGGGTAGTGTTTTACATATGTTGCTCAGGTCAAGGACTCTAATTGTGTCCATCACACAGTGGGTATCCTTAATAAGACACAAGAAATTCACATTTTCTTTCTTTTTTTGTTTTGGTGGTGCTAGGGATTGAACCCAGGGCCTTGTGCATGCTAGGCAAGCACTCTACCAACTGAGCTATACGCCCAGGCCCAAAATTCACATTTTTCTGACATTGAAAAATTCCCTGGGAACACTGGTCCCTCTAGGTGTCTGCTTACCTGGGTGGGTTCCTGTGTTCTCTCCCATTTTGAGCTGATAATTCCACACAACTCTGTCAGCTCTTTGATGGGATGTTTTCAATGTTTTTAATATTTTTTCCAACATTTTACATTGCTTTCAGTGAGTCAATTGGTCTGAGTGACCTAGCCTGTCATTACTGGAGCCTAGAAATTCTATCTCCTGTGAATGTTATCAGCTTTGATTTTTCTCTTATCTAATTTAGGACTTTTTAATGTGAAGTATAGTAATTCCTCTGACTTCATTTTCTATTGCTGAAGTGCAATTTATTCAAATTTGCAATGACCTAACTATTACTAACTAAAATATGTGCCATTCTTCCAGGCCAAAAGTTTTCAAAAGGCTCGTTATTTGAACTTCGTCATCTTGCTAATCTTTAACAAGATTTATAAAACTGTAATGGACACCACAGGAGTTCATGACCATTGGATAATGTGCTGCTGTTTCCAATCATAGGGAGTCAGTCATGCTTTCCGCTTCCTGATAGCCCTGCATAATAATGCAGAGCTTTATGTCAGACAGTGGAGAGAACATGGGCTTAGAATTGAGCCCTTGGGTCCAAATTCCAGCTCTATCGCCTAATGTACTAGCTGGCTTGTGCCAAGTCATTTCACCTCTCTGTGTTCTTCTCTAAAATGGGTCTAAGGTTCTTAGGCTATTGTAAGGCTCAAATGGGATCATGTGATGTAAGCAACTGAACACAGAAATGATACTCAGAGCAAGGGTCTGATCCAATTTGGAGATTCTTAACGACATTAGAATGGCAATGGAAAACCATTAAACATGAGCTGTACAGCATGATATGAGAGAGGGATTAGGAAGCACAGAGAGCGTGGACATGCAGGATAATGTTATGCAAGGAAAAGTGTGACTGAAGGAACAATTAATAAAGAAAAATATCAGTTAAATTCTTTGTTTCACTTTTCTCTGTTTCTGAAATTCTTAAAAGAATGCAATCCCTTTCAGAATTCATAATGCTGGGTTTGGGCCATTTTTTTGCATTTTATATGTGTGCAGCTGTGCCTCCACTATAAGCATGCACATCTGCTCATTAGCAATACAATATAATTCCCACTGTCTAATTATTTGCAGATGATGGAATCCTTGTACATAGTCTAAAAAAAGGATAGTTCTTCAAAACTGGTGACTTATTTTAAAAAAACTAACTTAAAAGGGTCAGCACAACGAAGTTCAGATATTAATTTGGCAAGTTCAAACATACAAACACCAGCACATAATTGCCCACTTGATGGGAAACAGAAAGAAAACAGGAGTTTGCTCCTTCTAATTAATGTTTCCCAGTGGACAGCACAGGGGCTCGCTGCTCTGCCGCACACCTGGAAAGAGGCCGTGGGGCAAATCTGCCAAAGATGGAAAGGACCGACCTGCCTCATGGTCTGGGGACATCCTGGGAACAGCTCGCCTGCAGCAGGGCTTCCTGGTGAGCTCGTGTGAGGGGGACATGTGGGGTCCAAGTGCACTGATTGGATGAGAGCCCTTGGGGGTTCTCCAGCTCCAAGCATGGACTGAGGAGCCCCACAAGTCCCCTCACCCGTGGCTCTGAGGGCTGAGGCAGCTGGCCAGAATGTGTGCTCTGGGCCCTCATGAAGCCCACCAGCTAGGACAGGGATCCCACCAGGCAAGCAGACCAAGCTTTCCTAGGACAAGCCCGAGCTCACTGTGGAAGATGGTGGCAGGAGCAGCGGGAAAGCGGGCAGGAGTTGATGAGGATAAAGGGCATGGATAAGGAACCATGTGGAGTGTCAGAGCGCAAGCTGGGGAAGATGAAACAGAAAAAGTAGAGGAATGCTGGGATTCAAGGCGGAAGGAGACACAGGAGCCGGCAAGGTGGCTCTTCCCTCGGTGGCAAGAGGCTGGCCGCGGGGCGACTGGCGCTCCGTGTTGCTGGTGGGCACCTTTCATTCAATCGCCACCGTCAGAAATTATTTGAGAAACAATGTGTCTGAACTGAACATGCACAGACTTTTCTCCTTGAGGTTCCATGAACATACAGTACAATGGTGATTTACATAGCATGTACGTTGCATCAGGAATTGTAAGTAATCTAGAGATGATTTAAAATAAGCAGGAGATTGTATAGGTTATATGCAAATACTATGCTATTCTACAATGGACTTGAGCATCTGAAGGTGGTATCCATGGGGTCCTGGACCTAATGCCCATGGATGCTGAGAGAAAACTGTACCTGCCAGGTGCTTATTCTAGGCCAGGCACCATGCTCTGTACAATGCCCTGCATACCTCCTGCATCCTGACAACTTATGGAGCAGGAACTCTTTTATAGGCACAGAAACAGGTCCATTCGCTCTTTCCATGAGAAAACACTTCTTATGAAGTTTATGTCTAGAGGAGGAGACAGAGAATAAACAACCAACAAGCAAATGACCAATGACTCCACTTGTGATTAGCGTAGGCAAGGACAGAGAGCATAGCTGTAGACAGCTACTTGGGGGTGGGGACAGGGAGCGGGCTTTAACCAGAATGAGCAGGGGAGACCTCAGTGAGGATCAGACCTCCTAACTGAGGCCTAGAGGACAAGAGGGAGCAGGTCTCATCAAGAGCTGTGGACAGACTGAGCAGCAGCCCCAGACCCCAGGCAAGAAGACACTTGGGCCTTTTAGGAATGGAACAAGCAAACACCCCAGTACCTGAGATGTGGTGAGCAAGAGGCAGGCACCTGCTTGGATGAAGGTTGGAAAGTGAGGTACCCACGATTAATCCAGCTAAGCTGTAGAGTCTATAAATTGTCCCAAAGAAACTAGGCAGCCAGCAAAGGGCTTAAAGCAGGCAGAGGCCCCGCAGGCCCTGGTGGCTAAGGGACAAGGGAGAAATGACAGGTGGCCCCTGAGCAGGGGCATGGCCAGCCTGGCTCAACACCACAGCTTCACTAACCCAGGTCCATACTCTCATCAGAGGTTTGGCTAAGGACGTTGAATCAGGGGAGTGTTTTAATTAAGGTTTTAGAGGGGTGACAAGAGTTGACATCAGTTTCTAGTTGAAGGCTGTGTTGGTTAGAATGTGGCTTTAGCTGCTGGAGAGAAGGAGGGGGAAGAGGCCTACACTGAATGAAAATAACAGTAGTTTAAACAGGATGATTCTTGCCCGCTGAGTCCAGCCTGGGGTGGCAACTCTGGATCCTTCTGTCTCGCAGCTCCTTGGTCCCTATGGTCCTCAGTGGTTCAGCACTGCAGCCACACCCACCCGTGGGAAGGGAGGAAGAGGAGGATGCCCTTCCTCTAAGGAACCCAGCAGTGGCACTTCTGCGAATGCCCCAGGAATTGGAATTTTGACACATCATATTCAGCTCTAAGGAGTCTAGGAACGTGAGTCTCCACAGGTGACTGCACATCCAGCTGGAATTCCCAAACTCAAGTGGGGAAACTGATACTGGGTCCACGAGCAGTCTCAGCCAGTCTCAGCCATGCTCCTGAAGCAGTGACCTGAGTGCTCCTGGCTTGCAGTTACCCCAAGAGGCCCACAGATCCCATTGTGTGAGCAGACATGCCTTGAGGCTGGGGTGAGAGGTTGTGGTGGCTGGTTACAGGCATTCAATTTGGAGTAGAATTAAATTCATGCTTGCTTTTTACTATATTTGCTTTAGAAATGATACTAAAGGCACAGTTACTACCACGTGGGGCCCCACCAACATGATTATCCCTTGAAGAGGTCCTCCTGGTCTGGAAGCTTGCACTCTCCAGAATCAGGGAAGAAAGCAGATATGAGCTTCAGACAGAGCAGGTGCCCAAGGCTGCCATCAATATCAAGCAAGACCGAGTTCTCTGGGCCCTCAATTCTGCTCTTCTGTTAGATGACAACAAGGATGCTACTTCACGGGGCTATGATCAGGATTCAATGAAATAAGAAGTGTAAAACACCCATCACTAAGACTGGCCCATAAGAAGTCTTAATAAATGTCACGTCCCTGGCCCCAGGACTGAGGGGCACAGAATGGCTTGTAATCAAGAAGTCAGATTTATGGTGTGAAGTCAGACAAAGCTGCGGTCTATGCTTTGTGTCCTATGGCCTGGGCTGAAGTACATGGTTTGTGCCCCGTATCCAGTGCAGGAACAGGAGGGCCAAACTGCATCACTCGTGCACACAGCATGACAGGTGGAAGGCTGCAGACCAGGTGTGCAAGGCTGGGACCTGACTCAGCAGCAAACCTCAGGAGCTCTGAGTAGGGGTCCCCCAGGCTCACCAGCAGGCTCGCCAGCAGCAGCTCCAGCAGCATCGTGAGACCACAGCGCAAACCATGCCACACTTTTCCAACCAGCAAGAGGGACTAAAGAACATCTGTGAGTAGAGAAGTCACACTCTTAGTAGATGGAGGGTATAATGTTTCCCACAGAAAGAAATTAAGGGCAATGTAAATATAGAAGTAAATTTTAAAATCTGGCGAAATGGTATTGTTCCATAACCAGCACAGCCAAACTTGCAAGTTCTGGTGAGAGGTGAAGGAGGATAAGAAAAATAATGACTCACACACACAGATTTTGAAGATAAATTGGGGGTCAAGTGAAGTGCTGCTCTTTGATGGAGAAACAGATCTAAAGGGTTATGCCAGCAATCTTTATTTATATATGTCTCATTATTGAGTTAAAGACCATGCAAGCATTATTCTTTGTATTCAGGAAAGTTACAGAAACTAGAAACATCTATGTAGCTTTTTCACAGTTGCAATCCACAGTTGCAGTGTGCAATGTTAGGGGCTGTGTAGCTCTCAAGAAAGTCCATTATTTAGTTACTGTTAGGCTGGCAGGTTCAGGAGCAGCAGAGCTGGTGAAACATTGTGGTTGCAGTTGTCTAGCAGGAGAGTTTGTCTATTCCCAGGAACTATGTGCCTCAGATTAAGGTCGAGGCTGATGAGACTCTTGCCCAGAGCTTCCTCATGCAGGGCACTGCCACAGTAGCTCAGTATCCTGTGCTCTTGCACAGGAATATTCCCAGGCCCCAGGCATGCCACAGTCATGAGGTCATCAGAGACCCTAACCTTAGATACCACTCTCCCATTCTCTGTCACCACTCTCCATACTATTACTGCATTAAGAAAAACAATCATGCTATCTGGCATTTGTGTGGGACCACCATTTTCACATTATTTATTTAGTTCTTAGGACAACCCGTGAAGTAGGCACGTAGTTGTCATCATCTATGTGAATGAGAACCCAAATCTCCTAAATCTCAGGCTCTGCTGTGTTGCTGGGGACTGCAGGAGTCTGGCGACCAAGTGGCCAGGAATGCACATGCTCTAGAAGCACAGGAAACTCTATTTGTCCCATGAGCAAGATGAGGAAAGCCAGAACAGAACGTATTAGCTTTGACAGTGGTATTTAATGTTTTGGCAAAAGTAGAGGTTTTGTAGTAACTGGCCAATCAAGGTAAAATACTATTTTATTTACTGAGCACACATATAATGATACTGTCAGGTCTGGTGCTGCACCTGAAGCTGATCCCTTGAGTGTCACTCTCTCTGAACTCACTCATAGTGGCTATGAATGACAGGTCTCTGCTCTACCTGTATTTTAAGACACCTGCATTTCCCGCTCTCTCTCTTACTGGCTTCACTGTCTTTAATATGGCAGGTTATGCCTGGGACTTCGTCCTACTGCCAGGGCAGACACGGTAACAGCTGCTTCAGTGCCTTGCAGCAGTGAAGAACATGCAGAGTTTTGTTTAGTCTATACCAAGAAGATCTGATTTAATTGAAAGGGGACTTTAAAGTTAACCTCCTGGTGATTACACTACAGTCAGACACTTGACATTACCTAGAATCCCCACATTTGCAAATGTTAGTCTAGGATACTGCCTCTCCCACAAAATGCAATAAATTGTAACCAAAAATTTAAGTGTCCCCTTCAAATCCTTAATTACTTTATCAATAAGGCACTAAAGTCTTCCAACATGCTAATTAAAATACATTTCTCTCGAGTCATATTCCTATGGAGGATCCCGTGTCTCCCAGGCACATCTCCATGTTGAAGGTCAACGCCTTCTCAACTTTTACTGGAGTTCTGTCTCCTTGCTGATGAGCAACTCTGGCAGAGGCAGGAGTATTCCTCAAGGAGCTTTAGGAATTGCTTATTCTCATTTCTGGAAAGAAACCCAAGTGGGTTTGCTTCACAGATCAGAGGTTCCCAAATCCAACATGCTGTTCTGAGACATCCATGTTTTGAGTAAGCAATTACCACCTTTCGCCAACCTCATCCTGCTCTGTTGGTAACTTTCTTTACCAGACCAGTTTTCACTGGTGAACATGACAAGAGCTGGCCAAGTTCACTCATAGCCAGGATCTCCTGCCGCCTATGCACCCTTCAGGGAGTGAGCTTCAAATTCTGAAAAGTGATAGGCGACTACACATTTTGGACTATCAGGGTTCCTGGGGAATATTAAAGCCATTGGCTCCAGAGTTCTTCTGACTTACACTTTTTTTTTTTTGCTTTTAACGTTCCAGTGTTAACACATACTTATTTTAATAATTTCCTCTTAATATTTTCACCTATAGTCTTATATCTACTTATTTGTATGTTCATTCATTGATCTCAGTACATTGGACTTCACTGTTTTTGTGTGTGTGAGGGGGGTGGGATGGTTCTGCCTGTGCATTATCCAGCTGCTCCTGCATATTCCAGACCACTGTGGTTCAGCACATCCAGCAGAGGGACACAAGAAGAATGTCCTTTATTAGTGACTCTTTTACAGCAGGTCAGGGACATTGAGAGGGACTCTGCTATACTTTCAGGCCACACAGCCTAAATCCTAAACTCTAATTCTAAATTCTTAACTACCAAGGAAACCCCTCCTCAGATCACCAACAGGTCTTGAAGTATCATTTTTAGTGTCCCCTACCCCAAATGAGAATGGATGGTAAGACTATTCTCCTAATGGTTTGTATTTCTGATATAAAAAATCACATGAAAAAGGTTATCTAGTTACCAGTATAACAAACACAGTAATTAAGTTGAATGAATGGATGAATTCAGATTTTTGTCATTGTAAGCAACAGTGGTTTACAAACCTAGCTCAAGACAAACAGCCAGGAGCTCTGGCTCTCCTAGCCTGGAAGCCACGAGGAGAGCCGCAGGCAGGCTGTGGGAAGGTCCTCCCCTTCTCAGGGCCCTCAGAGCCCCCTAGGGGCTCCTGTTCCTGTCTCTTGTCTCTCAGTGTCTCTGCTCGTTTCCATTGCTTCTCATGTAGGCAGGTTCTTCTCACGCAAAGGAAAATGTTGTTCCTTCTCATATAGGGAAGGACACTGATTGGCCCTGCTTGGGTCATAAGCCCATTACTTGCATTACTCAGGTCTGTTGTCAACAGGATAATGTACCGTGATTGGCCAGGCCTGGGTCATGAACCCACCCCTTGGACTAGTGACACCTGACCTGTCTCCAGAAGGGTCATGAAGAGCCTTTCAAGACACAGAAAGATAGCTCCCACAGCCTCCCACACTGGCTACCCAAGAAGCAGTTACGACCATAACACAGAGCACTGAGGTGAAGGCTGTGCCATTCACCAGCTGACCTCCAGAACCTTCCCACTCACCAGTCTGCGGATAGAGCTCCAAATAAAAGCCACCACATCACTAGATTTCACTATGGGCTCAGTCCCCCAAATCCATGTGTCAAGTCCTAACTGCAGTGACATAGGTTGGGCCCGTATCAGTAGTTTGCTATGTTTTTAAAGAGGTAAGTAAGGTAAAGCAATACCGTTAGGGTAGGCCCTGATATGACGACTAGTGTCCTTATGGGAAGAGATTAAGCAGAGACACACAGAGGAAAGGCCATATGAGGACACTGGGAGAGGATGGCCATCTGTAAGCCAAGGAGAGAGGCGTCAGGAGAAATAAAACCAGCTGCCAGTTGACCTTGGACTTCGAGTCTCCAGGACGGTGAGAAATAAATATCTATTGTTGAAGCCAGCCCATCTGTGGCACTTTGTTATGGTGGCCCCAGTAAATGAATGCAGATAGCAAACGAGATCTTAAAGACAGGGCTGAATGAAGACTGAGCAAGTTCAGGCCAAGGTGATATGAGAGGCAGGGAGAACAGGGGTTCTTTGAGGTTCTGGTTGAGGTAGAATTCTCCCCAGGGTTCAGGGCCCAGGAGTAGCAACTCATTACCTACTGGTCCTGACAAGGACACTATGAAATTAGGAAAGAGGGTAAGAGAGGCAAGGGCAGAAAAGCCGATGACAGGCTGCATCCTGTCTGAAATTCTGCTGAGGTGACGTCCTGGGAGGTTCTACCAGGACATGGCATTACAGTAGGCTTGGTCCCAGGACGAGGATCTGGCCCGCAAGAGCCTGTCTCCTCCATAGCTTCAGTCTTGTCTGGGCTCTCAGGTGAGTATCTACTCTTAATTTTGGAGTTCTCAGCATCCTGTCAGGACCCAGGGCTCTGCAAGTCAAATGGCTGACTATCTGTCGCATCTGCTGTGACACACAACAGTCAGAGGTCAACTCCTAGGCCTACCTTCCTAGTGTGCTATGAGAGTCCATTGATGCAAACAGGGGTCACACATGCCCCTTCTGATTGAAGTCCTCAGTCTATGCTGCCTTACACCTCATCCTTGTCCCACCAGGGACCTACCACCATGTCAAACAAAGAACGTTGTCATGACAACCTGCCCAGCCTCCTTCCTAGCCCAGACCTCTGGCCTTGAGCCACCTGGTGGATCTGCCTGCATCCCAGACCCATCTGACCGGGCTGGAGCTATCACTCCCTGCACTGGCCTTTGCTGTGACCTCTGCCCTCTGGCAGATCACCCTGGCACTGCATGATTCTCAGAAGCAGCTCTCAGGACCTGCCAACATGTGCTGCCAGGATCTTGTGAAGATTCCACCTTAAGCACAGTTGGAAAAATCATATCAACTCACCAGGAAACAGTGAACACGGCCTACCTATGACACAAACCCGTGGCCCCAAAGGAAGTGGTTTGTTAGGGAGACAGACTGCTGTCTGGCAAAGCATCACTGGGGAGGCTGAGGTGCAATCTGGAAGTTGCTTCCTCACTGAACATTACAATATTTGCCAACACAGGATTTTCCATTTGTGTGTGCATTCAAGTAAAATTTCTGGCCACTGTTTATAGTCTAAATATATTAATATTTCCACAAAACAAATTTTTAGGAAGACAAATGAAATATTTAAATAACCCAAGCATTGTGGACCTACTGAATACAGCACTTTACCTTTACATTCTTCTTTCTGTAATCACCCCAGACATTTGCTTAGAGAACAAACCTGATAACGTCAAAAGATGAGAAAGGCTAAACTCCGAGAAATAAAGGAAGCATAAATCAGGAAAACTTTGGAGCTGCTGGAAAGACACTTTAATTTTGTAGACAAAAGACTGCACTGAGGAGGAATAACGCAATAGTCAAAGGTGAACGGATCTCCATTGTCTGGCGTCTTTCTCTGTGGGAATTTTCCCACCCCTGACAGCTGTAAGGGGGGGAAGGGCACCGAATGTGCCTGTGCCTTTATTCTCTCACCCTCTTTCTCCCCAGCCCCTCCTCTTCTCCGTCAATAAATGTCTGCAATCATATTCTTGAGCTCCTGTGTGATTTCAAGGTTCATCTCTTCCATGCAGCTCAAACACTAATTATCCCAGCTGTAATTAGTAAGATAATTAAATACTGGCTCACTCATCACTCTACCTTGGGTCGGGTCGTGATTCTCCCAGAAGACCTTGAGCAGTTCCTCAAAGCTGATGTGTTCCGGCTGGTACACAACCCGGACAACTTCTGCATGGCCAGTTTTTTCTTGAAAGAAACAGAACATACAATCAAAATGTACTGACAACACCAATTTATTGCAAATTATTTGTTCTCAAGAAACCAACAGACAGAAGCTGAACTGATTCCCTCTGAAGGAGGGGCAGAAGCCCAGGTGGACTGGAGCTGCCTCATCCTGAGCCTCTGGGGCTGGCTCTTTTCCTATGGGAGCACATGGCTGTACTCCAGTGAGCTTCCTGGGACTATGACTTCTTCATTGTGCTCTCCTATTATCTTTAAGTCCATGAGAATTGAACTTGAATTTTCATTTTTCTAATCTCACTCTTATGAAATCCTATAGACCCAACCTGACATAATGCTCAAGACTGGAAACCCTGCAGAGGGGAATGAGCCAACCTATTTTTACCTTGCTCCATGCTATACATAGTCATCTCAGTGGCACTCCAGGACAGGGTGGTGCCAGTGGAGAAACCTGTGAAAACTGGCTGACAACTCTTCACAGTAGATGAGTTGGCTAGCGGACAGACGTATTTGCTGTGCTGCCAACCCACAGGCAAGGGCTAGGTTCAAATACGCGGCAATGGCAAGAGTTTTCTCTGCCCAGTTCCTTTCTGTGGCAAACAACAACGGCAGCAAATGTCTTTGCAGGTCCCACTGGGTGCAGGCTTATTCTCAGAGCTGGTCCAGAAGGTTCCAGGGATCAGGGAAGTGAGGAACCATTCACAACCAGGAATTCACATCCCTCCTTACTGTACAGCCTTAGAACTTGGTAAAAAAAAAAAACAGACCCTCCCTATTGTCATCATCTCTGTATTAAGATTTCTTTTCTGTCTCTTTTCAGTCACCTCATGTGCAATGAAGAATTTGACTTTGTCCAAACAGAGGTCTGGCCTTTGCCCTTGGCTACTGGGAGATAACTTATGTCCTCTCTGATAGAAGACAGGAATGGGGTTGGCCACTCCAGCTTTGAGGATGGGGCCAGCTATTCCTGTGAGTCTTGGGCTGAGGAACAGCTGTGTGAACCAGGGTGGGAGCTGAGGATGATGTGCCATCAGTCAAGCTGGGGCCTGAGGTGAACCATGTGGGCAGTCAGTCCACCCATCCCACCTGGACAGTGGAACCACAATAAAAGCTCTGCACACCAAAGCTTCAGCAAGTTTCTCTGGTGGGCAATGCTCTGCATGCTGTTAGACATGGATGCCAGGAGGTTAACACGTCCAGGTTCCACAGGTGAGGGGACCAGAAGCATTGGGAGCCCTCCAGACACTGCACCCCCCCTCTGCAGCCAATTTTGAGCTGTGTTCGTTCCCTGTGATAAATCATAAGTGTGAGTGGAACAGCTTTCAGTGAGCTCCGACGGTCCCTCTAGCAGACTGTCAGGAATGAGGGTGGTCTGGAGACACCTGAACTCGTGCCTTAGTTTGCTGGTGTTTCCATGAATGCTGGTTTTTTCACTTTCATTCTCATAATCATCTGATGCCAGTAGTGGAGTGCCAAGGGTTTTCAGCCCTGTATTCCCCCCAAGCCTGCAGGGGAAGGAGAGGGTCTTACCCCGGCAAGGTCGAACCAGGAAAGGTAGGAGCCGACTGACCGCCAGCACCCAGCCCTCTTACCAGAGGACAATCAGATGCGTCAGGGAGACCAGTCAGCACAGGAACTCGTTTATTGCGGAAATGGGGAGGAATATATAGTCCCTTTCAACCAATCAGCTTAAAGGTCAATCTGCCATGGCCTGTTCATGCAAGTGAGCACCCTATACCAAATATAAGCAGTCATGCCTTGTCCAGGAGCACGGAAGCGGGCAGTAACCAATGAGATAAGTTTCCTTTTCTCGGGAGCTGGCATATAAATCGCCCCTAGGAACACTCTACAGTGGAGAAAGTAGAAATCCCTGTTTCACAAACCAGAAAGCTGAGATATAAGTAAGATCGATTTGCCTGAGGTCACAGAGCCAGTGAAGTCTTGCACAATAATTAAACAAAATACCCTCTGATTTCTTGTCCAGGGTTCTCCTCTGCACATCCCAGGAGAGCAAAAGCAAGGTGAACACTAGAAACATACGTTCAGGACAAGAAAGAAATCTATTCATTATATTTGACTTTTTAAAAATATATAATTTCTTTTGGATTGTAGATGAAGAAGCTTAGAAGATATGGCAGAAGCACAAAAAGATAAAATAAAAGCCACCCGTACTCCTGCCACGTAAGCACTATAGGTTCTCCCTATGCATCCCTTTCTGGAGGCATCCAGACGCACATGCGCAGCATGCCCACACGCAGTTCCTTCGATTGTATCGTAATAGCAGGCAGCCTTCCCCACTTACCAGTATGTAAAAGAGTTTCCCCATGCCACTGAAATTCTCAGAAAACACCACTTAGAATGAATACATAACACTCCATCAGATGGTTGTCCGATTACTTAGTCAATCATTCCCTGTCACTGGGCATTCAGAATGAATCCTATTTTTATCCCTGAAGGTAAATATTTTTCCACACTTCTGAGCCTGTCACAAGCCATAGTTATATAAGTGAAATTTCTAAATCAGCATTTTAAAACATTTTAAAATTTATTGATGGCTAGTGACAAACTGCTTTTCAGTAAAGTTGACCCAATTTTTTTTCCCCATTAGCAGCATATTTGAGGGTCAGATTCACTCACTGTTAAATGCTTTTAAACCTTTGTAATTTATGGCTGGAAGTTAGTATTCTATTGTTTCAGTTAAAATGAATTTAATTATTAGTGAGTTAAAAATAAGTTTTATGTTTATTAGTAAATTTCATTTCTTATTTGCTCTTATTTTTGTCATGCCCTATTTACATTGAGTTATAATTGGTTATTATGTTGATGTTTTATTATTAGTTGGTCATTCCATACAATTTTAATTAAAATACATTAGTCATTTAAGTTAGCATCTAAGTAGATTTTATGCTGACAGATCAGGAAAAAAAATGACAGGAGAGAGCCTAGGAAGAAGATTCAGCAGGTATAATAATCATGTTATGGTAAAACCACTTTTGATCAACTTTAAAATCTTATTTTGTCATTTGAAGTGTTAAATGAGTGATTTAACTACATAAGCATGAAGACTCTGAATATTAAAAATGGTAACAATATGTTATAAATATGACAGATGTATTTGGTATGAAAAGCATTGAAGCCAAACCAGAAATATAAGCAAAAACTGTAAGCAGGCTATTCAAATAGGAAGAAATAAATGTAAATCAAGACATGCGAAATGCTCAACCTTTTTAGTGATCAAATAAGAACAAATAAGTGCATATTTAAACACTAGCATACCACCCCTTCTTTATCACAGTTCATATAGGCCCTTAAAAGCATGCTGGTTAGCCGGGTGTGGTGGCGCAAGCCAGTAATCCCAGCACTTAGGGAGGCTGAGCAAGGAGAATCGCGAGTTCAAAGCCAGCCTCAGCAACGGCGAGGCGCTAAGCAACTCAGTGAGACCCTGTCTCTACATAAAACACAAAACAGGGCTGAGGATGTGGCTCAGTGGTCGAGTGTCCCTGAGTTCAATCTCCAGTACCAAAAAAAGAAAAAAGCATGCTGCTTGACAACACGTTGTTGAGGACATAGTTGGAACTGGTGCCCCTTCTGGCCAGTGGCAGGGAAAGTCCCCACGTCCCATGTGAAAGCCCCTGGCACAGATGGCACCAGCCACAGAGGTGTGCATTCCCCTTAATGAACGATCCAGGAAACCTCTCTCAAAGGTACAACCCCAACAAAGGGAAAAGATACCTGAGGACACTCAAAAACATTCAGACCATCATCCTCATGAAGATGGAGAACTGTAAGAAATATGGAAGTCCAACAGGAGCGAAATGCTCGATGGGACAGCCGTGAGAGGAAACGCTGTACCCATCAAAACGCTGCGTGCTTACCGCAGGGAAAGCTGCTAGTCCTGGAACACCAAGGGCCTGCCGGGCACTTGGCCTGCGTGGTGCCACTCGGTGTGCACAGCAAGTTTCCCCTACTGTGATAACATATACATAACAAAACACTGGCCATATAAGATGCGGGCCATTTTTAAGTGCGCGGCTCAGTGCGTTTCAATGCATTCTTCAGAGCTCCTCATCCTTTAAAACCACACCCATTAAATATCAACACACCCCTCCCCAAACCCGGCCCTGGCACCCCCATCCTACTTTCTATCTCCATGAACGTGTCTGCTCCAGGTACCTCATACAAAGTGGAGTCGTAGGGTACTTGTCTTTTTGTCACAGGCTATTTTACTTGGTGTAATGTTCTCAAGGTTCTTCCAAGATATCAGAATCTCCTTCCTGATATTTCAGTGTGTGTGTGTGTGTGTGACATGTTGCCCATCCACTCACCCATCAAGACATAAGTGGGGTGCCTCCATCTTTCAGTTACCATGAATCATGCTGCTATGAAGCAGGGGGACAGATACTGCTCACAACAAGTGTGCAGGAAAGACATGGTCCCATCTCACCAATGAGGAGATGGGTCTGTCCATGAGTTTTCTCACACAACATTGCACAGCTGATAAGTGGCAAATACAGCCACAAGCTAACCAGGTTTCAAGCCAAGAGGAAGCTTGGGCCCACTCTATGACCCCAAGGCCCTTCAGAACAGAAGGAACTGGAGTCACCAAGAGCAAGCAAATGTCACACAGGAAGTGGCTCCCATGAGAAATCACAGCTGGGTGGTAGCTGACACCCAGGCTGTCAAAAATATTTTCCAGGATTAGGCTCTTCTTTTGTAACGGCAATATGGGGACAGGAAAGTTTCCCCGCTCACCAGCCAACACTTGCAGACATGATCCCCGCAGACGCTATTTGTGGAGAGGTTTAAAGGTGTCTGGTTGTTTAAGAGAAACCATGATCATTCAAATTCAAGGTCCATTTGCATTGACAAACAGTGCAGAGATGCCCTTGCCAAACTCACCTTTAAGTTTCTTTACTTTATTTCTCCGAAGTAAAAGAACCTGTGTAAAAATACACAGTGCAAATGATCAAAAGGATTAAGAGACTTGGAACCACTTATGGAAATGCCTGCGTTTTGCAGGAGCCAGACAACGTGACAGGCTCATTTCATTCCAGAGGCCAATCTGCAAATACTGTCTTGTGCTTCCAGAGATAAAAGGCCATATCTTAAAAATATTTCGAGCTGCGTCTTCACATTACATCGTGCAAATAGCATGATAGATGTAACGGGCAAGGGCGCTTGTTAACGATTCACAGCAGCAGCCCAGGTGCCTTCGCACTGTTGTACCAAAATATCTTAAAAGGGAAGATGGGAAAGCACAAGGGCCCTCTCTGAGCACCTTGCTCTGCAGCCTGACCCCACAGACCCAGAGGAAGGTGAATGAATAGCAAGGCTGGAGAGGGGCAGCCATTCCTCCTAAGACCAAGCGTCCTAGGGGAGATCTAGGTGAGCTGTAGGCACAGGCTGCCAGGAGCCACCCCAACCACAGACATGCTTAGAAGCTCAGTTCAGGAGGTCCAGTGCCTAGGCAGGCATCCTGGCCACTTGACAGCTGTGCAGCCTTGGCAAAGCTCTTCCCTCTCTGGGCTTCCTTATCTGCAAATGGGAACATTAGTGGTACTTATCACAGAGAACCATTTTGATTGTGAGTTCAATAATCCACGGGAGGGCTGGGGCTGTAGCTCAGTGGTAGAGCATTGCCTAGCATGTGTGAGGCACTGGGTTCAATTCTCAGCACTGCATAAAAATAAATAAATATTAAGGTTCACCCACTATACACACACACACACACACACACAAACATATGTACATACATACATACATATACACACACACATATTTATAAGTAAACCATGGGAAACATTGAGAGCAGAATGAGGCTTCACATACACAAGAACTCCGCCAACATTTGCTGGTTTTTTGGTTTATTTTTTGTTTTTTTGATACTAGGGATTGAACCAAGGGCTGCTCCTTTTTATTTCTTACTTTGAGACAGGTTCTCACTAAATTACTGAGGCTGACTTTGAACTTGCTGTGATCCTCCTGCCTCAGCCTCCAGAGTCACTGGGATTACAGGCCACCACGCTCAGCTCAGCTCACCATTAGCTTTTTAATAAACTGCACTGTTAAAATTGATTACTACCATTACTGTGAGCGCATGATGTTTTGAGACTGGGAAGCTGTATTCTTACAGGACTCCATGGTGATTCTTAGAAGTGGTACCAGTTGGAAACCACTGACTAAGATGACCCACGGGCTTCTGAAGGGGCCAGCCCTCGACTCCGCTCCCCGGCACCCCAGAGCACACTGTCTCCAAGGTCAGGAGCACAGGTAGCCCCCCATGGCCTTAGGAAAGGAGACAGAAGGAAGGCTAGAGAGGGGAGGGATGTGGAAGGGAGGAGAGAGAGCGGAGGGAAAGGCAAAGAGAAGAGAGAGGAGGGAGGAGATTCATCTGCTGTGGTGAGGAGCAGGACATGCTGAACCTCTCTGCCCTCTGGGAGACTGGTCCCCAGGAGTAATAGTGTGGACAGCCACCACGGGGCATTTACCAAGCACTGCACATTGTTCTAGGCCCCCGACATGTATTGACTAAGTGGACCCCAGACACACCCTGGGACAGGTAATATTATTCCCACCTCTTGGAAGAGGAAATTGAGACACAGAAGTAAAGGAATCCATCTAAAGCCAAACAAATATTAAGTAAGGGAGCCTGGACTTGAGGAACGCAGGGACACCGAGAAAAAGCGGATAGCATAGGTGACTTCGGGCAGGTCACATGGGTATCGGGACATCAGACACACACAGAGGGACAGGGCCCTTGTGGATGGAGAAACCAGGGGTGGATGGGGGAGAGGGCGGGGCACTCCAGTGAGGTGATGTGAGGACCAAGCGGGAGCTTCAGGTCAAGGGCCAGCCTAGAGCTCTCTGCTGCGGGCTGGCGTGGGGGGCGGCGGGGCTCGTGTCCCTCACTGGAAGAGTTTCTCAGCAGCCTGTCCCCAAGCTGCTGGCTGCTGTCAGTGGAAGCAGGAAGCCAAGCCCCTGCCTCGGACCCAAGTGCATCTGGATCCACACAGCACCCTAGAGGTGGCCAAGAGGAACATTATGATGCCTACTTCACAGCGAGGAAAACTAAGGCGAAGAGCTCAGGAGCAACTGAAGTGACCAGAACGAGAGTCCAGGAGCCCTTGCCTGGCATCAGGACCCCCCAGCACTGCTGCTATGTCTGCCTTGGGTCCCCACAGCCTCCCTGACCCAGGCTCCTGTCTACCTGTAGTCCCCCTCCCACGTCCCACCGCCCACACAGCCTCTCTCCAGCCAACTGCAGTGGAGGCCTGAGCCTGCTCCTGAGGCCCCTCCAGCCCTGCCCCTCCAGGAAGCCTTCTGAGCCTGGAATCTTCAGAAGAGGAGGAATGCCAGGGGGAAGCACAGTCCATGTAAGTTGATGGGACTGGCTTTGCTTAGAGGTAGGGTCCTCGATGGAGTCACATCCTCAAGGTCACTCACAAGGTGGCTGTGAGGATGAGAGATGGTGCTAGACAGTGTCCAGAACCTGGCACACAGAGGGGACTCAAACAAGAGGTTTTCTTCCAAGCCTGGGCTCAGCCTCACCGATCCTTACTGCCTGGGAGGAGCTCCCTGCAGAAAGAACCTGAATACTCACTGTTTGAAGTACCTGCTGAGTCTCCTGCACAGTGAGACCTGGAGAAAGGCACTCTGACAACAGCTCTTCTCTGCTGTCCCCAGGACGGAGCACACAACAGGCTGTTAATAAGCCGTCAGGATGGGAGGATGTGTTAGCTGACCTTCTCACCAATCACTCAGCTTCCACCTGGACAGGGTCCTGGCCTCCACGTGCACCCCAGCCTGCTCACCTGCCCAAGGACCAGGCCCCCGTGGAATCAGGCATGCACACTGTACTCGGGCCCTCTGCCCCTCACCTCTGAAATCCATGCAGACTTCACAATACACCCCAAGACAGGCACAGCTACCACCCAGAGAAAGACGTGAGACACAGCAAAGGCCGTAGCGCTCGTTCACTGTGAGGGCCAACAGCGTGCTTTAGTTACTCACGGGGCTATGAAAACTCACTGAATGCCTACTAAGCTCCACATACAGACAAGTGTTGAGGAGTCCATGGTGACAAAGGACACTGGTGACAACAGACATCTCTTGTCCCATGGGTGCTGCCCTACAGCGCCCGTCCAGGGAAAGAACTGCTCTTTCACATAAAGAGACCTGATCTAGTTTATTTATCCTGTAGGCCAGACAGAGGGGATCTGCACCACCGCCGACTTTTTTTCATTAAATAATAACCACTCTTCAACGCCCCTCATCTTTTCCCTGCCAACCAGACTCATCCAAACCGCTCCACCAAATCAAAGAGCACACAGAAAGATCCAGGTGTCTGAAGGGAGAAGAGGGGAGCGGGTGGGTGAATAGAACTCCCCTTCCCATAGAAGATTCAAAACACCACTTTTCTCTTGCTAATTAACTACAAAGAGGTAAGATGTCAGCTCAGTTTCATCTCCAGCTCCTGCAGATAGAAAATGTGATTTCCAACAATGTACTCATTATAAAAAAATCCTAATACATCAAAATTGGATGCCCTGTGGAGTTCATTATAGGATTTGAGGAGTGTCTATACTGTCATTTTATCTTGGCTTTTTTCTTTTGTCTCATCAGTCACTTAAAGTGTCCAACGAGAAATGTAAGCTTTAAAAAGCATCCTATTCAGTGAAAAGTAGGAAAAACACTGTGAGAGGAATTGTATTTTTTTCCTTTTTTGGCCCACCTAGGAGAGACACGGTGGGGAACTGAGTATCCTCTGGTGTATGTTTTATATGGATGTTTCGTTCAGGGAATATTTTCTCAGAGAAGGGCTATAGACACAGTCAAACACTTGATCAAGAAAATTCCTCAAGAAAGCAGTCAAATTAACTATTGATTCTTGGTGCCAGGAGAGGTTTCTCAGTGCTACCAAGGTAACTAGCAGGTAAAGGTAGGTAACCAGCACAGGAGTGAGGAGCCCACTGGCATCCACCCTACTGATGACAGAAGCTGGTCTTTACCCTGTTGAACTGTTTTTTCCAGAATGCAAAGCACAGGAAGGGTCCACATGTGGGGGCTGATTGACCTGTTTTCCAGACTAGCACCAGCTCTCACCCTACGTGACACAGGCAGGCAGGATGAGATATTAGCCAGACCAACTTGCCCAGTACAGATGGCAGTACCCGCACTGCCAAGAGAACAAGTACAGTTTTACCTAATGGCTTGCTGAGCACTAACAAAGGTACTGCACACTGAGGAGGTGTCTCCTTGAAGCTACTGACTTACACCACCATGTCTGAAGGGCCTGTGGAGACCTTATCAGTGGGCGCAGGACAAAGGTGTTTATAACTCTATGCCTTAGACTTGTTTGTGGAGTATTTTGAAATATACTTTCACACCTGCCTCTCAACCCCCACTGGAACTGTGATACAGCAGATCTGGGGCCAGGCCTGGGCACATGCACTCTGGCAAAACTCCACAGGCACTTTTGACACACAGCTGGGAAGGAAGTCGTGAATCTGGATGCTTGAAACACATGGCAAAGGAAACTCAGATGACTTTTTTAAACAAAAATCTCAGAATTCTAAGTGTCCCAAAAGGTCACCTAGCTAAATGCTATGTGGTCTTTCACCCCACTGAGACATCCAGATGACCATCTCTGGACAGGGCACATATTATTCACAAAGTAGTGCATGTTCCTGTTGGACTATCCTAACTGCTAGAAATGTCTGCCTTTGTGAGTCAGACCCGCCTGTACACCTGGTCCAGTTTGTGCCTCCTGGAGACCGTTGTCTCAGGGCACTGCAGGGCAGTTCAGGGGACATGGACCTGCGGTCAGAAGACATAAATTTGAGGACACAAATTGCCAGAGAATCCACTTCACCTCTCTTAGTCACAAGGTATTCATCTGTAAGGCAGGGATTCCAATATCTGTCCCATCAATATCAGAGCATGCTAGTGACCATTCACTGGTAGGTGGATAAGGGAGAGCACTTTGGGGACTTCCTGGTAGTGGTCAGGTCTATCTACCATCACTAGTACCTACACTGTGTATTATTAGCACCATATATCAAGAGGGACTGGTGAGCCAGCCACAATGGAACTTCCTGATCAACAGCCAGACACTGTCAGGTAAGTAGGGTCTGGGGGGACACAACCCCAAGAGCATGACTACTCTCAAATGGGTAAGCCATCAAGAGTCGGTTCTTCCTAAGAGTGTCCATGTTTCATACCAACTTAGAAGATAGTTGAGAGCCCCTGAAATCATGACAACAGGAGTATCTTTAAAGCCAAGTCTGATATTTTTCCATATTCATCAAAAACATTCTCAACCCTTATTAACATGGATGAGAAAATGGACCTTATCAGAGCCCACCATTGCCAGCATCAAGGCTGCCTGTGTGGCATCCAGGAGAGTTCAAGTCATCCAGGACAATGAAAACTGCCTACTCCTTCCACACCTAAACCACATGGACAGCTGCTTTTTAAGTCTATACAGTAGCTACATAGTCTCCCAACTTGATGGCAGAGCACTCACAAATACCCCACGTGGGGCCGATGCAGAAGGACCATCCAGGAGGAATAGCCGTGCCCTATGTAGGCCATTGTCAATATAAATATAATTATTTGCTTAGTTTAAATGTTTTTGACAAGAATGGAACTAAGAATCAAGCCTTTAGATTTGTTCGTAACTCAGCTCCACATGGAAATACTACGGGTGTTTGGAAAATGTCTTGGTTTTGCCTGCCTTTTCAGTACCAAAAAAGCACCACTGAATTTGTACAAAACAAACAAACAAACAAAACAATCTAACAGTCTTATCTCAAAAGCATGGCAACCAGACAAGCAACCAAGATAGAATAAGTTTATAATTGACTCTGTAAATATCAAAAAGAAGCTCTTCAGAAAATCTGCACAGGATCAAACAAGTGGATTCTAGCAATTCAGACCACTATAGTCTAATCCAGGCATTCTCAGGGATGGTGCTATCACTTCCAAAAGGGCAAAAATTGGTTCATACGGGACAAAATATCTTACATGTTAGGATGGTTGTGGCCCTCTGAAGAGTTACAGTATAAATAGTAATATCTATGATGTTAAATTTAATGGAAGGGGGCTGAGGGACACAAGAAAGAAAGAGGGGCTACAACTTTTGAAAGGTTGGAAAGCACAGGTCTAATTGATTCAATGAATCTACCAGTAGAATTGAAACAGGAGCCGGGTGCGGTGGCATGCACCTGTAATCCCAGCACTTTGGGAGGCTGAGACAGGAGAATCGCGAGTTCAAAGCCAGCCTCAGCAACAGCAAGGTGCTAAGCAACTCAGTGAGACCCTGTCTCTACATAAAACACAAAATAGGGCTGGGGATGTGGCTCAGTGGTCGAGTGCCCCTGAGTTCAATCCCTAGTACCAAAAAAAAAGAATTGAAACAAGGACAGGACCAATGCCAATTCCTCTTTATGCCACTTCCAGGTGGAGTCACAGCATGACATCACAAAGGAGGGCTTCCCTCCTCAGGTTCTCAGTGAGCACTAATGTGACCTTTGGGCCCACTTGTGGGTGCAGCTAACACAACAGTGAGTAAGATGGTTCCTTGCCTGAGAAGCTCACGGCCCAGGAAGGCAGGAATCCTAAATAGAAGGGCCAGCATGAAGCAATGACTTCTAGAAGAGAGGCGTACAGGAGGAGCACCTGCCTGCAGTTGGAGAGGACTTCTGGGGAAAGTGATCCCAGTGCTCTTAATACTGAGCTCTGCCTTAGCCTCCCTTGAGCCTTGAGTCTTTCACTCTTGGCCACTTTACCCTTAAAGGGCTTTCACATGCATGAATTATCTATTCAATCTTCATAGTAGTGCCATATTACGTCCATTTTACAGATGAAGAAGCCAAGCCTCAGTGAGGTAGAATCATTTGCTTATGTTAGGCCTTGCAGTAGATAGCAGAGCTCAGCAGGTTTGGGCCATGCCTCCGACCTGGGCATTGGTTCCATAGTCTCATGCTCCTCTACACAAACACCATGTTAAGGGTAGCCACTAAGTTTCTGCCACCAAGAGCTTCTTATAGATCCAAGCTCAGCTGTAATTAGACTGATATTGGGAATCTTTTAGCTTTAATTAGTAGGTCTTTGATGACAGCCAGTAATGAATTTAGGAGCCTAAAGACACGCCTGAGGAACACACCCAGTGGCTCAGCAGTGACAAGCTGGAAAACTGTGCCCAGGGCACTGGCGGTGCAGTCCCATGTTGACTTGGAGGAATCACCAGCGCCTCTGCATCTCAGCTCCCCTGTCCACACAGGAGTTACTATAAAAATGCCAAAAAGGCATGTTGTGAGGACTCCATTGCATACACACACACACACAGAGGTTGTGTTAACTATAATACCTTATTTCTTCTGCTCATTCTCTCAACCCCAGCCTAACAATGCAGACATTTAACAGACGTGAGCTTCAAGTCTTGGCTATATGCACAGCACAAGGACAGCAATATAAGGAATTCAAAGACAATTGATACGCAGAGCCTGCCCTAGGGAGACTCAGAAAAACACCAACAACTCAAGGTACAAAATGTAGGTGCCATGGGAGAGGTACAGAAGAGCAGTCTGGAAGTCTAGAAAGGGAGAGGACAGGAAGGTTTCATAGAGGGAGAGCATCTAGCTGGACATTGGAAAATGGGTACAACTGAGACACACAATTGGGAGTAAGGATGTTCAGCTCTGTTTCTATTAATTAATTTAAATGCATTAGGAGAAAACGCAATAAAAGGAAGTTATTTTAAATATACTATCAAATTAGGTGTGGGTGAGACTACTACAAAGATTGGGAAGTGTGGCTGTCAGAGGCGGGGACGGAGTAAATCAGTCTGTGTTTAATGGTGACAAAGCTTCAGACTGGCAAGATGAAACAGGCTCTGGAGAGGGATGGTGGCTGCAGTGACTGCAGGAATGCACTTGAGACAGCCGCCCCCCTTGTCTGTGAAGGATATACTCCCAGACCACCAACTGATGCCTGAAATGTTGAAGAGGACTGAATACTGTATCTACTATATTTTCCCCATATATACTTTACCTATGATAAAGTTTAACTTATAAATTAGGCACAGTAGGAAATTCACAATAAAAACAACAAAAATAGAACAATTATAACAATTTACCATAATAGAATTGCCAATATAACTACTCTTGTGCTTGGGGCCATGATGAGATCAATTAAGGATAACTTGAACATAAGCATGGTGACACTGTGACCGTCAATCTGATAACTGTAACAGCTCATGAGTGACTAATGGGTGGGGAGCACACAGTGTGAATACGCTGGACAAAGAGGTGGCTGGCACACATGCCAGGCAGGACGGTGGGGTGATGGAGCAGTGTTAAGATTTCATATCTACCCAGAGCAGCATACAACATGAAATTTATGAATTCTTGATTTCTGGAATCCTGCATCTAATATTTTTGGACTGTGGTTTCCCATGAATAACTGAAACCACAGAAAGTGAAGGCAAGGATAAGGGGTGGACCACTGGAGCACCCAACTGTAAAAATGACTCAGTTGGCAAATTTGATGTTATGTGTATTTTACCACAATTTAAAAACAAGAAAAGCTTGGGGAGGAACTCATCAGAGCCTAGATGAGCTCTGGGCTCAGACTGCTACACAAGTATCTTCAGATTCTCTTGATTTCAAAGGCACCAAAGTGATAAAGACAAGAGCGGTGAGCAGCACTCACTGCGTGAGGCAGTTCCAAGCAGCTTACGTGTCGACTTCGTCCTCCCAACAAGCCAATAAAGGAGGCACTTCTGTGATACCCACTTCAGAGCTGAGGACAACAGGCACAAAGACACTAAATGGCATGATCAAGATCACAACACCAAAGGGACAGCCGAGTCATGCAGGCCTGAACATTGCAGCCCCCTTCGCCCCAGGCTGTGCTGAGCAAGAGGAGAAGGCAGTCCAAGCGGAGGACCACTGGCCCGGCTCCAAACACAGGCCCAAGAGTATCTATTTATTTAAGTTTAAAAAAATGAAAGTTTCTGGTTTTGTTTTTTTTTTTTTTTGGTACCAGGGATTGAACTCAGGGGCACTTGACCCCTGAGCCACATCCCCAGCCCTATTTTGTGTTTTATGTAGAGACAGGGTCTCACTGAGTTGCTTAGTGCCTCGCCATTGCTGAGGCTGGCTTTGAACTCACGATTCTCCTGTCTCAGCCTCCCTAAGTGCTGGGATTACAGGCTTGAGCCACCGCGCCCGGCTAAAAATGAAAGTTTCTGCAAACAGTTTTTAAGTGATTCTCCTTTCCTTTAATTGAGGTTCCCAGTAATCAACTACAATGCAAGAAAAGCAGTGGGTAGGACATCTGCACCGTGGAGCTCACGCTTCCTGGAGCTCAGGATGCTGTTGAAGTGTGGGAAGTACGCAGGTCAGCCCGCGCTGGTAGCCATGTGAAGGGCTGGCTCCAAGTGCTGGACAGAAGCACAGTCCTCTTTCCAACAAGTGTGACAATGGCTCGGGGGCCATCTAATAGCGCTGTGCAATTTTTATATGACAAAATGTAGGATTAAGTGTGTCCCCAGAATCTAAGAGACTGGCTGCATCTTGCATGGTTTACTGGAATGATAACTTTAAGAAATCTTTCCCAAAGAGAAAGGAGTGTGCACGTGATGTGAACTCATGCGCAAGCAACACGTCAGCACTGAGCACCTGAACTGGCTAGGCTTCTAGGAAGTCTCCTGGGCTAGGTTTAAGGAGTTCCTGGAGCTAAGAATGGGGTTTTCTTCCCTTTGGTCTTCAAGGGGAGCCTACAAATCCTATGAATTTTCTAGGGAGCCATATGGGTCTCCATCCCCACTTTTCCTGCAGAGGGTGGGGAAGGCAGTTAGTCAAATAAAATCCAAGTCCCCTCCACAAGCTGTGGAGAGAAACAATGAAAGCTATGGAAGCAGCTTGCCTTTCCACATTTTTGTTGGAGAATTCATCCTGAATTCCAGGATCAAGGGTACAGATTCAGTGGCCAGAAAGTGAGTTGAAAAGAGCTGAGCTATTTCAAGACTCATTTACCAATTGTGTGGGGGACATTTGGGAGGTGCCAGAGTCCACAGGTGGAGCTGCTGATTTCAAGGCATCTCCACTGCTCTCTGATTAGAGAACAGTCAAACCCAGTGCCACAACAGCTGCTTCTGTTCCCTAGGAGTGCAGAGACAACTAGATGGGACACCAAGAGGAGAGAGAATGGATACCTGCCCCCCAAAAGACAATCATGCTAGCAAATAAGCTCTTCGCTGGAGTTGCTAATACCAGAAAACATCTGGATAGATGAATTATGTAGCTTTCATCTTGCAGCTCCCCACTGGAGGTTGGTAGAAATTTTTTCCTTGACTACCAGAACAGCTGAAGAAAATAAGTTCAAAGTGACTTTCAAAAAATAAATTTCAAGCTTCAGATAAATCAGTAATGATTTCTGTACCACGCTCTCCATCCTGGCCCTCTTGCAAATTACAGCAACGCACTTGTGGGCTCCTCACCGCCGGGGCTGGTGAGGACAATGTTTGTAAAGCTTGTTGGTTTTCGTGGATGAAAGGTTTCTGATTAGTACAAATTATAAATTATTACTACTCATTAGAAAGGACAAATGAATTATTTCAGCTCCTAATGCATCTCTGACATCCACATGCTACTGCACAGGAGGAGGGTGGGGCAGCCCCATTTCCTCCGCAGCCCCACCACCGAACAAAACTACATCCCTCCACCTTGCAGAGAACACTTCAGAGCAGTCTGAAAAACCTGAAAAGTAAGTCCCACATTTCTTTGTCCCTTTATCTAAAAAGCAGGGAAAATATAATTAGAAATGTGGCTAAGAAGCCTCACTATTGTGCGTGGTGATAAGCTTCAGATGCTTGGATCCCAGCTCAATAATGGCTGTGGTCTTGATCAGTGCCCCTGTACAAAGCAGGCTCCTGCTTCACAGGCAGGGTGGGGTCAAGGTTTCTGGCACAGAGAACAAAGTAGAATTCCCCACAGAGGAGCCACTCCATAGAGCCTGGTCATTGTGCAGATTTGATACCATTTTCCCCTGTAGCATATGCCAGAAATCATCTCTTAAAGACCCTTTCTTATCTCTAACACTTGCCTAAGGTGTGTTATGCGGGGCGTTTGCTCCTGTGTTCACTGCGCTTGCATTGTTCCAGGACCCTGCTTCCACAAAATCGTAAGGGTGGAAGCCGTGTGCGCCAGGAGTAAGTGCTGCCGTGTTGTCAAGGCCGGTCGGCCTGGCTGTGGATAGGATTGTCTCTGAGGACGGCTGTTGCAAAGTCGTGTTTGTGTCTTCTCCACTCATTTTCGTTAATTCAACCCTCTTTAATAAATGAGTTAAACTTTGTTGTTCAACATTTCCAAAGGGGAAGTGCAGGAGAGAAGAGGTAGGGGGAAGATGAGAGAGAGAAAGAATTGGCACACACTGAGTTTTTTTTTTTTTTGTGGTGCTGGGGATGGAACCCAGGGCCGTGTGCATGCAAGGCAAGCACTCTACCAACTGAGCTATCTCCCCAGCCCCACATACTGATTTAAAGTGAGCGGTTTAGAGCTATTTTGACTTATTGATGATTTCAGGAGAAAGCGCTTTTTTCTTTGATTAATAAATGTTATGGGCTGGATCTGGAATGTCCCCAAAAGCTTGTGCATTTAAAGGCCTGGTCTCCAGTGCACCCACGTCCAGAGGGGGGCTTTCAGGAAGCAAGTGTCTGCATTACGAGAGCTCTGACCTCATCAGTGGGTCAGATCGTCAGATGGATGACTCCTTGGAAGGGACCACAGAAACAGAGTGGAAATGTAGGGGGGGTGGCGTATGATTGGAGGAAGTAGGTCACTGGGGGCATGCCCTTGGGGACTGTGTCTTGTCCCTGGCCCCTTCCTCCTGCCCTCTGCTCCCAGCTGCCATAAGCTGAGGAGTTTTTCTCTGTCACACCTTCTGCCATGACGTTCTGTCTCATCTCAGGCCCAGAGCAATGGAGCCAGCTGACTGCACACAGAAACCTCTGAAACAATGAGTACAAATAAGTCTTTCCTCCCCTAAGTTGTTATTGTCAGGTATTTTGGTCACAGTGACAAAAAGCTGACTAACATAACAAATTTATGGAGATAAAATTCACACGCCATCTAATTCATCCATTGAAAATACACAGCTCAAATGGCTTTCGGTATGTTCACAAAGTTGGGCAACTATTACTGAGGCAGAAGAGAAGAAATAAAAAGAATGGGTAAAAGAAGACAAAAAGGGGGATAAGGAAATAACACTTTAACCTGAAGTTCTGCAGACCTTGCCAGGCCTGTCGCTCCCCAGGTCAGCTCTTCTCCCAGGCACTCCCACGTTTCTAGGAAATCCATAAATCTTAGAGTTACTGGAAATGCATCCACTTGTTAAAATTACCTTGTGCACTGTTAATTAGTCCACATAATAAATAGATTAAGCAAAGAGAGATACGCTATGTAAAGAAGCGTATAATTTAGGGGATTTTCCAACATCATCTACTGATCAGATAATGGAGACCATGTCAGCCCAGGATCCTGACAATGATCCTTAGACCACCATAAACCATCCTGTGGCCACCAGATTGATGTCATCCCCACACACCTTCCCATACCCACACCTCACCAAGTTTTCTTTTTAAAAGAACTTGAGAACCCCCAAAGCATCTCTCGCTCTCCACATTCTCTCTTGAATGTATATTCCTCACTTTCCTAAACCAATCCCTGTGCCTCTAATTGAGACCTCCTTAAGGTATCAACTCGACTTTTGCAACATTTGTCAAGAGCCCCACTTGTCCTGGGTTGAGGTCTCCATCCCTGGGAACTCCACCGACCTCCTTGGGCAACATTACCACCATCAGTCTTAGAACACGATCATGACTCCACAAGCCTCTCAAAATGACAGAAAAAAGGAGCAACACTCCAGACTCTTTCTACAAGGCTGGTATGACTTAATATTAAAATCAGACAAGGACAGCATAGAAAAGAAAAATTGTAGGCCAATCTTATTAATGAACCAAGCTGCAAACTCCACACCAAAATTAATAGCAAACTGAACCCAGCAATGCATTTCAAAGCTACAGCCCCAGGTAACTTAGGTTCATCCCAAAAATGTAAACAAAATCATTACCATGAATTTTTTCATGAAAGCTGATTCTAAAATGAATGAAAGAGCTAAAAACCACCAAGACTTTCCTGAAATGCTAATTGAAACACTGGCCTTACCAAATACATAACTAATAATTAAGATTGTGCTTTGGTGTGACGATAGATACAAGAGCTAAGGAACAAAGCAGAGCTCAGAGAGAGACCTACGCAAGTATGAAAACTTAGTATATGAACAGAGGCTACATCATAGATCTAACAACCGACAGTTCATCAATATGAAAACAAAATTAGATACCTACATAACAAAACATTAATTAATTCTATTTATGTTAAAAATATTAATGTAAAAGGTGAAACTCCTTTTGTCTTTTAGAAGCCAACAAAACAAATATTCTTTTTTGTGATCCTAGGTTAGAAAATTATTCTAGGCAAGATATGAAATGTAAAGCTACAAAGAAAAAGATTAATAAATCTGACCACTCTAAAATTAAGAACTTCTGTTCATCAAAAGACACAAAAAAGAATTTTTAAAAGAAAAGCCACCAAAGATAAGAAAAATATTTGTTATCATGTAACTGTCAAAGAATATACTCCTTAATCAAGAAAGAAAGGCAAAAATCTCAATAGAATAATTAGCAACAGATATAAATAGGAATTTCACAGAAGAGAAACATGAATGGCCAAAAATATATGAAAATTATTAGTAATCAAGAGAATGCAAATTAAAAGCACATAAAGATGCCATT
The DNA here is from genome assembly GCA_028644305.1 of Xerus rutilus. Taxonomy (NCBI): domain Eukaryota; kingdom Metazoa; phylum Chordata; class Mammalia; order Rodentia; family Sciuridae; genus Xerus; species Xerus rutilus. Next base: position 145,920,832 of record CM053403.1, on the reverse strand, counting down.
TTAAATCACAGAATCAGCAAAAAAAAAATTATACCCTGAAATAGGGATATCCTAGCCTGGGAATCAAAAGCTGAGGATACTCTACCATCCAAAAATCTAGGAGTTGAGATACACATGCACCAAGGTGTTCAGAGGCTTGAGTGCGTGCACAGCATTGTTTACAACAGAAGAGAATGGAAACGGCCTAATGTCCATCTGTGGAAAATAAAAAAATAGATTGCAGTCTAGCCATACATTGACTACATTCCACCTGTAAAGATGCATCTCAGGAACAAAATGCTGAGTGATAAACATAAGTCATGTGAGAGTATATACAGTAGAGCTCCACCTTTCAACTGGTTCAAACAGGCAAAACTAAAGATGATGCTTTGAGATACAAGCGGATTTGGCAAAACCACAAAGAAAAGCAAAAGAACAATAAATGCTCTATCCAAACAGAGACAGCTTCTGGGAAGGAGGCAAGAGGCTGCAAGGAAAAGTCCTAGCTTTAAAGTTGAGCAAAGGGTTCAATTTAAAATCACTTCATACAATACCTTTCATGGGTCAAATATCTAATTTCCTTTGAAAACAAACACCTGCACTATCCCTAAATGATCTTATTTCTTATATTTCTTCTTACAAAAGAAACTATGTGTGTTGTCCTTTATCTTTCATTTAAGAACAACTTATTCCTAAACACCTTGCCTGGGCATTTAACTCTAATTATACACACAAATACATAAATCAGTTGCTAGTTAGTCTACAAAGTCTTCTTGTGTTATACCATACCAATCTAGAACTAAAATGATCATTTCATTACAGAGGCCACAACCCAAACCTTTCCCCTCAAATTCTATTAAAATATACCCTTCAGAAGCCTCTAAATAACAAAAATTAAAACAGAGTTTGAAGGCTGTTCACTGATTCTAGGAAGCTCTCTGCCAGGAAGTTAAACATGATTGCCTTTTTCTGCAGCAAACCTGAAAATAAACTAGAAAAATAAGCCACAGGCAATGTCTTCATGGAATGACTAGGTTAATTAAACTCAGACCTTGAGATGAGAGCTGCATTGTCCATGGTGATGAGGTCCTTCCAAGAACATTCCAGCTCTTCCTCTTGCCTTTGGTCTGCTTCAGGCCGAGAAGCACGGAGTGGGGGGTGCTCTTAGTGCTGTGATGTGGATCTGGACTATCTCCCAGGGTCTCCTGTGTTCAGAGGTGGGGCTGTGGGGAAGTGATCAGACCATTTCGGGTTCTGACCTCATCCGCTGATGGCTGAATGGACTCCTGGGAGGTGGGACCCCGCTAGAGGAAGTAAGTCACTGGGGTCATGCCCTGGAAGGGTCTGTCTTCTCTCCAGCCCTTTCTATTCCCTTTCTGTCTCTCCACTTCCCGGCTGCCATGAGCCGAGCATCTTTCCTCCACCATGCCTTCCCGCCGTTTTGCCTCAACAAAAGTGAACTGACACAGCTGTCTTCTTCACTCTGTTTTATCCACTTTCTCTCTCTCTTTGCCTCTCCAGGGCTGAGGCCAGAGTGAGAGGTGAGAGCAGAAAAAGAGTCCAGCCTTACATGGTGGGTGACACTTGTAAGTTGGTGTTTCGGGCTGAATTGTGTCCCCTTCCCCAATTTATATGAAGTCCTAACCCCCAGGACTTCAGAATGAAACTGGATTTAGACACAGGATCTTTAAAGAGGCAGCTGAGTTAAAATAAGGTCATTAAGATGAGCTCTGATCAATATGGCTGGCATTCATATAAGAGGAGATTAGGACACAGACACACAGGGGTGACCATGTGTCACACATGTGAGGACACAGGGAGAAGGTGGCTACTACAAGCTCAGGGGAGAGGTTTCAGAGCAAAGTAGCTTTGATGACACCTTGACTTGGACTTCCAGCCTCCTGGACTATGAGAAATCAATTGCTATTGTTTAAGCTGCTAAGACCATGGGAACTGTCATGCAGCCTGAGCAGCCCCACACATCTGGTCTGCAGGCTCCCTCACAAGGTGCTAAACAATAGTCAAAGCTTCCTTTCCTCCCTGTATAAGTCTGCAGGCTTCTGATGAGGCGGGGGGTGGGGAGGGGGTGCTCCAAGAATTTCTGGGCAACTGCTCCCTTCAGGTGGTTGGGCCTCACCTTTCTGCTCCAACTGACTGCTTACAGTGTCCTCTACTTGCTCCTCAGCCTCTGGGACTTCCAGCAACCTACCTCATAGGTCATCAGTAGGGATCCCTTTGCACATCCCCCCCCCCAACTATGGTACCCTTGGGAGAGATATGTTTTAAAAGTTCCCAGGGTGGTTCTCTACCACAAGGTCAAACTCTACAAGGGCATTTGTCCCACACAGGTGGAAGCCCAGCTAGGCCCAGCCTGGCTGTGGTTCTCTTTCCAGGGCTGGCAGGCCACTCTTGCCATATCCTTATCCTTGCCAGGCAGGAATGAGACACCAATCCTTACATTTCCCAAGCTCTGGGAGCATACGGTAAGTTCCACAGGTGCCTTCCTTGTAGCCGCCATCCCTTGGCTTGAGGTAATGAAGCATCTGCTTCACCCCTCTTCTTATGTTTGTGGGGGAAGATGCATAATTCTCCAGCAATTCCTCGCAGAAATCTCCCTCAACTCTTCAAACCCCTCTGCCTAATGCTGATACAAAGGATTCCACAACTTCCTAGAGCATCCTATGTAGACTGCAGCACTCGGTACCTCCTCCTGGCTCCAGGCTCAGGGCTCTGCTGACTTCCATGTACAGAACTTCTAGTTCCAGGTTTCCTGCTGCCCACCCCCTAGATGATATGGAGGGATCTTGGTAGAAGTGACTGAGCCTAAAACCAGACATAAGCTCAGTAAAGGGCTGCTGGGCCAGCTCCCCGAGTGTCCCCACCCTCTGTAGTCACAATTCCACTTCAGTCTAGCTGGTACAACTTGTTCCCCATTTCCCAGTTAACAAGGTGGAATGACTGGCCTGGGATTCACTGGGGAAGAGCCCTGGGATCCGGCCTTCTTGAGGAACTGGAGATGAAGTGCATTCTGAACCCCAAGTGTCTAAGATCTGAGCCTTCTGTGCAGCAGCTAATTACTGAATACTCCTCAAGCAGAATTCTAAATGTGCTGGTCTTTGAGTGTGTGACTGAGCTGGGGGTTCATGCAGAAACTTGGGAAGACGGAAGGCAACTGAGGGGTTTTTATTATCTTTCTGTGCTATTTTTAAACACACTTTAGCATCTGTGGGGAATTATTCAATGCCACAAGATTACACATGTGCTGTGTGGCTCATGATTTGGCCCCATTTTCCTTTCCAGCCAGTCCTTCCCATCACTTTTCTTCAGGGGTCACCCTTTCCTGCACTGTTCTTCACACACGCCAGGCTTCAGGCAGGCCCACTCCTCCTCACCTGCCCAACGCCTGGGTGACACCTTCCCAACTCCAGCCAGGAATCACCTTTCACTATTCCAAATCCTCAGAGATTTCCACCTAAATCTGTCTTGGGACCTCAGCATCTCTACTTTATACCCACACTATCTACTCCCCTCGATGGTGAGCTTCTTGAATTTACAATAATCATATTTTATGGACCACTGTCCCTTCATCAGCACCACGCCAGCAAGTAAGTAGATGGCCATTCAATAAACGAGGAGAGAATATCTGTGGCAACACGTCTGTGACACAAAAGTGACAGAAAAGACAGACAAAGAAGGTTAAATCATATGCTTGACTTACAGGTTCGATTTCACAGTCATTTTGCAATAAAACAAAATCATGATTATTACTTTTTTTTCCAGAAAGTGAAAATATGCTTGGAAACATTTAAAAAATCTGCAAGTCCCCATGAGTAAATCACATTTTCATGTCAAATTCATCATAACGAGTAAGATAAATTAGATCATCATAAGGCACCACTTCTTTTGTGAGCCTGTCATTTACTAAGACAAAAGTAATTTGTTTTGCTTTGCTTTGTTTTGATTTTAACTTTTGTATAGCAATGGGTAGGTTGTCTAAAGATCTACACAGCTCCTCATACTTACTCCTCTTGGAAGGTCTCAGAAAGCAAACTTTCGTATCCAAATTGATGTTTCTAAGCATCACAATCCTGTGTCATTTTTTAAATTTTTATTTTTAAGAAGAGTGGTTTTAGTCACAAACCTTCAAATGAAATAGGATTAAGAAACAAGGACCTTGGTTTGAATGTGTATAAAATGAAAACTATACAGAAGGAATACGTCTAGGGTGTTAGTCACACACCGATCACCGTCTACTTTAACACGATCATCTAAACATGTGCTTAAATCGGCATCTGTTACAGTCTCTAAGCACTGCCCACACCGGTTCAGGCCAACAGTGTTGGCTGTCCATCCAACAGCCATGCCCTCATGCATTGTCCTTGCTTGTAGAGGAGGAACCCATTCAGTTCAGGGAGTGGGGAATTCTGAGCAGGCAGGGACCTCCAATGTGTCCAGCACGTCCTGACTGTTCTTGTATTGGTCATTAGATTCCCCTTTTCAGAGTTTGGTTTAGACACAATTTCAGCCAACAGATATAAGGGATGCCTTTTGGAGGACTTTTAGAAAGTTCATCTCCCCCTCACAAAAGGACACAAAAATGGAACATGAATCCTCTTTTCCTTGCAGTGGATATTGATGGTGGGAACTTGATGCATGAAACCGTGGCAGCCACCCAGGGCCAGCAAGGGACGCTGCCAAAGCTGAGAATGGCAGAGTAGCAAGACAGAAACTGAATTCTTGATGATTTTTTTTTTTTTTTTGAGCTACTGAATTAACTACCCTGGAACTTCTTGACTTTTGGTTATGTTAAAAAAAAAAAAAAAGGATATGTTCCTATTCTTAAGCCAATTTTAGTTGCAATTTCTGTTACTTGGAGCCAAAAGTATTCTAAATAATCTACATATTGGATCTCATTAAATCCTCTCATCAGTGGTATGAAGCAGGCATTTCTTTTCTTTCTTTTTTTTTTTTTTTAAAAAAAAGAAGCTAATAAAATAGTAAAAAATGTAAGTGGCTGTACGAAGGTCACATGCCTGTAAATGGCATAGCTGGATCTGAAACCAGGTCTGATTCCATATTTGGTGTTTCTTCCAATGAAACTCAAGGACACACATAAAAAACCTACAGCAAGAAAACCAGCTGTCAAATCATACGACATCCTCAACAAGTCACAGGCAAGCAGGCCATTGTGGGAATACAGGAGCTGTGGGGGCAAGAGCTGCTTCTGTCAAAGATTCAGATTGTGACTGAATCACTTAACATTTCCCAATTATCAGATGCATAGTGTTCATCTATAATTCAAAGCAAAAACATTCAAGACACGCATCTGAACATATTAAGTGCCTCTTGTGCACAATTATTCAGCACTGTGTGAATACACCACAGACCAGATACTACCTAGTTCTTGAGGAATTCCTGCCCCTGAGAACCTGAATCATAGATATTGGAAACAGCTAAAAAGAGGCACACTCGGGATTGCGCCAGAAGTGGCATAGGTAATGTCAACAATGGCATCAGTTGCTGCACTAGCATGGGACTCAAGAGTAGTGTGGATCCTGCCGATGTCACTCCACCACAACAAGAGACCTCATGCCTTCTAGGTTGCTGTGTTCAACTCTGCAAAACTGTTAATATTCAGCCATTTTATTATAAAAACAGAATCTTATGCATTCAACCTTGCTAGGCCTGAGAGTCCTAGGAAGCAGGAGGGATAAAATCATTTGAACTAGTGGGACAGTGGGAGATGTAAACCAGCCACAGCAATCGAGAGGAGGGGTGCTGAGGTAAGAGAGCTTGTGCAGAACAGAGAAGAGTACTGAGGACATTGCACCTGAACCCATAGGGTCAGGAAAAGTCACCCTAAAGAGGAAATGCCTCACCTGAGTTCTCAGTAGGAGTCAGCTTTGCTATTAATTTTGCAAACCTCTGAGAATTGTCTTTCTAACATTGATACTCATACTTCCCCCTCTTTTCGCCCATTTTATGTGTCTGGACAGCCAGCTGTTTCATATTAATTAATGCACTTAACAGAGTGTAGTAGCTATACATAAGATCTGCAGTGCATGCTTCCATCATCACCCCATCCATCAAGGCAAGAATTATTCTCTCTGCTTTCACTAATGAAGAGACAGAGGTTCCAACAGATTCCCAACACAGTCATTCAGTAGTAGAGGCTGGAAAAAATTAGGCAGGAAGAAAGAAGAAAACAACAGCAGGATCCCCACAGAATCAATGACCTAACTGTTCTTTGTAAAAATAACTCAACCACAAAGGACAAATTTCTTTCCACAGTAAGGCAAAAATCTCTGACTACTAAGCATGCTCAAGGAGACCACCACTGCTGCCCTGTCTCAACCACCCCAATGGTGCCGGGAAGCCTGCAGCTCCAGTGAACTTCAAGGACCACGACAGAAGTGTATTTAGTCAGATGGGAGTTTGGAGATGTCATGTTTCTTCCTAGTCAAGTTGAAAAGCCCATTACACACCTTTAACAGTGCCACAAAGCTCCTGCTCACAAACGAACCACTTCAGCACATTCCTTCAGGAGCCACTGAGTCATTACCTGGGGCAAGGGCATGGGGGGCACAAATGACTGGGAAATCACAGCAGACTCTGCCAGCTCTTCCCCCATGTCGACTTCCTCATCCAGAAGCCCAGCGTCATCCGACTTCTGGCTTCCCTGGCTGTTAGTGTGGCCATCTGATTGAGTTCTGCCCTAGTTCGACCAAGACTATGAGCATCTTTGTCTTTCAAATTATTTTTATTGACAAGTAAAATTTGTAGATATTTGTGGTATACAGCATGATGCTTTGAGATATGTATGTATTGTAGAATGGCTAAATCAAGCTAACTAGCAAATAAATACACTGCCTTACATACTTATAAAGAGATCTTAATGCAAAAATTTATGCCAGTAAGTAGCTGAAGAACTGTGAGATGAGCCTTCACTTCTAGAAGGATGATGAGCAATTGAGAGTATATGCAATGGTACTGAGTTGAGGCTCTTTGACTTACAGAAATTAGCACATTTGACCCTGATATCAGTAAGCCTGGTCACTCATGCCCTTTGTCAAGGGAAAAAGCAAGAAGACAACACCAGGATTAGACTCAGCACATTATCCTTTATCAATATGAGGAAAAACCACAGACATTTGGACCAAAGAGTAGTAGAACTAGGAAAGGCTGTGGAAACTTTCTTCCTCAATCTCCCAATAAGGAAACTGAGATGAGGAAACTTGGGCAAGAGAGGTTGAATGACGTTCCCAAGGACACTTTCTGAGCTCTTTGGTGAGAAAAAGTGGAGTAAGGCCAGGGTTGTAACTCTGGGACCCATGTTCTTTGGCTCTGATAGCACAGAGGAAAAATCAAACTTAACTTCAGAAAAATACCTGTACATACACTTTCATTAGCTAAATTATACTAAGGAGAAAGAGATGAGACTTAAAATTATTACCATCTTAAGTTTGCCAGGATGCATTTTATAAGACCAATTTCACATTGAGCTTAAAAATGATGAAAGATATCTTTAAAACACTGCCCTAATTTCTCACAATAATCCATCACTGTTATTAATAACAACCCAGGGCTCAAGTAATGAGGTAATACTTTCTTATTTAGAAAAGCTAACAGATTATTTATAATCATCATAATGGTGATACACTTTCAATTACAGAGGGAAAAAAATCAAATCCCTTTTAATTTTATGTTTCTTAACCCTGAAGGATATTTATTCCAGATTTCACCAGCTGATACAACTCAGATTTTTGTAAAGTCCTTTCTTTATTACTTAAAGGGAGCTGTAAATCAAATGTAGACCTCAGGGGGGTGAGATGGAGGGGGAGAAGGAGGGAGAGTTCATTTGCTTATTAGGTTTTCATAAAAAATGGAGAATAGCAAGCAGATCTAAATCCCCGGCTGAAGCCTTGTATTAGTTGCTGCTGAAACATTAGAGTCGTTTCTTACAGACAAACCGCAATCACCCTGACGTGGGCTGTCTCGCAGACACGCGTGCCGCTCCGACTGATGAGACGTTATTACGAAAGGAAGAGATGGCTACAAATTAAAGCAAGCCCTGCTTAATCACATTAATCCAGAGCAAGTCAAAGGCTTCAATTTTCGAAATAATTTCGGGCTTAATGCCTTGGAGATGGGCAGCCCGCTCCATTGAGGCAGCAGCTGGTCCAATTTAAGCTGCATTGTGAGGCCGGAATTGTCAGGTCCTTACAGAAACAAGGAAGCCTGACAGTTTTCAGGACGCAACCAAAACTGCTGAGACAAAGGAAATCGCAAGAAATTGAAAGGGCCCTGAAACCATCACCAGAGGCCCCCGTGGGGCGATTAGCAGGCTCGCCCGGCTCTGGGCTCGGTGGCCCGCGCTCACTGCGCCTGCGCGCCGCCCGCAGCGGCCGCACTGAGCGGGCCCCGGAGCCGCGACCCCGCCGCCTGCAGCACGCGGCCTCCGCCGGGCACCCGCACGCGCTGGGGTCCGCCCCCGCAGGGGTGGCCCGGGCACCCGCACAGGCCCGCACGCGGCCACCAGCGAACACTGGCAAGTGCAGGGCGGCAGAAGGGACTTAAACCCCAAGTGCCAGACGACAGACAGGCTTTCAGCAGTGGGATTTTGATTCTCATGAGCAATTATCTTGATGATTATGCAAGAAAGCTAAAGAAGTAGGGGGGAAACAAAAAAAGAAACGAAACAAGCCCAGGTTGAGATCCAGAGACCGAATTTCTAGTCCCAGGTGTGCAACCACGGCTGTGAGACTGGGGGCGATTCACTTTATTCTCTGGGCCCAACCTTCTGAGAGTCCGCCCAGGTCTCCAGCTCTGCTTGTGAACAGGGAGGCCTGCTCTGCACCTCTGCAGCATCCTGCACCTCTGCAGCATCCCGCACCCTCACACAGTCTCCGCATACTAACCACACCACTGCGCAGTGGGGAAGGCCAGCCTCCAGAGCCACGGTATCCGGGTTCCACCTCAGTGCTGCCGCCGGGACATTACTCACTTCACACTGAACCATGAGGAGACCCTACAGAGGAAATGCTTTTCACCATTTCATTTCCGTGTAGAACTTCAATTCTTGAAAATTCTTCTGTGTCAGAGAAGAAAATACATCCATTTCAAACAGCAAAATCATACCGTCCACTCTCTTGAACTAAGACAATCAGCCAGGGGCACAAAAAGACCCATGTACTCAACTCAGCTCTCCTGCTTAGGCAACTGCAGGTCTTGTTTCTGAAACTTCAGAAGTGAGGTGGAGAATTTCCTTGCAGCATTTAGTTTTATAGTACAATGTGTCCTCTCATTGTAACCCTTTGGTTGTATGTGGTTTTATTTACTTTCTTTTATTGCTCCTGTCATTTTGGCATGTTATGAAAAATTTTTAGGAAAAGGATACCTGGAATATACAAGACAGCAAGTAAAAAATTAATATTTAAGCTAAATAAAATAATGTGTATGTAATATCTTTTATTAATTCTAATATTAATCTTATAGTCCTTGGAAGCCAATCAATAAACACAGGCTCAAATAATATGAATTTTAATTGAGTGAAATAACTTTACTGAGTCTTAATGCGACACAAGATGATTGGATGGAGGATGCAGATACATCAATGGGTAGGCTGGCTGTTAAACGCACCTTCCTTAGGTAACAGAGAAAGTCCACAGGTTCTCCAGACTGGAATGGACTCTAGGGGTCGACCAGCGTAATCTCCTGGCCTGGGTAAGCTCCCAGAACTTGACAGACAACCACTCTACCTTCTGCTTCATTAGGCTTAGTGTCGGATGATGGAGACATCTGGAGATAGCATGCAGTTCCTCCTGGCCTGCCAAAATCACCTCCCTCTCGCTTTTCCTCAGCTTTGTCCCTCGGAGTAACACGTGTATGATTTTCTCCCTCATGTGGCAGTTCCTCAAGTATTTGGAAACTAACATGCTCCCCTGTCCCACCACACATATAGGAACCTTTGACCTCGCATTTGGAATTTAACTACATGTTAAATGTAGCATGTTAGGAGGTTTCTGGATTTAATAGGTGTGCCAGTTAGTGATTCTCTGTGATAACGGAAGTGAGCCTCGGAATATCCTTGGCCAGATGGCTTGATATTCATTAAGCCATGTTAATAAGAGGCACTAGAGGGACACAAGAAGATGAAGAGCTTCCTGCTTCTGGCTCCTGGGGCTTTCTTTCCCAGACTCCTGCAGGGTATAGCCCTCTCCAGGGCTGACCTCCTGTAAATTACTTCCTCTATTAGGGTAACTGCTACCTCATCCACAGATAGAAAGCTGCCAACTCCACTTGCTGGCTGCAGATCCTACTGTAAGCCCTCAGTTCTCTTTATCAGATTCTGCTTAAAATAATTTGAATAGATTTTTTTTCTGCAAACACACCCTAACGTACACACACAGTGCAGAAGCTCCTCAACTTATGAGGAGTCTACATCCCAAAACATGGATTGTTAAGGTGCAAATATAAACAGCAATACACTTACTATACTTAATGTTCCCAACATCACCTGTCTTTGCAACTCAGCTACCACATAGCATTAGTGGTTTCTTCTTGTGATTGTGTAGCTGACAGCAACTGTGGTTCACTGCCCCACTGTTGCCCAGTATCATGTGCAAGAGTATTGTGTCACATATCTCTAGCTGAAGAAAAGATCAAAATGCGAATTTTTAACTACAGTTTCTACTGAGTATACCGTTTCTACTGAAATATCACCTTCTTGCAATCATGAAGTATAAAAACTGCATGTGAAGTAATTGTAAGCCTACATATTTATCTACCTTGGTTGAGACTATGTTTACATGGTTACAATGATAAAAACTTTTTTTTAAATCAAGTTATTGAAAACCTCTGATATACTTATGTAAGAAGAATAAGAAGAGAGGAGATAGTGGGAGTTTGGGAGTTGGCATAAGTTTCTTTTAGAACTCATAAATGAATTCAGCAAAGTAGCAGGATATAAAATTAATACCCATAAATCAATTGTATTCCTATACATCAGTGATCAATCAACTGAAAGAGAAATTAGGAAAACTATCTCATTTACAATAGCCTCAAAAAATATTTGGGAATCAATCTAACAAAAGAGGTACAAGACCTCTACAATGAAAATTATAGGACACTGAAGAAAGAAATTGAAGAAGACCTTAGAAGATGGAAATATGTCCCATGTTAATGGATAGGCAGAATTATTATTGTCAAAATGGCCACACTACCAAAAGCACTATACAAATTTAATGCAATTCCTATTAAGGTTCTGATGACGTTTTTCACAGAAACAGAAAAAGCAGTCATTAAATTCATTTGGAAAAATAAGAGGCTCAGAATAGTCAAAGCAATTCTCAGGGAGAAAGTGAAGCAGGAGGCATCACAATACCAGACCTTAGATTATACGACAGAGCTATAGTAACAAAAACAGCATAGTGTTGGCACCAAAATAGACATGAAGACCAGTGGTACAGAATAAAAGACACAGAGACAAACCCACATAAATACAGTTATATCATATTAGACAAAGGCACCATAAACATACATTGGAGAAAAGATAGCCTCTTCAATGCATGGTGCTGGGAAAACAAGAAATCCATATGTAACAAAATGAAATTAAACCCCTCTCTTGTGCCCTACACAAAATTCAAATCAAAATGGATCAAGGACCTTGGAATTAGACCACAGACCCTGTGTCTACTAGAAGAAAAGTAGGCCCAAATCTCCATCATTGCCGGCTTAGGAACCGAATTCCTCAACAAGACTCCTAAGCACAAGAAATAAAAACAAGAATTGATAAATGGGATGGTATCAAACTAAAAAGTTTCTTCACAGCAAAAGAAACCAATCAAGAATATAAAAAGAGAGCCTATGGAGTGGGAGAAAATCTTTGCCACCTGTACCTCAGATCTCCAGGATATATAAAGAACTCAAAAAACTTAACACCAAAAAAAAAATAACCCAATCAATAAATGGGCAAAGGAACTGAACAGACACTTCACAGAAGAAGAAATACAACTGGTCAACAAATATATGAAAAAATTTTCAACATCTCTAGCAATTAGAGAAATGCAAATTAAAACTACACTGAGATTTCATCTCACTCCAGTCAGAATGGCAACTATCAAGAATACAAGTAACAATAAATGTTGGTGAGTATGTGGGGAAAAAGGTACCTTTTTTCTGATGGGACAGCAAATTCATGCAAATTCATGCAATCACTCTGGAAAGCAGTATGGAGATTTCCTCAGAAAACTTGGAATGGAACCACCATTTGACGTAGTTATCCCACTCCTCGGCAAATACCCAAAAGACTTAAAATCAGCACACTATAGTGATGCGGCCACATCAATGTTTATAACAGCTCAATTCACAATAGCTAAGCTATGGAACCAACCTAGGCACTCTTCAACAGAAAATGTGGTATATATGCATAATGGAATATTAATCGGCCATAAAGGAGAATGAAATTATGGCATTTTCCAGTAAATGGATGGAACTGGAGACTACTATGCTAAGTGAAATAAGCCAATCCAAAAAAACAAATGTCAAATTTTCTCTCTTGATATATAGAAACTAAAACACAATAGGCAGGGGGTAAGGAGAGGGAAGAGTGGAGGGTCACCAGACTGAACAGAGGGGAATGGGAGGAAGGGAGAGAGGATGGAAATGGAAAAGAGAGTAGAATGAACTGGACATCACTTTCCTGTGTTCACATATGAATACATGACCAGTGTAACTCCATATCATGTACAACTACAAAAATGGGAAGTTAAACTCCATGTATGTATGATGTCAAAATACATTCTACTGTCATATATAACTAAAAAGAACAAATTAAAAAATTAAGAAAGAAAAAAGCAAGTTAAGTTTCTATAACATGTTTATAATATTATTATCATTGTTATTATTATAAAACTTACATGACCTTCACTACATACCAAGCCCTTTACATATAGTATCTCATTAATCCTTGAGAAATGTTGTGACACAGAATAATAACATTTGCCCCACTTTGAAAAGATAAAAATGAGGTACAACAAAATAAAATAACCTTATCCAATGTGGTACAACTGTCAGGGGTAGAAGCAATTAATGTCTAAAGTGGGTGAATTGAGAGTGAAGATATAGAGGTTAGTATAAGGAGCAGAAGACTTCTGGGGAGCAGGTTTTAAGGTAGAGAAGAATAAAAAAGAGGAATACCGCATTCATTTTAAATGCTAATTGATGTTTAACCATGTGCATATAAAGTTTGATAAGATAATTTATTCATTATAACTGAGACTAAAACAAAATTCAAGCAGATTTTACTGAGTGATAACTTAATCATTCCTGTAACCTCACATCTGTATGTGAATTGTCTTTAAGAATGAACTGGATAATTTTATTTTGCCATTGCTGGAACTCCTCTCTAGCAGAGCATGCTCCTTCACCATTACCTTTATTGGTCCTGAAGCCCATCCTCTTCCCATAGTCCTATTTAACCTATGGAGTTTCTCCTAAATTTTTTGCAGATACAATCATTCCTCTATTCATTCACTCACTCAACCGAATTATTTCTACCTGTTCTATGCGAGGTCCTAGTTTAGTCTTCTATGACTAAAGAGGAGTGAGACAAAACCTCTGCATTAAGAAATTTACAGCCTAGAATAAAACATGTCTATGTAGTACAGACATTTGGAGGCTTTAGTGTACAATGCCTATTTGAGGCTGGTCTTAGATAGTTAATTTTATGCATCAACTTGATTGTGCTATGGGGTTGCCAGGCATTTGATCAAATATTATTCTGGATAAGATTAACATTTGCATCAGGAGTAAAGCAGATCGTGGGTGGACTTTGTTCAATCAGTTGAAGGCCTGAGTGAACAAAAAGGTCGAGGAAGAGGGAACTCCTGCTGCCTGACTGAGCTGGGATGCTGACTTCTGCCCTCTGCCTCTGAACTTGACCCAAAACACCAGCTCTTCATGGATCTAGGGTCTGCAGTATTTAGACCGAAACCACTGCTCTTCTAGGCATCTAGCTAAGAACTTAGGACCTGCCAGCCTGTGAGCCAATTCCTTATAATCCATATCTCTCCATCTTCATGTATGTATGCATTGTGTGTGTATATCTGTGTACATATACATGTGTATGTTCACATGTATATGTTTATGGCATCCTACTGGCCTGTTTCTCTGGAGAAAAGTAATACTGACTAGTGCAATAAGCTGTCAGAGTACAAAGTGAAGAAAATCACCCCACACAGAGGAGACCAGCCTTCACAAAGTTTCTGAGGCATGAAGGGACTCAGCACCCTCAGGTGGAAAAGGGGCTAAACTGGAGGATTTAGAAAAATAATCCTCATGGAAATTAAATAAATCATTTAATGGAATTCCTAGTGAGCTGCTGTATATAAAAGAAACAGCTCCCTTTGTAATGCAAATAGACTGACTGATAAATCTGAAATTTTAATGGAGATAAAATCACCTTTAATTGAGTTTATGGGCAGGTGTTTCCTTGCATGTAAAATGCACAGTAAACTGTGCCTAAAATTATGTGTCTATCTATGGTGTGCACAATTCCTAGAAAGACAGTTATAAAGAATTTTTGCTAAGGCAGTTTTCAAACATATATGAAAGCAAAACTAGAGGCAACATCAGCCCCACGTCTGCAGCGGTCATCAGTACCTTAGAACACCCGCCTCAACACTCCTTTTCCTTCTTCCTCTTTTCTTTATTTAGTAGTATTTATTTATTTATTTATTTGGTACCAGGGATTGAACTCAGGGGCACTCGACCACTGAGACACATCCCCAGCCCTATTTTGTGTTTCATATAGAGACAGGGTCTCATTGAGTTGCTTAGCGCCTCGCCATTGCTGAGGCTGGCTTTGAACTCACAATTCTCCTGTCTCAGCCTCCCTGAGTACTGGGATTACAAGGCGTGCACCACCGCGCCCGGCTTATTTTAAAGCAAACCTCTCAGATCATTTCACCCCTTGATATACTTTTTATATATAATTGATATATATTTCACATATAATTGAAAATAAGGATTACAATTATTTCACACAAATTAAAAATAAGGGCATTTCCACATATAACTGAGATACTGTGAACTTGCCCAACACTATTATCAGTTGTTCCTTACCACATCTAATTCCTGCTCTATATTTAAATTTCCCCAACTACTGCCCCCAAAACAGTCTTCTAGAGTTGTTGTTGCTCTTTTCCCAATTTTCCCCCCATGGCCCATGTGTGGTGTGTGCTTGCTATGTCTCTCACATGCAATTGAGAAAGCTGCCTTAGAACAGGTGCTCCATGCTTAAGAAACAAGGCCCCTGTGCCCGGTATGCTCACCTTGTCGATTTCCTGCCATCTGTGTGTGCCGTCTCTCTCTGCCCCTTGCTTCCTGTATGCTGGATGTTGGGTCTGATGTCCCCATATTTAGGCTGGACTGCCTCAGCAAGATTACCTCCTAGAAGGCACAGTCTGCTCCACTTCTCATCAGCCCAGGAACCCACGATGACAGTCTGTTCTACGGGTGACAGCAATGCTGTTTTTCTATGCCACGTTGATAGTGATGCTGTTTAGTGATGCTAAGACAGATCTGTGGACTCAAGCAATGATGGCCATCCCACCTGTCCCCAGCAGCATTTATTTGGATGGTTCAGCAGGATGAACATCACCTGAGGAAACTCTTTCATTTGAGGTTTCCAAACAGTGATTTGTCTAGTTCCACAATTATTTCTACATTACTAGTCAGATGGGGAATTAAAAACATATGAAACAGGAGCCGTATATGATTGACATAAAATAAATTGCACATGTTTAAAATGTGTAAAGTGAGAAGTTTTAACATAGATATTTTCCCTTCAAGTCTTCACCACAACCTAGATCATGAACATGAAGGTCCATCTCCCAAACGTTTTCTCTTCCTTCTTCGGAGTTCTTCCCTCTCGCCCATCACTGGCCCTATGCCCAGGCCCAGGCCACCATGGCTATCACTATAGCTTGCTTTATATATTCTAGAGTTTTTGTCAACTGAATAACACAGCATGTGCTTTTGTCTGCATTATTTTTGGCTGCATTTTTCACATAAAAACTGATTTGAGCATAAATGATCTGAAATACCTTCTGTTCTATCAGTGGTTTATTCCCGTTTATTACTGACTAGTGTTCCACTGAATCAACATGTGTAAACAATTTGTTTACATTCACCTGTTGATGGGCATTTGGGTTGTTTCTACTTGGGGGTTATTATGACAAAAGGTGCTATAAACATTCCTGAGTACATTTTTAAATGCAAACATAGTTTTCGTTTCTCTTTGGTAAATGCCTAGGAATGGTACATGTATGTTAAGCTTTACAAAATATTTAAATGTATTTCCAAAATGAGAGTACCATTTTATTCCCACCATCAATGTATAAGAGCTATAGTTGCTCCAGATGCTCATTCACATCCTGCATTGGTAGTATTTTTTAATTTAGCCATTCTAATAGATTATAGTAGTATCCCAATGTGGTTTTGATTTGCATTTCTCAAATGACTAATAATATTGAGCATTTTTAAAAATTCTTAGGTGCCATCTCTAGGTCTTCTTTGGTGACATGTCTACTTGGATCTTTTGCCTACTTTCCAAAAGTTGTTTGTTTCCTTATTATTGAGTTTGAAAGTTCTTCATATAAAAATTTTTATTCTTCTATGTAATGTAAAAAGACAGAACTCATAAATGAGCCTAAAGTTTTTATTGCCAGAATAGAAATGTGCACCAGGCAGCTGGGTGTTTGAATTAAAAGAAAGCCCTGTTCCAGGGATGGAATGAAATTCATGCCAACTCGGTGTTTCTGTGTGGTACAGCCGGGCTGTGGGAGGGTGCCTGGATTTCTACCATGCTGGGTGCCCAGATCCTGCTGCACATGCCAACACCACCAGCCCTTTGGCCTGGCTTTCCAATTCTCTCCTTTTGAAGAAAACCCCCAAACTGTGGAATCCAAGCATTCCTCAGTTCTTGCTAGGGCCATTACGAATGCGCTAGCTACACACCATGTCTGGGCTTCACATAAATCCTCAGGAAATCAGGCATCTCAGAGGCGCTCCCCCACCCGACACTCGGTTCCCTCCTCCAGCATCCCACACAAATCTTGGAACTATGGTTGCCCTGATGTGGCCGCAGGAGGTAGCCAGTTCTTCGTGTTTGTCCCCCTCCTCCTCTAGCCGTCCATGTGACAGTACCGTGGGACTGGCGGCCAATGGTCTGTCATCAATCTGCAAAACTCTATTTCACTTTATAATTAAACTTGGATTAAAATTTCTATTACATGAATAAGGCAATTAGTAGACTACAGATACTTTTTACTGTTTCTTCATAAGAAGACATAATTTCTATGGAAAATGAATACAAATAAGGCCGCTATACCAAAGGGTCTGCTGCCTTTCTTTATGCACACATGTGCAGCAGCTCTGTGCTTTACCTTAAAGCAAAAATAGCTATGGAGAGGCAGAACTTTTATTACTTGTAATAGAATCTGGTATATTATTCAATCTTTCAAATACAGTTACCTAAAAAAACAAATTTTTCTGATAATATTGCACTAAGGAAAGATGGAACCCCCAATGTGGAACTTGACTAAGTCACATCCATAGTAGCAAAATCTTCTTCCTTCACTGTTCAAACACAGTACACGCGCATCATCTTCTCTGATGCGCATGACATACCCATGAGGCAACAGAGGGCAGGCAAAGGGATCCAGGTGGACCCCGAGCTCTCTGCCCCAAGGCCATGGTGGCATCACTATGCCCCAGGCTCCCTGCAGGGAACACTTCACTGCTGCCCACACCAGCAAAGCACCTAGGAAGCTCCAAGAATTCTCAGTGGTCTCCAGACCCTACGAAAGGGATCCAGTCATCAATGGTACTGCAGCTGGGTTGTTTTTCTTTTTAATAAATTGGTCTATATCATGACATAGTTCTAAGTTCTGTTTCTTTAAGAAATCCCTTCAAGCCTTTATTTTTCCCACTGAAGAACAGTCTACAAAGGGATCTCTTACAATGAAACCATTTAAATGATTCAGAAAACCAAGCATGGCTGCTCTGTGGTATGGGTTCTTTGAGCACAATTGTTTGGACGAATTCTGTTCTTGCCCATTATCTGAACACAATGTGTGGCAGCCAATTGCGTTCTGTGGTAACAATGCATCTGCGTTGGCCAGAGCTCTGTTTCCAGCTGCCAGTGCAGGCACAAAAGCATTTAAACCTGGAGACAAACGACCCACCAGCCGGAAGGAAGCGGAGCACCCGCAGGAGGGGGGCGGGGTGCTTTATCCACTGTGGCTGTCAGGTTCCCATCTGCATCTTGTCCAGAAAGTAAAAATTAGGGTCCCAGGAGGTGGGAAAGGTTACTACTGTAAAGCTGTGTTTTAATGGCAAGAAGGGAAATTAGACCTGAATTCTAGGATAATGTGAAATAATTCTCTTTGATACGTTAGATCTGCCAGGTATATGAAGACCCACTTAATTGGTCCATGTAGCCAACTAAGGAAGTCAGGCTGTAGTCTTCCTCAAAGGAACTTTGGCTCAGAGCCATGTTACAATTCCATGGAGGTTCAAGAAGAAAATTCCATGGTGGTTCAAGAAGAACTTTGACCTGAATGCTTTTGAAGCCCAGGTTATTGTTTTTTAAATGCTTTTTGGTGCAGAATTTGTTTGCACATCTAATCATCAGGCAGCAATTTACTGAGATCTTACTATGTGCTGGTATGTTCCAAATGATGGGAAGGAAGGAGACAGACATTAATTGGAACTGAGTCAGAAAAGAGCAGGAAGGTGCTGTGAAGTGCACAGTGAGGCCCTAGCCCACCACGGGAAGAGAGGGCGCGGCCCCAAGGCAGGAAGACTTGTCTCTCCTCGCCCCTTTCATTCGCTTTAGAAATCATTTTTCAGCAACATACTTTCCATTCAAATGTCTTGAGTGCCAAATAAAAGTGATTTTTATTTGATAAGAATAAAGTGCTCAGATTTCTTTTGAAAATGAATAAATGAACTGCTTGTTATAGCGAGCACGGTGGGCGGCAGCTCTTCACACAGGGCTTGCCTCCCCCTTCAGGCTATGTAGTCTGTTGGCACTAGGACCGCCTGCTCGTTTTCACAGTCATTCACCTGGTTGTCCATCCATCCATCCATGTTTATTAAAGGGCACTCGGGTCATAAAGGTGAATGAGAAGTCTTGGCCTGAAGAGACGCCTGCTCAAGCAGGGACAGAAAGGATCACTGGGATGTAGTAAGGGCCAGGGCAACAGGTGGGTCTGGAGACAGGGAGAGGGAGGGCCCGTGGAGGAGGCCAGACCAGCCCTCTTGGTGCAAAGGAATGGTGCAAGTCACCTGTGTGTGCAGGTGGAGGAACTCCCAGCCTAAGCCCAGGACGAGGAGTGCTGCACACCACACAGCACATTCGCAGCTCGCTCCTCCTGGGGAGAGGAGGAAGGAGTGCTGGGAGGAGCAGAGGCTCACTCCCAGCCCCGGGGAGGGGTGAACAGCACTGTGGAAGTGCACACCCTGACCTGCTGCGGCGTCCAGCTCCAGTGTCCTCATATCTCTACTGCTTCCCAGAAAGCAAGCATGCCCCTGAGGCCAGGAGCACGGTGAGACCCACAAGGAATTCCCAGGGGTGAACTGACTAGCTCCAGTCCCAGGTAACAGAATCTGAGTTACATGCTACGGTCAACCCAGTCAACTCGATGGTGCTAAGAATACCCCCTGCTCTATCTGTTACAAGGACAAGCACCAGGAAAGAAGGGGAAAAAAAAAAGATATGCCTATGTTGTCCCATTCTCTTTCTAAAATTTACCCTTCCCCTGTCAGTGAGCTGCTCCCTTTGGGCACAACAGCCTCCCCCTCCCACTGGGTCTGCACAATAAGAACCCAGAGAAACTTCTCTTGGCCATTCTTATGAATGGCAGAGAGTGCTCCACATTGTTTGGGAGAGCCATCCAGAGGCATAATTACATGATTAAATGCTGTGTCCTCTCCAGGAAATCTAAAGTACCATAATTACCTCAACCGAGAGGGGTGGGGGGTAAACACGCGCAATCACTGCTGCCAATGAGGTGCACACTGGAGTCCTAACTGCCAGGGTCCCCGTTAAAAAGGGAAGAGGCTCGCTTCTTATTCCGTCTATGTTCATATCAAGAAATATAACAAACCATAATCAAGAACATAATCAAGAATATAACAAAACACTGATTGCCCTTAATGACCTTATTATTCTTTCATTAAACATATTATGAAAACTGGGCAATGTATGTTAGCGGTGTATTGAGTGCTATACATGTATAATGTAGGTTGACCTTTGCGTTTCACTGGGACAGGATGGATAGAAGACGCCCCTCCACCTAGGTGAAGAGACCACAAGCTTTTTACCATAGTGCACTGGGTCCAAAGACTCGTACCACATTCAAAAATTAGTTCAAAATAGTGCAGAGACCCTAAATGAATCGTAACCTATTAAACTTCTTGAAAAAAAAAAAAAACAGAAAAAAAATCCTTGTGAATGTGGGTTAAGCAAAGATTTCATAAGTATGATACAAAAGTATGATCCATAAACAATAAACTGGTAGACTAGAATTCATCAAAAATTAAAACTTCTACTCTTCAAAACTCTGGTGAAAGAATGGAAAGACAAACAACAAAATGTCTGCATGTCAACATGTGACAAAGGACTTGTACCCAGAACAGAGAAAGAACTCTCAAGATTCTAGAATAAGAAAACAGTCCAACACAATGGAACACAAAGGAGCTGAACATTTTGTGACAAAGGGCAAATAAGCACAGAAAAATATCAGTCTCCAGGGAAACCACAGTGTGACGTCACCATACAGTGGCTGCAGTTGCTAAAATCAACGCACTTGACCATACCAGGTGTTGGTGAGGATGCAGAAAAACCAGAACAGACAGCTGATGGCACAACCACCTTGGAAAGAGTCGGCCACTTCTTAAGAAGTTAAACAGGCACCCATCGTTATGGGCCAGCAGTGGTTCTGTTTTTAGTCCTAGGAGGAAGGAAAGCACATACTCACACAAGGCCTTGACCATGAATGTGCACAGCAGCATGATTCCTAACAGCCCCAAACTGAAAACAACCCTAACGTTCACTACTCAGCAGTTACCGAGGATTGAGCCGCCGCCACATACAAGAACACAGAGGAAACTGGAAGCAGTTGAATTGAGTGAAAGAGAATCAAATATACATACTTTATGGTTCCACAGAATTCTACAAAATGCAAATTTATCTATGTGACAGAAAGTGATCAGAATTTTCCTGGGCGCCAGAGTTGAGGAAAGAGGAGGGCAGGAAGGAGGGACTACAAAGGCCCAGGAGCAACTTTGCATATGTTTGTCACCTTGATGGGATGATGGCTTTAGTGTCTACTTAGATCAAAATCTATCATAAGGTACATTTTTAAAATGTCCTTTCACATATCAATTAAGGTTCAACACAGTTGTTTTTAAAACTTAATGCATATATATATATAAATGAGGGTTCCAATCTGGCCTCCACTACAGGCCAGCTGCTGACAGTGGTAAGTGGTCCACCTTCTTGAACTTCCATTTCCTACCCTGAGAAGATAAGATCCCACAAGGTGTGGGTGGCTCTTCCCAGCAGTCATCATACTCTGCAAAGGCCCAGGTCCGAGGCCACCCAGCACTGTACTCATACCACCTGGGAAACCACCTGGTGGTCAGCATTCTGTATACACCACATGCTGACCAGGAGCCAGGATCAACTTTGACCCTGTGTGGCAGTGTAGGACCAGCCTGTGCCCTTAGCCTCTTTCTTTTCTCCCTACTACGTGGTGCATGACCAGACCCCTCTAGCCAGCTGTGGGGCAGCTAGCATCTGATCTGATTTCTGGAGTATGGACTGGCCTCTCCCACATCCAGGACTTAACTGGGGAAAACATCACCAGGATAGTCAGGCAAGGCACCAAATCAACCTCAGTGAAGAGTGAGCAAGGACCCTTGATGCTCTTGCTTTACTGAACCAAAGACAGAAACCTCAGTTTGCCACAACCTAATCTTAGTGGCCCCCAGGATTCACCAAAACCCTCACCTGGCCCCAGCTCCAGTGATGGCACATCCCAGAGATGGGTTTAAAGCTTCTACTCCTCTATGGGCAACCTGACCCTCTGCCCCACGTGACTCTTGCCACCATCTAGCCAGCAAACAATCCTGGCCATTTCTTCAGCTGACTTTCTAGTAACCTCTACATTGGCCTCCAAGTTCATTCCCAAGTTAGTTCCTTGAGCTTGATACACAGAATCATTTTCCTGGCCCATTCTGCAGAAGTAAAGGTTTCTCACTAACTACCATCTATCCTGAAGAACTTCATGCGTGGAAGACAGCCATCATCCCCTTTGCCCTTTCCCCTCCTCATCTGCGCCTTGGGCATGCCCACCTGTGCACCCCTGCCTGGCCATGCAGCTCAGGCCCAGCCCCACAGGTAGCTCCTTGCTGCACCTATCTGGACCCAACCCAGAACACAGTTCCAGCAAACAGGTTAAAATCTATCTGGCTAAGTGGCAAAACAGAAAACTTAGAAAAGGATTCAATGCTGAGCTTCAGAAAAAACAGAGTCAAATATATCTTTGTAATTAGTTTAAACTATGTTCACATAATTTATAATAGAAGTTGAGCATCACCGATCCAAAAATTCAAAATGTCCTCAAATCTGAAAAATTTTAAGTGCTGGACATCATACCACAAATGGAAAATTCCACACTATGAAACTATGTTTTATGCACAAAATTATTTAAAATATTGCATGAAAGTCCCTTCAGGCTACATGTATAAGGTATATTTGAAACATAAGTGAATTCTGTATTTAGACTTGTATCCCGTCCCCAAGATATCTCATCACGTATATGCACATATTACAAAATCTGAAAACATCTGAAATCTGAACACACGCCTTCTCCCAGGCATTTCAGACAAGGGATATTCCACCTATGGTCTCGTTCCTCCATGGGAAGGCTTTGGACAATTAAGGAGATAGCATAATATTTTGTGAGGTGAAAGGCCGCGTGCTAACAGCTGGAGCTCTCATGAGCTACTGGAAACGAAAAGAGCATTTTGCAGTGATTTAATGACGCACCGTGAGAAGGCGATTTAAAATCCACTGTGTTTCACAAAAGCCTGGCCTTGCGGAGAGCAGCTCTTAGGTCCTAGGTGAGAAGTTGTGCCACAGCATAAACGTGGAGGGAAAAAGCCCTTGGCTTCCTGAAGTAAAATGTACTTCCCACGACAAGCAGGCACACTCCTGAAGTCTGAGAAGAAATAGTTTTTAAAGAAAACTATGTCAAATCCTTTTTTGCCTGAATAAAGACGAGGACAGGAGGGTGTAAACAGGCATGTGGCAAAGCTTCTAAAATGACTAAAGCTTAATTTCACTTTGTATCTCTAATTTCTAGAAACATCAGCTACTCTAAGGACTTACTTCAGACAGGACAACCAACCAGGTGAGGAGGACCAGCTACAAGACGGGCTTCAGTTTCCGGTTCTCTCCATCTTACTCTCCTACTCTGCGGCTTCTCTGTCCCTTCTGAACAGCCAGAGCCCAACGCCGAGCCTCGGTGAGCGCCATGAAGCCGCGCCAGCTCCGTGGGGCTGGCAGCTCGAATAGAGAAGGGAAGAGATTTGTGAAGCCCTTTAGGGTTAAGAGCAGCAGAGGATCTGGAATTTGTCACAGGAAAGGCTGAAGAGTGTCCTGTGAGACACGGGGTGCCTGGGGAAATGTATATTGCACTGGGAAAACTCTTGAGCATACAGAAATGCCCTCCTGGCCTCGGGTGGCTTTCTCTTCCTCTGGTGAGGAACCCAAGCCCTGGACAGAGTGCACAGTGGGCATTTGAGGCGTGGGCTTGAGTGCCAGGACACTGATTGCCTGTGTGCGACGAAGCAGAGATAAGCCCGTGACTGACAGCTGTAGGTACTGCAGAATGCTGAGGCCATTGTCCCAGAAATGGGAGAGTAAGAAGGAAGAGAATCTGTGAGGTATGTAAGAATGATAAAGAGTTTGGGTTTAGCCATATCAAGTAATAAGCACCCAACTCAAAGCCAGTTTTTTTTTATCAACCACTGAACACATGACAACTTTCCCAGGCACTGGACCTCAGGGAGGAGTTGAGATGAGCCTTCACTGATGGTGCTGATGCCATTAAGCAAAGGACAGACAGCACCAGCCATGGGTGGTGAACAACCACAGCCAGGTGAACTCAGGGAGAACAGCCAGGACCAGCTACTGGGATCCCCAGAAGCATAACGACCAAAGGAGAAAAACAATGCGAGACCACAGCCATGGCACAACCCAGAGTGCAGGTCAATGGCCGCAAGAGAACAAGAAAAGAAAGACGTGAGTGCCAGGACCCAGCACTGGGAGTCCAACTGACTCTCAGGAGAATGTCTGGGGTAAAAGAGCCTGCTCGGAGGCTCACTACAGAACACACTGCTCTACCAGCTACCATGCGGAATCATGCCAAGGCAAGCAAGAGGGTAAAAAGATGCTTCACAGCATATGCCACTAGAAACTGCAAACTAAAATGACAATGAGGTAACACTACATGCCTGTTAGAATGGTCCAAGTCCAAATGCCGACAGTGCTGGACAGGGTGCAGAGCAGCAGGAACCCTATTCACTGCTGGTGGCAGAATGGCGCAACCACTGGGGAAGACAGCTGGACCGTCTCTTACAAAGCTAGGTAGTCTTCCCACGTGATCTGCAACCCCTTCCTAGATGTTTATCCAAATGACTTGAAAACTTAGGTGTATACCAAAACTTGCACATGAACGTTTATGGCAACCTTACTCATAAATGCCCTCAAGCCTGAGGGCACTGCAATGACTTTAAATAGGTAAACAGATAAACAACCTGTGGTGTGTGCATATAATGGAATATTGTTCAGTGATAAAAAGATGCAGGCTAAAAAGCCATGAAGACACGAAGCAACAATGCAGATTTCTAACCAAAAAAAAAAAAAATCTAAAAAGACTGCACACTCTAAAAAGGCTACAACTACATTCTGAAATGGTACAACTATAGGAAAGTCTGAAAAAGTAAAAATTATAAACAGTAGAAACTTCAGTGTCACCAGAGGTGAGTGGGGAGGTGCGGATGAGTAGATGGAGCACAGGGAATTCCCAGGGTGGTGAAACTCGTTTTCAGTGCTCTAACAGTGGGTGCCTGCCATTCTATACAGTCAAGATGCACGGGAGGTATGCTGCCAAGGGTGAACCCTAATGTAAACTATGGACTTAGTTAATAATGATGTAGAAATACTGGCTCAGCAATTAAAGCCAACGTTCCACACAAATGCCAGGTTTCTAGCAGGGCATGTATGTGTGTTGGGGAAGAAGAATGCAATCTGGGGACTCTTATGTACTTCTTCCTCCATGTTTCTCTCAATCTAAAACTGCTCTAAAAATTGAAGTCCTGTTTTAAACAGCAATGGATATACACCTTTGTGAACACAGAAGTGTTCCTTGCCCACCATTGTGTCTGTTGCTTAGTAACTTTTAAATAGTAAGTGAATAACTTTTGAAAGCTTTCACAAGAGAACTCCTAAGTGAGCGTGTACACATCCTTGGTGCATGTAAAAACAGTGGATGAGTAGCAATGTAAAGACACCATTCCATCCATCTTGCCATCAAATGAGATCAACACCAACAAAAAACCAGTGCAGTGGCCTAAAAATACATGCAGAGAGAATGATGTTATTTCAGTTTAATGCTGTCTTTTACGTGATGATTCCATCTTGTATTTGACACTTTATTTTGAAAACTGAACTACATTCTATCACAATTTCCAAGAAAGTTATTAGTTTGCATTTTGTGCTTGTAATAAAAATTCAGTGTTAAGAATATTTATTTCTTTCAGATGTATTCTGCTCATGTATTAAATATCCAAATATCATTTTCTCTCCCAGTGCTGTGACTGACCTATGATTATAACATTCAGAAGTAACAATTAAAATCAGGTCTTATGAACTAAAACTGTCTTTGTACCAAAAACAATTATTTTTTAATGCACAGAATTCCTTCCTTCCTTCCCTTAGTGACTTTCACTTGCTCCTTTTCTCCACCAGTGCAAAGTGCTGTTCACTCCCCTTCCAGATCACGAGCACCCTCTGCCTGGGGATATCATTGGGTCAACCTGATACGTCCTTTGATTCCCTAGCTGGCATGTGTGGTCCCTGGGCAGCCAATTTATGCAATGAATTGTCCATCTGTTGCCAAACTGCAGGTGACGTGACCAGACATCTTCTCTCTCTCTCCCTCTCCCCCCACCTCTCTCTCTCTCCCCTCTCTTCCCTCCCTCCACCTCCATGGACGTTTTGCTCCTTCTGTTCCATTCAGCTTGGGCTACTGCAGCTTTTTATCCCACTGTCATTACTACCGAGAGCTCCACGCCTATACTGCTGGCCCAGGCGTGGTGGCACTGCCCTGCTCTTGATTATCTGTCAAGGTAATAAACTTCCCATTGTGATCCTCACCTGGAAGTGGAGCTTCATTTGGCTACAACTGGTCCAAATCACAGGGTGCACCTCTTCATCAATGGCTCACTTGCACAGAGCTGCTCATTTCTTCCATTCCTTGCCATTTCTTTGGAAGAATCCTCTTGTTATGGTGTTCCCATTTTGTCTTGGCAGTGTTTATTTCCAGTCCAAAACGCGAAACAAACCTAAGTAACTTGGCTGTATTTTCATTTCTGGAACTGTCATGTCAGGGGAGCAGGCCCAGGCTCCTATCTGGAGCTTCTGGTTATCAGAGGGCATATACCCAGGTTGGGCCACGAGCAGCAGAACCAGCCACCAGTGAGAACCTATGGGTGGGGTGAGGCAGCCAGCCAAAGCAGGGAACCCCAGGCTGCAGAGGAAGCTCAATGGCAAGGGAAGGCCCGGGAGCAGCCATGACAATCGGAGAGGCAGAGCTGGAGATGTGGAAGGTAGGACCAGGAGGGTGGACAGCCCACGCCTGGCTCTCTTCTCTGCGTGCCAGACTCTGCCCTTCACCCTGGGCTAGTGCAGTACATATTCCTGCAGCAGAATATTCACCACAGCATTTCCCAAGCTTTCCCAATGCCCAGGATGGCACTCTTCCCCTAGTGAACATTTGACAGATTCTGGGGGAGAGTAGGGCAGGACAGTAAGACTGCCCCCCACCACACCCACAGGGTGAGAAGAAGCAGCTGGTCACCAACAGGGCAGAGAGTGGGGCCCTCAACACTCATTGGGGTCAGAAAGGCCCCCTGGACCACCTGCCTGTGACTGTGAATAATGTTCTTTCTCTTCTCATGGTGTACACTGAGTTCAGAGAACACTCCAGAAACTCACATTTATCCAGCTTCCAGAGCACTCCAGAACCCCCCTGTGTAAGCTGCTTTGTACTATTGCAGCCCGAGAGTCGCTGCAGTTTAAAATCCCTGCTCTTTCTCAGTAAGTGGCCGCAGGTCCAAGGTCACTCCTCAGGGTGATGAGCACCTCATGGACTTCACAGGGCCGAGGCAGCAGATGGACACACAGACCTGCTCTCCTCCTCCCCTAGCCGAGGGCCTGCTGCTCATCCAGGGTGACGCCTGGCTGCCTCCAGACCTCTGCTCTTGGGCCACCTAGAAAGGCTTGCCACCAGTCACTCAGAACTCAGGGTCTCTGGACTTTTCTTGTGATAATTTCTTGTTCTTCAGCCAATCAGGAAGCATCTCTCAAGGCTTAGTCTGAGCACCAATGTCTCTGGGCCATTCCAAACTTCCCACTGGGTCCTCAGGCACTACCCGTTCAGCACACGGGTGCTCACAGCTCTGCTCCATCTACAATGACTGAGGGCCTCTGGTGTATGAGGCCCTGCTCCAGATCTTATGGGAATAAGGAAAGACACAGCCCAGGCCTCAAGGACATCATTTGAGGGAAGCCTTTGCTGCCACCAAGTCCTGCCTCCCAGATGGCCTGGCAAACTTGAGTGTCTTGTTCTTTTAGGGAGAGAGGTATTGCACATCCTCCTGAATACCAAGTTCTCTGCATTGTTCTTCCTGCACGTTCTCCTCCTCCTCCAGAGAGACGCCATAATAGTTAAAAGCAAAGGCTTTGGATATAGACCATCAAGGTGTCAAATCTAGTTCTGCTGCTTACTATTGATGTGGGCTTGGACAAGTCAAATAATCTCCCTGTACCTCGATGTGTTAATCTCTAAAATAGACATACTAGCATATCCCACCCTTACCCCGTTGAGCTGTAGAGAACTGAAGAGGTTGCTACAAATAAGATCTGTAATTAGGCCGTGCTCACGGGAAGCACTAAAAAATCTTAGCCATTATCTTCCTTCTCCAAGCTCATATTTAAAGGCCATCAAATTGGGCAGGTAGGAATCTCATAATCTCACTTCTGCCTTCTAAGCACACCTGCTGCGTTCTCCTGGCTGGAGAGATCAGTGCCATCAACACGTCCAGCCAGAGAAATATTGTCCTAGGCAAGGAAGCACTTTTTGGACCAAGGCAAGTCCCCTTCTAAATGGGACTCTACTTCTCATCAAAGCCTTGAGAAGCTAGAGAAAAGATCAGGATGCAATTGTGTTTATTCAACATCTATCTGTACTCAAATGGAAGACCATAGGGGTGCAGTGATTTAAAATAAATTAAAAAGGCCACAAAGAGATGCAAACAGAACAGAGCACATGCCCACAGGGTATCTAGCTGACTGACACACTGAGATCCCACGTCTCTGAAGTCAAATTTTCCTGGAGAAGAGGGTTCCACGTGTCATCACACTTCTGCACACAGAGCCGTCATTTTCTCTCCTCTGCCCAAGAAGCCTTCCAGGTCGCTGGTTTCTATCTGTTCAGACCTCTTGCTGGCCACCTGAGGGACATGGTGTCACTCCCACCTAGTAAGCCCTTGTGCATTTGTGAGCATAAATCCCACCTTGGAAACCCCTGGTCAAAACCATGGCACATCCTTAAGCAATCTTCCTGTCCCATATAACTCCGATGTGGGGAAAATATATTTTTAGTCTTTCAAAAATTCTTCACTGAGCTAGTACAAAAGAAAGAAATATCCAGAAGCCAAAAACAGGATGCACACAGGAAGCAGAGAAGGTAAGCAAGCCCCAGAGTTCTGGGAGCTTCTCCTGAACCTTCTTGGGGCAGAGAAGAGGACAGGATGAAGCCATCCCATCACCCACAAAGCCAGGAATCACACTGGAAACAGTCTCTCAGAGCTGGAATCTAGAGAACTACAGCCTTAGGGGAGAAGAACTGAGAAGGACACCCGCCCCCCAGCACAGACTCTTGCCCTTCTGAATCCTGATATCCTGTGAAGAGAGAAGACCTACCCCTGGGAACTTGCCACCACTGGCCAGAGGCACACAGGTATGCTATCTGAATTCTTGTTACTTACATGATGCACCCTCCAAAAAAGTTCAAGTGGGAAATTTAAAGTATTTTTGGTGGTAAATCTCCAAGGGCCTGTCTGGAATTAGCCTGCAGGAATCCTCCCAGGTGGAAGGTGGAACCTGGCCTCCTTGGCCAAGCCTCCAAGACATCCTCCACCCAGAGTTCCTGCATTCATCTCCCTGCTGTGTGGTCAAAAGCAGCTTTCTATGTTTACAGCAGCTTTATTCATAGTTGGAAAAACCTGGAAGTACCCAAGATGTCCTGCAGCAGGTGGCAGGTAAACACCCTGCAGCCCATGCAAAGAACTGAGCTATCAAGTCATGAAGAGACATGGAGGAACTTTAAATGCATATTGCTAAGTTAAAGAAGCCCATCTGAAATGATTCCAGCTAAATGGCATTCTGTAAAGTCAAAACCATGGAGACAGTGACAAGTTCAGTCAAGGACTGAGGAACAGGAGGAAGGAACAGGCAGAGCCCAGGATTTCCAGGGCAGTGGAGCTCTTCTGCCGAAGACCACAGCAGTGGAGATGTGTTGTCAGGCACTTGTCCAGGACCACAGGATGCACAGAACCAAGAGTGGCCAGAAGGATAGCGCATCCCTGCGGGTTTTCCCACCATGATACTGTAGCTCTGGGGAAGGGTGTGAGAAACGGGGTGCTTGTGGGTGTGTAGGGGCAGGGGGACATGGGACTCTGCACTTTCTGCTCGATTGTGCTGAGAACCTACAAATGCTCTAAGAATGAATGTTTATTAATTTAAAATATTAACTGGAAAAAACCCAGATGCCTCCTGATGCCCGACTCCTGTGACCTAAGCCTCCAGTGTGTGGCTCTGCCATCTTCAAAACCTGACTCACAAGTGGACAGATGATTTTTTCTGTAGCATTTCCAAACTATCAAATACAACGAAATAAGCCTTAAACAAGATGACAGATTTCTTTTTTTTCTTGTGTACATAGACACTCGAGTTCAGGCACCTATGGCTTACTGTCAACCTACCCTCCCATAGCACAGCTGGTCTGCTGACAGCCACACTGGAGTCCTGGTGGCTAACAGGCCGTTACCACCAGGACTGAGGGGCAGGGGCAGCTTTAAAGAACATACACTTGAGGTCCAGAGCTGGGGGGGACACGGCAGGTCACAGGGGAGTGATGTGCTCTGGACCACTTGCTGTGAGACCTGTTACTTGTGCGAAAATATCTAAAATATCTACCCGGGGCTCCTCGGGTGCCCAGGCACACCTCTGAGAAGACAGGGCGAGAAGGCCCTTGCCTGCACTTTCCAGCGTGTTCTCCCTGCACACCTCGCCGACAATCCGGGGCTCTTCCAAGGCACAGGGAGCAGCGTGCAGGCTTTCAGCAGGCCTTGTGCCGAGGGGCCGAGGGGCTAAGGGGCCAAAGGAGGCTGCCCCTCCACTGTGTTCCCCCAGGGGGCAGGTGTCCCTGGCCTCCATGCTTTAGAGAAAGAGCTCCTGTAGGTTCCCAGGAGGCAACTTGGGGCCAGAACAGTAAGGACAGTGTGGGAGACAGGCCTCTCCAATCAGAGCATCTGGGACATCATATCCTCCTAATAGACTGTTGTGCAAAATATTCATATTAAGAAAAGATTCTATCTAATGCTCAATAAAAAAACAAGAAGATTCAAAACTCACTACATGAGCTCTAAGGACCATCCAACTAAGGCAAAAGAAACCCCACATTTCTGTGGATCAGGATTATTTAAATAGTTCCAAACCATTTTTGAAATTCTAGTTTATTCCTACAAGAATATAGCAGTTTTACTGACTATTCAGAGGCTGAAATCATTGGTAAGTGACTCCAGGCCAATGGGTAGCAGCTGTGGCAGGGCAGTGTCCTCTTCGGGAGCCTCTGGTTCTTGCCCAGTGCTTAGCTCACAGAGTGGACGACGCTCACAGATGGGGCAGTCACTGATCCACGTATTTATTTTTAATGCAACTTTTTATAAAAGAAATCTCATTCTTGTAAAATTTGTTAGTCATCAGGAAGTCATTAAGACACAGTGTATCCCATGAAATTCCTGGAGCAGCTCACCTTTCCCTGAGAGGTTATTTTCTGTTATTACATTATGGCTTCATTATATGTGATTTGAAAATATCAGTGTAGACACATTCATCAATTGCTTTTGCAATTACGTTTTAAGAACTGCTTGCCACAGCAAATTTCTCTTAATCTCCCTTCTAAGTCTTTGAAAATATAATCCCGAGACATGATAGAATAACCTATGTCCAGCGTTGGATGGGTACAAAGGCTGCTTTTATTTTTGTTTTTTTCCATTTGATTTATTTCCCATTTAAAAGGCCTATTCGAGTTTTGCCATTACATACGCTGAAATAGTGACATATTTAACCACTGAATACCTGTCAGTCTGTTGACCTTTGACTGTCACACCTGTTCCCAAGCAGAGATTAAGTTGTTCAAGGAGAGAGGGGAGCTGACCAGCCCAGCAAGTTAGAGGACACTAAAGCCTCAGGGTCACATGGAGAACGCAGGGCACACACAGCAGTCTTCAGAGAAACCGTCACGACCCATTTGTGCCTCTCCTCAAATGACAAAAGAACGGATGCTGGCATAGTGGAGTCTCTGGCTGAGGGGACCGAGCAGGAAGGACCACACTCAGTTCCCTGGAGCCACCTGAGGACAGCGGCGGCCTGGTGCCTTGTGTTGCTGCTTGCTGGCTTCAGTGCTTTGGAAATCCTCACCCTCCTTGAGCTCAGCTGCTGGACTCAGACTTTCAGGGAAAGCCTCGGTATCTCTAGCTAAGTGTGAAGGCCAGCAGACCAATTTCTTTTCAGCTTTGGGGACTCTGACCTGCCTTGGCAGGCAGCTACATATTCCCAGGATTAAGGGCAATGCCTGGTTTTATGCAGGTGCTGTGGAGGCTGGCTCTGACTGCAGGGTCCATGGGGAAGAACGGTGATGGTGCAGTCATGCTCTCCATCCAGCGACAGGAGGGAAGGTGGATCTCACTTAGTGGACGCCATCTTTCTCACGTACTGAACACTGAACCAGGTGTGTGTGAGACTGGGCCAAAGCCTTGCAGGCTGCGCCTGGGGACCAATCCATGTGGGCAGGGTGGGAAGGCAGTCTGCAGAAGCTCGGAGAGACAGAGAAGGCCGGAAGCAAGGAACCCTCCCTGTATGCTCTCCTCCTCGCCCTAGGTCCAGTGGCCCCTGCAGGCGTCACATCCTCAGCTCCACATCTGGCTGCAGCAGACGGTACAGAAAGCACCCACCAGTCACAAGAAGGGCCTGCCAGGAGGCTCCCGTGTGGATGTCCCTCTTATCCACGGCTGCACTTCACAGCCTTCAGCACCCATGGAGAGAAGAGGGTGAGGACAGACAGTAGGATGCTTAGAGAGAGCACATCACATAACTGCTAGCACATTGCTATAGTTGCTCTATTTTATGATTAGTTATCACTGTGAATCACTTGCTGTGCCTATGGAAAATGGAACTTGGTCACAGGTTACTATGTAGTGGAAAAGCATGGTGTATACAGGGTCTGGTCTGCCTGCAGTTTCAGGCATCCACTGGGGAATTAGGATATGTCCCCCACAGGGGAGGGGGCCTGCTGGACCAGCCTAACAGAAATGAATAGTAAGGACTAATTGACAAAATGTCCATCCCTTGATATCTTAATACTTCAAACTCAACACCACCTCCAGTCTGAATCCCTGATCAGCAACCTCACTTGGCGAGGGGGAACAATGTAAGATTCTAAATTCTCAGAGTCAGCCACATCACACATAATCCGGAAGATAAGAAAACTCTCCACATTCATCCCCCATCTC
>CM053403.1:145842161-145887537 GCA_028644305.1 Xerus rutilus | reverse complement strand
CTACAGTGCTGCAGCCACTTCAATGTTTATAGCAGCTCAATTCACAATAGCTAAATGGTGGAACCAACCTAGATGCCCTTCGATAGATGGCTGGATAAAGAAACTGTGGTATATATACACAATGGAATATTACTCAGCAATAAAAGAGAATAAAATTATGGCATTTGCAGGTAAATGGATGGAGTTGGAGAATATCATGCTAAGTGAAGTAAGCCAATCTCAGAAAACCAAATGCCAAATGTACTTGTTGATAAGTGGATGCTGATCCATAATGTGGGGAAGGTCATGAGAACAATGTAGGAACTCTGTTCACAGGGATGTAAGGGGGGAGGGGACATGGGGACAGTAAAGGTGGTGGAATATGATGGTCATCATAGCCCTAATCTTATGTATGACTGCATATATGTTGTGATTGCATACAACTTACAACTAGAGAATTGATATGTTATCCTCTATCTATGTACAATGAATCAAATCGCACTCTGTTATCATGTAAGCCTAAACAGAACAAATAAATAAATTAAATATGAAAAAAATACATATGCCACATTAAAAAAAAAGGAAGTAGCCTCAATAAACTTTAAAAGATGACACATTCATCAAGTTCCCAATGTGCAATGCAGGTTCAAGCTGTGATGGCTTCACCCTGCAGCCTAAATCCTTGTCATTCAGGGGGAACACCTCACTGCTGGCAGAAACCCCCAGAGCAAACTTCAGGAGCCCAAGGGTTCCATGGTCACCCAGTTTCAAAACTGTTGACTAGCAGATACTTAAAGCCCTTTCCAGGCCTGGTACGTGTGACCTCTCCATGACCTGTGCCCCAGACTCCCGCTGTCAGTCCTTTAGAGGATGCTCTTGTCAAGAAGCCAAGCTTGCTGGGGTGACTGAGCTCACAGATAACACCAGCAGTTCCTCGCTACCTGTATTTTACCCCTGCAGGCAATGGGTCCACCCCTCCAACTCAGGTCCCCGGAAGAGCTGTGTGTGCTCAGGGGGCTGGGAGGGGGCTGTGCTTGGTCCTAGGGGTTTCATCGATGAGTCAAGGACCTCGACCTCAGAGCTTGGTTTGAGAGAGGAAAGCATCTTTACTTGGCCTGCTACAAGTTCCAGGCTCAATTTTATTTCTAAAATAAGAGGAACAAAAAGTGATCAAATTGCTTGTAGCAAGAACTGAACACCAAGTCTTGCATTTTCAGGGATGTCAATAACTTAGTAATTTACCTTGACTGACATTGAAATGAGCACAATAAGACTGACTACGCACTGAAAGGGGATTTAAAGTAGTCTGTAAGGAATTTAGAAAGAGTTTTCTGTGGCTCGATAAGATCTGCTAATAACAGATCTCAGCCCGGCTTTGAAGAAGAATGGGACCATTAGTCTCGTGTGAGCTGCGCAGACGTGCACTTCCACCCAAACACTTCAGAAATTAAGTCAGACTAAAAGGCACATAGAGCTGCTTTATATTAATGGAGAAATTACTATTCGATGCTTCGTTGGAGCTCTCAGCATCCAGGAGAGAACAACATGCACTTGGGGACGGGGTGGATGTGACCTACCGAGAACACAGAGGAGGACGAGGAGGCAGGTCCCCACGTGCACCTGCTGCAGGCTGACCCCTGCCTGCCACAGCACCTCCTGACCCATCGCTTTTACCTTTAACGTGCCCAAGGGCTGGAGTGGTGGAAAGCAGATGTCCTAATTTCACAGACTAACTATCCATTGGAAACAATTCCACCTTCAAATAATCCAACCACAGCTACTGGCCTCATAAAGTAGCACTGCTCCTATTTTACCAGATAGGAAAGTGAGCTCAGGCAGTGGGGAGACACCTGGGCATCAACACCACCGGGGAGCCTGTGAGGACTCCCAAGCTCGGCTCCTCCCAAACCCGGGTTCCTGCTCGGACCTCTGTGGACAGTTTGCCTGACAATCCCCCCAAGTATCCTGTTGACAGAGCAAGTGCCTGGGCCTCAGATCATCTTGGTGATGTGTGAATCTCACAAGGAAAAGCCACACCACCCATTTCATGCTTCTGGTTTCAGTGCCACTTGGCTGTGCAGATTTCTAAAAGCCTTGAATAGACTAATAAATGTGGAATTGTTCTGAACATCTGTAAGCAAAGTACGAAAAGATATTACCCAGTGAATGAACATCCTGGGTTTTCTTGCCAGAAATGGGGTATTTGTATATTAGGCTAATGCACTGAAATTAACCCAGAATGCTTATCCACCACAGAATGTCTTTTCATATTTTCATCTGTACAGTCATTATTATAAAATGTAAGAATAATTCTCTATCAGGGTATTCAGGAGGCTGAATAGCTCAATTACTTCCAGAATCAGTGCCGTGAAGCAGCAGCCCGCCGTTGTCTGTTGGTTTGCATAACAACCATTTGAGGAGCGCGTGTGTGCACGTGTGTGTGCATGTGTGTGTGTGAGAAGAGAAAACCAGGGCCAGCGTGACTCCTTAAAGCAAACACGGAAGACCAAGCTGCCGTCTGGCTCTGGAGAAGGGGCCTGGATGGGAAGAACCAGTGCCCTCAACGTCAGTTCATAGCATGTTAGCGATCCCAGGAGGTGACACGTTTCATTTACTCAAGAGAACCTACAAGAAGCTCTTGCGCTGCTGCACTCCAGGTTCTGGACTCCCGAGTGCCAGGGAGAGACCTTACTTACAGGAACACAAACAAACGGGGGAATCCTTGCAAGTCATTCTAGGAAAGAACAGTAGCTACTAAGACTTAATGACTCCTAAGCACGTCTCCTAGAGACAGGCCAGAAGCCCAACAGAAACCAGGTCTGCTGGCTACCTTCCATCAAGGGAAGGCCAGGGCCTGGTGTGCGGCCCAGCAGGGCAGCCCTCAAGGGCTTGAACTTCAACCCTAAGACACCTGGAGAGGAATATTTCTCAGCCTATGTCTTACAGGCTCCTATTTGATAGATCTGAAGAAAGGAAGCTTACACACTTGTTACATGAGGATGGCCATTTTTAAAGCAGGTTTGTAACTAAGTAGGGAAATAAATAAGTCACGTTCAAATGAAATTATGGACGACGAGAGAGATGGGGTATCTCCAGGGAACTGCATGGAGGCAATTGCACCCTTTGGAAAATCATGGAGGTCTGGCTTCTGGTGCTCAGCTTTGAAGGCCCAAATTCCATTTCATCATTAAATTCCACCCAAGGTTAAACCAATTTGGAGAGAATGACCCATGCAGACTGAACTCACGATAGACTGAGGTATACATCTCAGAGTGATATTTTATTGAATTTAGAATGAGAATTAGAACTGTCTGCCTGACTGATCTGCTCTCATTGCATTTTCTTGCTGTTTACAATCACCACTGGAAGACAAAAATGAAGATTCTACGGAGTGGATCAGAACAAGAGGTTGGTGATACAACTTGAAAGTACCATGGTGTTGGGTGGTATTGTAGAGCATCCCAGAGGGGCCACCAGGGCTCCCTTCCCCTGGGCTGACCAGCCTCCTACTGAGGCCTTGCTCTCCCTCCCACGCAGCAGGGCCCTCCTCACTCTGCCTCAGGGCAGTGTCTCTTATGCTCTCTCTCAACGGGGGTGTTATTCTGAATGCTTAAGGAAGCCAGCACCTTGATCTTTCACCTACACTGGGTTCCAGGCACGTGCAGGGATGGGCTGCCTGGGGTGCATCAAGCGTTCTGCTTAGATGACAGTGACATGGTTTAGATTTGATGTCCCCCAAAGCTCAAGTGTAAGACATTATAAGAAGGTTCAGAGGAGAAATAATTGGGTTGTAAGAGTCTTAACCCAATCAGTGAATTAATCCCTGGTAGGTAACTGAAGTGGTCGGTGTGGCTGGAGGAGGGGAACTGGAGGCTGGCTTTAGGGTATATCCTTGTACCTAGCTAATGGAGTCTCTCCACTCCCTGATCACCTCTGCCACCCTCTCCCGCCATGATGTTCTGCTTCACCTCAAGCCCCAAGGAATGGAGCCGGCCTTCTATGGACTAAAAACCTCTGAAACTGTGAGCCCTCGAATAAACTTTTCATCCT
The DNA here is from genome assembly GCA_028644305.1 of Xerus rutilus. Lineage (NCBI taxonomy): Eukaryota > Metazoa > Chordata > Mammalia > Rodentia > Sciuridae > Xerus > Xerus rutilus. Next base: position 145,883,508 of record CM053403.1, on the reverse strand, counting down.
TTCTAATTGTTCTGGTGGGTCTTTTAGTCACAGCAGTGAAACAGCTGACTAAAACAACAGTCAACTTCATCATATGTCACTCCGGGGTCACCCCCTCTCGGCTAGAAGTTGTACATTTTTCCATGTGTTCTATTGCAATTCCAGCTTGGGTTTCACCGTGGTGGGCCCATCAGGCTTCACGGGGAAACACCACTGTAGGTGCAGGCGTGCTAGCTGGCTGCGTGCTGCTCCTGCTCTCAGACGTGCTCACTCAGGCCCTCCGGGCTGTGCACACCCACGAGCAGGGCACCTAGCCAACTGGAGCCCTGGGTCCTTGGCTCAGAGTCACCAACCTGCACCCCCAGATAGTACTATGGAGGCTGTAATGTCCATCATCCCTTGAGGGGTCAGGGCAGAGAGGGGGTCAGCCAGCCCTGTGGATGTGGGGTTTTGACAGCTCTCTTCCTATATACTGGTTCCTGACCCAGGAAACCAAGTGGTATCTTTGGCTCAAGCGTGCTGCCACGGGAGAGAAGGAATTTGCAAACAATCCATGTCCTTATATCTTTTCTTGAAAAAGTAAAAATCAAAAGTAAAATCCTTCATAAAATATTCACAGGTTGTGATCAAAGTTTGATAAACTTAATTACAAACACAAGAGTAAGCAATTTTGAAATGGATGCAAATACTGGCACAGACTAGTGCTTCTCCCACACTGAACCTCAGCAATTATTACACCCCTAAGCAGAATCTGGATGGGTTTTCCCTACACAATGGGCAAGGCTTTGAGCACAGGGGGCAGAGGGGGAGAAGGCCTGAGAGGCCACCTGCCTTCTGTCTCCTCCACCCGTCTCCTCAGCCAGAAATCTTTAATTAGCTGGTTACCATAATTCCTCTGGCTGGGGACTTTATTTGTTCTCCTTCCCTGATATTCCCAGGGATTCAAAGGCTCTACCATCCTGTGCCAGAGGGACCACTCTACCACAGTCTCTCTCTGCCTTTTTGTTTCCCCCTTTTATGATCAGAACAACAACAACAAATTCAGTGGAAAGAAATCATCTCTCCTTCCACGTCTGGGTTAGACCCAGTAAGTGCCTCTTTCCAATCAGGAGCAAGTTTCCATGGCAACCACACTTCCTGATGCCACTGCTAACTTAGCAGGAGTGTTGGCATCAGAGAGTTCTCTACCAGCCTGCGCAGTTCCCATCTCCACCCATCACCACAGACCTCTAACACCAGCTGTTTGCATGAACTGGATCTTAAAGGGTTTGATTATTTCCTTCTAAACATCAGAGAGTCAAAATAATTCCTTGGTATCTTCTTTACAGTGATCATTAAAAAACACATTAATATATTTAAAACTGCTGCAGGGGGATAGACCTGAAAGAGTCTGTGACTCGGTACAGCAAGTATGAAGAGGTGAACGAGAAGGGCTGGGGCAGAGCAGCAGGCAGGAGATTTACACCATGGCCAATGGCATAAACTCTGAGCTGACAGCAAGTGAAGTGGGAATTCCAGCCACCGAGCACCCTGGGTGAGGTACCTATCCTCTCTGCACCTCAACACTCCCTCTGCAAAAGATGGAAATCAACAGGCCTCATGGGAGAACTGTCCAGAAAAATGCAAAGACATAAAAAGTGCCTGGCACATAGCAGAGTTCAACTCACTGGACTAGCCATGCTGCCATTAAAGTAGAAGTGAACTCAGGGAGTCTGAGCACACAATCCATCAAACTATGCTGGCCAATTATTATCATTTTGCATGAGAACAACAGCACAAGCAGTGGATATTCTGGGGTTTTCTTAGCAACATTTTCATCTTAGGGCATTAAGTCATGCCTGGGACCACAGGAAAGAATCCATTCATTTTCATTCCTAACACTTAAGAGGATACACCTGGGCAATCTCCCTGGTTCATCTGATTCTATTTTTAGCTCTGCATAAGAACTGGTTTAATTTTGAAATCACTGCTTATTTTAAACGATAAAGCTGCTTGTGTACTCTTAAATCCTATTTGTATCAATGTGTCCGACTGCAGATCTAGATGGACCTTCCCAGTTGAGATCTCTTAAGGTAGGGAACAAAATATTCTGTTAAAAATGAGTCTTAATACTACCTGAGCTGGCAAGAAATAAAACAGAATTCTTAAAGTCCAGAAACAAATCCAGAGGGGTAAGCTGGTACTGGACTAGAATTTTCCAAGGGGACATCTGCTTCTCCTCTGCAGAAAACTAGTCAGCATTTTTTTCCCTCCTATAAAGGGCCAGAGAGTGAATATCTCAGGCTCTGAAGACCATACAGTGTCTGTGGTAAGCACAACCCTGCTGTTGTGGTAGGAAAGTGTTCAGAGATAATACGTTAAAAAAAAAAAAAGGGTACTGCCGTGTTTCAACAAAACCTTATTTACATAATCAGACTGGTAGCGGGCGTGGGCTATGGGACGAGTTTGTGGATCCCTGCCTTATAGCATGGCTTTTCACCATTTTCCCTCCAGAAAATATGCCTGTCACATGAGCCGCTTGAGCCACGAGGGGCATCATTGTGGTGATGGTCCTGATTGTCTCACCTCCCTGCATCCCTGAACCCTGCCTGGGCTGCTCTCTCCTCTCACACTGACCCTAGGCTAGACCAAGTGACTTGCTTTGGCCAGTGGGACCACAGCAAGGGTGCCACAGAAAACAGGGCTCCTCCCCTCCTGCAGCTCCTGGGTTTTGCATCCATCACTGTGTGAATTAGCCCCGGCCAGCATGTCCCATGTCCCCATTATGCAGCCAACAGCACCGACTGCCAGATGCAACCAAGAGCAGCCAGACCAGCAGCCCACCAGCCGGCGGAAGCCCCTGGAGAAAGAGCCTGACGCTCCCAGCCTAGAGGGCGCAGCAGGCCAGAAGCCACTGGGCTCTGGGGTGGCTGATCAACAGCAGAAGCTAAATGACATCTCCCAGAGGAAGTTTATTATCTTCTAAAAATATAAAGATGCAAACAAGTATATTCACAGGAATAGTAAATGGAAGCCCAAGGAAATATTACAAGATAATTTCTCTCTCCATACTGAGAAGCCTCTCATACATCAGCAGGGACAAGCCTGTCCCTCCTAGTAACACACAGCGCTGCCTCCTACCTGAGCAGACTTCCTTGTAAGTGGGGTTGGGAGTGTAGCCTCCTGCGAAGCCCACTTGAGTCGAATATACTCCCTTCAGGATCCAGAATTTCCTTTCAGCTCCCCAGAAACAGCCCATTCCTAGGAAAAACAGAAGGTACACGTTAATCACCTTCCAATGCAAGGTGACCTGGTGCACTGCAGCGCCTGTGAGTCAGGAACCAGCTCGCCTTGTCTCTGTAAAGAAGGGTTTTTAACCTTTAAAAATAATTTTGTTTAAAGATGACTCTGTTTTCACTGTACAAAAACTCAGAAAGCCTCAGATTTTAATGGAGTCAGGAAATCTACACCCTTCCCAGTGACACAGTAGAGGGATAACCATTTTAGGAATAGTCCTCACTCAATTCATAAATTAATAGAAATTTATCTAATGAATACCTTCTTGGTCATATTCTAAAAATATTTTAACAAAGAAATGTTGCACTAAATTACTGATTTTAATGGAGAAACTTCCAAAATCAACATAGACTGATGCAGTATTTCCAATGAACCATTTCACATACGCGTTCAGCTTTTAAATATTTTTAAAGTCGCTGTAAATTTGCATGTGATAAATCACCGGTCACCCCAAATGTCCATTATTCTGAATTCTATTGCAGAATATAATAAAATGGAAGGGCACAGAGAGAAGGCAGGGAAGGAACCACCACAAACTAACACAAAATCCACTCCATTCAACCAGCCAGCATCGTGTTCTCCCTGCAGGTTCCAGTTTCCCTGAACACCTGATGACCAGGGCCCAACCGGGGGCCCAGCCACGGGGTCATAGCATGGCTACGCTGCACCATGTCCTCAGATTACACACAGGGACTCCCTTCTACCCTAAGCTTCTGGACTGCCCAGGACAACTGCTGTTACGTGGCCCATCTCTAGAGGTAGCAAGACGAACGCCTCACTCAAGCTGGACTCAGCTTTTTAAAGTCACGTGTAACTAAGACGGAACAACAACAGTTGGTAAGTTAATGTATGCCTCCTACTTCACAATTGCCAGATTTGATAGACTTAATGACAGAACTGTAAGAAAATTTAGTTTGCTGACATTCTTGATACTTGTTAATATTCTACTTTAAAAATTCAAAGCAACAATAATAGCCATAACATGATGTGCATGAAGTTATATATTATACAAAAATATTCTACTTGCTAAAATGTGATGGGAAATCAACTACCCAAAAATAGGTTAATAGTTTAAAAATATGATAGAGCCAAATAATTAAATTCAATGCAGTAAAAAATCACTGTTGTGATAATGCTGCAACATGGAAATATGCATGTGATTATATCATAATTATCTAAAGCTAAATTAAAAAGGAAAAACACAATTATATGCATGTTTTTATTATAACTATAAAAATATTCACACCAAAATAGACTGGAAGAAATTATACTGAAGTTATAACCATGAGAATATTACAGTGGTGAGACTGTAGGGATATTTTTTCATTTTTAAGGATTTTCTATAATAGAGTTCAATCACTTTAAAAATGAAAGATATATTTTTTTTAAAAAGTAAAAAATTCAAAGAAATAACATAAGCATGTGCATATGCATTACTTGAGTTATAAACTACTACAGCATTTCTCCTGTTCACAAGTGCATGGTTTGTTACTAGTGGTCAAAAGTAAACACTGGATGGATGTGTATTAACATCAGGTATCCCATGGCTCTGGTAAAAGGCTCACCACAAATTTTACTTTGCTGCAGCCTGGGATGAGGCAATAGTGCCAAGGAACCTCTGGAGGAGAAGAAAACAGTGGGCTCAGCGCCACTGAACATCAACAGCCTCCAAGCCACCCAGGATTCATGCAGGTGCCACACTGGAGGCACCCCCACCTGACATTCAGAAGTCCATAAGGTTCAGTGAATAAAATATTTCTATTGCACAATGACTTATAGTAACAACACCAAAGAGTGCCACATCTCTAACTTTCTACATATAAAGGACATGACAGGCTTGAGTAGCCAGCCAACCAGATCTTGGTCTCCAATTCCCTCCAGGTGCCCTAATGGTTCAGGCCATTTATTCTCATGGTACTATAGTCCCCCCCTTAACTGAAGTTTTGTTTTCTGAGGTTTCCATCTCTGGTAGACAATCATGGTTTGAAAATATTGAATGTAAAACTCCAGAAATAAGTAATTCTTGAGTTTTAAATTGCTTGACATTCCGAGTAGTGTGGCAAAATGTCATACTGTCCCCTTCATTCCCACTTGATATATGAATCATCCCTTTGTTCAGTGTATCCATGTGGTGTGCACCACCTGCCCGTTAGTCACTCATTAATGGTCTCAGTTATCAGATTGGCTGTGGTGGTATCACAGCACTTATATTAAAGAGGCCCTTATTTTCCTTAAGCACAAGGTTAGTGACACCAGAAATTCAGATATGCCAACAAGAAGCCAGAAAGTGCTATATATATATAATGTTCACTATTATCCAGTTTCAGGCATCCACTGGGGTAGTTGTCAAAGCCTAAAATATTCTTGGCCAAACCAAGCAAAACATTAGCTATAAGGAGAAAGATAGCTCATCCTCTTTTAATGTTTAATAGGGATCAAGAAATGGCCCTGCTGCAGGGAGGACAACTAGGCTCCCACTGCATCAAGGTCTCCAAAGTGCCACCTGTGGCTGACAGAACTGGTGTGGGAACAATGGACACATTTCTGGAGAGGTGCCTAACTTAGGACAGGGGTTGTCACAATAACAAACTCCTCCTAGAGCAATGTCCTGTCGAGAGGCTTGCAGTATGGCAGAAGCATTCAATTTTTGGGTTTTGAGTGTGAGAGCATGTGTTTAAACAAACAAAACGGACTTCTTTATGGCAGAATTCCTCATGATTTTCAAAAATCAAAAGGAATTTCATCAAATAAAATATAGTATGTACTATTTTCTTTTAAATACTTTATATTTTAACCTATTTGTAGAAAAAAAAAGCACAAATACAGGAAAAACACATGAAACCCATTCCTCAAAGCACTGTTAGGCAAACACCTTGTGACCACCATCCACAACCCTCCCCAAAGTAACCACTATTGACCTTTATAGTAATCACTTCCTGTGTTTCTCTATATTTTTATCATCTAAGAGTCTGTCTCTGGCATTATAGTAATCTTTTTCATTTTTAAAATTTGGATGCACTTTTAAGTCCCTTCCATTGACAAGTCCCCCTTTAATTATTTTCCTTTTAATTTGTCCACCAAAGAATGTGGGCTACTTGACCTACGTCATGATGAAATTCAACTTGCTCCTGTCCTCAGAGAGCAAGTTTCTGCACTTGGTTCTTTAGACAGGAAAAGGTATTTCAAGACCATGATTTGGGTACAAGTGATGCTTACTTACCACAGAATGACCACCTAGGAGGCTCCTGATGATCATGTGGCTAAAATTGCCCATCTAGAGCTAGTCCAGTGGGTGCAGCCACAACCCACCATGGTAGAGAAGTTGTACATCCAGGATCACAAGTGAGTAGGAACAGAGAGCCTAAGAAGGCTATGTAAACAGGTAGCCAGCTTCCCCAGCATGTGCTGGGCCCTACAGCATACACCTCCATTCACCAAGTCTCATCTGGCTACTGTCACCACTAAACACCCAGTATGCCAACAACAGAGACTGTTACCAAGCACTTTGTATAGCACCATTCATCAAGGGGATCCACCCACCATGAGGGAGCAAGGAGGTGACACATAGCCCCTCTGTGCTGAGAGGACTCTGGTATATTCACACACGGGCCATGTATTCCTGGGAGGGGTTGCCTCTTCTGCCTTCTGGGCCTCAGCAAAATAACATCAGGTGGGAGCAAGTGACTGACTTTACAGCACAGGGGACACAGCAGTGGCCCATGACCACAGTTCCACCTATTTTACTATACTGTGCACTGCCCAGAACTGCTGTCCAGAAAAAGCACGTTGTATAGCACCATTCATCAAGGGGATCCACCCATCATGAGGGAGCAAGGGGGTGACATACAGCCCCTCTGTGCTGAGAGGGGCAGACCAACTCAGAGACAGCATCTGAGAGTGTGTGCCTTCCTTCAGGACACAGAATAGGCACTCCCCCAGAGACCCCAAAGATGCTGGCAAGCCATGCCCCGCCCCTCTTTCTGTTGACACAAACTGGCTCTGTAGGGTTAGAGAAACTGGCCCCCAAAAGGGTGCACTTTCACTGGGGAACACGGCAAGAAACCATTATAGTTACCTGTTACAGCTCTTGTCTAGGCACTCTGGGCTCCTGCACACAGGGACAAGCAGGCGAAAAGAACTTGCCAGGTGTTACTGTCCCGCAGCAATAAAGGAGATCCCTGTTGCACCACACCTTTGCAAGGATTTGGTGTCACAAGTTATATACGATTTGCCTACTGGATGGGTTTTAAGTGGCATCTCATTGTGACTTTAATATAAACCTGGCTAATTAACAGCGAGGTTGAGGACCTTTACACATTGTATATCGGCTGTTCACATTTGCTCTTTTGTAAATTGCCTTTGTTCATTTTTCTATGAGGTTGCTATGTTTTTCTTATTTGTTGTAATTTCAACATTTTTGCCCATTACTTATTTGCAGATATTATGTCTAATTTGCCTTTTACCTTTGGTCATGTTGCCCTCTGTCATACAGATGTTTTAAATTTTAATGTGGTTAAATTTCTGTCTTTTCCTTTATCCCAGGTGCTTTTTGTATCTTGCATAATAATTCCTAACATACATAAAGATTATAAAGACCATATCCTATATTTTCAGAAGTTTTAAAGTTTTGTTCTTCATTTTAGGCTGCTAATCTATCTGGAAGTAATTCTGTGTAGGGTGAGGTTGGAATTCAATTTATTCTTTTTTTTTTTTTTGTACCAAGGATTGAACTTGAACCACATCCCCAGCCCTATTTTGTATTTTATTTAGAGACAGGGTCTCACTGAGTTGTTTAGTGCCTTGCTATTGCTGAGGCTGGCTTTAAACTTGTGATCCTCCTGCCTCAGCCTCCCAAGCCACTGGGATTACAGGCATGCGTCACAGCACCCAGCTCAATTTATTCTTTTATATGGATAATCAAATATTTCCAAAGTGGTATTTATTAAATAATCCATTCTTGCTACACTTCTCTGTAATGTCACCTCTATCATACACCACTGAATGGTCCTGTTTCTGGGATCTCTATTATGTCCCCTTCATTTGTCTGTTCCTGCACTGGTACTATACTGTTTTTCATTCATTCAACAACTACTTACAATGCAGCACCTGTTGTATACCACAAAGTGTTCTAAGAACTTGGTATGCATGAGTGAACAAAACAGACAAGATCCTACCCTCTTGTAGGGCATACACTCTGGTGGGGAAGAGATAAGAAATACTAAGTAATAAATAAGTAGATGATGTAGTAACAAAGAAGTTAAAGAGAGCTATAAAAAATAAGAGCAGAGTCAGATCAGGAGTTCTGGGAGGGATCAACTTTCAATAAGGTATTCAAGGGGCCCCTTCTAGTAAGTGCAAATGAATTTACAAATTGCTTAAGTTTGTTCATGTCTGAAAATGTCTTACCAGCGGAGTTTAGCTAGGTATAAATTTGAAGGTTTCATCAGTACCTTGCCGATGTGATGCTCCTGTCCTCCCATGTGGACTGCAGTCACCACTGCTGTCAGTCCAAGTGTCATTTCTTTGTAGGCAATCTATCTTCATAGTTTTTAAATGTTTCCATTATTCTTAATATTCTGTAGCTTAGTTCTGATGTAGCTACATGTGATTAATTTTTATTTATCTTTCTTAAGGCTTAAAATGTACTTTCAATATGATCATTTGTGTCTTTTTCTTCAGTTCTGGAAAATCCCCAGTTCTTGTACCCTCAAATATTGCTTCTCCATCATTCCTACCACCCTTTTCCTCTAGAATTCCTTTATATGCCAATCAATGAATCTCAATGTATCCATCATGTCTCTATCTGCTGAAGAAAGGAAAGTAGGAAAGAAGGGAAGGAAGGAGGGAGGGAAGGAAAGAGGAATTCTGTGCTTCCCTATTCCAGCTGCCCCAGAACCATTTACTGGAAATATTTACCAAGCCCCTCATCAACTGGGTTTAATCTAAAAATACACATATAGACTTGTTTCAATAGCTATTCTTTTTTAAGTTTTATAATTAGTATTTTTCATTTAGTTTGCCATTTTTCTGTTATAGTATCTTGTTTCTTTATCTTCTTGAACATCCTAAACATACAGATTTTAAAATGCTTTTTAGTTTGTCCCTGAATATTAAATTTATTAGTAAACATACATTTCACTTATTGATATGCTGGGCTCCTTCTTACCATCAGGTCACCTACATGCACTGGAGTTTGGGTTTGCAGGTTTATTTTGAGGAGCTGCACACACATGGGCATGTCAACCCGGGCAGGAGGCAGGAGGCAAGGAGCGCTGAAGTGCACCTACATGACAGTCATCAGTGTCCAGGGTTCCTTACTAAAACAGCAGCTGCAACAAGAGACAGGTGCACCCTAGAAGACCTGAAGTGCAGCATAAGATGAGTCTTTTACAGAATTATCTAAATTGCATTTTAAGAGAATATTTTATCCAAAGGTGACGCTGGCCTTTGGAAGTCATACATGCAATAAATTTACCTGCCACTACTACCACCTAAGAACCTTTGAAAGACACCCACATTCTATAGGAATAAAGTTTTAAATTGAAGGGGGAAAATATTTAATAGTACATAATATAAGCACCTAAAAGATTTAAAATTCCAACTGGGAGACTATCAGATTTGCATTTTGGTACTACCACTAAACATTCTTTATAAGAACATTCCAGGAGTTCTGATGGATTTTGGTGGAAGAGGATGTTGTTTTGCCCTTTAGAATTACCTTTACTTAAAATTTTATGTCATTTCTCATAAATATATGTATATGGGATTTTTCATATTTATTTTCTCTTAAGATTTGTGATACTCACATGAAACCTCTGGAAAGAACTTTTTAAAAAAACATCAAAATTTCATAAATCCTTTTTTTCAAAACACATTAATAGTGCACTTTTAACCTAACTAGTAAAAATCTGTGATTATGATTGCTAAAATGCTATTTTCTAAAACTCTAAGAGGCCAACACTACAGCTGTGGCAGTCCTCCGTATCTGTCGTGTCTTTGTGGAACCACTACGCAAACTGGCCAGGGCTCCTTCCGCTGGCCAGTAAGCCCCTACTCTGCTCATTGGCAGACCCCTTTCTCCAGCTCTGCCTCCTGGGGCCTGGGGCAGATGGGGCAGGCAGAGCAGTCTGTGTTGTCAGAGTGGAAACCAATGGGAGGCTGGGCTCCCAGAGGAGCATGTGAGGCCACCACTATCCAAATAGTGCGACACTATCCAAATGCTCCCTCCCTCCAGCCCTTGCTCAGGCAGCACAGTCACACTCACAACAATTCAGAGCTTCCAGGGTTGGTTGCTCAAACAGCAGCTCCAGGAGACTGGAGGGTCCTAGAAGACCTCAAGCGGAGCCTAAGAGTAGTCTTTCCCGAATGCATCTAAATCGCAGGGTAGAGGGCTGCCTCCGCCGCTGGGATCCCAGAAAGTCAGACTGGAAGCTAGGACGACACAGCCACTGTGTGTCTAAGATTGCAACCCTCCTCTCAGGCTTCAGGATGGCTTCACAGGCCCTGATAGTTCAAGGGAGCGAAACCGCTTTGCCTGTTTTATGGTCCTGCAAAGCACACACTTTATACTACTTTTTTCTACTTTCCAAGCAGCACTTTTCTATGTAGTTGAAAATGGTTTCTTAATTCGAGACACATGGCCTCCACCACCCACCTAAGAGAGCCTCTGGGAGACCCGGCCTCCAAGTCCTGCTGGGACCTGCACCAGGAAGCGTCCCTGGCATGGTGTTTCAGTACAGCTCCTACCAGACGACAGCCCAGAGGCATCCTCTGAGGCCTGAGGGTTTCACCGGCACCACCTCAGAGGAATGCAGTCTCCACCTGCTTCTCTTTCTTGTCCCAACCTCATCTGTTTCCTTGTCCCCTTCTCTCTGCTCCTTTCACCACTGCGCCGTGAAAACAGCGCCCACCAGCCTCCCTGCTCAGCTCGCTTCCACTGCAAACAGGTCCGTCTTCACCACACGCGCTCTCAGGCATGTCACTTTCTCCTCTTTCAAACTGCAGAGAGGTAACGTGCACGAATTTTGAAAATAATACATTTTGATCCTGTGCATCTACTTCTAAAAAAAGGTTGCAAGAAAATATTCTTAATGATAAATACCAACTTTGAGGAAGGTTTCTAATAGCATTATTCTTAATAGTAATAAATCTGAAACAACTTAAAATTTCAGTATTAGAGAAAGTATTTAAAAGTATTTAATAGACGATGCTCTACCCACAATTTGGAGTAGACTATTACATATTCATTTTTCTAACATTGTTTAATTACATGTAAAAGTGTTCAAAAGATGACATTAAGAAGGAAAAAGCATGCTAGGTGTGGTGGGACACGCCTGTAATCCCAGTGTCTTGGGAGGCTGAGGCAGGAGGATCACTAGTTCAAAGGCAGCCTCAGAAATTTAGGAAGACCCTTAGCAACTCAGCAAGACCCTTTCTCTAAATAAAATAGAAAAAAGGGCTGGGGATGTGGCTCAGTGGTTGAGCACCCCTAAGTTCAATCCCCAGTACAAAAAAAAATAAAGGAGGAAGAAGAGGAGGAGGAGCAGGAGGAAGAGGAGGAGGAAAAGCAGAATAAAAAGAATATAAAGAAATTTTTCATGTTTAATGTATATATGTTGAAAATGGATCCAAGGGAAATAAACCACAAATTTGTATTTTCTTCTTTACACTCTTCACTGTTTTCCAAATTTCTACAAGTATATACCACCTGTTATACTCACAGGAAGCTTTTTTAAAAATTTTATATGGTCGGGCACAGTGGCTCACACCTATAATCCCAGTGGCTAAGGAGGCTGAGGCAGGAAGATCAAGAGTTCAAAGCCAGCCTCAGCAAATTAGGGAGGCCCTAAGCAACAACTTAGTGAGACCCTGTCCAAATTCAAAAAAGGAGGAGGGACTGGGGATGTGGCTCAGTGGTTAAGTGCCCCTGGGTTCAATCCCTGGTACCAAAAAAAAAAAAAAAAAAGTCTATATGGCTTGATTGATAGCTTTCAGGGAAATAAAATAAATATAATGTTAGCAAAATAGTTACCTCCAGTTGTTCCATGTGTTTTTATGTATTTGCCAAATTGTCTCTAATCAGCAGGGGTCACTTTATAACCACCGAAACTGAAGTTCTAAGACCCACAGCCCACCCTTGGCCACACTGGAACTCTTTCCCGTGACCACCGTCTGTCCATGAAAGCCTTGAAAGCCCCTCTCTCCCTCTGCCATCTGACATGGCTCTTTTATGTTCAAGACTTGGGGTAAGAGGGTCTGTTGAACTGGAATTCTATGAAAATTTAACAGACTTTTTTGGGGAGAGGGACTGAATCCAGAGGTGTTTTACCACTGAGCCATATCCCCAGCCATATTTGTTTTTTATTTTGGGTCAGGGTCTCAGTAAGCTGTTTAGAGCTTTATTCAGTTTTTGAGGCTGGCCTTGAACTTGTGATCCTCCTGCCTCAGCCTCCCATGTGCTGGAGTTACAGGCATACACCATCATGCCTGGCTTAACAAACCATCTTTATCCCTATGATGGAGTCCACAGTGGAGGGACCCCTGGAAACCATAATATGGGTGTGTGAAGGCTCAGCCTCTCCCTGAAGGCTTTGGAAGTAGAGGCTCAAGGACCATGTGGGGAAAATGTTGCTCTGAACACAGAACAAAAAATCAGCTCTCGTTCCACCTCTCTCTTTCCTCTTCAGAGTTCCTGGGGTGTCATGATGTGGATGCAGAAGTACCAAGCGTGGAGTGCTGCAGTCACCCTCGGGCTGGAACCCACCCTCACTGTGTGGCCTCAGGGGAGCACCATGTGCCCTAAACCTATTTTCTCCTGCATGAGCTAGAGACACACTGCTCACAGAGTCCTCAGGGCACTGGGGGAACACAGCCAAAGTGTCACGTACACAGCAGGTACTCAATAAGTGCTGGTTCCCACTGCTCCTCGTGTTCCGTGCGCTCCACCTCTGGGCTACTTCTGAACACAGAACTCTCCCCCACGTGTGCCTCCGCCCAACATCACCAGCCAGGTGTCTGTCACCCAAACCTGCAGAGAATGCTGGTCTCACAGGGGCACTGAGAGTCACGTGTCACTGGGTGACATGCTGGGATGTTTGAAGTTCCAATGTGTCATCTCGAAAATGAGCAAAATGAAACTATGGCCGACATTCAGTTTGACCATCGAATGAGCATCTGACACGGTGGAACCCTGAGAACTGAAGCCTGGTTTCCTTTTTCATTCTCCTCAACTTTAACTGTGACTTTATAATTGTCACAGTGAGCAAATAAAATTTTTCCTACAAGCAGTAAATAACCTCAAATCCTTTTCCTTATGTGACAGGGAGGAAGGGAAGAGGAAGGGACAAGAGGAGGCTGTACTTACAAATGCTCGCAGGGAGTCGCATGTCGCAGTGTGTCATTGTGTGCACGGACCCCCTTAACTCTGCAAAGACGACCTCATCACCCCACTTGGAGGAAGAGAAAATGGGGATTTGGAGAAGTTAGGTCACTTGTCCATGGACACAGAACCAAGCCAGCCCGAGCCGCCGGAGGCAGGCCCAGTTCCAAGCTGAGATTCCCCACACTGCGGAGAGCTGAGGAACAGCCTCCCTGCCTCCCCGCACAGACCCAGGGATTCAGGTAAATAAAATGCAGCTCATGTGGATCTTGGGAAGGGAGCACGGGTTTCTGGCGCGCCCCGTAGACGTTTTCTCCAACAGCCTCCACTGGCCGTAACTGAAGCAAACGTGGAGTCACCAGCACGGATGCCCGGCTCCACCCACCGCACACATCCAAGGTGCTCCTCCCCTGGTACCCTGTCCTCGATAGGACAGGATGACACAAGATGCGAGCTCTGCCCAGGGTGACAGACTGGCACACAAATCCAGCCACAGCTGGACAGGCAGGGGCTAGACAGAGGAATGGACTGGGGGCACTCAAAGGGGCAACTCAGAAGGTGGAAGGAGAAGGGTGGCTGGCCCGTGACAGCCAGCCAAGACACCGACTCTGCCTGCCCACCGTCCAGCAGGAGCAGGGATTACAGATAGATCTCGGCTCTAAACTGCTGGAATTCACTCCACAGAAGATGATGTTGGTAAAAACGCAGACGTTTCTGTCCAGCTTCCGCGCCAGCTTCCGCGCCAGCTTCCGCGCCAGCTTTACTGGAAGCAAACCTACGTCATGTCCTACGTCGTGTCAAGCAGCTCCACCGCTACCTTCCGTTCCCCACTCTTGCTTGGAAACTACAGAATTTAAAAATACTTCTGCTAATATGAGAAATCATATAGCAATTAGGGTCTGATTGATATTCTCAATATTTGATGACAACTAATTACTTTCCGTCCACATCAACGCCTAGTGCTGCTTTAATTTGATTAAGCATTCCTTTGGTCTCTTCCTAATTTAAAACACGCCCGTGTATGCACAGGCACATGCCGCTGTGACTTTGCACTGATTAATCCAGTTCCGGGTTCCACACACTGCAGGAGTTCAGCCTCTCCCCGGGAATGCTCTCTCAAGAGCACAAGGTCCCATTCACCAGCAAGTTCAAGAAACACAACTCCAAGATTAGATGGGCCCTACCCTCTCGTCTAACTTAGACGCCCTGCTAAAGCTCAAAGCTCTGGTCACACCATGGCAAGCGACTGTCCAGTCATTCCCTGCACCTGCGGAGGGAGCCTAGTCTTCTCTATGACCTCAGGACAGCTAGAAAGTTCTTCCTACATTGAACTCAAGCCCTGCTGTGTTTCTCCTCTACTCTGCTCCCCTCAAGGTCACAAAGGATAAAAAATGGACAGTTAGCCCCTCTTGCTCACAACAACCTGCTGACCTTCTGGCCATGTGAGAACAGCTCTGGGGACTCCATGACCTCCCCTTCACCAAGCAGAATACAACAAGTCCCTGCATCTGCTCCTCATTAAACACCTTTTGGGGGCACCTCAGAATGTGCCCCCACAAGTCTGTACCCCTTGAGGGACAGTGGAGCCACAGCTTCTCCGGGGATGGAGAATGAGGCAAGGTTTTTCCCTGGTCCATCACACAGGAGGCCTGACTTCCCAAGCCAGCTCACTGGCTAGAGCGCAGTTCTCTGGCTGCTGGAGAGCAAGTGGAGAAAGCTGGACCGGATGACGGAAGACTGGACAGCCGGGCACCTCAATCCCAGAGAATCCGACTCCTCCAGTGGGCGTGAGGCCGACCGAGAGAATGCTCTGGGACTAGGACAGGGGCCGACAAGCTGGCCTGGGCAGAGGAAGAACACATCAAGAAAGCAAAACCACCACTTGGCTCGATACACAGGCACTCTGCCCACTTCCTATGTCCCCGACGTGTCTGCCATAGTGCTGCCTTCTCTAGGGCGCGACTGTTTGATTCTCTCTGATAGAAGGGTAGGACCTCAGAATGTCCGTGAACAAATGGCCATGACTGTGTGGTGCTGACCCACAGAATGGAATGCTCTCAGAAAATGCAGGACAGAGATATGGGAGATATGGGAGAGAGGCCCAGAGGGAGAAGCATCCCTGAGAGGCCCCCAAAGCAATCTGCAGCCACAATGTGACCTTCTGCTTTGCTCTCGTGAGAAGTAGTAAAACATCAGTGGAAGGCCAGGCTCAGCCCCGACTGCTCCACTCATCAGAACAGGAAGGGGGCAGCTGAGGACTGCCCGTGAAGGCATGGCCTTTCTCTGCACGAAGCATGAAACCCAGGCCCACCAAGGTGCCTGGGTGGAGCAGCCCCGTATTTGCATCACACCGAGCAGTATTAACGTGACCCCTGTGGCCTGGACAGGTACCACTGCCCTCTAGGGATAGGGGCGAGGAAAACACTCTGTGGTCTTTACCAATGTGGCCCCAGGCTCAGGACAGGAACCCCAGGGTGACTAACAGGAGTGGCACTGTGGGCGCCCCCTCAGCCACCCAGGCGTGAGCCTGCCATGCCACACTCATGTACGCTCAGTTCCCTCCAGCGTGGAAGTGACACTTCCTCCTCCTCCTTCTCGCTCCTTGACTGGGCTTCCTGTCAGCATTTCTTAGCATCCAGTAGACAGTGAATGCACTTAACCTTGGTAAAGTTGCAGGACACAAGATCAACACACAAAGTCAGTAGTGTTTCTATACACCAATAATGAACTAGATTTTAAAAAAGCAATCCAGTTTACATAACTACAAAAAATGTCTGGGAATAAATTTCACCAAAAAAATGAATGAGCCGGGCACGCTGGCTCAAGCCTGTAATCCCAGCACTTAGGGAGGCTGAGACAGGAGAATCACGAGTTCAAAGCCAGCCTCAGCAATGGAGAGGTGCTAAGCAACTCAATGAGACCCTGTCTCTACATAAAACATGAAATAGGGCTGGGGATGTGGCTCAGTGGTCGAGTGCCCTTGAGTTCAATCCCCAGTACCAAAAAAAAAAAAAAAAAAAAGAATTTTCTCTGCAACGAAAATTATAAAACACTGATGAAAGTAATTGAAGAGGACACACGTACACACATTAAAAAAAAAAGGTAAAGAAATCTCATGCCCATGGATTGGAAGAATTAGTATAGTTAAAATGTCCACACTACTCAGAGTGATCTACAGATTCGATGCAATGCCTATTGAAGCACCAATTATTCTTCATGGAAGTAGGAGAAAAAAATTCTAAAGTCAAATAGAACCACAAAAGACTCTAAACAGACAAAGCTACCTGGGTGGCAAGGACAAATCTAGAGGCCTCACAATACCCAACCCCAAAATACACCACAAAGTTACAGCGACCACAACAGAATGGCATGGAGACAGACACACAGACCAAACGGGCGAATAGAGAACCAGGAATCAATGCACACATTTACAGACAACTGACTTTTTTTTTGGGTACTGGGGATTGAACTCAGGGGCACTCGACCACTGAGCCACATCCCCAGCCCTATTTTGTGTTTTATGTAGAGACAGGGTCTCACTGAGTTGCTTAGCGCCTTGCCATTGAGGCTGGCTGAGGCTGGCTTTGAACTCGTGATTCTCCTGTCTCAGCCTCCCTAAGTGCTGGGATTACAGGCATGTGCCACCGCACCCAGCTGACAACTGACTTTTGACAAAGGAACCAAGAATAAATAGTGGAGAAATAATGTCCTCTTCAATAAATAGTGCTGGGAAAACTGGATACCCATATACAGAAGAATGAAACCAGACCCCTATCTCATTATATATAAAAATCTATTCAAAATGGATTAAAGACAAATGTAAGACTTGAAACTATGACTACCAGAAGAAAACATACTGGAAATGCTTTGGGACATTGGTAAGAGTAAAGATATTTGGGAAAAGACTTCAAAAACAGAGGTCAAAACGGAAAAATAAATGGGGTTATATCAAATTAAACAATTTCTGCACAGCAAAGGAAACAACCAATGGAATGAAAGAAAACTTGCAGAAATAGATAAAATATTTACAGGGTATTTATTCATCATCTGAGAAGGGATTAATACCCAGAAGAAATAGGGAACCTCACTCAACAGCAATCATCATCATCATCATCGTCTGATTTTAAAATGGGCACATGATCTGAATTACATTTCTCAAAAGAAGATGTACAAATGACCAACAAGTACATGAAAAAGTGCCCGACATCGCCAATCACTAGAGAAGCACAAAACACAATGAGATATCATCCCACTCTAGTTACAATGGCTATGATCAAAAACACAAAAAGTAAACACTGGTGATGGTGCAGACAAAGGAAAACTTGTACCCACTGTCAGCGAGAGTGTGAATTAGTACCACCATCAGGAAAACAGTATGGAGATTCCTCAAAAAATGAAAAAATTAAACTACCATGTATCCGGCAGTCCTTCCCTTCTTCTGAAGGAAGAAGGAAATGAAATGGTATGTCAAAAAAATACTGTATTGTGACATTCACTACAGTACTAGTCACAACAGCCACAATATGGAATCAACCCAAGTGTCCACCAGTGAATGAATGGATAAAGAAAACGTGATCTCCATCATGTCGGCATAGGAACTGACTTCCTCAACAAGACTCCTAAAGCACAAGAAGTAAAATCAAGAATTGATAAATGGGATGGTATCAAACTAAAAAGCTTCTTCACAGCAAAGGAAAACAATCAAGAATGTGAAGAGAGAGCCTACAGAATGGGAGAAAATCTTTACCACACGCACCTTAGATAGAGCAGTAATTCCAGGATATATAAAGGACTCCAAAATAAGAATTAAATTCTGTCATTTGCAGCAATGGGTGAGCCTGGAGGATGTTATTTTAAGTGACATAAGCCAAGCACAGAAAGGCAAATATCATTTTCATTTGTGGAGCTAAGAGCAGGTTAACTCCTCTATTCAAACCTTCTTTTCTTGAAGTTCAAATTTTCAAATTACTTCTTCCTCAACTGTGTGTGCATTAAGTAACTGAATTTTAAGGACCCTTCTCCTATTTCCATCACCAATAAGCAGAACATTGCTCATTCGCTCACCTAACAAAATTTTTCCATGAAGGAGCTGTATTTGAGAGTATGTAATGCAAAATGCAGAACCTTTCAGAAAAAAATTTACAGGACAGGAGGAGACAGACTCCCAATTCAAAAGGCAAGCAGAGTGCATGTGGGAAGCCTTCCCTGATGGACTGAGGCACAAGGACGGGCTGGGGAGTCACCGAGGCCTGGAAGATGAGCGGGATTGCAGCCACAGACAGGAAAAGGTGTGGAGTGGCTCATGAAAAGAACACCGCGATGAGGTCCCACCACAGGTTGGTGAGAAGCAGTATTTTTTTAAAAAGGGAAGTGGGTGGCTTGTACAGTCAGTTGGAATCAGGTTCTATGGGACCTTACCAGTCAGATGAAGGAGTCTATAGAGACAAAGACATCCCAGCAAAGTGGTCAGGAACGGTCTGACCACAGCCGCACTCCGGGAAGCATGGGCGGCGGGGGGAGGGGGGTAATCAGATGGCTCAAAGATGCCAAATTGGCAAAGGGACTCAGCTCTATTCACAGGACCCCATGCCCATCACCACCTGGCCTAGGCCATCACCTCTCACCCTGTAAGACTAAGCCCTCTCCACCTTAAGGGAAAGGAACCCATACTTGTAGGTTTGGGGTTGTTTTGTGTTGGGACTGGTAGTCACTGAGCTGTGGTTTACACGGGGAAATCAAGGTCTTCTATGAACAAGGAGCACACAGCACCGGGGAAGATGTTAAGAGGTGTTTGGGCCACAGCGCGCCTCCCACTGGGTCTCTCCAAGCCTCACCTACCTCACATCACGCTTCACCCTGAAGCTGAGTGATCTTTCTGAAATTCACATATGTTCTTATCATTTCCGCAGCCCCTGCTGATCTTAGGATAGAGCATAATTTCCTTAATCCAGCTCCCAGCTAGCTGGGTGGACATTGGCCATCTCTATTGGAGAGACCACTCCCTCCTTAACCCAGAATACAGATGGGAATGGTCTGCCCTGGACACAAGCCAGCTAGAGGCAGAGCTGGGGTTCAGGACCAGGTCTGAGTCCCAGCCTAGGAGCTTTCCATTCCAGCCCCCTGTCACCATGGAACCAGAGAAGGAGGGCAATTCATTCTAAGAGCAATTGGAGTGGGGAAGTGGGCGAGGGTGGTCCTGGAACAAGATGGACCTTCTTGTCTCATGATCATGTTCCTCCCCACCCAACGCATTCTGTTCCATGATTCCGATGTGATCCCTGCCTCTGACCATCCAGATCTGTCATTCACCTGGACTCTCCCCAACAGGTTTTCATCAAACTTATGGTCATTATTTCCTCAAATTTATCTTCTGTCCCGGTTACTCTCTGGGTTCCTTCTGACACTCCAGTCATACGTATATCAGGCCACCTGACATTATCTCACAGTCATTGAGCTCTGTTCACTTTTCAAAAATATTTTTTTCTCTGTGTGCTCCAGCTTGGGTAATTTCTATTGACCTGCCTTCAAATCCATCCATCTTATCTTCTGCAACATCCATACTCCTCCTAAGTCCACTTGAATGTTATTTTCAGATGCCATATTTTACAA
Organism: Xerus rutilus; assembly: GCA_028644305.1. Taxonomy (NCBI): domain Eukaryota; kingdom Metazoa; phylum Chordata; class Mammalia; order Rodentia; family Sciuridae; genus Xerus; species Xerus rutilus. The sequence goes on along the minus strand of CM053403.1, from coordinate 145,863,266 downwards.
TCTTGGAATTTTCATTTCATTTTCTTTTATAGTTTTCATTTCTTTGTCAACATTTCCCCCATCTCCTCACCCGTTTCATCCATCTTTTCCTACAGACCTTTTAATGTATTTATAACATGTTTTAAGTCCCTGTCTGCTTATTTCAACATCCGACTGGCTCATCTCTGGGCCTGCTTCTCTTGACTTTTTTCCTTTAATCATTAATTACATTTCCTTGTTTCTTTGCATCTGGTAATTTTTATTGTATAATAAACACTGTGGATGATCCAGTAGATTTTGGATCTGTGGATTTTGTCTTTTCCTCTAAAGAATGCTGAATTTTTTCCTGGCAAACAATTTAATTTCCAGTGGGCCACCTTGATTCTGAGGAAGCATGGTTTTAAATTTTACACCAGTGGCTTTGTTTGGCTTTTTTTCTCAGCTCTAGGATATAGTCCTTCATTCTGGGATTATTCCTAAGACCTGGCCCTCCTGGGAAAGGCCTAAAGTTTCTGCAAGTCTCTGAATGCAGCAGGACTTGAACTCCAGCTCCACTAGAACCAGCAGCTGCTGTGTTCTCTGGGCATCTCACCCTGCAAAAGCCCAGGTGAAGGGTCATCCCTGAAAAAGAGGGGAATTCATGCAAAGCCTCTGACTCTCCCTCCCTAGCTCCTGCATTCCAGAAAGTTTCCTACTGATTTCCACCTATCCTAGTGGCCACTTTGTTTGCAGTCTTTTGCTGAGCAGCCACAAACTGAGCACGGCCACCAAGGGACCCACTGGCCAATGTGTTTCCCTGCCTTCTCCAAGGGCCAGGTCCCCTCAGGGTTCTGCCCAGAAAGCACCATCTGGCCACCCTCCAGCCCCTTCATGCAACTCAGACTTTCAAAACTTGGTCCAGTGGTCAGATTACCATCAGCCGGAAGCTTCGAAATGTACTCAAGTTCAGAACACGTCTGTTAGGATTAAAACCCCAATTTGGCTGATCACAAGTACCCAATGCTCCATCCCAGTGGTCTGTGGCTGGAGTTGTTAAAAGATCCACACATGCTGGTTTACCTCACTGATCAAGTTCAGGCCCCTTTCGGCACTGGTTTCCCACTTTCAGCCCCACCCAACATGCCTGGACCTGTCCTCAGTGCCCCCAGGGAAGCACTTCCCCGCTGCCCCATGGATGGTAGAACAAGCTGCGCAGCAGATACCCCTGCACCCCTTCAGGACGATTCCCAGTGGTCTCACTTGGTCTGTGCAGCTAAAACCACGAGCAACACTGATCTCTAGTGCAGCACTGACCGTCCCGAAACACTCCACAGAGGGTCTGTACCTGTTTTAACCAAGGCGTCATTTACTATCCACCTCTTTCTAAAATAACAAGGAAAATGCATGGTTACAGTGTGCGGTGCGATGAAATCCAGCCGATTAACACACCTCTCACCTCACACACGAACCGTCTTTGTGTGGTAAGAACACTTAAAATCTACTCTTCACAATTTCCAAGTGCATGTCACATTACACGCGGTCACCTTGCTGTAGGCACATCTCCAAAACTGGTTTCCCTGAGCACGACTCTGCTCTTTGACCAGCACCCTGACTCCAGCTCCTGGTACCACTTTTCTTCTTTCCACATCCACGGGCTGGACGTTTTTGGATTCCATGTGTGAGTGAGACTGTACGACACTTGTCTTTCTCAGCCTGGCTCACCCCACTGAGCACAGCGTCCCACAGGTTGTCCAGGTAGTCACAGGCAACGGGGCCTCCTCACTGTCAAAGCTGAACGGCACTCCACTGCCCACGCCCACCGCATGCTCGTCCCATTCATCCAGGGATGGATGCGTGGGCCAACTCCACGTCTTGGTCATTGTGAACAGTGCTACATGGCCAGGCAACGCAGGCACCCCTCAAGACTCTGACCTCATTCCCTCATTCCCGGGTCACATGGTAGTTCAGTGTTAATATTTGGAGGAACCTCCAAATGTCTTCCATAATGACTATGCTAATTTACATTTCCATCAACCGTAGGAATCCTCACTGACAACTGTTATCTTTGGACTTTTTGATAATAGCCAAGAAAATGTGTTATTTAAAAGGGCCACTTAAATTCTCAAAACAGTGGGACAAATAAAACCTAAAACTATGAACATACAGCATTTGACTAAGGCCCACAAGGGTACAGAGTTGAAGTTGGTTTTTGTTTTTGTTTTTTTAAATTAAAGACAGTGTGTGTTCAAGACAGAAGAGCTGGACTAGGGGACACCAGCCTCCTGAGAGGTATTCCTGCTGCTGCTGCCACCATCCTGAGCACCATCTTCAACAGAGCAAAGTGGTTGTTTTATAATATATGTCATATGACATCACTCCTCTGCCACAATCTTCTACAGATTTCTTACAGCATATGAAACAAAGGACAAAGTCCCCAGGAACACCCACAAGGTCCCCAATAACCAGATTCTCTCTTAATTTCTGACTTCGGCTCTTCCTTCTCCACTTCCTGTGCCAACTACAGGCCTTCTACTCAACCCACTGCTGCCCCAGGACCTTTGCACTTGTTTCTTCTGCATGGGACAAATTTTCAACGTATCCGTGTGACCACACACTTCTTCTTGGTCTTTGCTTAAATATTACCATCTCATTGTGCCTGCCCTGACGATGCTGTTTTAAATTGCAATCAACCCCAGCCTGTCATTTCCTCTTCCCCATCCCTGCTTTATTTTAATCTACATTTTCACAATCTGACATAAAATATGTGCTTTATATATCTATCTTGTTTCTGTCTCACACTTCTAGAGTATAAGTTCCTTGAGGGGAGAGATATTTTCTGTCTCCCATTGCAGCAAATGATTTGCTGGATAAACAAATAATCTGAGTGCTTGTCTTAGTTTTTTCATCTCAGAGTTAACTGCAAAGAACAAATGAAAATACTTGTCATATGGAAATTGATGCTCAAATGGAAACACCAGTTGGGGTGGTGCTGGTGTCTGACAGCCTTTTCACTGCAAGGTACATTACAAATGCCTCCATGGCAGAGAAAACAGGGATATAACCTGCATTCAGGGCCACTGAGAGCTATTTGTCATTCAGCTGGTGCACTCGCCTGGCTGCCAGGTATCTTGACACCAGAGTTGAAGCCCAGGCATTTGTCTGGGAACCCAGCTATTGTTTTGTGTTTGTTTCTTTGCATGTAGAAAGGCAGGGGCCACACATGCCTGGCCTTCTCCATTGCATGGCCACAGGGTTGCAAAACTAGTAACGTGCAGCCTGGCCAAAGGCTGTACTGTCCAGCCACAAGATGAGCAGCCGAGAGGAGGACCACTGCATCTCTGACAGATCACATGCCCCCTCCCCAGTGCCACCGTGGCCTCGGGTTCTCCCAGATAACTGGCGCCCTCCTCCTACCTCATGTGCCTTATGAGGTAAATACAAACTCTTCCCAGTTCTTTGTCCTCAGTGACATCTAGACAAAGGTCATACTCCAAGGAAAAGGAACCCTGGGGGACAGGGGGAACCTAGAAGAGGGATAAGCAGAGTCTCCCAAGCACCAGCTTGACATGTGGGTCAGAAGCAAGATGGAAGCAGGCGCCCGCTGGGAACATCCACCCTGTCCCGACAAGGACACAGTCGCAGAACCTGGAGGAGCGTCACCACACAGAGAGGCAGCTGGAGCTGAGAGGGCGGTGGAGGAGCTTTAGGGGTATCAGAGATTCAGGCAAAAAATAAATAAATAACATTTCTTTTCCCCAAAAAGAATCTCCTGACCTCTGAGCAAGTTAGGTTCCTCCGGCCGCACCCGAGGCTGCCTTCACTCATGATGCTAGGTGTGTTTTCTAAATCTTTTCAAATTTATTTAGGACACGGTCTACTGTGGACTGTCATTCATTTTGTTCATGCTGTCATGAGTTTGGAATCCCAGCTGAGACCTGGAAGGACACGCGGTGGAGCCCACAGCAGGAGGCCGTCCATGCGCGTGCACCACTGCTGATCCAGGGCTGGGACGCAATGCCGAAACCTGCTCTTGGTCAGCTGTGACCCCAGGACCTGAGATGCCGACGACACTGCAGGAAGAAGAAAGGCATCCTGCATGACAGCCTCTCGTGATGGGGCAGTCCCTGGACTCTGCAGACATCTGAGCAGTCCGCAGAGCTCACCGCCTGCCCCTCAGCAGGGCTCAGGCACCCGTCAACTGACGCTGCTTCCCAGGGCTTCAGCGGCCACATTTCCAGTCCTCCTGGAAAAGTGCACAGCCACTGGTTTTGATTGTCTAAAAGCAAAAACAAAAACACGTACATTTTACTAGACCTAGGAAATTTCATTTATGGGAATCATTTTTATTTTTAGTACTTGATTTATACATAGCATCATTCCGTAAGAAGATTTTAAGTGACTTATAAAAATGTATATAGGAGATACATATGAGGTTAAAAAGTAAGCGGTCAGTACAGAGCTTGCCTTCTCAAAGCCCCGGGTATTTGGCTGCCATAATGGCAGATGGAACATTCCAGCGACTCTACCTATGAACCTTGCAATGCAGGCAGAACGCCCTGATGACAGTGCCTTGCCACCCGTACACCCACTTGCCATGTGCAGCTGCAGCACAAGCAGCAGTGCAGGTGAGGCCACCCAGCTGCCCACCTTCGCTGGGGACGCGACCCTGAGGAGCCTCCTCATTTCTCGCCTGCTTTTCCTTTTTCATGGCGTAAGAATTTGAAAGCCACTCCAGGCTCCGTCCTCCGCTCCCACGGGAGTCGGTTCTAATGCTGGGCCGCAGAGGCTCAGGACTCGAACCTATGTGGCAGCAGGTCCCCTGGTCACCAGTTCTGGGTAGTAACAAGACAGAAGATGGCCGCTGTCCAGGCTGGGCTTCGCCCCCAAAATACCCCTGCCACTTGACCCTGGGAAGCTTTTCTTCTTACCCCAATATCAGCTGGGGCAATCTGCTGCTATGACTGTATTTTCAACTGGCCAAATGATTATAAATCTCAATAATTTGATCAAATCTCCTAGGGGAAATGGTCATTCAGAGGCTTCCATCACAGGGTAGTGGCCCTTTGGCTTCAGCAGCTGTCCACAGTGAAAACTTCCACACACAAGTACACTTCAACCGCACTCACACATGGAGCAAGAGTCAGTTCGGGAACACTGAGCATTACTCCGCTTTCCTGATCAGACTAGCTCCCAGGGTGTTCGACAGTTCGTAAGGGGAGTTTCCTGTTACAGGAATATTCGAGTTCACAAAAGGAAGCCTGCCTTTGAATGCAACTGCCCCTCAGTACCCATAAGGGAATGGATCCAAGGCCCTTGCAGCCCCGAGATACTCAAATCTAAAGATGCTCAAGCCCCTTACATAAAATGGCAAAGTATTTGCATATAACCTCATGCACAGGCTCCCAGATACTTGTAAGTCATCTCTAAACTACTTATAATACGTAATGTAATATAAATGTTATATAGATAGTTGTTATTACAGAAGCGGCCATCTTCTGTCTTGTTCCTACCCAGATCTGGTTGTATTGTTTAGGGAATAATGGCAAGAAAAAAATGTCCATGTTCAGAACAGAAGCAATTTTTTAAAAATATATTTTTCCATCCACGGTTGGTTGAATCCATGGATATAGAACCTAGAGATACACAGGGCCAACTAAATCTTGTAGTCTCTAGTAAAATAACGGATCGCAGCAGTTATTAGTACAGGCTGTTACCTTCACCAAAAGAGCAAGAACCAGTTATTAAACGCCTCCTGAATGACATACACTTCCATTTATGGGCTGTGATCAGGCTTCTAACTCCCAATTTGTGGAAAACACAGAAAACGGAAGAAGGTGATCATTCAATTCAGACTGAAGGAAATGTACAAAGCAAATTAGCCGATTTTTTAAACAAATAAATTCTGAGAAAGAGAGAGGTAAATTTACAGATTAAAAGAGACTAAATATTTATATCAATCAACCGCAATGTAAGGACATTATTTGGATCCTGATTCAAATGAACAGTTAAACAATATTCTCATAAATATGAGCCAGGAAATATGAGAAAATAGGGAAATAAAGACTTACTGAATATTGGATGATATTAATGAACAATAAAAAATATTAGGTACTATAAAACTCATTCTTTTGTTTTAAGAGGTCAATATCCCTCTTTTAAGAGGCATCTTTTAAAGATATATACCAAAATATTCACAGATGAACGGGCATGGGGTGGGGAGCAATACAGAGGAGCCACAGCCGAGCCTGTGGAGGCCCAGCGCAGCAGCTTTGCTGCCATCCCGTCCCCACTTGTACACACACTGGACATTCTTCACAATAAAGAAGTAAAACATTTTTAGAAACTCAACTAGAGAAATACTATTGATAGGAAATTCCCTAATGGGCATCTAGTCCATCAGTTGTTTTAGATATAAAGCAACTACCTTCTAGGCTGAGCCAGAGCCCCCAGAGACAGACAGTGGCAGGGGCAGTGGGTCGTGGACCAAATGACCCCTGGAGGGCAGTGTGACAAGCAGCTCATAAAGCACTCCTACTGTCCCCTCCAAAAGTACTGGCAGCAGCACTACCAATGGCCTTCAGGACATGGGTGTCCTCTTTAAAAGTGCCCTGAACAGAAGTTTCCTCCTGGTTCTAGAATCAGGAGTTTTTATTTCCCCAAGCAGCTACATTTTCAGGATCACTAAGTAAAAGTTGAAACCAGTCAACACTTTCGCCACTGGGATGGCCGTTACAAACAAAAGAAGAACCAAGTAACAGGGCTGGCGAAGCCGTGGAGAAGCTGGTGCCCTTGTTCTCTGCTGGTGGGAACTGAGGGTAGCCATTGTGGACGATGGTGTGATGGCTGCCGAGGAGTGGAACACAGGGTCACCACGTGGTCCAGCAACCCCACTCCCGGCCACGTTCACCAAAAGCCTGGAAAGCCAGGACTGGAAGAGACAGCGGTGTTCACAGCAGCCTTGCCCACAACAGCCCAAAGAGGAAGCAACCCAGGTGCCTCAAGGGACAAAGGACAGATGAAATGCAGTCCACACACAGTGGAATGTTCCTCAGCCAGAGAAGGAGGGGACTCTAACGCGCCTACAGTGTGGATAAACCTGGAGGACACTGCGCGTAAAATAAGCCAAGCACAAAACGGAGAGTGGGGAGTGGTTCCACTCACAGGAGGCACCTGAGTGGTGGAGTTCACAGAGACAGACAGGAGAATGGGGGCGACCAGGTGCTGGAGGAGGGGGATCAAGGGGTAAGAGGGTCAGTTAGCGAAGGTTCAGTTGGTGAGGATTAAAAAAAGTCAGAGAGACAGATGGTGGTGATGGTTACGCAAGAACTGAGCTGCACACCTAAAAATGACCAAAGTGGCAAATTTTATACTGAAATAAAAAATAAATTCAACCTTACAACAAAACTGATCTTTCTTCATGTTGCTGCTAGGAATCTTAGAGCTAAATTTCTAAATTTGTGGTCAACTTTTATAAATTATATATGATTATGGCCCACACTCTTTGTACATTTTATTTCACTTATTTTTCTTTGCTCTAATATTGACCAAATTCTAATATATGCTATTTTTTGTGGTTTGTAGACTTTTTAAATTTTCCTTTAATCCATTTTATCACAAGGCCCAAGATAAATAGTTGGGAAGAGTAAGAGCAAGAAAAACAATATTATGTTTCATATTATCTGTATTTGATTCACATTGCTCAGAATTTTTCTTAAAAACACTATTTGGGTTAATTTGAACAATGAGTAAACGTTTTCATTTTCCTGTTCTCCATACCCCATGTTTCTTTTCCAAAATAATTTAATTAACAGAGAAGCAGTACAAAGATAATTGATTTTTTTCCCCTGCATGTCCTATTGAGCATATTTTCTCAGAAATTTAAGAAATGTCTGGACACATTTGTAAAGTACATTAAATAAACCTTTTTTTATTTTCAAAACTTTCAAAAGTAAAGGTTGGTTGAGTGGTGGTCACTCTACAGGTATTGTGACAGTGAAAACATCGGCCACACCTGGCCATCGTTATGGCTGAGGCCGAAAGGGAAATACGGATATTTTCTGAGCCCTAATCTAATCAGACCAGTGGGAAGAGTGGATTCAGCAGAACCGTGATAGCAGGACCCACCAGCACGCAAGTAGTCCTCAGCTCACGCTGTCTGTCGCTCCCCAGAGTACCAGCTTATAGGACCCGTCTGGCATTATGAGGGAGAGGTGCTGGATCCAGGGGGTCTGACTGCAGCTGGGCTCCCTTTCCAGGGCCTTGATCACAGATGGCCTGACAGGGGACCCGGATGAGCGCGCGCCAACAGCACCCATCTCAGTGCACTCCTCCCCCTGCTATGGCTGGGGCTGTCCCTCAGCACCCTCAGACCACCACTTCACAAGGCACATGGTCTCCTGATTCACAGATGGGGCAATAATTCTAGAGTCACACCAAGACACCTCTGACTTGGACAACCTCCAGGAATTCACAGCTCTTGTGGGCTTCTGCACAACTGCTTCCTGGGGAGGGCTTGATTTCTGGCTCTTATTTGCATCCCAAGGGGTTGAGTATGTGGGCACATGAGGTGGCACTTTACCAAAGCTTACTTAGCTCGCCCTGCCTGACAGGCTCACCTCCATCCTTGCAGCCCAGGACCCGCCCTCATCTCCACCTTCCCCACCCAACCCACTTGGCCTGCCCTCCCCAGCCAACAAGTTCTTTCCCAGGTCAGCACTGGGACAAGGCGGTGACACCATCCCCACTGGTGCCACACATGTCAGAAGGGGATGTCAGCATGCATTGACCCACTCTGAGACCAATCCTTCAGCAAGGGCCTCTTCCCCTTCCCTATGTCACCTGACCTCACCACACCCAATGAGACAATGGAAGTTGAAAAAGACATAAGAAATAAAATGTGCCTTACAACATGTCTCCAGTGACCAGCTACTGTCCCCTGGAGGTGCTTCACACCACCCTGCAAGAAGGCCTATTTCTGTGCTTCTCCATCTAAGAAGTTCACACCCGTCAGCAGCCTGCTGGTCTAACAGCCTCCTGAATATAGATTGTTCGGTTAATTATAAACACATTTCAAAGTCATTCTTCCTGGCCTTTTTCCTGGAATGGGTGACTGCCACTCCTCGGCTCACAGAATGGGCCTCAATAGTTTTCAGTCAAGGTTCAGGGAGAAATACGCCACACCGGGATTCGATTATTTACCAACATCATGTTGGAGGCAAGCCAGTGAGACACCAATACATTTTCCTTTGAAGTCTGACATATTGCCTGCTGCTTCCAAGGCTGTTTTCTTGGCTGGCAGACAAATAACTGGGGCTGTTTCAAAAATCACCTCCAATTCAAGTCAGGGGAAAAAATTGTTCTTGTGATTGGCTCATCTCACAGACATTGATCTCATTCTCTGTGAGGGACCGAGGGTGAGCCCCCAGTGTGGGGGGCGTCTCTGAGAATCTGACAGCCGCTGGCCCCCACTCTGCAGCCGGTCCTTCAGCAGTTACTCAGGCCCAGCCTGAAGCATCCAAGGCTCCCGGGCAGCTGACAGCCGTGCCATGGGCATCATGCGGTCCCTGATGGCTTGTACTGGCTCTAGACCCCTTGTCTGAAGGGACCCAAGGGGACCTGACACAGAAGAAAGGTTTCACAATGGTTTGAGGTCACAGATACATTACTGTCAGGCTACTGGAAGGCCAAAGACCCAGGACAACCCAGAGAATTCACTGAGGGGCTGCAGCTACCATACTTGGTATCACTTCGGAACATGCGGGCTCTCCTGCGGAATTGTACCTCCAACCAAACGGCCTGCGTGGGGGTTTCTGACCTCCACAGGGTAAAAGAATTTTGAATTAGAAGCAATGTTTTGTTTTTGTTTTTGTTTTAAAAAGAAATTTTAGCATTCTGAAACATAAGTAAAATTAATTGAGAAGAAAGGAACTTAAAAGCTATTTTGTCCCACTAAGTGATTGCTCTAACATTTAAACACTTGGGGTGGTAGGAAGTTCATAATTCCATATCACTAGCCAGTCTTAGTATAATATTAAAATTTCAAGTGTACAGTCAGATACATTCTCTATTCTTATTAAAGGGCCATGAATCAAGCTTCTTTATAAATATGAATTAACTTTTAATCTGAAGTCATTCAGAAAGAGCATAGCAATATTTACTGAATAAAGTTAAAGTTAGCCTAGCTATGAGTATTGATGCTACATTACATACAATCAGAGTCTACTGCATTCCAGCTTTTTCATTCATTTACTGCATTTTATGTATCCTTGTGCATCATTTTCCACGTTCTACTTTGCTCGGAACGTATTTAGTTTTCTTTGTGCAATATTGTATAACTCGCAGTTGCGTTGTATACCAGTTAGCTGCCTGAAGCTTTCCAGGTTTATACCTCATTATTTCAACATGATTTTTTTTTTTTGTACCAGGGATTGAATCCAGGGTGCTCAACCACTAAGCCATATCCTCAGCCTTTTTTATGTTTTATTTTGAGACAGGATCTCGCTAAGTTGCCTAGGGCCTTGCTAGGTTGCTGAGGCTGCCTTTGAACTCACAATCCTCCTGCCTCAGCTTCCAGAGCCACTGGGATTACAGACATACCACACCATGTTCGGCTCAACATAATTTTAATAGCACCCTTTCACTCTCAAAAGTATCCTAAGTTAGATGACAAATTTATGTTCAAGGGTTATACTTCAAAGTTTTAAATATTTTATCTTGTTTTCTTTAATTGTGCTAAAAACTCCACAATTTAAGATTGGAATCCCTTGTCCTTCACTTCCCACCTTCTCAGTTAGTAAGATTTATCTTATTTTGAAATGATTAATCTTGACTGTGGAATATTTTTAATAAGATGAGTAGCTGCTCTGTGCTGGAGAAGCACCCCCACAGAGTGGCTCCAGCCTGGCTCTCCATGCGGACCGAGTGGCCCACCAACGAGGACTGTCACTTTCATTAAGACATTGAGAGCCACAGAGAATCCTCCCAAGACAGGCACAGCATGTAGAGGAAAGATGTTCTCCCCCAGGGGAAGCATTCTCTGTACTTGACCATGCTTCTTTAATGGCTGGGTGCCTCAGTTTCTCTACCACAGAACAGCACAGTAACGCCCACTTCACGGGGCTGACAGACGGAAGAAAAGGGATGATGGCACAGGGCACTCTCAGCCACCAGGAACAAAGACATTAGCCAACAGCAACATGCTCAGTACTGCTTTCACAGTGTGCAAGGAAAGTCCCCCGCTGACTTGAAAGGGAGCCCCCCAAGAAGACAGGGAAGCCCACAGGAGGCCAGGGTCTGGCCATGGGTGCCATTGGCGCTGTCCCAAAGTACAAGGAGGGACAGAGCAACAAGGGAGGCAAAGAGCTTGGGTGGCAGGAAAACAAGACCCGGGAAAAGTGCTCACCAATGACTACAAAAGAAGGCCCGAACAGCTGAACGTCTTGAGTTAAAAATAATCTGTGAAAACCGTACACCAGCAAGAGTTTTGAAGGAACCACTGATGTGTTCTCTGATGGCTTGATGTAACAAACAGCACACTTATGTGTCTTTATGCTGGGATGAGCCTGGATCCCTCACACTGCCTACCCTCCTTTACATTCTCCTCTCATCTAAAAGCCTAACTGTAGCTCAGTGGTCAACTGCAGAGCGGATCAAACTTAAAAGTTCCTATTTAGACAGCGTTCATAAGGTACATTCGAATGATTACCCACTAGGTAATGAAATCATACTTGGTAAGAGTACTTTGGCATTAACTACGGAGACCTCCAAGGCTGAAGGATGAGTGTGGATGAGTATGAAGAACCACGGTGCTCTGGTTAGCTCGCGGGCAGGGAGATGTGAGACACACGCCTGTACGTTAATACTTGCTACTCAAATCAAATGAGGAGAAACCATAATCATTGTAGGAGACGTCACTCCAAACAGTGCTTTCCCGGCAAAAGCTGCATCTCAAGAGTCCTTCAGAGCACTCTGGGAATGCATGGGGTTTACAAATCAATCAGCTAAATTGCCTTGGCAGGGAATCATGCTTTTGTGTATGGGCTGAAAGGCATTGCTGAATTTGCTAGGCCCTCCTGGTGAACTTTCTAGAAGAGTCTACCTAAGCCCTATGGCTTTGCAAGGTGCTGGCAGGATGAAATGCCAAATGTATCTCAAAGAGTCAAATGCTGTGTTCATCTGGACTTTACGGTGCATCTATAAACAACCCAAAAGGACAGAAGTACTCTTTAAAAGCCATCCACTCCCTCACTCCACTGTAGGCCAGGTGGACAGCGATATAAAAAGAGAACGATCCTGGAAACATGAACATGAAATGCTTGCATATGCTTAGCCAAAATAGGGACCTTAATTTAAGCATCTGCAAGAGCCAAACTGCAATTCTAAAGAAGGAATTCTTAGATGTCAAATGTATTCTATTTTATGGTCTGCATAATCCTGTCCTTTACATACTGTTAACTGTAGGAATTCTGTGCATGATTCGGCTCTTCTCAAACCACATATGGCCATTCACAGTGACCTCCCCAGGGCCTCTCCACCCGGAGAGCCTCTGGTCCTGGAGAGAGGAGGCAGAGCAAAGGGCTCAGAGCTGGAAAAGCCCAGTGCTCAGCCAGCAGCCGTGCCATCAGGAAGACAGAGGGCCTGGGGCTAAGTTGCTGCCCAAAGTCAAAAGATGATTGCTGCGGGTTAGGATTTTTAGGAAGTCTCTATAAAGCAAATTGGTCACCAAAAAGCAGAAGAAATCTTGCTATAGAACTTAATTCCTTGATATTTCCAGATCTATAGTTACAACAAGTTATCAGCCTGTCTTCCAGGAGGGAGTTTCCACCAATAGAAGCTCCTAGACAGGTCAGTGTCCCTTCACATTCCCCAGCAAGACACAGAACCTCATTTCTAACATGTCTGGGGTTGGCAAATCTGAGAGACTTAAAAAAAATCATCAAAAGAACACCCTGAACATTGACATATATGACATTTGTGTCCCATGGTAACAGACACTGATAAGATAGGAAAGTGAGGAAATCAGGCATTTCCACATATGTCAGAGTGTCCATCATGGCTTCTACAAAGTCAGACTATCCATTTAGATTCTGCATGTAATGATTTTTAATCACTGATCAGCACATTTTAAAAGGTGATTGCCCATCCAGGAGGGATCTGTTGACAGTTAGGTGGCATTAGGCCCTGCTTCACAGTTCTCCCACAGTTCATGCTCACCAGGTCTGACTCCATCTCAGGGATTAGGGAACATTCTATTCTGAATGTGCTCATTTAGGGACTGGGCTGTTTTGAAGCCAATCTCCAGGTCAAACACACTTTAATACCTTAAAACAGTTGTGTGCCCTGTAGGACACCCAAGATCAGAGTGGGACAGAAGTTAGAGGAGGCATGAAGTCAGGGGACTTCCAGATTTTAGAACTGGAGAAGTCACAGAACCTGTCTGAAGGCTGAGACTGTGGATTTCCAACTGGATTCCAGGGGACAGAGGTGTCATCCCCAAGAACCCCCAAGACACTGTTGGAAAGAAGAGGAGGGGGGCCAGAAAGACACAAGGAAGCCAGTGTGAACAGGGAAGGAAGAGAGAGAGAAGTGAGGGAGAGAGGAACAAAAAGCACAGGATGCAGAGTTATTTTGAAGGAAACACAGGAGACGCGGGAGGCGAGGAAACATGGGTCTAGAGGGACTTTGCCAAAAGGGGTAGAATCTCACTGGAAAGTTCTGCTCAGCCCATACATGTACATTGTGGGTGTGCAGTCAGGGACTGGACTTTGTTCTGCTTAAACCATATCACATTAATGTTTTCTCCTAAACAATCTTCTTACCAGGCACAGTGGCGCACACCTATAATCCCAGCGGCTCGGGAGGCAGAGGCAGGAGGATCTTGAGTTCAAAGTCAGCCTCAGCAAAAGTGAGGCACTGAGCAACTCAGTGAGGCCCTGTTTCTAAATAAATACAAAATAGGGCAGGGGATGTAGCTCAGTGGTCAAGTGCCCCTGAATTCAATTCCCAGTACCCCTCTCCCTAAAATATGTTCTCAACTGATAGAGAAGAGTTCATTCAATTAAATTGATTTTTGTGGAATAACAACTTAAAACTACTTGAATCCCAGCCTTTGACAAAGTTATCCATGGGGGGGCGGGGAACCCCTCCTCACAAAGAAAATCTCAAACACTAAATTAGGTTAATTCACAGTGTGGACGAAAGAAATAGCAAATACACAGTTTGATATTTGGGTTGTTGAAGTGAGAAGAGAAAGCACACTCTATTCCATAGAATAAGCATTCCCAATCCCAGAAATTACTAAGAACTTGAGAGTGTTCTTGGCTGTAAGGACTTGTAAACATCTAGAAGAGCCCAGATTTTGAAGCCCCGAGGACACTTGCTGAAACTAAGAAAGTTGGCAGTGGGCTTGCACACAATTTGGGTTTTCTTTCAGAGTTGATATCTTACCAAATACAGCCATCTGTGTTCCCTCTGGGAAAGGCTCCACTGTCCTGTTGCCATTGACGTGATGCTTGGCTAGAGAAAGAAAGAAATGCAAGTTCAAGTGTAAAGTTCTACACACTTACTAACACATGTCATTAAATGTGTCAATGAGCCTATTTCTCATTTTGACTTAGAAGCACACCAAAGCTTACCCTCTCCAGAGACTTTTGATTATCTTGTTTTTAATCTTAGTCACAGCAGAGCCTAGACATCCTGCAGTCCAGGGAAGGCATTTTGCAAATAAGCATGCCGAAGTCTAAGCTCCTGCAGGGCTGGACAGTCTACAAGTGCCTGACCCCTGGCCAGAGGGTCCCCAGGGCGCCTGGTTTCCCGCTGACAACTCTTAACAATCAGAAGGTTGTCACGATCTGTATTTAAGTGAGATGTAAAATGAGCATGGTAACATTTAGCCTAATTTTTTCAGGAAACGTAATAGCAGGACATGTCATCTCACTACAAATCAAGCTCTGTTCCAGGCAGCCAGACATTACCAGTCTTCTTAAGGGCCAAGTGGACAGATATTTCCATGCCTCTCACTGTCCCTTCGTCCCCCTGGTCCCCACCACCAACCATGCTTCCTGTACTGATGCATATCAAGGACTGACTTAGAAATAGAACGGGATCAGACTAGAGGTTTCCAGCATTAACTTGTTCTCATGATCCCAAACAGACAGAGAATATTGGAGTGCCTCCATCTAGGAGGATTTTAATAGTATCCTCTGCTTCTTGAATATGAGCATATAGGTAGAAAATACAGGAGAGGAACGGCTACACTGCTTTGGCACACGCCTTGCGGTTTAAAGGGTCACCTTAGGCTTGCTGAGCTACAGCAAAGGGCTCGGCACCAAAGTGAGGCTCCTGGGGAGTATGTCGTGGCTGCTGCCCTGAAGACAACAGTTACCTCAAGAGGTACACATTTCAAAATCGAACATGACAAGAAGCTTATGATTCAGCACCAAGTCCTGGGGTGTGGACTGGGGAATGGGAGGAGCTCTTGGGGAGGGAGCAGGCTGGGGAGTGGGTACAGGAGATGTGAGGAGAGCCACTCAGGTAGGAGACAGAGAGCTGAGGCAGGTGGGAGTGGGACAGGACGTGAATAAGGGCCAGGGAATAGGCTAGCCTGGCTGTGGTGCAGGGTTACGCTGTGCAGAGAGTGACCAAGGATGCATCCAGGCATCCAAGGATGCACAGCCCACGAGAGGCCTCGATCCCCATCCAAACCCATGGGCAACCCTCCTCAGCTCTGCACAGGTGCTTTGGACCTGCAGGCTCGGTTCGTACACCCCTCAGGACTCTACCAGATCTTCAGGCACTTCTACAGCTTCCTTATGAGGAACTGTGGTGTGATCCTAAGAACAGGGAGCCCCAGGGAAAAGGAAAGCTGTAGTGCAGGGTTCAGAGTGCAAGCCAGCAGGCTGCACGGCCTTCCTGAGGTCCTCGGCCACGGTTGGGCATGGTACAGACTTATGATGGAAGGTCCCAGGTGACCTTGTCAGGCACTCACTAATGCGGTTAGGACCACTATTACTGGACCCCAAGGAACATGAGCAGCCGTGCGGAGGTCCAAGTTCCACTCTCTGGTTAGATCCCCACAGCACCCACCAGTAGTTCTGAAAGGGTCCACTCAGCAGTTGGGACCCATTCAACCCCTCTAATCCACCACGCCCACTTGTAAGAATTGAACCTAAAAAAGATGCAGGAAGGAAAAAAGGTGCCACATGCAACAATATTCATTTGAAATCTCACTTGTAGTAATGAAATCTTAAAATCAACTAAATGCTCAAAAATTGCCATTCATGATTTATCAAATGAATGGAATACTACACGACATATTTTTTTAAATACCACCCTGAAAGCTCTGTAGAAATGAAGGAAGATGTTTGGGATACTGGTAAAGTAAAATAACTCTATTATACCTTCTATGTAGATTATAATGAGAACTAAATGAAATATGAATGACATGAGAAAAGATGGGCAGAAAAACATGTAAAACAAAAACAGAAAGATTGCGCAAGGTATTCACTTTTATTTTTATTCATTTCCTTTGTCACTGGTAGGTTATTTACTTATTGTCCAGGCCAAAATGTGTTTAAATTTTAAAAATCAACAAAGCCATAGACTTCTACATTCTCTCCCAGGAGCTGGTTTCTCAGGACAGTCGAGGATTTTCTATGGCCCAGGTGAGACACTGCCCGTGGACATCAAAAAGTGCAGCCCCTCTGACACCTCCTGTGGGCCACCAGGACGGCCCGCGGGCACCCTCCACTGCAGAGCTGAGTCTCTTCCCGCACACCTGCGCTGGGGGCAGGCCCACCACCTCTTCCTCCCTTCCATCCCTGCCCTTCTCGCCCCTTCACTGCCCACACCTGAGCCACTCCCAATCCCGGCTAATTTCACCTCCCACACATCTGTGGGGTCCCCTACTTCTCCTCTTCACCACCCAAACCACCCTTGTCCTGCTACCATGGTCTCCTTGTCAGGGCCTTCCAGCCTTTCCAGATCCCTTCTCCAACTCTCTTCTCAAAGCAGTCGGCTTCCCGCTGCTCCTAGGCTCCGAACTCTTCAGCACGGCTTCCAGGACCTGCATGAACTGATATCACCTGGGTCCCTCATCCTTCTCCTACTGTCTCCTGAACCCTTGGGACCAAGGTTCTATCCTCTGCATGCTCGCCATGGCTGCACTTTACACTCATGTCACTATCTGGACAAAGACCATACCTGTGAGGGAACTGTAAGCTCAGGGAAGGCCTGGTTCTTCCTGTGGCTCGTTCTAGGACCTAGGATCCGAGCTGGTACCCACAGGGAGCAGGTGTGCAGTAAGCATTTGTTAATAAATGAGGCCAATGGTATTTAGAAGTCTCTCTTCAGCCAGTATGAAAGATCTACTTGACGTAGTGAAAATGTACACAGCAGTGTCGCTTGCTGACAGGATGCGTTCCGAGAGACGGTCAGTAAGTGGTTTCCATCACTGTGTGAACATCGCAGAGTGCACTTACACAGACCAAGACAGCGATGATGTCCTCAGCAGTTTCATCTTACGAGCTCACCACTGTATGTGCAGTCTGTTGCCACTCAAAGTTTGTATGTTGCATGTGACTAGATGCAATGTGTCTTTATATGTACAAGCATCTCTTATAAAAATGAACATTGAAAATGGGCACTTGGAAATAGTCTCTCAGCCAGGTGGAGACCAAGGAGTCCCCCATCCATCCCTTAAATGCCCCACCTGCTCCCTTCCCATTCACCCACTCTCTGCTGAGGAGTGGGTGGTGGAGGTGGAGGTGGGAGGAGGGAAATGCTCACGCTGGGGTGGAAGGAGCTTTGTCAGCTTCCCCCTCCTCACTGAGGAGGTTCTTATCCAGAGTGAAGGTCCTGTAAATTCGTGTTTACACTTTCTTCTGAAGCACAGATGAGTCTTCCATCGGCCCAGTGGCAGCAGGCTCCGTATTAGCAAGCCAGTGACAGCCTGGACTCTGGGACAAGATCGCCTGACTTGGAACCTCTCCCACCCTGGGCTATGTGGCCTTGTCTTAGTCATATAACTTTCTGTGCCTCTGTTTCCTCATTGTGAGCATTTCTTCATTGTCTATTTCCTCATTTGTACCTACCTTGTGAGTGGTTTTGTGAATTAAATGATTTAGACATGTAAGGGCCACACACAGCAAAGGCTCATCTGTGTGTGAACTTTTTGTTCACAGCAAGATCTAAGTCAGGGATGGCACAGCCGCCTCTATATCCATGCTAGACATCACTGATCAACCACAATGTTCTCTCACTATCCCCAAACGCGACCACAAAATCCTTCCTCAACATAACACCCCACAGAGCCTCTTGCCATTTAGGGACAAAAAATGACATGAAATCATCTCATCACTCCTGGTCTAACTGAGAAAAACGGAAAGAAGGTACAAAGGAAGAAGCCCTTCCCTTCTCATTTCTGCATGACATGTTGCAGTAAACTCTTCCAAGACCCTCTGACATACCACACAGCGGCGCCCCCTCATCCATGGGCACAGGCCCCAGGTGGATGCCTGAAGCAGCAGACAGCAGTGGACCCTGAAGATCCCAGGGTCCACTGGGATCTTCCTCCTGTACACACTGCAGGGCGCCACAGAGCACCACCTGTCCTTCTGTGTTTCATGGCCTCGCGCCCTTTGCACCTCTACTCACACACTCGGGGGCAGGAATAAGCACAGCACTGCAATACCACAGCAGCCAGTCTTATAACCCAGATGGCTGCTAAGGAACCAAAGAGTAGCAAGTATATACAGCTGGACACACTGGACAAAGGGACAATACATGCCCAGGGCAAGACAGAGCAGGATGGTGGCACTCAGCACAGCACACAATTTAAAACTAATAAATTGTTAATTTCTGTAATTTTTCATCTAATATTTTTAGACCATAGTTGATCAAGTAACTAAAACCTTGAAAAGTGAGACTTTGGATAAGAGGGGATCACTATAGACAGCTGTAGGGATAAAAGAACGAGGAGACTCTGAGGGCTACCTTCCACTCGGAAAGAATGGCAAGTTCTTTAAAGTCCAGCAATGGCACTTCTAATCCTGGAAACCAAGGCTGAATCTCTCAGGCATTTTCCCATTGAAATTCTAAGGCAAGTACTTGAGGGCCAAAGATCCAGGATCCTTTAAATCCATTATGTAGGTTAAGTAAGATTTAGGAGAAGGGTGGGCATATGTAAATGCCAGCATTTATATAAATTTCTGTTTCAGAATTAATGACATTCTTTATCACAGAAGCAATCACATTTACTAAACAGAAAAGTGATTTAGTAAATTCAGTAGCTGGGTCCTAACTATTGATTGCCAGCAGGGTATGAAATAAAGAGAGGAGGGTCTGACAGGCAGGGACATCTGCTGTCCAGTCACTGCGGGGGATGCCTCCAATCTGACTGGCCGGGTGCATGTCCCTGGCCCTGCTCTCTGCTCCCTGGGGGCACATCCCAAAGCCACATGCTCCAAGAGGACAACCTCTGATGATGATGTGTCCTCCGTCAAGGTCATACGAGGACAAGGAATATATTTCCATTTATCTTGAAAGCGTAGTGCTTGAGGAGCAGAAAGGGTAATTAGAGCAAGACCGGGTCAACTTCAGTAGAGATTCTGAAGGGGACTCGGGGGACATGCTCAAAAGCTTTAGAAAATGGCACTGATATCGCTTTCTCTTTTGTTTTGTGCATATCCAACATGCTTGAAATTTTAAAACTGTTTCTTTCCTTCAAAAAGGTACAGTACAGGGAGAGGGAGCAGGGAGGACAGGAAAGAGTAGGGAGAGGATGGATGGGCTCAATCGCAGCAGATGCATGTGTGGCAACCCCACAGAGAAGCCCATTAATCTGTACAATTAATATGTATTAATAGTTCTTAGAAAATTTTTAAACAATGTAGTAGGACTACACAATAATGTACCTGCAGTAATTCAAATTCAGGCATAAATTACCCAGCCATAAGCTCCCTGTCCTATGCTCAAACTGTGTTGGCTAAAATTCTTATCTTCTGGGTGGGGAGTTGGGCAAAAAGCAGGGAAGGGTGGGTGGGGATTGGAGAGTAGGTCCCAGACCCTCAGCCTTTGCCTATGGTCCAGGCTCCTCTTGACTGGGCACCAAGGGGCACCACCAATCATTCAGGCTGCTACTGAGCTTATCAGTGTTGACTGGTGGTCTCATGGGACTGGGGCTATTTAGTTCACTGGCATGGTAATAAAAATCTGTCACTCCTCAAACAGAATATGGTCTTCCAATCCCTCTCATTATCCGTTTCTTTGAAGCTCTTTTTACAGCTCACAAAATCAAGGCATCTCAGTACAAGTCAGACTGGAACTAAGAGGGGTTCCCATGTGGCCCCTAAGACCTCATCTTGGACCCCCTGCCTCTTGCATCTCCAGGGGAGGGTCCCTCAAGAACCCTGACCAGCCCTTGCCCCAGGTGTCCTCCACAGCATGACGGAGCATTTGAATGACACTCAGCTATGGGCAGGGGTCCTGGAAGAGCAGGGGAATGCTTGTTACACATGCCCAGAGGCATGTGGTTCTGGTTTTGTCCCTCACTGTTCCTTTAATTGGAAGCTACGGCATTTTAAGGGGGAAGGTTAACCAAAAAAGTAAATGGACACAGTTCTGTGACAGAGTATTATTTAGTAATTTCTAAGGAACAATCATAAATAACTTTTCCATAGCATCAGGAAATGGTAATAATATAATGTAAAGTAGGAAAAAACTTTTTTAAAAAGTATCCTACTTAACTAAGTGAAGAATGAAGACACAGGGAAAAGACTAGAAGGAAACATGGTGAAAATGTAATAGCAGCCACTTCTCCTTGCTGATTCATGGGGAATTTTTCCTTTTTTTTTTTTTTTGCGGTGCTGGAGATTGAACTCAGGGCCTCACACATGCTAGGCAAGCACTTTAACCACTGAGCCACATCCTCATCCTATGTGCTCCCTTTTTTTTTTTTTCTTGAGTACATATTTCTTTGGCAATCAGTAAACCAGAAAGGGGGAAAGGAAAAAAGAAAAGCAACATTGAGAAAGAAGAAAGCGAGTCCCCACCAGGTGCCTCTTTGAGCTGTACATGTCTAATGTTCTCTGACTCTCCAGTCCGTTTTCTGAGTAGAAAGAACAAGAGAAGCAGCAAACTGCTCTGACATGG
>CM053403.1:145698111-145841661 GCA_028644305.1 Xerus rutilus | reverse complement strand
AGAAGTAGGTGGCCCTTCCCACATGCTTCTGGGCATCTGACTTCCAGAAGGGTAGGGACATGGGTACAGAGCCGTCTGTCATCTTCCTTGAATATGTGCACAAGCATCACTTATTCCTTGGACCAATTCCCTAATGAGTAACTGGAGCATTCCTGAACAATGAGAGCCATATCTGAAAATACCAAACACAGGAGAGGCAGAGGTGGGAGGCTTCCTTGGAGCCCACCCTGGGGGTCCAAATGGTGTCTCTGCAAAAGCATCCAGCTTCCCAAAAGACATGGGGTGAAGGGGGTCCAAGGCAGGCTAAATGTTTCTCCTGGGCTGAGTCTTTGCATGTCTTTGGGGGCACCTGATTAAGGACTTACAGTTCTGGAGATGCAGAAGACAACCATGACCTGGCAAACCTTAGCTATTAAGGGATTTTGGTACAGGCCCTGCAGAAAATCTGATCTTGAGCAGAATAAGGTCTACCAATCTCTTAGTGCTAAGAGTCAATCACAATAATGTCTATTTCTATCACTTTCTCTTTCTAAAAGGATGATAGCTCAAAATGTAAACTATTGGAAAGATTTCTGGGGAGGACATAAGGTTGCACAGGCAAGTCACAAACTTAAACATGAGTCACACTCAAGAGCATGCTTATAAGAAAGAGATCTGGGAACCAAGTTCATTCTCCCAGGAACACACTAGTATTAAGTGGTGAGCTAGCCTACAAGGGCCCACTCAGTCTTCTATAACAAGTATCAAATATAACTCTTCCTTGAGATTCTGACCACCATTTATGAAATACTGCTTCAGTAAGAAAAATACATTCTAAGTTCTACCTGTAGCATCAAGAAGACACTTTTCATAGTGGTCATGTTGGGTGCAAGCTTAAGAGAGGAAAATAAAGGACTGCCCTTCTTTTCCAAGCTGTACAACTATGAGCCTGACTGTAGAAAGAAATTTCCACACTGTTCCACTCAGCCTTGGA
Organism: Xerus rutilus; assembly: GCA_028644305.1. Lineage (NCBI taxonomy): Eukaryota > Metazoa > Chordata > Mammalia > Rodentia > Sciuridae > Xerus > Xerus rutilus. Next base: position 145,840,688 of record CM053403.1, on the reverse strand, counting down.
AAGAGGTGGCTTCCATGGAGCCCACCTTGAAGGAAATCCATTGCTGCACAATCACCACCAATCAAAAGCACATTGCATCCCAAATTCAGAGGTCAAGTTCATCTTAGGGTATGAAGCTGAGTGGTCCTGGCTCAAGACTTCCACACAGCTGCAACCCAGGTGCTAGCTAGACTGCAATCTCATCCAAAGGTTCCGTGTTGGCAAGGGATCAGCGAGCTTGAGAACAGATCCTCCTGCTATGATCTGGATAAGACGTAGTCCCAAAGACAGGTGTTAAGGGGTTGGTCCTCAGTGCAGCAATACTCAGAGGTGAGGTTTGAAGAAGTGATCAAATTGTGAGGGTTCTGATCTCGTCAGTGGATTAACCCACTGGTCGCTGAATGGACTACTAGGAGATGGCAGAAACTGTAGATGGTGAGGCATGGTTAGAGGAAATAGATCACGGAGGGAATGTCCTGAAGGGTATTTCTTGTCCCCAGCCCTTCCTTTCCCTCTTTCTGCTCCCTGGCTGCCATAAGCAGAACAACTTCCCTCCACCACAACCTTCCGCCATGATGTTCGGGCTTCACCTCAGGGCCAAAGCAACAGAGCCAGCTGACCATGGGCTGAAACCTCTGAAGAGCCAAAATAAATCTTATTCCTCCTGAATTGTTCTTGTCATATATTTTGGTCACAGCAATAAGAAGCTGACTAACACATCTCCCACAGCCACAAATTCTCTGATATTGCTCTATCCATAGTGGAGCTTGATTCCTTTCCCCTGGAGCGTGGCCTGGACTTGGTGATGCACTTCTGTTGAAGAGAACACAACAGGAATACTGGGAGGCCAATTCTGAGAGTAGATTATACATCGTGGCTCATGACTAGGGTGCTATCTCCTGTATGGCCCATGTGGCAAGACACTGAGGCCCCACAAGATGTAATGCAGCTGACACCTTCATGGTGGCCTTGCAAGGGATCCTGAGGTAGGGCATCCAGTAACGCCATGCCCAGATTCCTGACCCACAGAAAACATGAGGTAATAATGACTGTTTTAAGCTGCACATTTTGGAATAATTGGTGACACAGCAACACAAAATTAATATACTAATGGGTTCTACTAAAGCCAAAGGAATGCCTTTTTTGCAAACAAAAATTAATGGCATATGCCGGGAAAGCAACCCATCTTTTATGAAGCTAATTTTCACAGGAAAATATATATTTCCAGTGTAAGTGATTTACAAATCAACCCCTGGAACATGACCCATTTCTAAGTTGGAGACTATCTCTATGCAATTTATTTTTTCCACACACTTTGCTCCCTAGTGTGCTGGCATTGCTAAAACAGACTTCTGAACCACCAAAGTCTAGGGATAGTGTATAAAATATCAAAGCAGGGCTTTTAGCACTTTTGCAATAATTCTGGCAATTTTTATTCATTTGCATTATCCAGGGGATTGTTCTCTGCTTTTCCTGCTGTTTTGTTTGGGGAAGTTATATCTCTGCTTCATGGGGCTTACAGAAACAATGAAGAAAAATGTTTTTCCAAAATTCCGGGGAGGCTAAATTTAAATTCATGCCAAAGGCATAACTACAATGGAAACAATTTTCTGTGTTTCGGTGGTTTTGTGTGGTTGACTGGTTGTTTAGTTGAGTTTGGGGCTTTTTTCTTTGACTAAATGAAAGTAAAAAGATGGCTGGACTCTATTCAGAGTGATGTTATGAGAAATTTGTTTTCTTCTCTTTTATAGGAAAATAAAATGCAATCTGAAAAGTTTAATTGTTGCTGGATAAGACTATCTTTTAGCCTGGATACTTCATCCATAAGTAGCTTAAGGTCCTAGTTCCTCTATTTTAAGCAGTAAAATAATGAGACTATTATATTCTGGGTCCGAGGTATCTCAAGAAACTCTAAACGTCTCTGCTAACTGCCATGAAACCCTGTAAGACTAAAGCTGGGGCTGATCACTTCAGTGATGTTGGAGACCAGATTCTAGTCCACTGATGGCAGAAACACCACTCACCACACTTCTCTCCCTCTCCCTCCTGTTAGTTAAGTTCCAGATGTCAACACAGAGAGAGGAGGGACAAGGAGAGGGGGGGAAATAACAGCTGAATACAGAGCAATGTCTCTCATCCTTCAGAAACTGAGAACCAGAACTACAGGTGACAAGACTCAACTCCAATAGTGCTTACAAGAAATTCTTGCATTGCAGCCTGGATCTAATTAGGAGACACAAACCACAGAGCAGGTCAAAGAGGGGAAGTCTAACACACAGAATACCAACAGTGACTAAAAACTCACTATATGATCTAAGCTAACTCTCCATGGCACCCCAAGGTGAGGGAGGACCAAGGAAGGACAGGCTTGGAAGGAGGTCGACCTGCTGCAGGAGGGCTTCAGCCACTGGACAGCCAGAACTCATCTGGAAATGCTGGCCAGCAACAGGCCACCCAACTAGAATGCAGATGATCAGCAGGTGACATGGCTGTGCTTGTGCAGGGGATGTCCAGACCCTGATGGGGACAGGAGGTCTTAGGAGAGCCTGCAGGGGCTCTGGGCACAGCTGTGGGCAAAAGCAGCACAGGCTTGGCAGCCGAGGGGCTCTGGTCCCCTGTTGAGAGACTGTGGGAAAATTATCACCAGACCAAGGCTATAAAGGCACAGAGGAACTATGTTCAGGGCACATGGTGGGGACAGTTGATATCAGAGGTCCTCAAGCCCATAGCACTGACCCCTGACCCACACCACCAAAGGCCAAAGAGACTTTCTCCAGCAGTGTCCCCTCCAGTGTCCTGTATTGAAATGCTTCACAGCATGGTCATATGGCATGAGACAAACTAAAGAAATTCCTTTGTTTATCTCAGAGCTTATAGAGAAGGGTATATTTGGAGCTGAGAGGCAAGAACTTAGTACTAGACATGCCTTGAAAGACATGAGTTACCAAAAGAAACACAAGAAACAGAAAACCTGACATTGAAAACTCCAGGCTCATAAATGTTCACTGAGAAATTCCAGATACACTTAAGGCAGGAATTTTTTTTAATCAGCCCATAAGACCAACATTACTCGGATGTCAAAACCCAAAAAAGACACATGAAAACTATGCACAAATCTTTCTTCTGAATATAAACCAAAAAATCCTTTAATAATACTGACTCAGAATATATAGTAACCATAGCCAAGTGGGGTTGATTCAAGGAATTGTTATTTTAACATTCAAAAAACTCTACAATTTACCACATGAATACATTTTTTAAAAATTCATCACCCCAAGGATGCTTGGGAAGATTTTAACCCCGTTCAGCACGTGATTGTGAGAGGAACAGACTGGGCTGGGGTCATGTGAGGGCGTTTCTTAGAGCAGGGAACAGCCCTCTGTGCTTATTACATCATTGTTACAAACAGCTACCCATGGCAAAGTTCTGTGGCAAAGTTCCACAGAACCACACACCAAACACAAAGTGCATGCGGTAACTGCTGAAATCCCAAATCTGCATTTGAGCTCAGAGTGGGGGTGGAGGACAGTGCAGGGTGCAGGGTGGCCCCCTGGAGGAAGTGGGTCCAGAGGCTCACTGGAACCCCACTCTGCTTGTGTCTTGTGGAGCTTGAACTATTTCAAATTATGTATACTTTAAAATCTTGTGAGAAATCCCAAACATTTAAATATTCCCTGATTGTTTAAAATCTAAGCTAACAAAAACTCAAAGCTAGAAAAGCAAATTGGAAAGATTTTCCTTCTCAGAGTGTCATTTTCAAAGTTCCACAGTTCTAACCCATTCATTCAACCTGTTAAACTCTGTGAGTTTGTGGCCTGTATGTATTATCATTTCTAAGGACTGAATAGTTGATAGTTCTATTTGTTGAGTACAACATAACTATTGTACAAATACTTCTGAATAAAGGAACAGCCAGAGCATAGCTCCATGCTGATGGGCAACATGCTATTTATTTAACACATTTGAAGGACCTCATAAGCTTAACTTGAAAATAATAATAGCAAGCAACCACTGCCTGCTAGTACACTCAGGGTCATCAACAAGTCCTGGGAAGAAAAGCAGAAAAATAAATTGTGCCTCATTGTTACAATGAATAATCTACCTAATTTTTTTCCTCAGATTCCCAGGCCCTAGTTTGTGGAAAAATGACTAAGTGCTCTCTTGTGCTGTGGGATAATCTTTTGGGGGGCAGTGCCTGTATAAGCCAAGCACCTGCACAGGCCCCCTCTGCAGTGCACTGAGCAAGAGTCCCAGCATGAAATGTGGGGCCTGGGGAGGGAGCAGAAGGCAGCCCAGGTATAGGGAAAACCAAGTTCCTTGTGAAGCCTCCAATTCCTTTCCTATGCTTCCTTTTAAATTCCACTAATAGGCATAATATTTTAAGGAAATTTGTATTCCAGGACACACCCAAGAGCAGGTACAAAGCAAACCCCTTGAGATACTCTGGAGATGACCAGCCACGTTTCAGGCAATGCCTAATCACTGTGAATGACCTGGAGACCAAATGTGGAAGGAAGCTCAGCCATGTGGTCCTCGTGGCCAAAGGAAGATGGCCAGCAGCTGGCCGCACCCTCTGCTGAAGCATCACACCAAGGAAGGACTCTAAAGCTATCCTCTGCAGCGTAACATCAGGTCCCATGTCTTTAAAGTCTAGCTGAGATGAGAAGTATAGCTAAAGTTGAAACTCCATGTAAGTCTCCATTGAAAGAAACACTTCATGAAATTGTTCAGAAACAAAAGCAATCCCTCTGCCAACACTGAAAAGCATGAATTTACAGGATCAACCATCAGAACGGCTGATGACAGCTCACACAAAAAGATCTAAGCCTGGTATTTTTACAAAAACCAAAGCAAGACCTTTTTCTCCATATAGAGCTCAAAGATAAATGACACATAGGATGTAAATCCGACATTCTCACTGAAGAGACAGTAGCCACACAGCCGGACTGACCTTATTTCACACAGAGGCAGCTTCTGCCTGGTGTCACCTCCTGCCCCTCCTGTGGCAGCCACAGCTGCCTGAAATCCTCCGGGAGGTAACAAGACCTTTTACCTGCACTGAAAGTTTCAAGTCATATGTGCTTCCAGGAGAACGAACACAGTGACAATTTTACCCAAAGGTAAATGGTTGCTGTCCAGTTAGTCCTACAACAACTGGCAAATTGCTGGGTTGGCAAAGCTATGGCCAGCTCACCAAATCCAGCCTGCCTCCTGTTTCTGTAGGGCCCGTAAGCTAAGAGTGGTTTTACTATATTTTTTTAATATTTATTTTTTAGTTGTAGGTGGTCACAATACCTTTATTTTATTTTTTTAATGTGGTGCTGAGGATTGAACCCAGTGCTTCACGTGTGCTAGGCAAGTGCTCTACCACTGAGCCACAACTCCAGCCCCTATTCTTTTGTTTTCATGGTTGAAAAACAATCACAGGAGGAAAAATGTTTCATGACACATGCAAATTCTATCAGATTCAAATTCAAGTGTCATTAAATAAAGTTTTATTGGAACACAGCCACGCTCATTCATTCATATATTGTCTAGGGCTGCCTTCACTCTGCAATGGCAGGCTGCAGCGGCCGTGGCAGAGACCGTATGGCCTGCAGAGCCTAAAATATTTACCATCTGGACCTTGATACAAATGTTTGCAGCCCTTGTCCTCGAACAGCCATGAGAAGAAGATGAGAAGGTGAAGTTAGGAGCAAGCCTCTTTCAGTAAAGAGAAAACTCCCCACGAGGAAAGGGCTGCATGAGAAGGGCCAGGAGCACGGAAGTCGAACTTGCCTCTTGTCGCCTCTACGCCCAGGTGCAGTGCAGGATGGTGCCCTCAGGGAGGGAAGAGTCTGTAAGACCATGATGTGAAAGAGCTGCAGCCCTGACTGTGCAGCTCTGGGGCTCCACTCCCCACTGGAACTCCCCCTTCAAGTAACTCACAAAACCCCTGAGTTTCCATTTCCTTATCTCAAAACAAAGAATAGAAATGATAAATACCACCTGCCTTACACAGCCATTGCGAGGGGGACAGCCACATGAAGGGATCAGGCCTTAGCATTAGGGCTCGGCCTTGACAGATGAGCAGGTTTCCATGGGAACACAGGGCTCCCAGGGGATTAAGGGAATGGTGAGCTCAGCCCATGGTCCAGGAATGGGAGGAAGGTGTCCCAGTGACTGAGGCAGAAAAGGCCATCAGGCCAGATCCTGGGCTGACGTTCGACCTCTTCTCCCTCACTGCCCCTCTGGTCATCTCTCCCCTTCTCTCCGCATGACGCTCTTCCCCGTGGCTTGCCAAGACATCCTTACGTGTTTCTCGGCCCAGGGTTACTAAGGGCTGAAATGTGCCCACACTCAAGGAATCCCCAGTGGCACCTCTGGGTACCTGAAGTAGAAACAGGCTTCTCTGCAGCACCCCATCCTCTCAGCTGATCATTTGACCCACTCGCCCCCCACACTTAGGTAAAATCTTTGGGGGAAAACCCTAGATCCACAGCTGGTAGCTTCTTCCAGCTGCTGAATGGGAGCTAAATGAGATTCCTGGGACTCCGAGTCATTGATAATGAATTCTAATGACTGCCAAGCCCAGTGGTGATACATGCTGATGAGCTGCCCTATGGCCAGCTGTCCCTCCGTCACCAATTGTCCACGAGGGGATTCACATTCGTCAAGGGTAGGGCCATCTCCAGAGGTGAGATCAGCAGGGGGTCTGCAGAGGAGACCAGCAGCCCTTTAGCCTTGAGACAGGGGATTTCATGGTGACTGTCGGGGATATTTACCAACAGCAGAAGGCACAAGGAAAGAATGGTTGAAACTGGGTCTCAGCCCTGCAATGAAGATCCTAAGTCTACATTTGCAAACTGTTTATTCTCATGTTTTATTCAACATGGCTTACTTTCTATTCCTTCACTCACCACTGCATTCTCTTCTTTCATAGGATAGGTGATAAAATAGGGCTATTTTCTGTTCGATTTGAGTACTTGATTTGGAAAGGGAAGACCTAGGTATGAATCCTTGTTGCACAGTTATTGGTTACATGACCAATAGCTGTGTGTTCTTTGGCACGTAACCTAACTTCTCTGAATCAAGATCTTCCCATCCATCAAATCAGGTACTGCCTACTCTACGGCGATTGTTATTGGACCAAGTTAAGACATGTGGAAGATGGACCTAGTAAGCTTAAAGCATCAAGCAACTCTAAGGGATCCCTATTGTTTTAAATGTGTCTTCATCTTTAAAAACTTAATGTCAGTTTCTAAAAAAAACTGGGCAGGGGAAATATTTCAAAATAATAAAAACCTTAGAATGTGATATAAACCAAGCCATTTAGCCCCATCCTGGAAGGGGAAGGGATCTTCTGCTCCTTTGACTGCATCTAATATGGTGGCTAACTTCTCACATCTAGAGGGAAGGCGGTTATCAAATTTACTGTTCCCACAGGCAGGAAACTGACTCTCCTTGCTTCTTGGAAAGAGGTGTAGAATCTATTAGTGTCTAAAAGGAAACTTGGAGGGTGGGAATGACTCCAGAGGCCAGCAATGTAAGATAGCATGAAGGAGCAGAAGCCCCCACCAATACCACCAGAGCACCAGCCTCAGCTTCTCCAGTGAGCAGAAAGGAGGCCAAGCCTCTGTATCTAAGTGTGGGCTTCCAGGCAAGAATTTTTAAAGAGTTCAAAAGAAGAAAGGAAAGGAAAAGGAGTCTGGGACAGCAGCCTAGCCACAGATGTTATTCTATCTGCACTTCTCCCTTTTCAACCGTCTTTTTTCCTCGCCTCGATGGCCACTTCTTCAAGCTCCTAGACCTCTGGCCTGCCCTTGATCATGGCTACAAGAGCCTCCAAGCACTGCTGTGCCTTCTGTTCTAGGATCCTCACTAGCTCTATTAATAGCAGACCCTGGGTGGCACCCTGGCCGTTTTGTAAGCCTGCCACTTCTTGACCCATTACTCACATGTGGTCCTGGGCAACAAAGGCCACAAGTCCCAGGTGACATGCCACGGGTCTGTCTTCTGTCAGTGTGCATGTGGTGCTGAACCTGCACAAGACTAACCTCTCTGCCTCCTACATCCTAGTGTGACAACCACCTAAAGTGGCCCACTCATGACCAGGATGGAGGGACTAGGGTGGTGCCAAGTCTAGAAAGCAGAACAGTCCTCAAGAGCAAAGACGAGGTTAAGATCCAAGACAAACCAAACCATTCTCAGCATGATGGTTGATACCCTAGACGAGGCTATCATGGACGATGCTAGAGAAAAGTGACGTGGCTAATTGGATGATGGAGTGTGTTGTTTTAACTCTATAATTTAGTTCTAGACTATCTTATATGCTTCAAAGCCATGTTCATATAAAGCGGGGATTTAAGTAGGACAGGCAGAACCTCAATATCCTGGGTCTCAAAGCCCAAGACAGGCTTTTTAGGTCCCATTGAGATCCAGGCCTGGGATCAACACACAGCGATGTGCATTTATAATGTGCAAATGAATAAAACCCTTTGAGGCTAAAACTGAAAACTCAGAAACCACTATCTTCCAGCTTGTGGTAGGCCAAGAAAACCCACCTCTAGTCTAGTGGGTTGGAAGTCAGAAGGCCCAGGTCCACTCACCGTGGCTATGGCTTTGGGTTAGTCATATCATTTCTTTGAGTTTCACGTTCTTCATCTGTAAAACATGAGGAGGGTCCAGGGTGATCACTAAAGGCTTTTCTGCTCTAATATTATATGAGCAGATCTATGATATGGCTCGCCTCCTGGTGTTCACAGTCACACACAATCCCTTCTCGAATAACTTGCTTCCAACAAATAGAATACAACAGCATGGAGGGAATTCCTCTTCTGCAATCAAGTCACAAGACATTGCAATTTCCATCTTGCTAGCAGACTCTCTCATGCACACTTTGATGAAGCAAGTTGCCATGTTGAAAAGGTCCCACATGGCAAAGAACTAAGAGGACAGCCTCAAGCAATAGCCACCAGGACCCAAGGCCCTCAGGCCTACAGCTCTGGAGAACCCCCTGAATCCTGCCAAAGGGGATTGGCAGCAGATCCTTCTTGGTTGAGACAAGACCTCCAGCCTAGCTGACACCTTAGCCAGCTCCTGAGAGTCCCTGAAGCCAAGGGCCCAGCTGAGCTATGTCCAGATCCTTGACCCACAGAGACTGAGGTCCCAGATGTATGTTGTTTTAAGAAACTAGGCTTTACAATCATTTTTCACACAATAACAGATGACTAATACACATGGCTTGGTCTCCTTGACCGTGATGAGCCACACCCTTGTCCCTCACTCTGGTTATTCCCAGTCATTCTATCAGTCAAGTGAGGGATTATCTAGAATTGGGGTCAGAAACCAGAAAACCTGACTTAGCCACCACAACTCAGAGGACATGACAGATGAGCCCTGAAGCCTCCCACCCCCTCCCCAGCCACATCCAGCCTCAGAACAGGGGTGGGGGTGGACTCCAGATGGCAGCTGCAGACCTGCCAAGAAATCTACATCTCCTCCCCACCCCAACCTGGCATTTCACTCACATGTCCACACTTTGAAAAGAGAAAATATTTTCCTTACATGAATCTCCTCACCTACACCCTCACCCAGAATGCACACCCATCAGGCTGAGACACGGGGGCCACAGAGGAAGGCAGTTCCCACGCAGGAATGTGGCCCACAGGGTAGAAGCGAGGCCTCCAGGACACTAATGCTCTTGGTGACACCACCTCTACCTCACACCAGGAGGTCCACTGGCTTCACCACAGAGTGTTTAGATCGTGACCTCTTCTCAACACCTCCATCGCTACCCGGCTGGCTCACCAAATCGCCTCACTAGTGAGACACCTCCTGACTCCACTCTTGCTCTTTCTCTGGGCTTCTCTCCGCCCCATCCAGCCACCATTGAGCAACCTTCTTAAATGTGAATACAGTCACGTCGCCCCCAGCTTCACAGTTTCCTGCAGCCGCCCATCACACTAGGATCATCCCACAATATGGAGTTTGCCCCAAGGATCCAGCTCTGTCCCTGACTGGTTTCCAGCCTCATTGGTTTCCTCTCCTCATTGTTCCCACCTGCCCAGCCAGACAGCATGCTGTCTTTAGAACATGTCGAGATGTCATCCCCAGGAGCCTTTGCACTTCCTGTTCCAGATGCTGGACATTCTTCCTGCAGATGTTTGCTTAACCCCCCTTCTCATTTAAGTTGCTGCTCAAGCCCTAGCTCTGCAGAGGTCTTCCCTGACCAGCCTTTGTAAACAGCGTCCCCTTCTCCCTGCTCACACCTCCTCCTGCTTTAGTCCGCCTGGCAGCATTCGGCAATGTTTGACATTACAACACATTCTGCTCCTACTGGTCACATTCCGCCCGTGTGCGTGCTTGTTTACTGGGGTGTAGACACTGCCCATCCTGTTCCCACCTATTGCAGTGCCTGCTGTTCAATCAGTATTGGGGGCTGTACGGATCTGATAAGGGAGACCACAGAGGAAGACTGTGAAGGAGAATTATCAGGTAAAGGTCATAGGTAAGAGGTCAAGGTCAGAAAGTCAGTCAAAGAGAAGGGATGCAATGGGTTTCATCAAGTTGGCAGTATCTGGAAGGAGTGACAAGCAGGCCATCCAGGGTGCCTCTCAAATCACTGTCTCCTGAAAACACCGATTTCCCATCCTTTTCTCCAATACACTCAGCTGAAGAAAACTGAAACACAATTTCCAACAGTGTCCGACACTAAACAAATATGTTAAATATATACAACTGTGATTTAATAAGAGAGATGTACTTGGTCTCTGCCCCGAGTTCCAGGCACAGCTCCTAAAGCCCTTGAAGTTTGAGTGTCAGGAGTAAGAGGTGCATCTCTTGTGCATCTTTCCATAATAAACCCCTGTGGACCCCTGAGTTTATGCTAATGAGGTGACTCTTGAGGGTGAGGGCTGGCTGCCAGAAGACCCACCCAAGTGAGTAGAGGGTTAGAAATTCCAGCCTGCCCCTGACCCCAGGGAGAGGAGAGGCCAATGACTTAAATAGCCAGGCCTAGGTAAGTCTCCATAAAAGCCCTGAACAACAGGGTGCAGAGAACGTCTGGGTGGGTGAGCACTGTGGTGCAGCGAGGGTGGTGACCCACACAGGGCACGGAAGCTCTGCCCCACTTCTCACCATATCACATTTTCCATCTGGCTCTTCTGGAGTTGTATCCTTTACAATAAATCAATACACATAAATAGTGTTTCCCCGAGTTCTGTGAGCCTTTCTAGCAAGTTGTGGAACCTGAGGAGGGAGTTGTGGGAACTACCACTTGAGGGAAGTACAGGTAGCAACCTGGGACTTGCAACTGGCATTTGAAGGGTCTGGGGACAGTCTTGTAGGACTGAGCCCCTAACCTGTGAGGACTGACACTAACTATGGGTAGTTAGTGCCAGAATTGAATTGAATCATGAGTCACCCAGTTGGTGTCTGCAAAGAACTGGAGAATATCCTGGTATAGAAAATCCACCTATTTGGTGTCAAAAATGTTTTCTGAAACTGGGTGTGGTAGCCCACAACTGTAATCCAGCAACTTGAGAGGCTAAGACAGGAGGATCACAAGTCAAGGCCAGCCTCAACAACTTAGTGAGACCCTCTCTCAAAAGAAGAGAGCGAGGGAGGGAGGGAGGGAGGGAGGGAGGGAGGGAGGAAGGAAAAAAGTGAAAAAAAGGGCTGGGAGTGTAGCTCAGTGGTAAAGCTCTACTTCAACATTTTACACATAAATACCTTTGCTTGGAGAAGGGTGGTGTGTTAGGCAGCTTTTTGTCACTATAACCAAAATACCTGACCAGAACCACTTAGAGGAGGAAAATTTCATTTGGGGTTCATGGTTTCAGGGGTTCAGCCCTGGACAGCTGATCCATCTCTCTGGGCCTGAGGTGCAGCAGGGCATCAGGGCAAAAGGACGCGGCAGAGGAAAGGGCTCTGCTCATGGCCACAGAGAGGCAGACAGGAAGCATGAGGATCCAAGGACAAAATTTATAATCCCCAACTCATGCTGGCTGTGTCCAGCCATGCCCACTGCCTATAGTTGCCACCCAGTGATATTCAAATTTTAATCCATCAAATGGATTAAGTTTACCTCCTGCATTAACAGAGGAGCTTTTAGGGGATACTTTGTATCCAAACAGGTGACATATGGGGAACCAGGCAGGCATGGATAGATGCCTGTTTCCAGGGCTTTGCTAACAATATCTCATTACATCCACTTCAACTTGCAAGGGCAGCACCATGAAAAAATGAGCTCAAATGGGATTTGGACCTGGGACTTGAACCCAGGTCTGCAGAGCCCCTAACTCATGTGCCCCGTTAGCTGGGTGGCGTATTCAGGCCTGGACCAGAAGTCAGGAATGTCATCCTAGGAAAAAATTAGGACAAGGGCAGGCCACACACAGGGCAGAAGCATCCACTGGGCAAAACTGCACAGGCCGGGCCAGGAAGACTGCTTTCTTTTCAAAACCACTGAAGTACACAAACACAAAATGCACCGTCACTACAAAAGATAGACGGTGGGAGCTGAAAATAACCACGAAGATCCTTCAGCCCCACTCCTTTTCTAGAAAGATGAAGAAACCAACTCTTACGGCCCAGAGTCCCACAGTCACACAGAAAGCTGAACCCCTGGTCTTTTGTCCTTGGTACAGATTCAGCAGGTAGGTCCAAATATTTGCAGCTCTTACAAATAACTTGAGAATTTTGCTATATTTCTAAAAATAGATGATGACCTTATCACTCCATTGCTTCAGAGGCAAAAATAATTCAGTTATTAAAAGATAACGCAAACCTGGGGCAGCCACGACATAGAATGAGGCATCGACCCACCATGGTTATCACAACAAACTGGACGCTGCCGACGGGGAGACTGTAACCAAGGGGAGTTTTAATTACTCTAATGCCCCTGAATAGAGAGCACCCAGGAACTTGCAACCAGGCAAGACTGAGCCACGTTCCTCCAGGAAAGACAGAAAGCCAACAACCAAGATGCAAAGCAACAAAAGCCTCAATGAAGGAATCTCTCTGTCAATCAGTGGGTCTGGGCACCAGGCCCACATGCTGAGCCACCGTGCTCTTCCCAGCCAGAGGCCACAGTGGTCTCCCTGCCCCTTTACCCAGAAAACCACCCCACAGAGCCTCAACTGGGTGCCAACCCTGAAAACTCAAGAGCTCCTAATCTTTCAACATCACAGCCTGCTCATCACCCTGGGCCACTCTGATGTCAACTGAAGGAACAGCATGTAAGTTACTAGAGTGACTGTCACTGTCATTGGTATCTGTGCAAAGTTGAAACATGCCTCCCACACCAAGGTGAGTGTTCATTTTCACCAAGAAAAAATATGTCTCTCATATCTTCATCACTACTCTTAGGTAATTCTGTAGTATTTTCTGTGATACGAAATTAGCAATATTGCAGTTCATGGGTTTTTTAAATTACTTTTCTGTTTGGAATGCTACTATTGTTGAAAGGCTAAGATTCATTTGGTTTTTTACTGTCCGAGTGTGTGAAACTAAGCAAAATCTATCAGGAAATGTAAATACCCCTGAGTCTTCTGATTTTCCTACTCTTAGCTCAAGGACAACGCAGACTTTTAAAATGTCATGGATAATTAGCTGGCCTCTTTACAAATAAGATTTCTTGCTCTGATAGAATCACAAAGTTAGCCAGTCTCGGGAATAGATGTGCTCATTAGGAGGTGATCGGATGTAAAATTTGGTTTACACTTCTAAAATAAAAGGGAAGAATGGGAGCCTACAGGCAAGGTGGCCATGGTCCTGAACGAGAGGTGGCCAGGGTCCAGACCTGGTGCTAAGGGATTCTAAGGAGGTCACTTTACTCTCTTTATTTCTATTTCCTCAACTGGGGACTCAGAAGACTCCTTCTACCCCAGCCAAAAACAGACTTATCCTTAAATGAAACAGACTCTGTGCAGATGGCATCAATTTTTGACCTGGCACTCAGGGCATACACAGCTTTGCTCCCTTTCAGGATCGATTTTAAGAAATTTCAGGATTGCCCATAGATCTACTGCTAGAAAAGGTTCACCAACAAATAAAACATCAGTGAATATAAGGTTTAGACTAGGAGCTTTGGTACCAAAAAGATCTCATATTTCTCTAGTGGTAAACATTGTGTCATAAAAACAAGTGACAAATACCTATAAGCAACTTTTAAGTCAATGCTGATATGCCATGTAAAAGATTTGTTTCTACAACCATAACAGAAGTTGGCCAGATCATATTCGTGAAGTACTATGCACCTAGCAAACTCACTGCACTCAAAGAAAATGTACCAACAAAAGGTATCAAAGCTCAGAAATTTTCTAAAAGCAACAGAGAAGTAGATACAGTATAAACATCTTGAGTTTGAAGGATCCTGGTTGGTCCCCCCACCACATTCATCAGAGTGTCTTGCCAGATGCACAGAGCTGCTGAATGTGTGATAATTTAGAGTTGTGGGATACAAACTAATCCCTCAGCAATGAATCAGCATCAGCACTGACCTATCTTTGTCTTGAATTCTGTGAAGGTGTTCCAAATCACAAGAGGTACAAGCCTGGCACATTTTATGGGCACCAAGTTGTTCTACACCAGAATGATACCACTCAAGACATCCGCCATTTGCAAAGATGCATGAGACTCATTGACCCAGGCAGCAGAGCATCAGGGGATATGCTGAAGGAGCCTACAGCACCAGACTTGGGCCTCCACTGAGCAACAAGGGTTCCCTTATGACCCTGCCTCATTTATGATGTATGGGGAGCTTACAGGCCTCATTAAGAAGTCTCCAGACAAGACTCTTCACTAAAGGAGGGGAAGTTGAATTATTTAAGGTCATTTCCTAGGCAAGCAGATAGACAGGTAGTGATAATAACTTAAATGCACAGCTAAGGAGCTGAGCAGAAGTCCCCACTGGAACGTAGTTCTGAAAGTGTGGCAGGGGTCTTGGATGGGAACTAGATTCTGCCCCAGCCTGATCCTCTGCTAACTGACATGACCTGGAGTACACCAGTTAATACCAATGATCTGAACTTCAAGTTAGAGTGTGAAAAGGACAGCCTTTTCACAGAAGTCTCCAGAGATACATTTCCAGAAACTGGCATTTGTGGAAAAGTTGACATCTTTCACCACTGAAACCAAGGCTGGGCTCATGACACTTGAGTATGAGCACTCTGTTCTCGAGCTCACCTTGGAGATGAGGCAGGGAGCTCTTGACTTGGGTACGTTCACCAAATCCAAGACTTGCGCCTCTGGGGAGCCTCTTGGCATTGCCCAGGGACCACCAGCCTCACTCCCTCTCAGGCCTCCTGTCCTGGATCTTCCCAGCCCAGCCCTGGCCCCTGGTACCTCCTGCCCTCAGGGCAGCTCAGACAGGCCTGGCTTCTCAGAGAGGCTGGATTTAGGATGAACAAGTGCTTCTAGTTTTAAAAGAACAGATCTGAGTTTTCTACAGGGAACTTCTCCTGAAACTTCAGTTCTCATCCCGAATTTTAAAACCATAATGTGACATTTTAACATATGGCAAAGAAAGATGAATTTGAGATCGTTTCAAACTGCTTAAAAGATCTGCATTAAACACAGATTTCCATTATTACAGAGCTAATAAGTCCTATTCTCATCTGGGCTATCAGCAACAGAGTAAGTAATTACCTTTCAACTTGGGCTGTTCCAGTCCATTAGCCCAATACTGATGACTCAGGAAGAGTCATGCATGGGAACTAAACGCTGATAAAAGATGAAATGAAATGGAAGAAAATGATGCTGCCTTAGCCCAGCCACCGACACCTACTGTAAGGAATGAATCAAAAATAAACCTGACGGAGTGATAAGTCTAAAAGTAAATATTAAAAATAGGAAACAGAGTTGTAGCTCCCTAGATGAAAGTAGAAAACAAAATGGATCCTTGAACAATACATCATGGATTCTGAAGAACCCTCAGTCATCAATAACAACATTTACCTATGTACAAGAACCAGATCTAAATGGTACCAAACATTTCCATAGTGAAAAGCTAAAATCAGTACATCAGGTATTCATTTAACAAACCAGCCAATAAGCCAGGCTTATCGATAGGTGCTGGCAATGTGAATGTTAATGAGACAACACCCTGTTTGTGAGAGATTCAAGATAATCATTTTAACCATGCCCAAATCAAGGACACTTTCCACCAGTATAATTACTTTTAAGTTCTTTAGACTAAAATTTTTCTTTCATCAAGAATCCCTGTTATCAATTAGCCAACATTTGTTAGTTTTAATATTACATTCCTGGCATTCTGGGGTATGCAAGAATAACGATCCTGGTGATTTGATAACAGTGTACATTCAAATTGGGGAGATAAGACCAAAGAACCTGGATCAGGAAACATGTTCCATATTAAATTGTGTAGCAGAAATTAATTCTAAAGGAAGTAAAAAAGAAAGAAGGAAGAGTCATCAAGGCAGGCTGGGAAGGTGTCGGGGACAGGCAAGGCCATCACACCTCCAATGCTCACAAGTGCTCGAAGGAGCAGGAGGGCAGAGCTGAAGGACATCGGGACAGGGCAGTTGGGGGGAAAGGGGGGGCCGTGGTGGCGCCACAGGTTCCAAGAGGAAGAGCCATGGGAGAGCACAGCCATATGACCACCAAGCACACGGGCCAGCTGCCGGTCAGTCATCCAGGGGTCCCGCAGCCCGGGGCCAGCCCGGCCATCCCTTCACCACCTGGAAGGCCATGAACTCAGCTGTTTTCTCCTTTCTGGACACCACCATGAGCTCCTCCCTCTAGGCCCTCACGTCATCCCTTCTTTCGAGAGTCAGGTACAGGTTCCCCACTCCACTTCCCAACACCCTCTCTAACATGCCCAATGCCATTTCCCCAGAACTTTCTGGTAACCTGCAGAGCTAAGCTGCTCCAAGATCCCTTCCTCAGAACCTTTCTTAGATAAGCATGTGGCTGGGGACCCTGGTTTGGATGCTGAGCCCTGTCAACTCAGCCCACAAGGCCGGTTCCTCCGACGCGCAGCCCAGGTGTGTTTCCTCACCACCTAGACAAAGGCTGCCTTGTGTGGCTTAAATGAAAATGTAGTCATTTCCAAACGCAAACGCCTGGGATGGGACAGACTAGGAACACAGATGACTGCAGGAAACACCGAGTGACAAGAAAACAGTGACAAAGAAGGGCTGCAGATTGAGCGAATCAGGCAAGATTTGGAAGACAGCATCTTGAAGCTGAGCCTGGCTCCAAGCCCAGAAAAGAGACAAGCGGGAAGATTCTTGGGCAGGCGGCCCAAGGAGGGCTCGGCATACGCTTGAGGTGTCAGGGAGATGCCTGGAGAGCAGTTGTAGCCCCGATTTGTGAGCAGTGCTGAGAACCAGCCAGAGGGAGCTGAGTTTTTCAAAGTTCAGGGCTGGGAGGGAGAGACTCGGCCTCCTGCACACAGGGTAACCCAACCCCTGGAACTCGACCCTTCCTGGGGCTGCAGGAAGCCACACCCTGACCCTGGCCATCCATCTCTCTGGTCTGCACTCCCAGATTCTTCACCATGTGATCTCTTGGCTTCCAAGGACGGGGTGTAACGCTGCCGCTGCAGGTGCCAACCTCACCTGGCAGAGGGCCTTGGCTCAGGTGCGCCTGGCATTTATCTGCCTTCTTTCTGGAGAGTTATTTGAACCACTGGTACTGAGACTTAAAATGGGAGAGAATAGTGGGTAGACTTTGAACAGAAAAGGACCCGTGAGAGAGCCTGCTGCTTTCTTTCCTCCCAGGTCCTCCTGCCCCTTCCTCTCTCCCCTTCACCTTCCAAACTCTGGAGACACCCAGCCCGAAGGTCAGCTCTTCTCTTCCACAGAGGCTGTGCTCCCTCCCACTTGGTGTGACGTGGGTCCGTCCCCTGCTCAACAGAGCTGCCTCGGGACTCTCGCTCAGCTCTGTGCACAGCTCCTGGGCCAGGCACATCCAGGCTCCTGACATGCACCACCCAAAAAAGAAAGGAAGAGTCCACGGGAGGGGGCAAGCTGCAGGCCACCGGGGCCTCACACTGCTCCAGGCTTCCCCTCCTTCCCACCTCTGGCCAGCTCTTCTATTTCTTCTGCCTCCTTACCCTGAGTTTTTAAGTCCTTCCTCTACTTCAGAGGGTTCCTAATCAGCACATGCCCTAATCTGTGTCCCTCTGTCCCCTCCTTTACCCCCTCTCTCTGCCTCCCAACTAACCACAGCTGGACTCCCCAGGATGGACTTCAGAGTCCACCCCTTGGCAGGAAGTCCGGCAGCTCCATCCTTCCAAACAGCGCCCCCATCCCAGGCAGCTCTTCCTGCGTCCTCCTTAATGGCCTTCTTTGTTGTTCTGGGGTCCACGAGCTACTACCCAGCCAGCATTGTCTCCCATGCAAGTGACACACACTAGCCACCCCTATCCCAAGTCCCACTGCCTTTGGCCCTATCACCCTGCCCAGCACAGCAAGGAAAAAGCACATGTCCATGACTCTGCTGCACTGCCATTCCTCTGACCCCAGCCGCAGCGCAGGGTCCTCCCCAGTCCATGTGCAAACCTGGAAGGGAGCTTGTTCGTTTTTATTTAGTATTATTATTGCTATTACTATAATATATGCAACATTACCTCTATATCCTACTTCAGATACTTTGGAAGGGAGCTTGTTCGTTTTTATTTTATTTTATTATTATTGCTATTACTATAATATATGCAGCATTACCCCTATATTCTACTTCAGATACTTTGGACTTCAGATACTGTGTTATCTCTTCTGATAAGAGACACATAAATAGCTCATAACATTACACAAGAAATGCTCTGGCCAATCTCAGCAATATATAGAACACTTTCTGATTTCAAGTAGTTGTTAACAGAACTATAATGCCATCATAATGATTGATACTTTGCACAAATTCCACTACCAGCTAAACAAATTGCAAAGACATTTTAAAGATGATTTTCAAAGTGTTCTCACATGGTTGAGTTGATGATTTAGCTTTTTCCAGTAATATCAGCTCTATGTAATTAACTGGGTGATTCCATATCGGTAGTTGGCTGTGGCCGCCTGTGCTATCAAATGTGCTGCGATTTGGTCACTGGGGGAATAGAAATGCTGACAGATTAAAAAGTATATTTCTTCTTAGAGTATTATTCATTAATAATAATTTGTTCATTACTTGATGTCTTATCAACAAAGATATAAGGCCCTTCCCTTCCTTCACAGCAGCTAGAGGGTGAATTTTGCTAAGAAATGCTATTACAAGGCACTGTAGAGTTACTCCTTTTCTTAAGTCTCTATTTTTCGAAACATAGGGTTTAAATTGAGGTGACTCTTAAGACGTCAGCATTCCCAGTTTCTTCAGGGCCAGGTTGTCGAGGGGGAAATGAATATGGAGAGATGAAGGGCAGTGGCCACAGCGGAGAGCCAGGTATTCCTAAAACACATTAGAAAATAAATAAGTGAAAATGGACTCCCAGCTGGCGGTTCTTTCTAAAGAGCCCACATCTGGCCTGCTCTCTCGACCACTCAACATGCAGGGGGAAGTCAGCCGGGGGCGGAAGCCTCACCCACAAGCAGCCCACACTCCTGGGAAAGAGAGAAGGCCTCTCCCCCAAGATGAAGAAGCAGGGCAGAGATCGTTCACCATGCCTGTGCGGCTGCCTGCTGGAGGTCCCACCAGCACAAACAAGGCAGCACAGGGAAAGGAAATGCATTCAGGTTGCAAAGGAAGGAACAAGGCCATCAAGACTCACATAAGATGCGATTATCTGTCTTAGTCCATGCGAGCTGCTACAACAAACTGTCACAGACTGAGTGGCTTCTGAAGAACTGAAACCTCTCTCTCAGCTGTGGAGAGACTGAGGCAGCAGCAGACTTGGGGTCTGGTGAGGGCCTCCTCCTGGCTCGCAGAGGGCCGTCTTCTCACCACATCCTCATGGGGCAGGAGGAACGAGGGAGCCCTCTGGCTTTTTTGTTTGTTTGTTTTATTGTTTTAATAAGGGCAGTAATCCCAAAGAGCCGTGTCTTAATGCCATTGCAATGGGGGCTAGGATTTCAACCTAGGAATTTGGGGGGGTAGGACATAAACATTGAGTCTACAACAGCCTACAGAGAAAACAATAAAAGCTGCCAGAACAAGTGAATGAATTTAACAGGACTGAAGACACAAGGTCAACATGAAAACGCAAATGTATTTTAGGAAAAATCTACTAGTTCATTTGTAGTGACATCAAACAAAATATGTGCGAAATTTATCTTTCCATTTTTCTCAACAACATGTTTTGAATAACACATTTTGTGTATCTTATGAAATATAATATATCATTTTTCTTTCTTGTTTTCTGGTTTTTGTGTCCTAGCTAAGAATTATTTGCCTTACTCAAGGTCACCAAGATTTTTCTCTAGTGTTTTCTTCAGGAAGACGGATGGCTTTATGTTTTATATTTAGGTTTAGAATGCATTTTTGAGTTAATTTCATACAGAGTACAAGGTTAGTAGATCTGAAATATGAAATTAGTAATAAATGAAGTGGCAGTAAGAGAAGGAAGTGAGAGGTGGACAAAGTCAGAAAACACGGCACAGCTGAAAGCCCTTTCTGCCATCCCACTCGCTGAGGCAGACTCAGCTGTGCGGCAGCCCGGGGTTGGCGGACATGCAAGAGTCTCACCAGCAGCCCATGGTATGAATTCATCAGCTGGTCTGCTGGAGTCACCAAGAAATGCAAGGACATGCTGGAACCTAAGCAAGCCACAGACCCAGGACTCCATGGCATTCCTTTCACCAGACTCAACACCTGGCCACAGCACAGAGTGATCAAGAACGCATAACTGACACATGTTCTTACCATGAATACATGGCTGGCGATCATCAGTGTCACCTGTGCCAGGACACAACACCTCAGGTACACTGGTACCTACTCAGCATATTCAAAACGTCATGGACTTCCAAACTCATGATTCACTCCAGCCAAGCCCTGTTAAGGACTCCTGCTTGGGCAGGAGGCTGGACTCAGTGATCCTAGAACTCAAGTGGTGCGCACAGGCCCAGGGACTGAGAAGAGAAGTCAGTTCAATTCCCAGCTGAACTACCAGCCAGCCCAGTGATGTGGAGGACCAAGACAACACAGAAGTCCATATCTGCTGACATCTCTAGACTGGGATTTCCACATATAAACCAATGCAAAGGTACAGGACCAAGATTACCCATGGCAGTAAGTGAAGTTCTACTAGCAGCTAACACGCATGTGCCCGACGCTGTTCAAGCATTTTACACGGATTGACATATGTAATGGTCACACAATCCTCTGAGGTAGGTACATATTATCCCCATTTTGCAGATAGGAAAATGGAGACAAAAGGAACATAAGGATCTTGTCCAAAGTCACAAAGCTAATAAGTAATAAAACTGAAATTCTAACCCAGAAAAATAGGTTCCAGGATCCCCAAAGCCTTGTAAAGATCAGAAATGGCTACGGACCACTCCCACATCTTTCAACAGGGTTTCCATGACTGGCACCCACATGCCTGCGTGGTATGCCTGCTTCTCTTAACTAATGTCATTGTGCACAGTGAGCGGGCTTCTAGAGCACTGGCACTATTCTTGTCTATGGCAGGGTGGGGTGGGAGGGCTGCAGGGGAATCTGTGATTATTCCTCGGGTTGTAGGGACTCTTCTATTTTTCTCACAATAAGACAAAGTGAATCGGCATTCACACAAGGACTCGACTAACCGGCTTTTACCATTGTGAAGGTTCCCTGTTCTGCTGTTGCCGACGCACGCCCAAGACACAGCACAAAGGTCAGGATACAGGGCAGCAGAAGATGCCGCACACCTCCCCTGCCGCCCCTGCTCCTTGGAATTTGCATGCTAGAATTACTGGAGCAAAAGCTCAGCTAATCTCCTGGCTGGCATGGCGGTTATTATCATGCAGCGCACACATGCACATTCAGCCAGATTTAGAGGGAAGGAATAAGCTGCCCTCGTGGTGCTGCTGATAAACAGCCCCCCGAAATCTTTTTCCCTGTGCTCAAACCAAACACATTTTGAGGCCTTGTCATACTTAAAAGTGATTTGCCCCTGAGTCTTTTATATGTTAATAACATTGTACATTGAATATTTCATTCCCAAGACCATCATTTGATTGGTTTCCCTGTGGTTTTCAGTACAATAGGAATGGATGTGGCAGTCTCGGGTGCCTTCGGACACCAATCTCCACGTTCAAGCTCACGTCCCTGCCATTGAAACATGCTGAACCCGGCTGCAGCGGAGTCTAGGCATGTTGTCCAGTGTGCTTATTTCTAGACAAAACATTTTAATTCCTGGCACGGGAGGACTGGGAGGAGGGCAGCCTGGAGGAGGACAGACAGGAGGGAGGGGGGGAGGGAACGTGCTGCCTCACAGCGGCAAGGGAGCCGGCCGCTCACTTTCTCCAGCTAGTGCAAGGGACTTCAGGCTACCCATTCTCTGCTCACAGGCTGGGTGGACATGGCCTGGTGCTTCTCAGTCCTGGGGAGCACAGGGCAGGGCAGGAAGAGTGGAGCAACCTGGCAATCGGTTCTAGATAACACTAGGCCTGGATACAGGATTGAGATCTGGGGTGAGTCTGGGCTCCCCTGACCTATGTGAGCTGGGAAGCAGGGCTGCCCACACACACCTGGAAAGGGGCGCACCCTTCATTGGAAAGAGCCCAGTTAAGAATTCATCAGGTCCTAGGTGTGTGATCAAGGACATGCCTGGACTGCGGGACCACAGGGTGTCTGAAGAGCGAGCACAGACCCTCAGCCCCAGGAATGCAAGTTCAAGAATAAGGCAGAAGCTCTTGTCATGTGACTGCCCAACACAAACACACATACTCACTCACACACACAAACACCTGCACACACACACGCAGCCACACATCCACACACAGAAACACACACACACACATCCCCATGCGAAGATGTACTTCCTATAGGTTTTACCCTTTGACAGTTTCATGAATAACATTCTGGGCTCATTCTCCCCTGAAATCCGTATAACCAAACCTTCCAAAACTTCTAAAACAGCCTGCCACCACCACCCTTCCCGTCACCCTACCACCCACCCTATGTGACCCAGAGCTGAGTGTGTGGCTGTCTCAGCTCTTTTGAGTAGAGACAGATGACCTCTACTCACACACCCCTGATTTTTCCAGCCTAGGGATCTTCCTTTCCTGAAGGTCCATCCTGTTCCCGTACAGTCTCAGGCACCTTCTCTTGCCCTAGGTAAAGCAGCAGAGTGGTACCTTCAGACCCCAGCTACTTGAAGGAACAACACTGAAATCTCCAGCAAGTGCTTTGGCTTCCCTGTGCTTTGGTTTCCTCATCGGAGAAAGCCAGGTGATAACAGAACCTACCTGCAAGGTTATTTCATGTGTCTTTGTTTTTAACTTACAATGGTGTTTAGCACAAGTCAGCAATGATTCCACCACCCTTGGGACCCAGCAAGGTACTCCCAGCACCTCCAAGGTACGGATGAGGAGACAGCAACACCCTCACATATACAGTCTCACTTTCAAGACTATGTGTCCTAATCTGGGGCTGAGAACATAGACTCAGCCTAAAGAGTTTTAGATGGTATCATCAGGAAACTAAGGCCACCAAGCACAAACTACCACCTGTTTCTGAGCAGATGACCCTAGTGTGAACTCCTGACCACCTTCTCCCCACACGTACCCTGCTCTTGCCCCTTTCCGAGGGGTAACCCTTCTGGCTGAGTTTGCCAGGAAACTGAAAAGACCTAAAAATCTTACTTGAGTTGAGTGCAGTGGTATACACTATAATCCTAGCAGCTCAGGAGGATGAGATAGGAAGATTGCAAGTTCCAGGCCAGCCTCAGCAACTTAGCAAAACCCTTGGCAATTTAGCAAGACCTTGTCCCAAAATAAAAAATAAAAAAGGCCAGGGACGTGGCTCAGTGATACATTGCCCCTGGGTTAAATCCCTAGTACTTCCCCCAAAAAAATAAATAAATAAAATAAAATCTTATTTAAATATAGTTCAAATTTTCTATTCTTGTGTGAGTTTGGGTTTAATTGGAAACCCAGTTAAAAATGGGGTGGGCAGGCGAGTGCTTAAGTCCAAGCAAGTAGATATATTGTTAGATGGAAGAGTGTTAGTTCTCATTAAGTTCAATGTCAAACAAATGCATTGTACCACATGATATTAACTCTAATTAGAGGCCAGTAGCTCAAAAACAATACAGCAAAAAGAAGGCCAGTTTCATTTTTCTCCAGTTTCTCAACCCTGGCCACACACCAGATTACCTGGGAGGCATTTTAAAACCGCTAACACCTAGACCTCACCCCCCGCCCCTGGAGATTCTGGTTTCATTACTCTAGGATGGACCCAGGCACCAGCATTGCTAGCAGTTCCTCAGATAGTTTCTGTGTGCAGCCTGGGCTGAGGGTCACTGTCCTAGAAGGGAGGAAAACTAGTATTTTTAGAAGTCCTTCCATGCCCCAGGCATTATAGTCTGCTTTCATACATACTACATTACTAACTTCAAAAATAAAGATTCTACTATGATTTAGGGACAGGTCTGTAATCCCAAGAGCTTTCCCACTTTCTGTCATACTGGGTTGCTTATTAAATACGGACTTTCCCATTGGTTATTGGGGAAGTCCTAGAGAAGAGCAGAGAGGTTAAGACCTGCACGGCACAAAACTTCAAAAAACCTCAAGGAGCTGGCACTGGCCGTCTCTGGTCTTTCTGAACAGCAGGGTGTGGAGAAAACCAACCAGCAGGATCTCATACAGGATACATGAAACCCCAGCTGCACACAGCCCATGGAGGGCTTCTCCACCTGGGAAGGACTTGGAACATCACGATCAAGACACAAGGCAGAAGAGGATCCAACTACACTGAACTGTGAAGGGCAACAGGTGGGGCCAGCCAGGAAGACACCTGCTCACACCAGGCTCACTCTTCTCTCCATCTCCAGTTAAAAGCACTACTCCCACAAAACACCTTTGGTAAGTGTATGGTTTTAAAAAGAAATGCAGGACTTCTTAAGAAGAGAATTGGGGGCAGGGGGTAGGCATTAAGAGAAGGACCTAAAGAGTCAAGTGTGAGGGAAGTCAGGGAGAATGGTTTCTTTTCCTATTTCCCAGGTGGGTCCAGCAGTACCAGTCTCCCTTGTGGATTCAGAATGCAGAGTGCAGAAAGGCCAGCTCTCTAACACACCTGGAGTGCTCAGCTGCAGACTGGTGGCAGCTGCCACACCAACAGGCAGATGTGGAGGATGCCATCTTGGTCCCAGTGGTCCTCCTACATGCCTCTTGTCCAGATGAGCCATTTGCTGCCACCCAGGCAGGCAGCGTTCCTCTGGTCAGGGTCTACGGCCCCTGAGGCCCTTGCGCAGCCCACCCCCTCCACTCCCCCCCGCCCCACAATGCCCCTGGCTCCAGCATTATCCTCCTGTTCCTCTTTGTATTGATGAACAGATGTGCCTTTGATCTCAGACATTATCCTCATGCAACAGAATCTTGTTCCACCCAATGCCATGGTGATTCACACTTAATCCTCCAACTTCCAGATCTATGCTGCTTTATCTGATTCTACAGGATGGCGCTGAAACAAGAAACCTCTGCGACTTGGCTAGGCCGTATCAGAAAAGCCATCTGTATGTTCAGTGATCGCCAGCCTCATGGCATTCGAAGTGGGGTATGCAGCTGCAGTTCTTAACAGTTCACATGCCAGCCTCATACACCTGGCCTCCTGTCCTTCTCACAGCCACCCTGCAAGCTGGGTACTACTGATGAAGAGAATCCAAGACAAGGATGCAGGTGAGTGGCATAGACACAGGTCTGCCCCAGGTCCTGAGCCCACCGTCTGCAATTCTAAGGCACTTTCTCAGTCCACTCAGGTTGGTAACAAGTTACTTGGTGGCTTATAAACAACAGAACTTTGTTTTTTGTGATTCTAAAGACTGGAAGGTACAGCCTGAGGCAGGTCCAGGGCTGCTGAGAGCCTCTTCTGCTTTAGAGACAACCAACCTCTTGTGTAACCACATGGCACAGGAAACTGAGAGGACCTCTGGATTCCTTCACAGCC
Source organism: Xerus rutilus (assembly GCA_028644305.1). Classification (NCBI taxonomy): domain Eukaryota; kingdom Metazoa; phylum Chordata; class Mammalia; order Rodentia; family Sciuridae; genus Xerus; species Xerus rutilus. The sequence goes on along the minus strand of CM053403.1, from coordinate 145,814,687 downwards.
TAGTCATCTCCCAAAGCCTCGCCTCCAAACACCATTAGCCAGGGGGTGAAGAGTGCAACATGTACCTCGGGGGTACGGCGGGTACCATGACATCATGAAAACTCCCATCATCCTCTAGTCTGTCGCTCTTCCCCTACCCACGACCTGTGTGACCTTGGGCAAGCCACTTAAACCCTTAACACTTTAACCTTAGTTTCCCATTTGCAAATGGTTATTGCTGCCTACCTTTTGGAAAATTGTGAGAATGAAAAGAGGCACATACCAAGTGCTCAGCACAACGCCTAACACATCAAAGTCTGTGGGGAACCTGAGCTGCTGTCGCCATCACGCAGCTCCACTGTGGCTCAGTCAGCCTCTCTGGAGACTGTGCCTCCTGCACTCCGAACAGCCAAGTGGCTTGTCTGAGAAGGCTGTCAGATTCTTCCTTCCTGCCCAGCCCTGATCCCACCCCAGGCCATGGCCTTCCATCCTTTTGCTCTCCCAAGGTCCCTGGGCACAGAAGGGCAGTGCATAGCCATGGAAATACTGGGAATGTGTGTGTCACCAGCGAATGACAACCACGAGAAAGCGATTCTCCCTGGAGCAACAAGCAGCAGGGCTGGGAAGAGATGGTCAGGAACTAGAACGTGCCAGGTCTCCCAAGCCCACAAGGAGACTCAAGCCCCTGGGTCTATGAAAAGGAAACTGTCCTCCCCGGCTGCCTCGCTTTGTACCTGATTCGTTGGCCTGCCATTGGGGCTACTGGCTTCCCTTTGTCACAGTATGACAGGTCCCCCGGCCCATCAGGGTGGCCGACCACTGACAGTTGCCAGTCCCACTGTTACTCCACTCCCCGATGAGCAGGTGGCCCCACACAAGTCCAGTACTGTACTAAAGGAGAAGCGCAGCGGCCACCCGGTGGCTGTGAGATACCCTGAAAGCAAGATGCACTCACGACCACACCAAAGACCCCCAAGCCTCAATTCTGCCAGTACCCTACCCCAAATTAACAATACCTAGGAGCTGAGGACAGAGCTCCAGGAATGCGGGGGTCACTGTCCCACCAAGGCCACTTCTCTTCTCCAACTAAACTCTACCACTTGGTTATCCTTATTCCCCTGACATCAGAAGTCCCAAGACCCTGCATCCAAGTCCCTAGTGTTGTGCCTCGTAGAGTCTCGGGGCGGGAGGGGAGGGGAGGCATGTGGGCACCGGGCACTCTGCAGGTGCTTGCAGTGTGTGTTCCTGTTCAGTCCTCCTGGAACTGACTATCAGACATTTCAAAGATGGAGAGCCTAAGGCCAAGAGTGGACAGCCAGACCCTCAGCTACAGGGACAGGGCCGGGATTCACACACAGGTCCAGCAGCTCCAAAGTCTATGCTCCTCACTCCTAGGATCCTTGTGTGAAGAACCTTTGGAAAGCCACAGTCCGGCTCTCTTGCTTCCAGACACAGACACTAAGAAAGCAAATGTGCCCACCTTCATCTGTGCCCTCCATGTGCAGCCCAGGCCCCAGTGCCCCTCCAGGGACACCGTCTCTCCTCCACCACCTCTTCTTATCAGAAAGAACTGTCAATGTCACTAGTTGGTTGACATGGTACAAAAGGGGGCTCTGGCAGGAGACCAAAGTATTTCCCAAAATTGTTTCCTGAAAAACAAGAGTTTTTTCTCTTCTTCAAACAAAACAGTTAAAAGCTGCATAAAGCCTGCCCTACTTAAGGCTTCCGTGAAAGGTTCGGGGTTTGTCGGTGGTAAATCAAACTGAGCATTACTAGGGGACTCATCGCCCAAGTACCTAATGAAGATGATCCATCAGCACTGCGGCAACTTTATTGGGCCATTCCTGCCCAAGGAAATAGCAAAAACAGCCAGGGGGGGAAGCCGCCAGGAATTAAATGGGGAAACAGATGATATTTAATTATATAAATATTCTCAGCAATGCTCTGAGGAACAGAATCATTGGCTTTCTGGGCTGCCCCTCATTGAACCAGGCAGCAAAGGAGATTTATACCACAGAGTACATGTTTTCATTAGAATCCACGCCGTTCATATTTAGAAAGGGGGTGCCTGGAAGCTGCGTGCTAGTGCCAGTTCATAATCTGATGCCGTAATACATGACTTTAAAAAGAAGGGGGAGCTGATCTCTTATTCATTTGATATTTACATTTTATTAGGGTTATTATTATTTGGCATAATTACATACAAAGAATTAGCAATGTTAATTAATGCTACACTAATGCAGTCCTAATTACTTCCATTTATTTCAGAACATAAGTGAATTTATAAATTTGTTTCTTTGGAATTCAAGTGACATCTTGGATTCAGGTTTTAAAAAAATCAAACCTGTTTGCCTTGCCTAACGAATCCTACAGAGTGAAAACGTTGCCTAGAGTTCAAGCTCAATAGGACCCCCTGCAAAATTTGTGAAATGGGAAAATAACATCACTTTAAGAATGAGCTATTGATTCATCTTAACTATATTTCTAATCACCTGTTGGGTTTGTTTGATATTATTTTTATCCCACTTGCACTGTAATGAAGCTGTGGTCCAAGGAGAATTTCGAAAGAACTTCTTAGCACATTTTCAACTGACAAAGCAACAAAGAATGAAAAGAAGAAAATCACTTGATCTCCTCACCCTGGTAAGAATTATACTGACAACTTTTCTAAGGGTTTAAAAGATTGTGAGTTATAAAGTTATCTTCCTGGGGAAAACCGAGGGAAACTTTGTACATTGTCTTCCATATTTAACAGTGAAAAGTCCATTAAGAATTAATGTCCCACAAGACAAGGATGCCACTTTCACTACTTTTATTCAACACAGTACTGGAAGTCCTAGCCAGAGCAATTAGGCAAGAGAAAGAAATAAAGGACATCTTTTCTTTCTTTTTTTGAGGACAGAGCTTCCTCAAAAAAAAAAATTAAAAACAGAAGTACCATATGACACAGCAAGCTAAACCACTCCTCAGTATTTATCTGAAATATAAGTATACATATGTTTTGGTCAGCATACTTTAGAGATGCGTGCATACCCATGTTTATTACAGCACAATTCACAATTACCAAATTATGGAATCAGTCTAGGTGTCCATCAGCAGATGACTAGATAAAAAAAAATGTGGTGTATATACACAATAGAGTTTTAATCAGCCATAAATAAGAACAAGATTATACCATTTGCAGGAAAATGGATGGAGCTGGAGAGTATCGTGTTAAGTGAAATAAGCCAGACTCAGAAAGACAAGTGTCAAATGTTTCTTTCATAGAGGCAGAAGAAGGAGTGGGGACATCGTGAAGGCGGAGGAAGGGACAGGGGAGCAGAAGGTAAGGGGAGGGACGAAGGAGTGAAATTGATCAATGATGTTATATGCATGCAAGAATATGTCACAATGAAACCCATCAGTCTGTGCAATTATTATGCACCAAATTTTTAAAAAAAAAGAAATAAAGGGCATCCAAATCAGAAAGAAATATGTCAAACTGTCCCTGTTTGCAGATGACATGGTCACATATATAGAAAACCCTGAAGACTCCATGAAAAAAAAAATAGTTAAATTAATAAATGAATTGAGTAAAGCTTCAGAATACAAAACCAACATAGAAAAACCAGTAGCATATGTCCAGAAGTGAACTATCTGAAAAACATATAATCAAGAAAGCAATCCCATTTACAATAGCTACCGAAAAATAACCAAATACCTAGGAATAAATTTAAACAAGGAAGTGAAAGATCTCTACAAAGAAAACAATAAATCATTGATAAAAGGAATTTATCAATAAAGATAACACAAATAAATGTAAATAAATCCCACATTCTTGGATTAAAAGAATGTTATGAAAATGTCCATAAATTTTATTAATATTGGTAAAATATCCCAAAGCAATCTACATATTCAACACAATCACTATCAAAATAACATTCTTCACAGGAATGGGAGGTATAATCTTAAAATTCACATGGAATCACTGAAGACCCTGAATAGACAAAGCAATTTTGTGCAAAAGGACTGAAGCTGGAGGCACCATATTAGCAGACCTCAAATACATTGCAGAGTTACAGTGACCAGAACAGCATCCTAGTGGCTTGAAAGCAGACACACAGACCAAGAGAACAGAATTGAGAACCCTGAGAGGAATCCTGGGACCTACAGCCAACTGCAGGTGGTAAGAATATATGCTAAGCCGGGTGCTGTGGCGCAAGCCTGTAATCCTAGCACTTAGGGAGGCTGAGACAGGAGGATCTCAAGTTCAAAGCCAGCCTCAGCAAAGGCGAGGCACTAAGCAACTCAGTGAGACCCTGTCTCTACATAAGACACAAAAAAAATGGGCTGAGGATGTGGCTCAGTGGTCGAGTGCCCCTGTGTTCAATCTCTAGTACCAAAAAAAAAAAAGAATATATGCTGGGGGACAGACCGTCTCCTCAATAATCAGTGCTGGGAAAACTGGATATCCACACCCAGGAGAGTGAAACTAGACTGTATCTCATACCATGAAAAATCAATTAACAATGAATTAAAGACTTAAATATGAAGGTGAAGCTACTGGAAGAAAACAGGAAATGCTTCACAACATTGAACTGGACAAAGACTGTCCTGATAAGAACTCGAAAGCACTGGCAAAAATAGACAAATGAGACTATATCAAGCTAAATAGTAAGCGGCAAACAAAACAACACAGCAAAGAGACAACCTACAAGATATGAAGAAGTGTTTGCAAACTGTATATCTCATAGAGGACAACACCAGAATGCATCAGGAATTCAAGCAACCTAATAGCAAAAAGAAGAGAGAAGGAAGGACAGGAGGAGGAAGAAGAAAGAAAAAGAAAATCTAACCTTAAAATGAGCTAAAGACCTAAATAGACATTTCCCAAGACACACAATGGCCAACAGATACATTTTAAAATGCCCAGCATCACCAATTATCAGGGAAATGTAAATCAAAACCACAGTGAGATATCACCTTACTCCATTTGGAAGGGTTATTATCAAAAAGACAAAAGATAACAAGCACTAGTGAGGATAGGGAGACAAGGGAACCTCACACACTGTGGGTGGAAAGGGCTGGACAGCCACTGGGGAAAACAGCACAGAGCTTCCTTAAAAATTAAAAATAGAACTTGTATAGGATCCCACTACTGGGTATATCCTCAAAGAAAATGAAATCCATGTACTCAAGAGATACCTGAACTCCTGTGTTGTGTTTAGTGCAACAGGCTTCACAACAGCCAAGATACACAATGAATCTATGTGCATCAGCTGACGAGTGAACAAACTGCAGGACATCTGCACCATGGAATACTACTCTGACATAAAAAAGATAAATTCCTGTCATTTTCAACAGCATGAATGGAACTGGAGGACCTCACACTAAGTAAATGAGCCAGGCACAGAAGGACAAATACCTCATGATCTCAGTGTATGGAATCTAAGAAGGCCAACCTCACAGAAGCAGAGAGCAGAACGGAGGTTACCAGAAGCTGGAGCTGGTGCGGGTGCAAGGAAAGCAGGGGAAAGGGTTGGTCAAAAGTTAAATGGTCTAGTTAGAGGGGGAGGGGTCAAGTGCAGGGGTTCTCCTGCACAGCCACCTGCTACAGTGACAGTAATGTGCTCTACACTTGAGAATAGTTGCGTGAGGATTTTCTAATGTCTTATCACAAAGAAAGAAGGCATGTTTGAGGTTTTAGATGTACAAATTACCCTGATTTGATCATTACACAACACATACGTGTACTGAAACATCACACTGTACCCTATAAATTTGAACCCTATAAATTTGTACAATCATTATGTCAAACTAAAAAAATTAATATTCCAAAATTAGGACTGTATCTCAAAAAGAAAAGAAAAGAAAAAAACATAAAAATCTTGTAGGAACCACTAAATTGATTAGATATCCAAGGCAGTCTTCTGTCTGTTTACCTCTCCATGAACTACGGTCCTCTCATCTTTTAACTCCAAACAGCACATTAACAAGATTTTTGTTGGAAATAAAGATTTTAAGAGATAATGCCAATCAAATTCTGCCTGACCAGAGACAACCCTCTCCCCTTTCCCCATCACACACACACAAAGCATCTACTTTACTAGAAAGCTTTGTGAAGTGCTGTGACAGATGTTATCCTGGAACCAATTTCAATAAGTTGAAGGCAATGTAGTTCTTTGGTTGTATTCTATGTTGAGTGCAGAACCATTCTATTAAAAATGGACAAAGCATCACAAATCTCCAGAAATAAGAGGTACATTCCTCCCACTCTCCCTCAGGACAGGAGGTTTGGGGCCCCTCCCCAGTCTTGCATCTGAAGCCTAGAAGGACCTAGGGGTCCACTCCTCCAGCCTGACACTGTCCTCGACTGGCTGCAAGGACGAGGGGCAGGGAGCTGGCCTTGCCTTCCTCACTCCCTGCTCCTATAAGAAGCTCAGTCCAGGAGGGACAGCACACACAGGGTGGCCCAGGGGTGGGACGCACCAGCACGGATTTCCCTTAACCCCTTGTTTTAGTCAGCTTTTCCACCACTAGGACTAAGAGACCCCACCAGCACAACTGTAGAGGAGGGGAAGGTTATCTGAGGGCCCGTGGCTTCTGAGGTCTCAGTCCATAGGCAGCCGGCTCCAGCCCTTGGGGCTCGAGGGGAGGCTGGACATCATGGCAGAAAAGTGTGGCAGAGGGAAGCAGCTCACATGGTGATCAGCAGGCAGAGACTCCACTTGCCAGACAGGGAACATGCACCCAAAGGCATGCCCCCGCGCTCACCCTCCTAGACACCCACAGGCTTAGAGTCTGCCCCCTCTCTCGCTCTCTCTCTCTCTCTCACACACCACTCACTCCATCCCATCAGGTGATGGACTTGCCGCCTGGGCCAAGGCTCTCACAACCCAGTCTCCTCCCCGAACCCTCTCCCACTGTCTTACACGTGAGCTTTTGGGAGACACATCACATCCAAACCCTAACAGCCCCCACACCCCCAGAGGCCGACCACTCCGCTCACGGCCAGCTGACAGAGATCTCTGGCACACGTCTCAAGTGCAACATGCCCAGAGTGGCCCCCTCCTCCAGCCACACCCAGTCTGGCTCATTAATGCCCTTCCCCAGGTCAGGCTGGCAATGAGGAGCCCTCCTTGACTCTCCTTTGGGGGTCTCACACCCACAATCCACCTGGCAGGAAACCCACCACCTGTCTTCAGAGGAGTGCTGTGAAGCTGTTGAGGCTTATCACGTCACTCCTTTGGCCAAACCCTCCAGTAAACTGTCTCAGAAGGGATAGAAATCCACATAATGGCCTACAATCCCCTACCTAATGGGGCATTGAGCCTTCCACCACTCAGTGCCTTAAGCCTCCTCTCTGAACTCATCCTCTCCTACTCCACCTTTCTCTCACCCTGCTCCAGCCACCCTGGCTATTCCCTGAACCTTTTGGACCCAGTCCTGCCTCAGGACCTTTGCACTGACGTTCCCTTTGCTTGGAAAAGCTCTCCTCCACCCTCCACATGCCCACATGGCCTCCTCCCTCACTACTTTCAAGGTCTTGCTGGAATGAGTCATCTCTTCATTCTGTCATCCTATTTAAAACAGCACCACCACCACCATGCTGCCCCACCTTCCCACTCCATTTAGGGTTTTAGGTTTTCCTTCTCTTAGAACCTTCTGACATAACACACAATGTACTTAATGTTTATAGTCTGACACTCCACTCCCCTTAACTAAACTTAAAATCCATGATGGCAGACTTTTTTTTTTACCTTTAATTTCCTGCTGAACCTCCAGTGTCTACAACAGTACCTGGAACACAGTAGGTGCTCAATAAACACTTATTAATGAATAATTAGTTTTGACAGATGCCGCGTCACCTACGAGAGAGCAAACACCCACAGATTTAGAGTTTGCTCACGCTCTCTCTCCCTTTCACACACATACACCTGCTTTCTTTTTACCAAAAGTGGGCTTAGAGGGCTAGAGTGTAGCTCAGTGGTATAATGTTTGCCTAGCATGCATGCGGCCCTGGGTTCAAACCCTAGCACCACAAGACAGAAACATCAGAATGGCAAAAGTGGGTTAAGACATCAGGAACTTCCGCCCTCAACACTTCACCATCCTCTCTCAGAACAAACAGCTTCTCCTCTCAACCCCCGTTCATGCTCAGAGGTCCCCAGTGGTCTCAAAATGATCTTGAGAGCTGTTCCGTTTGTATGGATCCAGAGTCCGGGCGGGCTCCACCCCTGCACTTGGCCGTGTCTCTGCTGGCTCTCTGGCGCTGCCCTCCCGGTGTGGGTCATGCTACCCCAGGAGGCGTCCGGGCCTGCGGTCCTGTAGAAGCCTGCATCCCAGAACCACAGGGAGGGAAGCCAGGCTTGGCCAAGGCCAGAACCACCTCTCTATCTGCCCTTCAGGACTCGGTGACACTCACAACTTCTGCCATGTCACTGGCATTCCACTGTCAAGTGCAGCTTCCCCTCGGTGGCCTCCCCCAACCTCACCACGGTGCCCTCCTGGGTTTTAACTGGACTGCCACAGTCCCTGATCCTCAGTTCCCGATGCTGCAATGGAGGGGTCTGCGCTGGCGCCTGGACACAGCCTCACTGCCTCTTGGCATCTGGGGCTGCCTCGCCAGAGGCTTCTTCCTGGGGAGGATGGAATCTAAAATGCAGGACTGAGCACTGGAGGTGCTCACAACTGCCAGGATGGCATGGCTGCCGGGCCCTCCCAGGACGTGTGTGTGCGTGTGCATGTGTGAGTGTGCAGGTGTGATTGTGTGAGAGCGTGCATGCATGTATGTGTATAGGTGTGCATGTGTGAGTGTGCGCATGTGTGTGAGCATGTGTGGGCATGTGTGTGCGTTTGTGTGTATTGTGAGAGCATGTGTGCACATGTGAGTGTGCATGGGTGTAGAAATGTGTGAGTATGTATGCGTGTGTGTGCATGGGTGAGTGACACTGCATGTGTGTGCATGTGAGTATGCGTGGGTGTGTGAATTGTGTAAGTGCACTGTGTGTGCACGAGTGTGTGTGCATTTGAACATGAGCTCATGCTGATTCTTTCAACTCAAACCCAACATGAGACCCTTCCTCACACGCCCTTTGCATACGTGTGTCCTTCTTCCACTGTGAAAGTCCTGGTTTGCAACACATCGACTCCCTCGCCTGCTCTCTCCAGGCACAAGAGAGTTTCAGAATCTCATTCAATATCACCACCAACATAAGCATACGGGGAAAAAAATAGTCCAATGTTTCTTTATCAATCTCTTGGTCATTAGACTATATGCAGTGGGCATAATTTTTTCAATACAAGACTCTGAACTAGAAGAGAGGAGTCAACGGTCCCCACTGCAAAGGAACAGTAAATGTTTAAGGAGATGGAAATGCTAATTATTTTGATTATATTGATACACATTATACACATGTATCAATTTATCACATTGCACTCCATAAAGAAGTACAATTTTTTAAAAATCCCCCCAAAAGCTCTTTGGCCATAAAAAGATTTTTAAATGATTCTGTTAATCCTATTCTCTTAGAATGTGAATGCAAGATAATACCAAAACATCTATACATTTAAGAATCAAACTCTATTAAAATCAGCCTTCACATTAAATTTATAATACCTGTGGTATTTAAATAGGTAATGCTAAGCTTTTGTGAATCGACATTAGAGAACATTTAAGACTAGGATTCCCATTTCCATAGAAACAATAGATCACTATTTCTAAGAAGAAAGTTAAAATCTTTTTCAATACATAAATAATTTTCCTTAAACAATCTTCACACAATTAATATGTTTGACCCATACCTTAACTCAATTTCACAAGAAATAGTAAAACTGTTCCATTTAAAACAGAAATTTATTGTGCCTACAAGACACAAATACGGCCATGGGGCTTGCATCTTACTGAGGCCGATGTGGGGCGTTCCCTGCTGGCTGGGGCTGTGGGATCTGGCCGTCGTGGCTACTCCAACTGTGGTCAGAGTAGTGAGTTATTTTTGATGGCTGCTCTTCTGGAAAGTCCTTTAGCAAGCGTCACACCCATACAGGTTGAAAGGGACAAGGAAGAGCTGCCAGTGTACATGTGTACCTTGTGTGCTCCTGATGGTAAATAATCACCTCACGCTAACTGGGAAGCAAGCCACACCAATGTCCTTCACTTCCACCCCAAAACCATAAAGACCACCGACCTCACGTGACTGCCTGCCTGGAATAAAGAGAAGAGACGGGGGCGGAAGCAGCAAAGAGGCCAGGGTGGATTCTCTCCCAGGTGAGGGAAGGCTGAGCCTGAGTGGGAGGAAGCAGGAGGGACCAAGGGGCAGAGAGAGGGCCACGCGGAGAGGGTGCGTGAGAAGGAGCCGGGACAAGTCACGCAGAAGCCTCTGCCCCCATAAGCGCTGCACACCAGGCCTGACACCCCGAATGAGATGCTTCACTCCTGCTATTTTAATTGTGGTGAAACACACGCAGTCTCAGCTTTACTATTTTAACGCTTCTAAGTATACCGTTCAGCAGTGGTAAGTATCACATGGTCATGGAACTGCTCCCCAGGACTTTTCCATCTTGTAAACCTGAAACTCCATCCCATTAAACAACAACTCCTCAACCCTACCTGCCCGGCCACCCGCAGCCCCCAATCTGCCCCTGAATTCCCCCGTTCTAGGAACTTAATATAAGTGGAATCTTACACTGTTTGCCCTTTGGCCACTGGCTTACTTCTCTTAACATAATGTCAAGTTCCAACCATGTGGTGCATGGATCAGAACCTCCTGCCTTCTAAAGGCAGATGTTCCACTGTGTGCACAGGCTACGTCTTGTTTATTCACATCCACTGGTGGACACTTGGGCTGTTTCCACCTTTTCTGGTGATGGTAAATAATGCTATTGTGAACATGAGGGAATCCCACCCATTTTTAACAACCTCCTTCAGAACATGCAGAATTACCTCTTTCTTAATAATAAAAAAAGAAGTTTACAAAAGTAATTCATTACTGAGCAGCAGATTCATAGAATCTAAACAACACTTGCTGTGCAGATTCACTGACCTACCCAGATAGACAGTGGCTGATCTTTCTAGACATCCAGCCTCCAATCAGTCTGCCCAGGATTCTTTACAGCCTGTGATTCAGATCAGTGACTCAGATTTCTGTCAAGGAGATGGGAACTGGACAGAAAGAAACTGACACCCACTAGTTCTTGGTCTTAAAAACACCTCTTTATTTCAACTCCCTCATGAGTCATAAAAACAAGCTTCTTCTCTAGTAGATTCTACATTTGATATATTTATGTGTTATGACTCAATCCAATTCTATTTTGCTTTACTTACTTATATACATGTTTACATGTGTGTTGATGCATACAATGTTTTCCAAACAGACACACACGTACATTTACACACACAGTTGTATTCTCTACACTTTCCAAGCTGAAGTCCAATTCAGTGAATTTTCAAGGGGATTTTCCACTTCAATACACAAAAAAATGTGCTCACAGCTTAACTGTGCATGATAAAACTGCCTGTGCAGTTAAGTAAGCTGCATTTCAGAATGGAGGTGTGGACAGACAGATAAAGAACTGTTTCAGACACACCCTCAGCTTTCTCTTGATGAAATCTAGTCTCAGGACAAACTGGCCATCATAAATCAAGGAAGCAAGGAAAGGTGAGGGACGCCGAGGGTGACTGTTCAACACTTTCAGTCAGATTGAAAGACCCGCCTGACTGAAGTGCTGTGACATGCCTCTCACCAAGTGTCACATGCAGAAAGAAAGCAAGAGAGACACATTCATGGGCCTGCTCTCACTCACTTCACCATTCTTTTCTCCAATGATTCTGAATTCTAGAAAAATCCACCCTGACTCACCCAAGCACTCTGAACCCTTCCGTCTGCTAGAAGGTTCTCCACTCCCAATCTTTCCCTGTCTAAATCCTTTCCACCGGCTGAGCCTCTTCCAGGAATCCTCCCTAGACAGTCCCCAAGTGGGCATGGTCCCTCTGTCACCTAAGCCTGCCAACTTCAGGCTCCTAAGCCGGAGCAGAGGGCATTTGTGAACTATCGCCAGGCCTCGCCCCCTCACTCCTGCTCCCAACACACTCTCCTGGGTCCCATGAGATCACAGCAGCAGCTGTGTTCAGGAAGCTGCATGTTCAGATACCATGCCACACGGTAACTATCTACAGGTGAGATCACAGCCCTGTTGCCCCTCCACAGGTTCACAGGCAGCCTGACACTGTTAGACAGGTACACAACCAACAGGAATACAGACACCAGCAGGACTGAAAAGAAGAGGCCTAGACTTTTAAAGCCTGTGTGCTTTTGCTGTGAAGGCTTCAGAACAAAGGAATGAACTGGCCAGCTTTTTTGATATAAGTCAAATTACCAAGTCAGACATAAAAACTAACTCACAGATACCTGTCAATCAAACCAGGCCATAATTGCTCTGTGAGGCTGCTTTGTTGTTGTTGTTTGTTTCTGGAGATTTGAGGTCATATATTAACACATTAATTGAAATTTTGGTCATAATTATCATGTATTAAGCTGTTGATTACATGGTTGCATTTTGAAATATTTAATTGGTTTGTTTCAATTGATAAAAGGTAATTTGTTTAGGGATGATGTTTAGAGTTATGTCTTTAATTATCATTGAACAGATAATTAATATAGTGTAGCAATAGTAAATAATGACGGTGGTAATTATCATCGAAGTACACATATTTGTACGAGTATGAGAGACGAATTTTCTCTCTCAAGTTGCTTTGGTCTCTGCTCCGAGCTGGCGCATTGGTTCACTTTCTTCACAGATGTAATTAGCGACATCTCTATCTCATCCACTTCTTCCAATCTGAAAAGCACTGCGAAGCCCTAAGGACAAAGGACATCCTGAGAGCCACATCATGCTCCCTTTTCCCCCTCTGCAGATTACTCAGAGAGCTCCTCTGCTCTTTCAGTTGTCTCTCAGCATTCCCACCGTATTCCACAGACCCTTTTTAAGTGTTCCTGGGTCCCCAGCCCAAGAGAGTAATTGCAAGCCAACGGAAGCCATGCTGTAGACTCAGTGAAAAACCACAGCACTTACCAAGGGGCTAGCATGGGCAACTTGTAGACCAACAGGTAAGGTTCACAAAAAACCTCAGTTTTTCTTAACTTCTCTCCTGATGAAAAAATATCCCTGATTCATGAGAAATAATTATGAACATTACACACTTTGATTTCAAAGTCAAGCCTGCCTGCCGTGCTACAGACCAAGGCCTGGAGCCCCATCATTGTCTCTCCTCTGTTGACCCTGGGAGGGCTGCAGCAGGAGCTAGCATGGGGCTGCGAGGCCTCCCCTTGGTGAAGGGGTCACACTGTACCTCCCCAAGGGCAACCAGAGGCTGCCCCTGCCCTGGCCTTCTTGGACCTGCTCTCATCCTCATTTCCCCCTCTCGGGACACTGCCCTCAGCACTGGGCCTAACTCACTGGCCCTAGAGGTAGCCTGTGACAGTGCCCATAGTGGAGGTCACCTTGGAATATGGCAAAATGCAGCAGAACCTCAGAGGACAGCAAGACTTACTTCCTCTTCCAGGCCCTCCAAAGCCATTTACTCCCTCAGGAGCTTTGCACCATGACCTGGCACTGGAGACAAATGTTGGGATCTGTTTTCAGCTCAGAGTCAGGGAAGAGCACAACCCCAGGAGTGACCTTCCAGACCATCTCACCCCTGGCATGTGGCAGCACCCCCAGTGCTATGTGATGCAAGACTCCTCAAGCAATGCCAGCTCTGCCCACGTGAGCTGGTGTCAGCGGCACAGCAGAGGGCCCTTCCCTTCCTAGACTTCCCCGGCCAGTGACTATGCCGTTCTTTTCATTATTTGCAGTGCAGTGCCTGGGACTGGGGGACATGGCCAGTACCCTAGAGGAGCCCTTGCTCCCCTCCCATCCTGCCATGTGACTGACAGCATCTGTCAGAACGACGTGTGTCATTTCCAGGTCATGAAAACATACTTTCATCCATTCCTGGGGCACGTGCTCGTGGGGCAGCCAGCACCACATTGTGAGCAATTACTTGGGCAGCCGATGGCGAGATCCATGCTGTGAGATCTGAGCCAGGTGAGTGAGCCACTGAGGAGTGGGTCCTCCAACCTTTTGCAGACTCCCTGGTCTCTATGACCAGCCTCTCTTCTGGGGCCAGAGATACCTTTTCCTCTCTGAGCTGGAGCCTACTTGTGCTTGGACCGCTGGTCTCTCAAATTCAACATATGCAAAAGTGAGCAAGTCATTGCTCCACTCTGCCCTTCCCTGCCTGTCCTCGTCTGCTCTGGCTCCCAGAAATGCAGCCTGGAAAACTGAGGACTCCTCAAACCCCGTCTCCCACTGGCCCCCCGTCCAGGCAGTACCAAGCCCTGTACAAATCTGTTTCCTCAGTGTCTCTTCCCTCTGCCCTCCTTTCCACTCACTGAAGCCACCTCTCCATGTAGAACCACTCAGCCTCCCTGCTGGTACCTCTCTCTCTCTCTCTCTCACACACACACACACAGAGATGCAGCGTATGCAGATCTGTGCCTATATATGGATCATTTTTAAATTTTTAGCACTGTGGGCAGGGACAACTGTATTAACACACACAGTATGAATCTACTCTCCTATGAGGCACCATTCCTCACAATATCTCAGGGAGACCACATGCAAAGATTTCTTCCTTTTTTTTTAACGAAGGACTTTTGAAAGTGAACAGGTCACATGTTCATATCCTCAGAACGGATGCTGTGTAGAAGTCCAAGAAGGCGTGCGCCCTGTGGACCGAGCGAGCACCTCGGGCCCCTTCAGAGGGGCACGTGAGGGGCACAGGGCGGTAGGAGCCAACTGCGCAGGCAGCACGCACAAGACCCGGAGCGCTCGTGCCGCAGCTGAAACAGCTCACCCCACAATCTAGGCGCCGCCTTCCGGGAGTGAATCCACCTGACCGCACACAGAAACCTCTGGGAGCCCGGCCGAGGCGCATGCCCTGGTTCAGCCTGCATCTGCTGGCCTTTCTATACCAGCGTGAAGCTGTTCTTCACATTAATTATTTTATTTTTATTGTTTGTTCTAAATAGGGAAAAGCCGGTCCTGATATGGAACAGGTGCCCGTATCTCCAGGATGGCTCTCCCCTCCACTGTCCGCCCTGCCGCTGTCACTTGAGTTTGACTTGGCTCTGTCAGTGAAAAATTAGACTTCATTTCAGTATGCTAATAGCAATCTCTCCAAAACAATGTAATCAAGGCCTCATGTGCACCTATAATTTCATCCTTGACATAAGCCTGACAGCTATTTATTGTCTGAAAGGGAAAGCGGGAGGGGGAGGGTGGAGGCAAAGGGACTCTGACATGCCCCCCTCCCCCAAAACAAACCCAGCAGCTTTATGTTTGAAGGCAGAGTCTTTGCAAAGTCCAAAAAAATGGCAATAATCATGGGGTTTACATATGTCTTGTCTTAAGCAATCAAGACAGAGAGTTAACAGAGAAGCACATTCAGATGTGCCAATTCCCAAACTGCCCACCTCTGATGAGCCAGCTGTGAGCCGCAATTGTCACATTATAATTTAGGCAAAGGGAGAAAAAAAAGGCATCAGAATACACACTGGATCAACATAATTATTCACAGCAGGGTGCTGCAGAATTAATTTAGCCAATCAGAATGATACTTGGGGGCTGGGCACATTGCAGCCATCAGGAGAGAAAGCACGAGAGGGGAGCGGAAGGCGGAGAGCGTGGCGCTGTTTTCCACACCTGACTAATATTGGGATCGTCTGATCTTGAAGATATTTTGAACACATGTACGTGCCGTGTTGCTTCTTGCGCATTTATTTACAAACACCTATACAACACTCACACCACGCCAGTCACCAGCTAAGCACTTGACAAACATCAGCTTCTCTGATCCTATGACTCCAAGACAGGTACCAGTATTACTCCTGGCATACATACTGAAGCTCAGAGATGCGCTTCACAAACTGGCCAAGGACACACAGCAAGAAAGGGGCAGAACTGGAGATGGAGCCCAGGCGGACTGCTCCAGAAGCTCTGCTACTGACCAGCAAGGCTGAAGGGTTCCTGGTTCTATGCAAAGCACATGGAACCGGTGACAGGCACATAACTGGCAACCTGTGCAGCTGTCACTTCCCCCTTCCCATGCTCCTTTTAGCTGCTTTCCCAAGGCAGCGCTCTGGCACTGCTAAGGGCGTCTTCATCACCTGGCTTTCCAAACTAGGAAGAGCTGCTGCCCCGGAGCCTCCCAGGGCTGAGGATGGAGCCTCAAAGCTGCGGTAGCGTCTGGCCTCCCTTCCAGACAGTTTTCCTACTTGAAAAGCAGCAGACAGGAATCCCAAAAATCGATCAGAAAGAAAGGAAAAGAGAGCTGCTCCAAGAATCAGAGTTCAGTTAAATGCCCGGCGTCAAAGCACAGAGGAAGGGACCAAAGGAGAAAATAGAGGTCACGCTAAACAACCTCGTGCTGTATTCATATCTGCAGAATCCGGCCGACAATGACATGAGATGACGCTCGCCTTTCTCTGGGCGCGGTACAATTTTAGACCAAAGGGGTCCTCTTGCAGCCCTGCTTGGACTTCTGTCTGAGGGCAGCTATCAGAGGGGCCAGGAGGTGTCCTAATTTCTTTGTAAAAGTTAGACTTGAGCTGCCCTTCACTGCTTCTGGTAATGGGGGAAATGACAGGGAGCGGCCCAGGGTTTTATGTCTGGCAATAATGTTTGATCTATGCCATTGTCTATGAGAACTGTGATTTAATCCATAAGGATATATAGAGGCTCGTGATGAAAGGGGAATAACGACAAATCCTGATTAACAATGCTGCTACACCAAAGCGGGTTACCATGGTGACGGGGCTGAAATTATACAACAAACTGGGATGCCATACCAGGCAGATTACTCCAGAAAGGGGCCCTTTTCTGAAAGCATTTGGCTTTCTGTGTTCTCTTAAAATTAAGATGCACGCATCTTACTTTCAACTGGTATTAGCTTTCCTCTCTTTTTCCTAAATGCTCCCTTTTCAGCAGGTCTCGGGTAATATGAGGGACAGACATGGATGCACAGGAAATGTAGCAAACAATTAAGCACACTGCAGCTCTTCTTTCCTCTGATAGGGGAGGACAAAACAAAATTACGATGAGGGACCTTTCTTTTACATCATTCTTCTGATAAAATTATGCTTAATTCCTTGGCTGCAGGAACAGAGGAATCAAAGCATGTCCCAGTGAAATATTCCACTTCTCACTCCACACAGCAGAGTGCTCTGAATTCATAGGAAAGAGGAGAAAGGGGGTTCAGGAATGGTATCGTCTTTGTTTCCAAAGATGTTTAATTTTTAATTAGGATTTTAAAAAATAAGAATATGGTTTTAAAATAACATCACTTTCCAGAATTTGCTCAAAATAATAGCCAAAACTATTCAATTAGGAGAATCGGCACTAGTAAATAGCACTTTAAAACTATCATGAGCTGCGGATGTGGCTCAGGGATAGAGTGCCTAGCATACATGAGGCCTCGGTTTTGATCCTCAGCGCCACAAAAACAAAAACTATTATTGCAACAGATTTTGGAGGTGAACCTTTATAAAATAGATCAACTAGCCTAGAAAAAAAATGTACTGCATTTAATCATCATACTCCATGTCCTATGTCAACTTCAGAGGAATATCAAGTGAGATATTTAAAACAAACAGAAAAATCATAGTCCTAGATATTCTCTTAAAGAGAGCAAGATCTGTAGGATAGGGAGGGTAAAGAACTTTAAACATGGAGACATGTAATATTCTTCCCTCAAAACTAGGAAGGAAAGAATCAGAGCTTCACATTTTTTCAGAAATGCTACAGGTGTAGAAGTCACATTTCCCTGGAGATTTAGCGGTGGCTTTCAGTCACTAAAAGGCAGTGTGGCCTAGTGGAGACCGAAGCCCTGGGTACCAGCTGGGTCATTTGTCATCTGTAACACCTCAGTCAAGTCATCTAGCCCTTTCAGTTTTGGTTTCGCCATCTGGGGAATGAGAATCATAGTCTGGCTTGCCTGGAGAAGTTTATGAGATACTAGCAAAACATTACATGTAAGAACATTCTGTTCAGTAACTGTTAAGTATTATTAGTTATTTATTTTTGGTATGGAGATTGAACTCGGGGCACTTTACCACTGAGCTACAACTCCAGCCCTTTTTATTTTGACACAGGGTCTCACCAAGTTGTCCAGGCAAGCCCAGAACTTAAAATCCTCCTGCTTCAGCCTGGGACAGAGTAGCTGGGATTCAGGCGTTGCCACCATGCCGTGCTGATAACTGCTGTCTTGTGTTCTGATCATCGAGCGCTTCCTGCGTGCCTTCTCCATGCTGGGCACAGTGCAGCTGCGATGATCCTGGAACACATTTCCATGTGCAGAACTACTGCCGAGTTTCCACTGTCTCTAGCAAACTCGCTTTGTCACTTTAACTTTATGCCAGGCCAAACTGACAATTTTTTTAAAAAAGCAAGCATCTGCCAAGGGTGAATTCCTTTATTCCGGCCTCATCAGTATACCTTTTAGAGACATAAACCAGTGCCAGCTGCTTGAAAATTCTGATACAAGTTGTGTGCATGACAAGTCAGAAGGCTGATGTCAGCCTTGCGAGCTCATCACTGGGGCTTCCATGTGCTCCGTGTCTTCCTGCCACCAGGACCCTGCACTTCTATGTAGCACAGTAAAGGGGTGGGGAGAAGGCCAGGCCTCTGCGGGTGACGTCACATGTCCTATCTGTGTAGTTCTTTCTTCCTGAGTCAGACTCCGTGGGTTCAAATCCCAGCTCACCGCTTTCCAGGTCCATGATGCTGTGCCAGCCACAGGAAGGTCTGTCCCCTCACTGCTGAAATGGGAGCCTGGCAGCACGATAGACTGTCACCAAGGGCAAGGCACACAGAACGAGGCTGGGCACAAAGTGAGACCTTGGTGAGAGCGAGCTCTTATTGCTGTGGGTATTAAGAACTCGAGGCCTTCGTGGGGGCCGGGTGGGGGTGGGCTTCAGCACAGGCCCTCTGCCACCCGCATGCTTGCCCTCCACATCCTGTTCTCCACATCACCTGCCTTCCCCGCCGCCTGTCGCCAGCCTCACGCCCGGCTGTGTTCAGCCCTTCAGGCTGCCTCTTTCTCTCTCCAAGCCTTCAGTTTTCTCTTTAGTTCCTGTAAGTATGTGTGTGCACGAGTGTGTATGTGACTTTGTGAGCTTTCTCTTTCCTCCTCTTTATTTTCCTCCTCAGTTGCTCTTAATTTTTATTTTTAGCATTTATTATTTGTCTGTTCCCTGCTCTTATTTTTTGAAGCAGAGAAGTACAATGCATTTCCTTTTAAACAAAGTTTCTCTTTACCTAGGAGATCTTGACCCACAAGTTCTGAACATTGGTGATTTCTGCTAGAAAAAATGCTCCCCACGCCTGCTACATGAAAATCCTAATCATAAAATAGAAAAGCTGGGCAATTGCACGTGTTACAAGAGAGCTTACTGGGAGCTTTGTTTGTTCATCGGTTTGGTCTCGTGCACTGGGCCCCTAGTGCAGTGTGACATGAACTCACTATGAGCCACCAATGCTAAAGCTGATAAGAGAGACTGCGGAGGTAAGGTTAAACATTTAGGATAAAAAGCTGGAAATCTGAAAATAAATTAAAAATAAATATAGGAAATCTTTGAAGAACTATCCAAATGCTGGAATTGGTGGCACTCTACCCCAAACACAGCCCCCTGGCATCTGAGAAAACAGCAGAAGCAAGAGGGTGTCTCTGACTTTCCCCGGTCTGCTCCCCTGAGGCAGGTCCTATGACCTGGAGAGGTGTCCTCCCTGCGCCAGAGGAGAGGACACAGGCACCCAGAGAAGACTGAGCCAACAGGCCTCACCACCATTATTAGCTCCCCTGTCCCTGACCATGCTGCTGCCAAGACGCCAGCAGAACCAAGCGTAGAGGCACAAGCTGGCCTGTTCCTTTAGGTCTGCATGCCACGTAAAACATGTTAAATGAACCTGCCCATCTGCCTTGTTATAGGTGCCTCAGCCACGAACCCAGCAGTGAGTGAGGAGAGGAATCCGCTTCCCCAACACACAGAAGATTCTTGCTCTTCTCACACAACTTTCAAGAACACACCTCCCTACATTCTGTGCTGGGACACATTTATCAATGCCTGTGTCATTCTAAGACTTAAAAACTCTATTTTAAAATATGAAGCATACAGAATATCACTCACCACCCAACACTGGGCGAGCTCTTTTATCCACAGCTTCCATGTTCTTGGAATGTCTTACCAAACTGACCCCATTAACATCGGAACCATCTTGGATTCCTTCTGGTGAAACATCAACAGTAGCAAATTCACAAAACGTAAACTTACAACTAATTGTTCTTCAGTATTACCTACTGAAATACAGGAAATGCAGATTTCTCTTTTTAATATGGTAGAATTAAAACCTTCAAAATCATGGAATCTTGAATCTCAATGGACAAGGTAGCCCAGTGGCTATATGAAGGTCCCTTGCTCAGGGCCCAGGACTGAAGATACCAGCCACCACCTGGGGATGGGGAGCCCAGGGAACCTCTTTGTCACCAGCTCTCAGTGACCAGCTCTACTGCTGTGACTGCTGCTGTTGATGCTGTTAAAATAAATCCGCATCTCTCCCAATGAATCCCTGCCCTCTGGGCGTGGCCCTGTGCTAGCACAGTCACGCCAACAGAGGTGTGAGCATTTTATTGCAAATGGCTCTTCCCTGATAAAACTGCAAAATAAATCAGTGGCAAGCAAACTCTTATCCTAAAGATGATTCAGGAGGGGAAAAAAGGACTTTAGAGCCTTTTATTCCTTTCAAAATGCAAATAGCCTAATTTAGTCCCATGGTGAAATGCACAATATTTTATAATTTAGATCACCTACTATATTGAACAACAAAAAAAAATGTCATCAGAAAAAGAGACATATTTGCGAAGCAGCAACACCAAAGCAGACTTCTAATTTCCCAGCCAGGAAGGGTAACAAAGGTTGCATTTTGGAAGCTGGTGGCCCCATGTGTCCCGTGGGCCACAGGCTGCTCACGCTGATGCTGCAGGCAGGTTCTGTCCCACCTTGGGCCCCCCTCCCTTCTGAGTCCACCGAGATGCCTACACGTCTACACGTCCTGGGGCTCCCAAACTGTCTAACATCAAGCCTCTCTTTAGGCAGCTCCTGTCCCTTCTGCAACCAGTTCAATGAATTCACTCTTGGAGTCCCGTTACTAACCCCTTGAACCCTCGGTTTCCCTTTATAATAAATAGAAACACTGCCAATAACAATGCCTTTGCTATTTTTGCCCCAGGATCAAAGAAAGGAAGAAGAAAAAAAAAAGAATCCTCTAAAATCACAGAACTTATTTAGGATAACTACATCTATAGAGTTTATGTGTGAACATAATGTTGTTACCTAGAGAAACTGGAAGGGCACCACAGCCTGTACCCCGGCTCTGGGCACCTCTGCGCCTCCCCAGCAGGCCCTCGGTGCGTCCATCACTTGGTGCCCAGGGTCCTGCATGGTTTGGATGTTAAATGTCCCCCAAAACTGGGCAAAGGAGAATGGAGGGGAGGGGGAGGGGGTAGGTGAGATGGTGGAATGAGACGGACATCGTTGCCCTAGGTACACGAGTGACCACACACATGGTACGACTCTGCATCGTGTACAACCAGGGAAATGAAAAGCTGGGCTCCATTTGTGTACAGTGAGATGAAATGCCTTCTGCTGTCGTGTATAACTCATTAGAACAAATTAAAAAATTTAAAAACATTTTTTAAAAATGTCCGCCAAAGGCCCATGGGTAAAGGTCAGTCCCCACGGTGGTGCCCACTGGGAGGTGATGGAACCTTTGGGAGTGGGGGTTCCTTTGGCCATTGGAGACAGGCCTCAAAAGGGACTGTGGGATCCCAGCCCCTTCTCTTCTCCTTTTGCTTCCTGGCCATGAGGTGAGCAGGCTGCTCCACCATGTGGATATGCTCCCTGCCATCACCATGTGGCACCCCTGCCAAAGGCCCCAAAGCAAGGAGTTTCCCTGATCATGGACTAAAATGTCTAAAACCCTGAGTCAAAATAAACCTTTTCTCTTTATAAGTTAATTACTCAAGTATTTTGTTATAGTGACAAAAAGCAGACTAACACAGTTTCCAACAAGAAATGTGTTCTCCCACTTGAGAAAAATTTGAAACTCACCATATAAACTATGTGAAGGCTCATTCCTGCTAAGCTTATGGTCAGTTCCTTCTAATGGGTTAGTTCACCTATTATGAAGTGATTTTTCACTGAATTCTTTTATTTCCCAGTGTACCACAAGCTTCTTAGAATGAAACAGGTCCAAAATAACAGAATAAATGCTGATTCCAAATGTACATTCGAGGCAGCCCATTTTGCTGTTAAAGAAGGCAGTTAGCAGCTTGTGAATGTCAAAAGGATCTTTCGGATGATCACCAGGAACAATGACAGGCAACATGAAAGTCCTAAATTAAACAAACCCATAAATAACTCCTTTACACAATTATACAAACACAAAAACCTGACTTTTAAAAATATCCTCTTAAGTTGAGAAATGAAGGCAGAAATGCTATTCTTGAAAGCCAGCGTCAGGAGGGAGAGGCAGCAAGGACAGTGCACTGAGCCACAAGGACAGTTGGTTCTACCCGTTAAACTCGTGCCATCTTCAGGGCACGATGAGGACTTGAGAGGGACATAAACTTTAGTCCCTGGCCAACGTTCCCCAGGGCTACTGCAGAACTGGACAGAAATATGAATGTGCCCATCCAGTAGGTAAAGGGCAAACAGTCTTTGGGGACTCACAGGGACAATGACGAGAGGCTCTCCCAATGGACTATCTGCCTACTACAGTGGTCAGGCAGTGGGTGGAAATTCAATGGGGACAAAGGACAATGAGGGAGAGTGGATGGAATGTTCTGGAAGCCACATAGCAGCCTCACCTCCCGGGGCCTCACTTCTGTAAAGCAAGACAGCACCACTTCCAAGCTTTTGTGAAAAAGCTTGCATGTGAAACATGCCAGGACTGAAATTCCAGGACTACATCTGCCGTCCGGGGCCATGGAGACATGTGCTGGGCTGAACCACATGAAGCTGTCTTGGCTCACACAAACAGCAGTCTCCTCTGGGTCCACCTAAGTATATTTAGTATCAGGGCACAGGAATGCAGAGAAAGCCACTGTCAACTTAGAGAACGTCACTGCCACACCTGAGAGCAACACTGATGCAGGTGAAAATTAAAATCCCCACCCTGTGTGGCCAGCCGGGCCCGAGCAGCTCTGTGTGCAGTCAGCTGCTGACTTTGACTCCAGGGAGCTCCACTTAAGAGGCAGGCCCCGAAAGGCAGGTGACCTTGCAGGTAGAGCTTATCCAGGAGTTACTAAAAGGAAAATGAGACATATGTATTAAAAGAGCAAAATATAAACACTGAAGGTTAAGTACCAAGCCCTGAGATGCGGTGCATACCTCACTCTTCGCCTGGAGTAATTCTGCCTCCATTTTCCTCCCCATCTTCAAGGAAAACCGAGGTCAGATGTTACAGAAAATTTGAATGTAATTGTGAGATTTATACATTAAAGTTCCTCTGCTGGTTCCCTTGGCAACAGCTCTAACTTTCATCACCTACCCTGGATACAGCATCCTCCGGCAAGAGTTCTTGGGGATTGACTTCAGTCAGTACACAGCGCGTAAACCAGCATTTGAACAGAACACGTAATGACATCTTTAAACAAAGAATCAAAGTGGGCTCCTCGCAGACATGTTTCAACCAAACATTTGGTTCAGTTGCTGTGTTCTGCCAGAGGACACACTCTCCCTCGGTTAGACGGCCACGCTTCTTGTGAACACAGCACTGCTCCCTCTGTTAGACGGTCACACTTCTCTTGGGTCACTCCCAGGCCTCAGAGCCCTGCTGGAGCACACAGTCCAGACTGGCCCACGGACGGCACAGTAGGCACGGGCCACAGTGGACTTAACCCTGAGCCCAGGCAGGACAACGAGGCTTGGAACCCAAGGATCCTCCAGCAGGGGCAGGGCTAGCATGTGTGTGACACCAGCATGAATTTGTCACATATCACCCATACTTGAGAGCAACACTGACTCAAGTATAAATTAAAATCCCCACTGTGTGCCGACATGCTGGGCCCAAGCAGCTCCTGTGTGCAGTGTGCCACTGACCGCGGCCAGCTCCACGCTCATGGTGCCGACTCGCCTGCCTCCTGCTGGCCAGCCCAGCACACAGGGGCCCTGTTTTTCTTATTTCCAAGTACAGTAAGAGTGACCAACTTATGCCTAGAATTCCATGTCATTCACCCCCAGTGAACAACAGCAAGGTCGCCAGGCGGCATAGAAAGGCGTTTCATAGTCTATCCCAACGGCGTCCTCCTAGGACAGGATCTGGAGAGCAGGGTTCAAGGGCCAGGCATGCATCCAGCCAAGGTCCCATCTCAGAGAAGCACCATGGCGACAGCTGTGCCTGCTTCCTGGTCACTCGCCAGATGCCCGTTCAAGGGCCCAGGACACACTACCAGGCATCTAGTTTTAAGTCGGACACCAGAGACCTGACACAGCAGTCATTCTGCCTTTAGGAACGCCAGAGCTCAGGTATGGACAGGTCCAGGACTGAAGGGCCACACAGATGGTAGATGGCAAAACCCAGGCTTGAAACTAGGCTCAGTAAACCAAAGAGTGTCCAGAAGGAGGAACCCTAAAACCTAGTCACCAGGAGCCCACCACTTGGCACTCAGGCAGCCCTGGCCCCAGCATCTTCCCAGTGGGGAGCCTAGGACCCAGGGCACCCTGTGGACAGTCCTCTTTGTAACATATGGCAACAACAGGATTTTCAGAGAGTGGTCATGAGGATCTAGCAGACTACACATGCAGCACTCAGCAACATGGGCTGGTGCTCTATCAGCAAGACCCCCACTCCACCCACGCCCCCCACCCTCACTGCCTCTCCAATAGTCCGGGGGAAAATACAACTCAAGGTATACACCTTGTGACAGTGCATCCGGGGCCACCTGCATCTTCCCAGAGTGTCCATGCCCAGTAGCTTTCCTCCCCAGGGTGTTGGGCAGGTCCAAGCTTTCAAAGGTGCTCCTGGAACACTCAACTACAAGGCAGGATCCCATCCAGTACTCCTTACAGAGACTACAGACTACACCTATTCTAGTACCTTCTAGCCCAAATGGTACATGTAAATGGCCAAGGCCTTATTCCCCTAAAGTGTGGAATCCACCCAGACTGAAAGCCAAAAGACCTATGTTTGCAGACTCATCCTGCAAACTTTATGAACCTGGGAGAATTGCGGAAACTTTCTGCCTCTAGCATAGTGTCTGGCACATAGCACTGTACTGATAAGTCAGTGCCTCTAGCATAGTATCTGGCACTGTCACTCTATGTGACCTATGAAGAAAGATCACACATGTCAGTCTTCCCTGTACTTTGCTTTACTAATCAACTAAAGTAGCAAAACACTTGATAGAAGATCATATAAAAGGCTTATAAGCTGGGCATAGTGGTGCACGCCTGTAATCCTAGAGGCTCAGGAGGTTGAGGCAGAAGGATCCTGAGTTCAAAGCCAGCCTCAGCAATGGCGAGGCCCTAAGCAATTCGGTGAGACTTGTCTCTAAATAAAATACCAAAAATAGACCTGGGATGTTGCTCAGTGGTCGAGTGCCCCCGAGTTCAATTCCCAGTACCCCCCAAAAAAAGTCTTATAAACATCATTCAAATCCTTTTTACCAGTCATTTACTTTCACTTAGTATAAGTGGTATTACCACTAAAATAAAATTAAATTAAATAGATGATGTCATTGTGGTTGCTTAAGAGATTTGGAATTATACTTCCTAGAAAAGTGATCTCCATGATCCTGCTATTCCAGGAATCCAGCTCAGTAACACACACAGCAGCAGGGTCTCTGGTGGCAAGCTGCCAGGTGGACACCGGCATGGGCAGTAAGGGATAGCAGGACCTCTGGATCTTCCAAACCAGGAGTGAAGGGGGAGCTCCCAGGCACTGAAATTTCTAACAAGCTCCTAGGAGTCACTGTATGGGGACTAGAGTTCCAGATCATGAAAGCCGAGGTTTCCTTCCTTCTCCGAATGGTCAGCAGCACACACCAGGGACCTCCTAACCTTAGCCGTCCCACTTCACATCACCCCAGCCCTAACCTTTGTGAGCGCTGTTCCCCCCAGAGGAGTGCCTCCCCTACAACGCTGCCTTCTCTCTCCCGGCAAGCTAATTGCTACCTGCCCAAACCCTGAAGTCTTAAAAACAGTTAAATACCATCTCTACTCTTTCCTTGTGTAGCTTTCTTTGATCATATCAGCCAGAAGTAATTTCTTCCTGGATAAATTTCCATTTAATTTGTGCTCTATTTGCAACACTGTCACCTTCCCCTTGGCATTGTGGAGGAGAACACTCAGATCCTGCTCACCTTTGTATCCACAGTACTCAGCACATGATAGGTGCTCTATTATTCCACAGAGAAGAAAACAAACAAGAAACAAAGGAACCAAGGAAAAAGCAAGAATGCCCGTCCTTTCTGATAATTTTATAGTTCTGTAGTTGCAAAAACAAGCTGAGCTTGCTCCACAGACCATTAACATTTCTATATCCACACTCAGCCTGCTAATAAAAGCACACGAAGGATTCTTAAAGGCCCTATAAGAAAGGTTTTATATCCTGGCTTTAGCATCGCTGGCATCTGTGGCATCTAAACCTGAGAAGGCGATTCCTCTGAGGTGTCATTAGCTTTCTGTGTGCCTTCAAAGGCTCAAAGACAATTTGCTGGACCCCTCTAAGAATGCCAGTTTCTTTCCAGTCACTGCAAAAATACATCTCAGCTACCACTGGAATTGTCATTTGCTTTCTATGCCTTCAAAAGCACCGTGAGAGACACAGCCCTGTGCTATTATTGGCACTGTCGGTTTCCCTGTGTAATATCAAAAGAGCCTCAAAGTGTCTTTGTGTGTGCAGTCTCTGTGTGTGTGCATAGTGACGCTCAGATTATTTTTCTGGCGAAATGCCTTGTCCACAAAGCCAACCCAATTTTACCTAATAGCTTCCCAGTGAAAGAATGTCTAGGGGGAATAATTCAAACAGTAACAACCCTTATTTCACCCATACCGATAGAAAGAGAACAATGATAGCAATGCCCTGAAACCTAAAATAATATTCACATATAAGTTTCAACTTAACATATCCGGAATCTCACAGCAGGGATCAAGACTCAGTCACCATTTCCATTGAATAACAGTAGCTAAGGCACAGGCTTGCTAACGCCCCCTGCACAGCCACTACCCTTTAGGACAGAACTGTGAACAACCCCTACTTCCAGTTGCTGAGGACTTACTCCTGCACACTCTAAAGAGCAGGTTTCTCACTGAGAGTGCTCCTGGCATTTGGGGCAAGATAATTCTGTTTGGGGCAGGGGGAGGGGCTGTCCTGCACTGAATGTTTAGCACCCCTGATAATGCCGGTTACACTCTCCAGTCATTGTGATTACCAGAAACGTACCCTCCAACACCAGCCATCCATACTCCGCTACTCCCAAGGCTGTGGGTACTGCCAGCAGATGAATGGTAGGGACTCAGCACACCCACTGTGTAAAATCGACACCGCTACCACGTATTCCATGCCATGGGTACAGATATGTATGGAGAGAGAAAAGGGAAACGTGGGAAGTGGAACAGCATCTGCCGAATGTTGACTCCATGCCAGGCAAACATCCCACTTTGCCAGGATGAGAAGGTCTGGACACAGATTCAACTCAGCCACCTGCAAACACAAAATATTTTTATTTCTCCCAATATCTGGTCCTTTGCTTTTTTGAGCCTTCTGTGGCTCAAGATCAGAGGAATGAAGAGAGAAAACTTACAACTAACAGCAAATTTGTGTCTGATTGCCTATCATAAAAGGTCATCTTAGTCAGATGCTGGAGGGACAGGGAATTTTGGTGGATGGAATTCCATGAATGAGCCACAGGATTTATGTGAAACATAGCTGGGAAGTGTTAAGATGCACTCTTTTCCGCTTAAGGAGGCTGGTGAACCGTAGGAGAATGAAGAGGGAAACCTCATGTTCCACAGTGTGAAGGCCCACATTTACCACACTTACCAAGGACACCATATGACTTTCTAAACTCTGGTCCTGCAAAAAAAACCAACCCTAAACATAATCAGCACAACACGCTTTCAAGACGACTCACTACCACGTGTCATTGCATAGGACACGTGCAGTAAACATCTTGATCGCGAGCACCGTGGCGGAGAAAGAAAAGCCCAGCAGCAAAGACCTTCCTAGAGGGTCCAAAGGAACCAGATGCGACGCAGCGGCCCCTTCCCATGCTGGAGACTTGCTGACACTTGGGATGTCACCAGGGACAGCACAGGACTGCCCTCTATAAGGCCACTGCTAGGCTTGGTCATTAGCCAAGCGGGCCGCACAGTCACAAGCATTCTGCCTGCAGAGAATGACAGGTCAATATGAGCCGTCAAAGTTCAGAGAGCCAGAGAGGCAGTCCAAATCAGAACTGGCAGATACAGTGACGCCACGTGACACGGGGTATGCGTGGCACTTAAAAAGGCAGCTCTTAAAGGTTTCTCGAAACCATGCCTGCCGCCCTGCTCTTCCAATACACCAGGACACTAGCCCATGGAAAGCCTGGGCAGGCCGCCGGCCCCCTGCCCAGAGAAGCCATTCCACATGTGGGCAACACAAAAGCCGCTCTTCCAGAATGTTTGAAAAAAAATGCCTGAAATTCAGTAAGATTCAAATTTCCACGAACCATTAGGATGAAAATATTAGGTTTTCACATCTGAACTTCTTTACTAATACTTACTCAAACTCTGGCATTTTAAAATTACCAATTCCTTCTACTTAACAACCTTTTGAATTTTAATCAAGTAAGCTAAAGTAACTCAATTCTCTTTTGCAATAAGTGTAACAAGTGTCTTAATCTCAGTATCAAATATTCATTGATTATCTTGATGTTAAACAGTTAGCCACAGGAAAGGCCTCTGGAAACATTCCACATGTCACCCTCCACCTAGGCACCCTGAGTCCAGGCTGCTCTTGTAAGACACAGCTGCCAGTTAAAGGCCCACAGACACAAGCATGAGACCTCGACCATTCAAAGGCGCTTATCCAAACAAGGACAGCTGAACCGGTGCTGCATCTGTTTCTCCATCTTATTGCACCCTCCTATCTTTTGTTCATTTATAAAACAGTCAAGCACTGTAAAGAGAAGGAACAGAAGTGAACAAAGTACCAAATTGAAGAAACTAGAAGATCTGAAAAAAAAAATTTAAAAACCTACACAATCACAATAGCCCACAGAGAGGACAAAGCCAAAGCACTGAGGAATTGACAAACCAAGAAGGACCAAGCAGACAAAGGAATGAATTCTAGAGCTGTCGAGTGACGGTGCACCAAAGTCTCCTCTGTGGTTCACTTCAGTAAGTGGATGTTCAGTAAGGGGATGGTTTCCACTCCTGCATTTGCATCAGAGTTACTATCTGACCTTATTCATTATAAATATGCATCATTTATTTAAAACAATTCAGAATTAGGGCTGGGGAAGTAGCTCAGTGGTAGAGCACTTGCCTAGCAATGTATGAAGCCCTGGGTTTGATCCATCCAAGAAAAAAAAAATTAAAAGAGCAAAGGGGACTAAAGCTCTGAGCCTGTCATCTTCTCGTCCACCTAAGATACAACCTCTCTCACCAGGTAGTATTTATTTATTAATTATAACTTATTAATTCTAAGACCCTTGAGCTCTTGTCCTGGGCATACTCTTCCAGGTATGGAATGGAGGTAGCGTGACGTGCAGGGTTTTCCGTTCTTTTTTCAAAAGATGGATAAGGACAAAGCCTTGCTCCAAAATTCGGCTAAGTTCTGTAGAAATTTGACCCTCAGTGCCTGTGATTAACATTAAATCATAAAGGCTGTGGTGAGGCCTCCTCAGGGAGGTGCTGATTCTGTCTTACTGTACAATGGTCAAGTAGCCTGGCAGGATGACACTGAGGCACACACCAGCATGTGTGTAATAACGCACGTGTACAGCAAGTACTGGATCGTTTCTGTGAATGAGTGAAGTGATGGCAGAGGTAAGGCTCCTGCACCATCCACTGCAAAACACTTCTGTGGACCAACTGGTCCTGACCAACCGGAAGTGCTTAAGAGGGAGAACTTTCCTTAAGGACTTCCAGATGATGTCCCTGAATCAATGACTTTTTTCATGCTAAAAAGGACAGTTCCCACAAGGTTGGGTCTTCTAACAGTCTGTCCAGCATGGCAACAGATTCAGCAGCTAGACCAGGATGACATGGGGAAAAACAGCAGCTCCCTACTCAGACTGAGTCAACACAGAGACCCAGCTGCATGCTCTAACCTGGCAGGGATTCAAGTTGAGCCAGAAAAGAGACGTGCTCAAAGCCTGCACCTCAGGGAGTTGGGGGTAAGGTCTTCTGTGTAATCAAGAGGCTGAGAGCTCAGTCCCAGAGGGCAGAGCTCACCAGAAAGTTGCCCTCTGCTCCTCACAGGAAGCACCTGGAAGGCTTCACACTCCCCAGAACATACTGACATATCCTCTAGATCATCTAGAAACTGAGCGCAGTGCACCTCCTGAAATCACTACAAATCAGCCCGTGGCCAAAGGGGCTTCGTGGAGGAGATGGAAGTGGCGAACTGCATCAAAGCCTCCTCCTTCCAACTGTCTGCCTTCCCTCAATCTTACAATTTAATAGCTCTTCATCATAAAGTGAATTATCTTCCAAAATAATAAATGTTCACTACCTTTCTAAATAAAAAATACACTTCCCCAGAACATAAGCCAATAGCTTTACTTTCATACTAGAACTGATGTGAAATTACATGTCATGAATTATTCATTTCATCAAATTTAATTCAATTATTTTTACTGAATTCATATCTAATCCATAAAAATGTTAAACTCAGCCCCCTCCAAAAATCATGTCTGCATCCTTGAATAACAGATTTCTCACAAAATTTCAGGAAAGATAAGTGGATATTTGATATGAAATGGCAAGGCATACTGTAATTGCAATAATGAAAATAATTTTAACTATTTAACTATACACTTCATTCCATTTACCAACTGATGTCCATTAAAAAAAAAACATTTAATATCAAAGTAGAATCACAGGGCTGATAAGTAACTCTTAGCTCCAATTATGGCACCAAAGCTTCTTTTAGTGAAGTAGAACAGACGAGGCTGGACACTGGGAATAGCAGGAAGCAGGTTTATTGGCTGCAGCCAGGTTCAAGTGGGGGGGCTTTTTGCCTCCATCAAATTACCCCTCTGAACCCCGAGTTCGGAAAGTTTTAGAACTTTATACCCAGTATGTAAGGGGAGGAGCTCAGAGGCTCACAATCTGTAGAAGTTCACACAAAAGCAGCTTTTTCACTGTTCTGAGCACCCAATTCAGACCAAGGAAGGACACTCAGTAAAAATCAGTGCCTGGGAAAGGGAGAGTCCTCCTCCCTTTTCCCACCAGCTGGTTCCATAGTCCTTTGAGATGCAAACGCCTCTATGAAGGTTCCAGACCCAGGCTGGAGGCCTTGAGTTCCTTATCACACTCTGTCTCTGCAAACACACCCTCCACCTGAAAACTCTGTTGTAGAAATTCTTGCTCATAGTCTAAGAACAATTACAGTGAGGGGCTCTGGAGAAGCTTAGTTATGGCAAGGGTCTTCTGGGTGGGGGTCTCTGGCCTGCTTCATTAGGTTTTCCATAACATTTACACATCGAACAGATGCCCCTCAAATGGGAGCAGTACCATACCCAAATAAAAGCACAAATTTTGTACTTGCAGAAAAAGAGATTTGCCCCAAAGAAATGAGAAGCCGGAGAGTCGCTATTTCCGTCTCCTCAGTGAAAGCCCTTCGCGGCCCAGGCCATCATGCCAGCCACCACTTCTGTTTTTCTCTTACTCCACAACCTCCTTGGGAATGTCAGCACACGTGTTGATGGCTCTGCCACTTGTCTCCCCATCCACCTGTCCGTCCCAAGTCCTGGCATCACGTGAGTGGTCTCAAGGTCTCATTGCCACTAAGTCCCTCGATGTCTTCTCATCCACTTAGCTTACTGTGCCCACAGCAACAGCCACCCAAACCAGAACCCCTCCACCAGCAGCCCCAAGGTCAATCAGCCATTCATTCCCTGACATAGCCTGGCCTGGTCCCTCCCACCGCACCTGCTCTGTGCCCAAGCCAAGCTCCACTCCCGGGATCCTATTCCGATCTCTAGATCTGCTTACATCAGACTACGCAGCAAAATCATCATTTAAATCACTTTTTAAAAATAGTCCTGAGGACTTTTTTTAAAAAACACCTGCTATGCCCTAAATTCACAAGGACCAGGTTCCAGCAGCCCAGGTCCCCCTCCACTGGTTCCCACAAAGTGGACTTCTCTGGGTAGGGCAGGCTGGTGCTTCCATGGAACCCAGGTTCCCTTCTCTTTGGACCCCTTCTTTTTCTCATCATTCTCCTTTGCGCATTTGAGGACACCAGCTCGGCCCTTAGAGTACTCCATAAGCTCGATGCATGCATTACTTCTTAGCAGGAATCTTGTTGGTGACTTGTTTGTTAATGACAGCAGCGGCATGCTGGGTAACTGTGGCTCTTCAGCTTTGCCAGGGTAACCTGGGAGACAGTGGGCTCCTTTAGAACACAGCCAGTGTCGCTGACGTCCACAATATGTAAGTGCAGATCTATGAGGGGCAGAAGGCACAACTCCATGTTTCTAGAACCCTGGAGAACATAGAGCAGGTGCCTCTCTTTGTCTTCGTGTTGGTCATTTTGAAGAATTACTAGATGGTTGTTCCAGCCAAAGGGCTTAAACCACTTTTGCCCCAACCTCCAGATATCTTTTTCCTTTAACATTCTGCTGCACATGCCCCACAAGATCCCACCCCAGATGGTTCCAAGCATCTCTACTAATCTCAGACTACTGAGCACAGGCAGAGGACTCCCAGGCATCCAGGCTGCCGCCATCAGTCATGGCCTCCACCCCCAGGCAGAGCATCAGGGCCACCAGAAGTCCTTCCACAGGGCCCAAGGAGCTCTATCCACCTTGTCAAACTCCACCCTCTTGTACCACTCACTCGTACCTCACAGAAGATCTAGAAACCGCCCAGCCCCAACACACTTACCCACATCAAGATCCTGTTCAGTGGCAAGATCCTGTTCATGGCCTGTTCAGTGGCATTCTCTAAGTGACTAGCCTTTGTGAAGTTTTCCCAAAATGTCTGGCATAATTTTAAAGCAAACAAAAGACTTTTTTGCTCTTATATTCCATTGGCTCACCTAATCTGCAATTAAATTGTGTAAATTTAATAACAAGTACAAAAATTTGGAGGGACACAGACAAAAGACTCTCCATACGCATACAAATTATGCAGGTGTAGAAAGACAGCCGCCTAGGCGAACACGTTGGGTCTGCCAGCTCACTAGCTGCTACATTTTTCAAGAGGAGGGAGCCTGTGGATCAACACAGATCAGTCAAGGTAGCTCCTACTGCCCAGTTCCGCACTTCCCAGGCTTTCCCTTGGGTGTATGTTACATTGCATGGTCATCTCTCCACTGCATTCGAGCTCCCTGAAGAAAGGTTCCGTGCCTTCTCACCTTGGTACCCGAGCACGTTCAGCACAGTTTCAAGGAAATTACAGATATTCAGTGAAAGCTGAATTGAATTGAACTGAACTGAAATGAGTTAACACTGGCTAAAGGATCCAAAAGTTGTAGGCATACTTTTTGTGACTGAGAGAGGAGATCCTTAATCCTTGGTGTCCCACCCTCTGGTACACATGCCATGGAGTGGCATGTAGTCAGAAACCAGACATGGATGGACAAAGTACAGGGCTTCAGCTGGCGCCTCCTCTCACCTCTCGCCCAGCAAGAACCCCAGATCCTTCCAAACTGTAATGAGAGAGTTGGGAACAGATCCTCAGCCAGTCTTCAGCTGTCTTATCTCCCACCAGTGTCTCCCTTTAGGCAATGTGACCAGAGGCCAGAGATCACAAAAGCTCATAATGTATCAGTAGTTCATCTGGGGCACAGAGCAGGGCAGAGGGAGGTTCTGAAGAGCAGGGACCTGCAGAAGGACCAAAGAGGCACCAGCAAAAGAGATACTTGGCAACACCGAGGGCGCTGCAGAGGATCCCAACAGTGAGCTCGTGACCTGCAGCCAGGGCTCCCTGCCAGCACTGTTCCCTGTTAAAGTCAGGATGTGAGGTGTCCCCAAAAGCTCACGTGTGAGACAATGCAAGAAGGTGTAGAGGAGAAATGACTGGGTTATGAGAGTCCTAACACAATCAGTGAATTAATCCCCTCATGAGATTAACTGAGTGGAAACTGAAGGCAGCTGTGGTGTGCATGGAGGAGGCAGGCATTGGGGGAGTGGCTTTGGAGTCTACATTTTGTATCTGGTGAGTGGAATCACTCTCTCTGCTTCTTGATCATCATGTGGGCTGCTTCCCTCTACCACACTCTTCCACCATGATGTTCTGCCTCACCTCGAGCCCCGAGGAATGGAGCCGGCCTTCTGTGGCCTAAAGACCTCTGAAACCGTGAGCCCCACATACACTTCTCCTCCTCTACAACGATTCTGGTCTGGTCTTTAGTCACAGCAGTGAGAAAGCTGGCTAAGACACCCCCGTCCCACACTGGGCTGGCAGTGCTCAGGGGCTGCGAGCTCCAGTGCACTCTGCCACCATGTTCGTTTCCCTTGGCCCTGAGCGTGCCTTGGCACACAGTTGCTTCTCCAACTTCCTCCACTGAACCCCTGAGTGCCTTTCTGCAGGACCCTGAGTGAGACAGAGCCTTGGTCTGCCACAGAGAGAGAACTCAGACTCCACAGTCCTGCCCCAGGCCCAATTCTGGGAAGTCGCTCCTAACCTCATCTCTGCTCCCCTAAGGCTGCTTTTACTGGCCACCTGGAAGTCTCCAAGAGTCACGCGCATGCTCTGACTGAGAATACAACAGTTTTTTCTTTGTTGCAACATTTCTTTGAATAGGTTTCTCTCCAAAAGGCAAAGACTATGTCCTCATCCTCTTGGAACCCAAGTGCTGAGCAGAGAACCAAACACAGACACACCTTGTGCTGACGGCTTTTCCTGCTAGAGTCACTTCGTATGTCAGTCACTTGGCCTGCTGCAGCCCAGAGCCAAGTCTAGGGCTTAAAGGCTGCAGAGAGCACATCCGGTGGCCTTCAACACTGCCTGCAGATGCTGAGGAAGGAAGCCAGCTAGGACTCGAACAGAGCCCCTGCCAGGTCCTCTGCCCATCTTGTTCATCATAAATCTAGTCCCTTCAACAAAGACCCATTCATGTTTGATTATGAAGATACAAATTTATGGACAAGTTATATAGCAGTATTAAAATACAACAGAAATAATATCCAAGGTAATGCATCTCCATGGAGTTGGTGACTTTGATTCACTATTGTGCTCTTAGAGGGTACTTATACAGGCATAACTATGAACTGTAAGGAGGCAGAATAAGGATCCACACGGATGTCCAAAAGGCTGAAGGGCATGTTCATAAAGGATTCCCAAGATCCTGAAATACAGAGTCTGTCCTTCAGAGTCTACAGACCCTGACTTCATAAATGCTGAGATCCTCCTTGAGTAAGCCAGACCAGCTGGGGCTGGGCCAAGAAAGTTGAGGACTATTGCCTTCCAGTGTTTCAGGTGCCAATGGCCTCTCCCCCGAGTGACCCTCTATTCCAAATGTTCTAGCACAGACCCACAGAGCAATTCTGCCTTGGGTGAGTACCAGGGAGGCTAGGACACAAGTCTCCAACAGGAGCTTAATGGCTGGTTTTGAGGGATGTGTAGGAGTTTGCCAGCTAGTGTGAATGAAGCAGGGCAGCCTTGACACAGGAGACAGGAGGTGCAAAGGCACAGGGGTAGGAGGGGCACAGGGTGGGGGCAGCAGCAGGAGATGAGGACGCCAGGGTGGCCACAGTTAGGCTGTGAAGAACTTCAGGGATCAGGCTGGAGAGCTTGGACTCTACTGTGGGGACAGCGGGGAGCCCCGGAGGGTCTCTGAGAAGAGATCTGAGTAGGCCTGTCGTACTTCCTCAGCCGTATCACAAACCCCGTGCGGTACGTCAGGTCCTCTGTGATCAGGCAGGTCGCCCAGAAACCTTTAACCACGCCTGGGACCATGACTACCGTTTTGTTCCCCAGCACTTATCCTGGTTCCCAGCACAGAGCTGATATTCCCTCCATGTGTGCTAAACAAATGGATGAAGGAATCATTATTATAAGGTCTTCCCACCATCAGGGATGCACTCCAGCAACTGATTATCCCTGCCATGAAGCAAAGCTTCCAGCACAGGAATGAGGACTCAGAAAAGCCAGGGATGCCCAGGATCTGCCAGCCACTGCCAGCCAACATTAGCCCAAGGAGATAGTGAAATAAGACACCCAGATACATTTATTAAAATCTTGCAAACGTGTTTGCTTTGGTATCTGTATCTTTCCTGGCTGTGGAAACTTAACATCTCCTCAGAGTGGGGACGGGTTTCTTGTGTTTCTATTTGTAGTCCACCTCTGGTATCCCCTGTTAAGATGGAATGTTACATGTACGTGGCCTCCAACAAGGAAGCAGATACTTGGAACTTTTCTTCATCACACAATCAAAGATTCATTCATGACTGAAAATGAGGGTAAATTTAGGTTTTCTCTGACAACATTCCTTAATAGGCTCATCAGAGCAAATAGTTCAAGCTGTTGAAAATTAAAATATTTTAATACTAGCAGCTATCATACAAAAAAAAGAGCCTGGTTTGTATTTGCTTGGTAGCCAGGGAAGTCCATGTATTATTCTTATTCATAGCAGTACTGTCAAATAACTGATTAGCTAAAGACACAAGACACTGTGGTTAGAAAAAGATATGCTCCAACCCCTAAAAGTCATCTAATATCCAGAATATAGAAACCTACACCCACATAGGAAGTGTCTTTCTCCATTCCTAAAGTTCACACTTTCACAGGGACAAAACCATCCCTTTATGAGCACACTGCTGAGCTGGGGTCCCCAGGCCCAGCCAGGGAGACGGGTGGAGTTTTCAGATGATCTCTGCTGCTGCTTTGTATTAGTCAGCTTTTCATCACTGTGACTA
Source organism: Xerus rutilus (assembly GCA_028644305.1). Lineage (NCBI taxonomy): Eukaryota > Metazoa > Chordata > Mammalia > Rodentia > Sciuridae > Xerus > Xerus rutilus. The sequence goes on along the minus strand of CM053403.1, from coordinate 145,777,555 downwards.
AAATAACCAACAAGAACAGCTTAGAGGAGGAAAAGTTTACCTTTGGCTCACAGTTTCAGAGGTTTGGTCTATGGCTGGCAGACTCCACTGCTCTGTGCCCAGGAGGAGGCAGAACATCAAGACTGTAGGGAATGGCGGAGAACTACTCAGCTCGAGGCTGAGTAGCCAGGAGGCGGGGCAGGGCGGGTGCACCTTCCAGGGCAGCCCCGCGGCCTGCTTCCTCGAGCCACACCCCATCCACCACAGTTAGCCCCAGTCGGTCCATTCAAAATAGGACGGTCTGATTAGGTTACAGCTCTCAAAACCCAATCATTGCACCCCTGAATGTCCCTGCATTAACACAGGAGCTTTTGGGGACACCCTATATCCAAACCTTAATACCCTTCTGGAGACTCTCTTGCTCAGCAATTCTTCTCCCCAGGTGCACAGTGCTCTCCCTGGGCCCCGGGATGCCCCTGCCCAGCTTCTCTCTAGACTTGCCCATCCTGCATCCCATCCTTTGTCAGTGGCTTTTTCCCTAAAACCAACCTGGAAATTCAATTCCCAACTAAGTAGGAATATCTAATGAGAATGGCTCATGAAGTTCTACAGAGGAATCCGTGTTTTGAGAGAGTACTCCTGGAAAACATTAGGCAAAGAAATAATTTTGCAGCTGGGCGCGGTGGCTCATGCTTATAATCCCAGCACTTAGGGAGGCTGAGACAGGAGAATCGTGAGTTCAAAGCCAGCTTCAGCAATAGCGAGGCGCTAAGCAACTCAGTGAAACCCTGTCTCTACATAAAACACAAAAAATATAGGGCTGGGGATGTGGCTCAGTGGTCGAGTATCCCTGAGTTCAATCCCTGGTACCAAAAACAAAAAAAGAAAGAAAAAAAAGAAATTTGCAAGTAGCACAACAGGTATCACGCAGCTAGAGCTGGCTCAGGCAGGAGCACGCTCAGCATCCCCTTTGTGAACAAATTATGTCATCTAGGACCAAGTCTCCACTTCCATCCAGCCCAAACAGAACTTCATCTTTGTTAATCTCTAAAATACCTAATTTCATCTTAGCAGACCCTGCTCTTTGCACCGGGGGCATCCCGGCTTGGATCAATGCCATGTCATCATAGGATACCAACATGATTTGTCCACAAGTCTGGCTTCCCCCGCACCAACCAGGGCAGAATGTGAGGGTGAGCATCTCTGATCTCCCCAGCCCAACACAGCGCTCACTGACTGTTTGCAACAGAATTACTCCCTACTCAGTTTGTGAACCAATGAACTATTTGATGCATTAATACCATAACCCAGTGGGGTTCACTGGTTGTAAGGATGGTGTTCCCTCTTTGACACACACCAATAATGTCTGTACTTCTTTGTCTTTGTAGGACTTAGTGGGCTTAGTTCTAATTTCCAAAACAAGGTGGAAGGAGCGTGATGATGACAGCATTTCCATCCGGTCACGACTTCAGTAAGAATGCCTTTCCCACCAATAAGTCAATGACATTGCTAATGGCTCCTCAGAGGTGCTCTCTATTGTGAGAGAAGTGGCCTCCTGCATCTCATCTACTAAGAGCTTGTGTTTATTTGTAAGAAAAGGCAAGTATTGAATTACATCAAATGGCTTTTGAACTTCTATGGGGATGATCACAGCTTCCTCCCTGATGAATTTGCAGGCTCATTACAACACCAGCTTGCCCACCACTGACCTGCCCTTGTATTCTGGAATGAACTTGTGGGTGGCAAGTCATGCTTTAAAACAAGGAGGCAATGCAGGGCTCAGGTAAAAGCTGGGACCAGCTGTCAGAACTGACCTATGAAGCAGGGAACAAACAAAATGCAAATAAGGAAGAAAATTCTATTAGGACTAACACATGTAACTGAAAAATTAAGTCTTCAAAAAGAAAAACAAGCCAGGCACAGTGGTGCACACCTGTAATCCCAGTGGCTCAGGAGGCTGAGACAGGAGGATGGTGACTTCAAAGCCAGCCTCAGCAATGGCAAGGCTCTAAGCAACTCAGTGAGACCCTGTCTCTAAATAAAATACAAAATAGGGCTGGGGATGTGGCTCAGTGGCTGAGTGCCCCTGAGTTCAGTCCCTGGTACCAAAAAAAAAGAAAAGAAAAAGAAAAACAAAGTAGGTGGGGCTAGAGGTGTAGCTCAGTGGTAGAGAAGTTGCTTTTCAAGTGCCAGACGCTGAATTCGATCACCAGGACTGCAAAAAACAAAGTAAAAAACCTTGTGACGAATCTGACCAAGAACAAACACAAAATCACAGCGTTAAGGATAAAAGGCTGTAGTCTCAGTGGCAGGAGCAGCAGCTGCTCCAGGCTTCTCTCGGAGTGTCCTCAGTCAGTACGGGCGGAGGCCTGGCCTGGCAGACGTGCGAGGTTGAAATGGGGGCGGGGGTGAGTTACGCAGGGCACAGTGCCACCCACAGAGGCCAAAGGAGGTCCTCTCTAAAGCTGCTCACTGGACTTGCTGCCAGTTTATTCAGGCTCTTACTTTGACTGTGCTTATCAGGTCACACTCGTCTAATAACAGGGACAAGGGCAAGTTTATCCTTTCTCTGTGTCCTGAAAGATTCTAAATAACACAGCTATTCTGTTATATATTTTGTCTTCACAACATGATCCCAACAGCACTTTGGATGCTAGGTTTTGTTGGTTTTTGTTTGGGTTTTTTTCCTTTTTTTTCTTTTCTTTTTTTAACTCAGAAAATTTCTAACTTGCTTTTCTATCTATTCTTAGGACAGTTTTGGCTTTCTTTATTTTCTTATAAAATTATCCATTTAATCTAAGGTACTCAAATTATGACGTTTTCCCCAACCCCTCCAGGCCCCCCGCTCTGGTCGAGGTGCCTCTGCAGCACAGAACCAGCAAGCCCACTGGACTGCAGCGCCACTTTCTCATTGTGCCACTGGCACTCTGCCCGTCAGCCCTGCCCTTGCCACACGGCACCAACCTACAGTTATCCCACCTGGAGTAGGGCATGCCGGTCCCACAGCTGAAGCAGTGCTACTCATCACTCAAAATCTGATTCAAATGTCAGTTCATCCGCAGGACAGGAACGGCCACTCCTGACCTCTGTTCTGTGGCCCTGTGCTCCACTGCATCTCATAGGACTCCTCCTGTTGGGTCGTAACTGTTCACTTCTCTCTGCAGCTGGCATTGGAGTTCTCTGATGACTGTGCCTAATTATCTTCTCTCCCTTCTAAACATCCTAGCTCTAATCCCAGTACTGAGCAAAATGCCTGCCCTCTTCCTCTACAATTGTACTGATATATTACACACACACTCTCTCACACACGATCACTCTTCCTCACTATACTGAGGAAGGAAGTCTAAAATTTACTGTGTCCCCAGCTCTGCACCTGGCACATATTTTTTTAAATCTGTTGAATGAACACGATTTGAAGGAACAGTAAGTATGGCTGAATCTACACGAGGCAGACGGCTTGGGCATCTGATATATGAATGGAGATTTGAGAGACCCTCATGTGACATTCTTTCAAGCACTGCAGTTCAGTGAGGACCCACAGCATTAGGAAATTCTGTCACTCTTAGGGCATGACAGCTTTTGAAACAATTTGGAAAAAGCTTTCTGGTTTGGTCATTCATTGAACAGCCACCTATGGAGTGTGCATCTAGAGCCAGGCACTGCTCCAAAGCGGAGTGTCCTCATGCCGAGGTGCTCCCAGCCCCAGCCACATACCAGCCTCTTGGAAACAAGCATGGTATGGTAATAACGCTGGTAAGAAAGAATTCTCCAGGCAAAAACTCGTCCAATGGTCCCTCCTAATGCTGATTCCACTTGTTGCAGGAGCAGGCAGGAGAGGAGGTGGACAAATCATAAATGGAGTTGACTGAGGGATCTATTTTCTAATCCTGGGAAACCTGGCATCATATTGTTTTGGCTTCTACAAAGAAGACAAGACTAAGAGGTCCCACAGAGCAGCAGGCAGGGGCACACATGGCAGTGAGGGAAGGAGAGGAGTGAAGGCTTGATGGGGGGGATAATTCATGTTCACAGGCCCCATAAGCATTCTCAGTAGGCACCCCATTCAACTTCCTGCTCCATACATTCATTACTGTGGCCAGGTCCAAGGGATCAGAGTGAATCTGTCACAGACCTGAAGCATTCTGCCTGTTCCAGATTCAAAAGAAACCCCACAGTCCTGCTGGGGAACAAGATGCTCCTCTCAGAGAAACAGAACAACAGGAAGTTCTTAGCTATGCTTGACCTCTAACTAGGCAGTGATGGTCCCATGCTTGTTAGACTGCACTAGATAAATGCTACCTTCATTTCTGCATGCCACCATAATAAAGAGCTGGCTGATATGGAGCAGGTTTAGAGGAAGGCCATGTAACTAGACCATGTCACATAGAAATGGTTGGATACAGAAGGGTCATTTTTCAAACAAAAAGGTTGTCACATGTTGGAATGAGATTTTGTACTGGATGACTCCAAAAGATAAAAGGAGGATATGCAGAAGAAAGTGAGGGGAAGAAAGATCATACCATAACAACTCAGAAAAACAGCTGACCAAAGAGAGCCTGGTCAGGTCACCTGTGCAAGCCTGAGGACTCCATGGTGAAAAGGAGACAGTCCACCAAACTCTGCAAAGGACATGGGAGGCCTAGAGAGGTCCTAGATCATATGTAAGCATCCTCCAAATGTGAAAGTATGGAAAAGTCCAGAAAACATCTCCAGAGAATCTTCAGATGCACTCAGCAGACACTGGCCCAGGACTGATTCCTGTTCACACTGCTCCCCCCAACTCAGCTGCTGGCGCCCCGCTGCCACAGGGAGGCTGGCGGGTAGAACCTCTTTGGGCTCCAGACACCATCCCCCATATGAATCCTGACCACTAATAAAACAGGAGAGAGATTTAAGAACAAGCTATAAATCTGAAAACCCCACAGCCCTAAAAAATCACCCAGAGATAATTAAGAATTGAGAGGGGGAGAAACGTGGCTTCAATTATAAACTGAACAACAACAACAACAAAAACACATTGAAATAGGCCAACTCTTGTTTATGTCAAACCCAACTTCAAATAGACATTAACCAAGTAATCTGGACAGTGCTAGAAGGAGGAAGGGGCCTAGGTGTGAGCCTCACTGAGACCGTGCTGTGACGCTGGGCAGGAGCTCAGGATGCCCTGGGATGCATGCATGTGTGGCCTCCTGCCCAAGAGCAGGAACTACAGAACCCAGGCTCTTGGGAGCTGGAGAAGACATGCCCTACCAAGGGCAAGGGGCAAGTCCAGCCCCACTGTGTGCACATGGGATCTAGGAACTGTGGTAACCCGCCTTTTGCTGGCCAGTGAAGCTCAACCCAGGGCTGGGCAAGGCCACGTTCAGACTGGTTTGGGACTGCAAGGGACCACCGTTTGGCCATCCTGCTAGACAACTCAACTGCCCATGAAAAAGATGTCACATGAACTTCACAAAATGAATGATTTCACCTCTTAATTAAAATTCTTCATCACATAAACTGAACTACCAGAGCCAAACTGTTTCTTCAAAGACAGTATGATTTCAAAGGCGTAAGTTCAAGTGCCAAAAGTGCACCATATGCAACAAAAAAAGTGTCTGTGATCTTTAGCATTATAAGCTCCCTTAACATTAATGTGATTCACATTAAGATTGAAGGGAGGAAAGAGTTAAAACTGAGTTAGCCTCTGATGGCGAATGTGGCTCCTTTGCCAAAGCACTTATTTTAAAGGCAGGCACTATATGAGTTTTATCTCCTGGACTTAATTTGGGTTTTGCTATGCTCGACAATTTTAATGCCAAGAGGAAGAAACTAAGTGAGAAAGGGAACGCGCTGGCCTGAACCTGGAGAGTTGATCTAATTGAACTGAAAAAATTAAAACCCTCTTCCATCTGCTCAGTACACCTGCTGATGGAGCACAACCACAGGTAGGGAGGAAATCCATCAGAGACCCGTTATAAATAGACTTTTATTTCATCTGCTAAAAGCTTGGCAGCCGAGGTGGGAGGGCTGCCCACGCAGGAGCCAGGCGCAAGCTCTGTGTCATTTTCTCTTTAGGTGGAAGGAGTAAAGAGACAGCTAAGAAACAAAACACAATGAAGAAAGGTCCCAACAGCTCACGTCAACCAACAGTCATGGCATTTAAAATGTGATAAGAGCTGGGGAGACACAAAGACCAACCAGCCCCCTCATGAGAACAGGGCAGAACCTCACGGGCTTGCAGAGCCAAGTTACGTGTGCCAACCCCCCTTGTGGCATTCATTAGGTGAATCACGAACGAGGTGATAACATGGAACGACTGATAACATGTCGGTGCCATGACTTTCTGAGGGTGGGTGGAGGGAATTCTATATGCACCAGAACGGAACCAGCAGAAAATGCCTTCATGGGGAAGGGAAGCAGAGGTGGCCAAGCACAGATTCTCAAAGGGCCAGCTCTGGTGAGGGGCATTGGGCCCCTCCTCCTAGGGTAAGTCAAGGGCAGTCTCACCTCCTCACACTCTTCAGCCCCCAGAATGGCCCTTACATCTGGGGGGAGGTCAACAAAGAGCAGTTCAATTGAATGAATCAGTGGCCAGCAGAAGGATGGAAAGGTGCCACTCCTCGAGTAAGGCTGGAACCAACGGCTGTCTCGAGGCAGGCTTGATGTAATATTTGGATTAGAGATTCAAGAGCAAAATGTCAGAGGTTATACTTCCAAATAGGACCGTCAAGAAAAGGGATGGGGCTGGGCACAATGGCGCATGCCTGTAATTCCAGTGGCTCAAGAGGCTGAGACAGGAGAATATCAAGTTCAAAGCCAGCCTCAGCAAAAGCGAGGTGCTAAGCAACTCAGTGAGACCCTGTCTCTAAATAAAACACAAAACAGGCCTGGGGATGTGGCTCAGTGCCCCTGGGTTCAATTGAAGGAAGGAAGGAAGGAAGGAAGGAAGGAAGGAAGGAAGGAAGGAAGGAAGGAAGGAAGGAAGGAAGGAAGGAAGAAGAGGGCTGGGAGGAGCAGAATGCGTCTGTCCTGCTTGCACAGGTCAGGTTAGGGGCTCCCCTTAAGAGCATTATGGGTATCATCAAGAAGATCACTCTGCTGTCGCCACCAAGGACAACGAGAGTGATGGCACTGAGCTGAGGCAAGGGAAACCCAAGTTAAAGGAAGAATCTCCTCACAGCAGAGGTTGTTAAACACTGAGTAGGGAAGCCGAGGGCGCTGGGGGCCCTCTCTGGAAGTCTTTTAGAAAGTAGTTCCGGCTGCTCCTGTGGCCTTTATCCGACTCAAATTCATCCCCTGGCCCGACAAGACATGCTCACGCAGTAAACCACTGTCACGCTCAGCCCATAACGAACTCTCAGAAGAAGAATAAGCATTAAGGAAACGGCAAAAGCTCTCTTGGAAGTCAAACTCATTTTTCTTTATTTAAACAGCACACTGGGTTTTTGTGGTTTTGTTTTTCCTTTTCTTTTTTTGATTTTGTTTTTGTTGTTGTTGTTGTTTTAATGCTTATCTCCAGAAATAGCAAAGCAGAGCTCATCACCACTGATCTGTTATTCTGAAGCACCCAGAGGAACGCAGGTGGAGGAATAGCGTGGGGGCGTCTGAGCCAGAAGTGCACACGATGCCCCATGCACACCCCTCACTGGCCCGTGGCTGTGGCGGGAAGCTGCTGCCCCACAAGCCACTTCCCAGGAGGCCCGGAGGGAGGCAATCTCATGGCCTCCAAGATCCTAAGACCCTGGAGTCTACTTTTTTATAGCTCTACCCACAGTGTTGTGTTTTAAATTTTTTTCAAGAAAGACTCATTTTCTGAGCCCCTGTTCGCTACACAAATCTTTACTCTCCCTCTATGGCAAAGACAAGGACGCTGAGAACAGCCTGTAAACCAGGCCCCTCTTCCTTCCTGTGTCACTGTCCACATCCTGGACGGCGTCCACGTGTCTGTGGCCTTTCTTCCCACTCCACTGAAAGTTCCAGGACGCAGGGGCTGGTACACCCCTCCATGGCTGAATCCTCGTCACTTACCCCCAATGGAATGCATGAGTGAATGGGGGCAGCTGATTTACCTGAGAATTTACAGTGCCAAGAGGCGTGTGGTAGAAGGTGCCTCTAAAAATGGAGACCCTTGCAATCCTCCTGGCAGCCCCCTCACAGCACGTCTGAGGGAGATGACGGCGAGAGCCAGGAAGCTAGAAGCATAGGGCTTGGTCTGAACCCCACTGTCACCAACACGCCAGGCACTTCAGTTCTGAGCTGCACTTTTCTCACCTGAAATACACGTGTTTGTCTCACAGAGTTGCAGTAACATTGAAACAGAGTTTGTAATTAAGCAAATAGTCATTATTTTCATACATTCCTATCAAACATTGGCACAGTGGTGAACTGGTAGAGAGATGCCAGGGAGGAGCTGAGTGAGTGAGGCAGGAGGAGGATTGAGGCTCAGCCAGTGAGACTGACAGGACATTTCCCTGGCCGCTCCCCTGCTGGAGGCTCACTCACTGCCCTGAACAGCAGACACCTACAAGAAGGCCAGCATGCCCTGAACCATGCACAGGGCCACTGCCCTAAGGAAGGCAAGTCTGCCAGAGCAGGACCTGGAGCCCAAGGCTTGTTCTACAGGTTCAGGCTTGCAAGCCCAGGCTCCCGGGCGGTTGTTAATTTCTCCCTAGAACTTTCCCTACAATTGCAGCAAAACCATCACCGTGGAGCCAAGTGACCTAAAGGATCAGCTCCCTGTGGGTATAGAGAGAGGAGTGCACACATCCCCACTCAAGCTTTAAAACTGTCCTGTAAGTGGGAAAGCAGTGCCTTGGGAATACCTTAGTGACTAGCAGGGAAAGGAGAGGGAGTGAGGCAGCCCCTTCCTCCCCGCTGCAGTGTCTTCTGGGTGTTCCTTTGTTTTGCAAAGTGACTCGGGAGATTAGGTGGGTTTTGTTTAGGCGGGATGTGGAGCAGTGTTGGTGAATAAGTGCTACTTGATTGCACAACAAAAGATACACGGGAGCCTCAGCCACAACTCTCTCGCACTTGCCCCAACAGCTTGAATTTCTCAATTAAGTTATTTTGTTAGCAAGACTACCAGTTAAGGAAAGGAGAAAGTGCTTATTGCACCGAGATTATTCACTGTTTAGAAATCACTATAATCGGATCAAAAGAACATTCTAAGTTCCCAAGAACTCCTATCTGGTAACGCTGCAGATGCAATGCAGTGGGCCCGCAGCTTTGGTGTGCTGTCAGTCTCTGCAAATAGCAGTAAAACGCAGCAGCAGTCTGGGTGGGATTCAGTCATAGGTGCCTGGGAACTAGGACTCTGCCCAAGATTTCAATAAACTGACAAAAAGTCTATATAGAAAATAAGGAAGTTTATCTTCTATAAACTATTAAAGGGATAAAATTCCTAGGCATTTGAAGAAATATTAGTTCCAAGGATCCTCTCTGTCATATCCCAAACCCCGGACTACAGGTACAAACAAACAAAAATATGCATGGAAATGTTCTACATCATCACAAAAATCATCTATGAAAATGAAATACAAGAGCATTTCAATTTTTCAAACATATACCATAGCTAATTTCCAAAGTCACCAAGAGGAAAATGAAAAAAAAAAATCCAAGATTCAGAAGATATCTTCAATTCATATAATAAAAGCTTATTATATAAAATATGCTGCAAATAATGATAAACAACCTCAAAAGAAAATGGTACAAAGTGAATGAACAGATAACATACAGAAAGGGTATCTGAATAGCTAATGTAAAAAGATGAACTATCTCACTAAGTAATCAGGCAAAAAAAAAAAAATAGCAAAAATTTTCCTAGCCATCAGAGTGGCAAACATTTCTAAATCTCATCTCATCAAGCACTGGTGAAGACGTAGTGATAGAAAAACTTGATGCCCTAGCTCAGGGATGTTAACTGGGGCAAATGCTTGGAGGAATAACTGGTATTACTGAGGACAGCTGACACTCAGCAACTCGGCTCCCTTTCCAGACCCTCCCCAAGAGATCACACCTACCTGCAGGAAACAGCCATGACAGCATTGTCTGTACCAGGCAAAGCCCTAACTGTCACCCACAGAATAAACAACTACAAGGGAATACTTCCTCTCAACTCTGGGCCTACATTAGCAACAGAGATACATCTCAAAAACATATAATCTAGTTTGCAAAAGGGATGGCAACGGTTCAAAGCCTTTTAAAATCACATGTTTTAAATCATATAAAATAATATTTATATTGTCTATGGCTATGTGTATATGTGTGTGTATTAAATACTACAAAAATATGCTTGGAAATATTCTACACCAATTTCAGGAATGAGAGATGAAGGCTTTAGTTATATCCCTAATGTTTCATTTTCTTCTTGTGTTTTTAATAAAAAAGAACTGAGGCAAATTAAATATGGCCATCTGTTAACTCTGGATAATGGACAAATGGGTATTCATTCTGTTTTAATTCAGTACTTTTCTGTTTGAAAGTTTTTCCTAACTAAAAAATTTTGAAGTGCTTTAAAGGTATACATGCATAACCCATAGTTTATTGGCATGCACAGCTGAAAAGCATGCAGAATTAGGTCCATTAGCTTTACCCATCACCATCATGTGCTTGGGGTAGCTAAACTAGGTAATTATCTCTCATGTTTGTGGAATACCTATCAGCTAAATTGCTTTCAGGAACATTATCTCATTTAATATTCTCAACAACCCTTGGATACAGGTATTACTGACAGGAAAAGTCAAGCATTAGAGATTGGGGATTTTCTCAAGATCACTCAGTAAGGGACCCAGTACTGAGATCCTGTACTGTCATTGCTACAGGACTTAAAACCCTGAAAAAATATTATTCCAAAGACATACACATCATCTTTAAGATCTGTTACTGACCTGAAATCCCAGGTGTAAATTAGTATATGAAATGAAATACTTCATCACTGAAATTCTTATGGCATCCGATGAAATCCATTTCTACTGACTAGTATTTCTGATATACTGATCTATTCTAAAAATGTTACCAAAGTCTGATAAAATCTAGCCTGTTAACAAGAAGAAAATCAAAAATCTTACCCAGGTAGGCTTTTCTCTAATTTTAAGAGTAATTTCAAAGTTAATAAAGCAGAAACTGTCATTTCATTTTTTTTAGCATCTTTTCTTCAATATCCTAATGGTAAATACATACTAATCTTGGGGAAGCTAGTGATTATAGCCATCTCAGTCCCTATTTTGAGAATCTGACTACCATTAAACGGGTTTATCAAACCTATGTTACACCAACAATATAAGCTAAATTTAAAGAATACACCACTCAGGTACTGTTCAGGTCACTGCACAAAGTATGAAACTAACCATCAAATCACCATATAATCTAGGGAGCTCATTCTTCACCCCCACCCAACAGTAGCAAGATACCCTCCCACCCAGGTGTGAATGGGGGCCAGATGAGGAACCCAGAACTCTCCCCACACCTCATGGTAATGAGTGTGTCCCTTCCCCACAATGGCTACATGTCAGGGGGAGATTGTTCAAGCAGAAGGCTTAGGTAAGGTCCACAATCTCATAACATAATACCCAAAAGGTATAAGTATTGGAATATAATAAAATATAACTCATCCTACCAAGAAAATCTGAACTTGAATGAGAAAAGGCAATCAAACAGATGCCAACATCAAAGTGACACAGATGTTGGAATTATCTGACAAGGACTTTAAAGCAGTTATCATAAAAATGTATCAGTAAATAATTATAAACACCTAAGAAACAATTGGTAAGGACAGAAAGTCTCAGCAAAGAAATAGTTGATAAAATACTAGAACTGAAATTAAAATTTGCTAGGTAGATTCAATCGCAGAATGAAGATGACAAGAGGAAGGTGCCAGTGAGCCTGCCAAGTTGAATGACAGAAATCATCCAATCTGAACAATAAAGAAGAAACAGACTAAAAAAATGATCAACGTCAAGCACAGGAAGGACTGTAACAAGAGGTCTAACCCTCACATCCTCCAAGGCCCAGAAAGAGAGAAGAAAGAAGGCAGCACTAGAGAAATACTTGAAGAAGGAATGGCTAAAAACTTCCCAAATGTAACTAAAGACATAAACCCACATATTCAAGAAGGTGAGTAATCCCCAAACAGAATAAATGCAGAGAACTCCATTACAGGACTCATTCTAATCAAGCTCCTTAAAAATAAGACAGATCTTCAAAGTAGTGAGAGACAAATGACACCCTATCTACAAGGGCAACACAACTCAAGTGACACAGCAGATTCTTCTTCAGAAACCACAAAGCAGCAGGGACATAACATGCTTCAACTGCTGAAAGAGAGCAACGGTCAACCCAGAATTCTATAACCAGCAGAAGTATCCTCCAGGAATGTGGAGGAAAGTCAGGCTTTCCCAGATGCAAGGAAATGAAGAGATTTGTTCCCAGCAAACCTACTCTAAAAGAATGGTTAAAGGAGCCAGGCACAGTGGCGCATGCCTGTAATTCCAGCAGCTCAGGATGCTGAGGCCAAGAGAATCGCAAGTTCAAAGCCAGCCTCAGCAATTTAGCAAGGCCTTAGCAACTCAGTGAGATCCTATTTCTAAATAAAATATTTTAAAAAGGGTTGGGGATGTGGCTCAGTGTTTAAGCCTCCCTGGGTTCAATCCTCAGTACCAAAAAAATAAAATAAAATGGTTAAAGGAAGTCCTCCAAAAGGAATGCTTAAAAAGTCACTTGATATTAAAAGTGGAATATAAGTTGTATATCCTAGAACAGTGTATAAGTACTATGTTATGTGACTGATTTGACTGATATAAGCATGATTAAATTTCATGCAAAACTCTACCCTACAAAATAATCTACAGATAACTCAATGTAGTGCTTGGGATATTTCCACAAAAGGCTAGACAGACATCATAAGCTCACAGTCAAGTCCTGCCATTAGACCACCATCAGTGCCAGTAAGTCCAATGCAACGCCAGTCATTGTTGTTAAATGTGCTGTTGATCCAGCAATTTCACATCAGAAATATACCCAAAGAATTGAAAATGCAGTTCTGAAGTTCATATCCACAGCAGCATTATTCACAACAGTCCAAAGGTTGAAGATGTCCATCAACAGATGAGTGGACAAACAAAATGTAGAAGAGGGGTACGAGGGCACATCATTCAGACTTACACAGGGAGGGGATGCTGACTCAGGCAGCATGGCTGGACCTTGCAGAAGCTATGCTGAGCAGCGTACGCCAGTCACAGAGGAACACACACTCTGACTCTGCTCGTGTGCATTACCAAGGGAGTCAAATTCGCAGAGCAGGAAGGAGAACGGTGGTCGCCAGAAGTGGGGACGGGCAGTTCTTGTGAACTGGGACAGAGTTTTGGTTGTGCAGATGAAAAGATTACCGTCGCTGGATGGCGGTAGGGCGAGCATGCCAGTGTGAACATCTGAATGCCCCTGAACTGTCCTTGAAAATGGTCCAAAGTGTAACTTTTATGTGATGCATATTTTATCACAATTTTTTGAAAATTTAAAATAATAAATTAACAACATTTGCCATTTACTGAGTACTTACTATGTACGAGACACTACGCTACATGCTTTGCAAATGTGTCCTAATTCTCCTCCCAAAAGCCTTTGCAGTAGATCCCATGACCCCTGTTAACAGGGGAAGGAACTGAGAGTATGTAACTTGACCAACTGAAGAATGGAGGGCCGAGGGTGGGGAACAGGCCCCCCTCTCGGGCTGGTGAGACTTCGAAGCCCCATTCTCTCCGTACATGATGGTAAAGGGCTGTGTCAAATGCAGCATTCCCATGAGTACCCTAGGCACAGCCCTCCTGGTCCCTGAGAATACCTTCACCTTTTCAAGTAAGGGACAATGACTTAGAGTGGCTAGCAGGAAAAGATATATAAATGGCATTGATATACAGGGGAAAAGGGATGAATGGCATCACTCTGGAGGAACTAAGTCTTCAAAACCAAGCTGCATACATCAGGGGTATTCTAGTTGGCCGAGATGTTAACTGCACGATGCAGGAGACCTTGCGTTCCCCTCGCACTATGGAATACAGAGCACACAGGAAACCTTCCTTCTCTGCGGGGCCAACGCACTTGCCCCTGGAGAAGGAAAGCCAGCCTGCAAGCTGTGCTAGTGCCTCAACCTGCTGGTTTCAGAATGACTCCTGACTCCAATACCTTCCATCCTTTCCATCATTTGTCCCCGATCTCCACTCACGCCTTTCCCCAGTCACCATGGCTCTAGAACTTTCCAATCATGTCTCCCACCGCACTCAGACCCTGGGTCCCATGGTCAAGTGCTGGAATGCTGCCAAAACCCTTTACCCTTATTCTATTCTGATATTCCAGTTCCACATCTGGACTCTCTCCAGGGCCACCACTAGCACCTACGGGGCTTGAGCCCATCCTCTGAGCTTGGGCAAGAAAGCACACTCCCCACAGGTACATAGCTGCACACAACAGTCCTGGCACCGCCTCCCCCATCCTGGATTCACAGCACTGCTGAAGAAAGACCTAGAAAGATGCTGCTTGACATGAACTGGTCTGGCAACCTTTCTAGTACCACCCCCATAATGCCTTCTGTACTGTCAGGGTGGGCTGTTGCTAATATTCCAGTCTAACCCCAGAGGCCATGTCCAACCCTGGCCCTTACGGGGCCTCCACTCTGAGCCTCCCCAACAAGCCGCGGCTGGCGATGCAGTGGCGGCCTCAGCTCTCCTCTGCCCCCCTTGCCAGTTCTCTTCCAGTTGTCGGTCTTCCTCGCAGGCTCCAAAGAAATGTTTTAAACTCATTTGTCAATCTGCTACCTGTTTAGGCCACACCACCAAGTCCTAAGGGACAGGCAGGGGGAAACAAGAGCAGGGAGAGTGCAAGACGGCAGAGCTGGAGAGGGTGTAGGTGGTCAGGGCCGCTGTGATTCAGTCAAGTCCTTATTTTAGTCTCCAATGACAACCTTGAGGGATTCTAACGTCAGCTCTGCCCGCCACCCAACCCTTAACCAGCAACACAGAATTGAGATAAAAACAAGCACCGCGATTTTCGTTTCTCTACCATGAGGGGAGAAACAAGAAGATAATAACAGGCCCAAAGCCCAGCTCAGTCTTTCAGTGAGCACTCATGAAGTGGCCAGCACGCACCAGTCCCTTGGCCAGGCATTGCTGCTGGGGTCCGATGGGTACCAGGTGAAGTGACTGGTAAGCTGCAAGACATACACTAGTCACCTTCCCCTCCCTCCTTCCGCTAGGCGGGGAGCGGCAGCCTCTACCTGGCACAGCGCAGGCCTCAGGCCTCAGGCGACACGCAGGATTTTCAGCAGTGCGAGCCGGCTGCACTTGCCCATCCCTACTCCAGTACCATGCCCCTCTCCCTCATGCCATGGCTTCTGCCACCCCTTCACAATAGGAGCCCATGTGTTCTCTTTACGTTAGAGAACAACCCGTAAAATAAAGCTAGGCTGCTAAGCTCAACGAGCACCAAGAAAATAAAAACCCTGGAGAACACAGACCCTGACTGGTCCCTTTGAAGGACTCTGCCTCCTGGCAAACCTGACTTTGAGGCCACACTGACCACAGGATGTGGGATCAGCCTCCCTATTCTCTTCTGTCTCACAACAGAAAACAAAGGAAACAAAAAAACATCCTTATAAACGTACACTGTTTTTTACACATCTTCAAGGTTCAACGACACCCACGTTACTCTAGCAGGTCGGCAGTGACTGGACCTTCCTGGTGTCTTCCTCCTAGCCTGTGATTGCTCACTCTTGGGGTCTGCCAAGAGACCTAAACCACTGAAATGCTTTGACCAATGAGATGCAGCCTCCCAGACAGTGGTGAAGCCAACGTCTAGCTGTGGGGACTACAGCCACCTCTCGACATTTTTATAACAGCACTCTAGAACACATACATTGGCAATAAAAGTGAACGCCCTTTAATCTATTGAGATAAATCTTGGTACTGTACTGCTCTTTCCTGTCAGGGCTTTTTGAGCTTTGTTATAAATCAATTCCCTCTTCCATCCACATATGTGGCTTCCTTCACTGTTACCAAAATAACTTCATCAGCAAAATACTAGCATGCTTAAGTGGGTGCTCAATAAACATTTGTTGAATAAATGAATGAATGAGTGAACAATTATCAAATACTGGACTCAGGCCCCTGAGACGTGTGCAATAGTTTATATAATAACATGATTGTACGTCCAGGTATCTGCATCGAAACGGGACTTAACGACAGGCCATCAAGCAGCACTAAACATTAGCCCATTTCTACCTTAATAATTCTACTTCAAAATATTATGCAACCCAAATACAGGAAATATGTGCTTGAGAGCATGTGTATTTACAACCAGGACACTGGTATTTAGACACCTGAAAGTAAGATCTGAAATATGAGCACTATCGTGGAAATAGTTAACAACAAACATTGATGTTTTGTAGCATAAAAGGTCTAAAGAAAAGGAACATGCATTATGTTTAACCGAAATATCTGTTTTTGAAAAAATGTGATCAACACAATTTCTTAACCGGACCTCTAAAACACAGCTGTACACAGAAGTGTCTATTCCACTCAGCTAACGATAAGCATCTTCCAGGAGGACTTTTTCATTTTAAGATGTGTAACAAGTAGGCCAGAGAGAATGTACTGGTAAGAAACTATTGGATAAAACAGCTGATTTTTATCAAAGCTTAAGTTTAATTACACCATGAAAAAGTAGCTTTACCAGTATCGAAAAATTCAAAATTTCTTAAGGTATATTCTGACATCTTTGTTTTTAAATTCGCCTACTTTTGATTATACTGTTAGAAAATAATTGGCCCCAAAACAGTTTGGATATAAGTTTGCTCTTATTGAGTTCGCTGCAAAGAAGTTAAGAAATAACCTAGCAAATAATTCTATTTGCTTCAGGGGGAAAAATGTCTTAAATAAACTAAGTTAGTTACATATTTGGTAATCCTAAATGACAAGAGGTGATGTTAAATGTTTAGCAAGTAAATATCAACGGGAACAAGACGGTCAGCATGGAAACGCAGCTCTCATTTGAGCTTAGTCCCTGAACTTTCTGTCTTCTGTTATTGTTTTTAGTGCGGACACGAATGATCTTGTGATCAGTTCAAGAACGAAGACTGTGGTCAGGAAACACCTCCTTTCCCCTCTCAGCCTGCCTTTCACAGCTTGGTGTCCATGTTAGGAGTGTCAGGGACGTGGGTGCAAAGCAGCGTACACAACAAAGGTTGTCACTTTGGCAACCCCCACAAACACCAAGTGATGTCGTTTTATTAAAGATCAAAATGATGATGAGTAAAAAAGTGGAAAAAAAACACTTCAGCTTAACAATTCAAACACCTGTATTAGATTCCATATGTTTTAAAATCGCATTTGTGTATTAAATGCCCCTTCAGAATTAATGACATGTCACCATAATTTTATAAAGACCACCTTCAACAATTGATCATTTAAGGCGCCCAATCATAGAAAGCTATAGACAATTTGTTTTTGTCAAAGGATTAACAAATCAATGATTACATACTCAAAACAAAAGCAGAGATCCAGGAGCAGTCTTTTATACTGCCCCAAAAGATCAGTACTTATGTGAATATGTCTGATATTCCAGCATCCTCCCGGCACATAAAATAAAAAGAAAATCTATGATTCCAGGAAGTCATCATCTATTCCTCAAACTCTCTGTTTTAGAAATAGAATACTCACTGACAGTGAGGGTGGTCCACAAAATACGTGCTTCCCAGTTAACCTCTCCTACAATAATACTGATTTTTAAGACCAGAACTATCACAATCCAACCATAACCAGGCCTGATAGGAAGCATCTATTATCATGAAATTACATATAAAGTATATATCTAAGTAAAACACCAGGTGGAATTTAAAAGAAAATCGATGGACTTCCTAGATTTTCCTTTTGCCTAAAATATTTTGAGAGAGCCAGGCTATAGTAATCATTGAATTACAAAATCTAATCAACTAAAAAATAATGGAATTTTTCCCCAACTATTTCAAACACAGCACACTAGTTCTTTCCCAAAAGATTTAAATCTCCGTTCTCTACCATTCCCAGCCATTTCTGCCAACATTGTGGAAATCACCTTTTATCATTCCTCCCCACAATGAGGATGCACTAATCGCACACATCTTCAGACATAGACACCTACCCACCCACCTCCCCACCCACCTCCCAAAAATGGTTCAGAGCAAAGACACACACACAAATAATGACCAAGCTCACATTTCTTGCCTGCCCTTCGAGCGAAGTCTGGTGTCTCCAGCTTGCCTTTCTGGGCTCCCGTGTTGTCACTAATTGCTGGGGAGGTAGTTTAGGACAGCACGAAGCAGCAGAAATAAAAGCTGCTGCTTTAAGAAATCGTTTTCTTAAACACATGGATCAAGCAACTTTTACTCTGCCCTCCTGGCTGGGCTGCATAAAATCTTAGAAAGACTCTTGAAAACTTAATGTCTACAAATGGGAAAAAATAAAATAAAATAAAAGTCTAAAAACTTACGTTCTGAACACATTCCGAAGGATGTCTGATTGGATTTGAGAGCAGGTTTGTACTGATGAACAAACTTTATTTTGTAGAAAATTAAATTCTCTCTAATTAGAAATTTGCCTTGCCATCTTCTATGTTAATCCTGTCTCTCATGGTATAATCATATATGCAAAAATCAAGTACAGTATTTCCCACATGCATGGACACTGCGGAAGCTTCCTTTTGAAAAAGGCTTTTATTTCCCTAAATACTGGTGACTAAACGTCATTGTATGTACCAACACTTTCAAATAGCCCAAGAGACTTAAAAAGCCTTCTAAGTTTGAAAACCAAAAAGTTCTGAGTTTTTCTGTACCCCAGGACGGTTTTCTTTCCTGAAGCTCAAGCCGAGAAAGCAGACAAAAGAAGCTGATTTGACTGAGCTGTGCCAAGTCTTGCCTTTTTTTCTTTCCTCAGCTCTCCCTCTGCCTCTCTCTCTCTCCCTCTTTCTCTCTCTCACTCTTTTGCTCCCAGTATGGCAACCTTCCGAGCAGTCTTGGCGGAGGTCCAGGCTGTGCCAGTCTGTCTGAATTCTTGTCTCCAAAAGATGTCCTTTGCGGATCAATTAATACATTTGAAAACAGGAAACCATGGTACGGTATCCAAATCCTGGCACCAACAGCACCGACTTCTGCCAAATCACCTTACAGATTTCATGGTATCCTACCTTTCATAATCATGACTAACATGTTCCCGGAGCAATAATGGAGTACTAGAAGCCTTTCACTGCTCAGCAATAAGGAATCTGTTCCCTAGAAATGTCCATATGCAACATATGCACAACCTGCAGTGAATCAGAATTCTCCTGTGAGAGGAGATGTATGTAACTTTAATAAGCACCACATACTGTATTTCTTTTTATAAGATTTGCTTTTCCTTGTCCTGCTGCAAAGAATCATGGGAGAGTAGAAAAGCAGGCATACAGATTGAAATTAAAACTGTATGCCCAAAGAAGCCATGCCTTATTCTATGGAGATGAGTACAGTTCTGATTGATCAGTAACTCTAATTTTTAAGGAAACTCTAATATGAACTATATGGATCCAAAATTTTACTGGAGATGAAGGGAGGGGAAGGGTTCTTTTCCGAACAGAAACATCAATTAAAAAAAAAAAAAAAAAAAGGAAAGGGGAAAACAAGGTGGATTGAGTAAAAGAATCTTCTCATAGTTTGACACCTCAAATTTCAACATAGTTACTTGTCTACTAAAGTCAGACTAGTGTAATTTAATAAGCATAAGTAAATAGGGTTTTTTTGGAGCATGTGCACCTTCTGAAGCAAAATAGCTAGTTTATGCTTAACACATTTACTTGGTGTAAGAATTCATTTTTACCTTTGATGCTTGAAATAGAAAACAGCCACACTCTAGAATCACCAGTTTCACAGAATTCAAAATTATGAGTTCCACGCCTTGGGTCTGCACATTTCTAATTTAGGTACCCTCAAGGTCTTGAATCGTTTAATCTATATAGCTCTCAATTTGCTCATCTACCAAACATAAAAACCAGCAACCTTCTCCTCTGTGCTGCCAGAAAACTTGGTTGATATCTATAGAACCTTTCCATCCTAACTGCATAGCTGCTAGTTGCCAACCAAATGTGTCATCATCACAGACAAGAACTTGTATCACTTATCTAAGAAAATTGGAACACTTGCATAAAGCCTTCCATATGCAGGTATTCAATAAACCAAGTGGATGAGTTATGGTAATGGATCATGCAAATATCACTCCAAATTTCTATAAAATTATGCAATGTGATGGAGAAAAACAAAGCCACATACTATTAAATCATAAAGTTGAAAGACCAGAGAAATGCTGCAGAGATATGATAATGAGAGTTGAATGAAAACTCTAGAAAAACTGTCCCATGGTATCTGCTCAAAAAGGATGATAAACTATGGGCAAGATGTTAGTGGGTTTTAAATTAATAACAAACTACTGACAACTAAAGACAAAAAGAATCCTGAAGCAGCAAGAGAGTAGCGACTCATCACATACAGGGGATCCTCAATAAGACTAACACCTGATTTCTCACTGGAAAACATGCAGGCCAGAAAACAGTGGGATAACACGTTCGAGGTATTGAAAGGGAACAAAGATGTCAGCTAAGAATTCTGTTTCCACGAAACTTTTTAAATAAAGGAGAACATTCCCAAATAAATAAAAACATAGAGATCATCACCAGCAGACTGGCCCAATAAGGAACACTAAAGAAACTTTTCCTTTGGTCTGAAATGGAAGGAAACAAGACAGTAACAAATTCACAGGAAGAAATACAGAGTACAAGTGAAGGGAATTGAATATTAAAGATAGGATAAGTGTAATTCTTGTCTGTAACTCTGTTTTTCCTGTTTGATTAAAATTATAACGGTATAAAACTATTGGTATAAACATATGCTGATGGGCACACATTGTATAATGATGTAATTGATAACACAGAGTAAAGGAAGAATAACAAGAAGCAAAGTTTTTATATACTATTGAAATGAAGTTTGTGGTAATAGGAGTTAGATTGTTATAAATAAAAATACTAACTATGATCCCTAGAGCAACCACAAAGAAAAGAACTCAAAACTATATAATAAGAGAAATGATAAGGTAATTAAAACGCTACCCTAGAAAAGATTTATTTAACACAAAAAGAAAGCAGTAGTGGAAGAACAGAAGAGCAAAAAAGACAAAGAGGAATAGAAAATAGCAAACAGCAGAAGTAAATCCTCATCGGCAAGTACATTAAATTTAAATAAGCTAAGCATTCCAAATAAAAAGCAGAGATTGGCAGACTGTACTTAAAAAACAAAAACAAAATATAATCTAACTACATGCTGTCTACAAGAGACAAATTAGATTCAAAGACACAAGAAGGGTAAAAGTCCAAGGCCAGGAAAACATATTCCAAGCAAATAGAAGAGGGCTGGAGTGATTATACTAATAATAAACAAAGCAGACTTCAAGACCAAATTGTTACTAGAGATAAAGGACATTTTATAATAATAAAAGGGCCAATTCATCAAGAAGATACATCCAAGCTAGTGCTGTGTGGCACACTTGGAATCCCAGATAATCAGGAAGCCAAGGTAGGAGTATCACAAGTTAGAGACCAGCCTCAGCAATTTAGCAAGACCCTATCTCAAAATAAAACAAAAAATAAATTTTTAAAAAGAAGATGCATCCATTATAAATATATATAACAACAGAACCCCAAAATACATGAAGCAAAAAATAAAATGATTAAAGGGAAAAATAAAATTCAACAATAAAAGGTGATACATCGATACTCCACTCTACTTTCAATAGTGAACAGATCTAGACAGAATATCAACAAGGAGATAGAAGACTTAACCAACACTATAACCTAACTAGTCCCAACAGATATCTATGACATTCCACCCAGCAACAGTAGAATACACATTTTTCTCAAGTGCACATATAGGAGGTGAGGGTGATATGGCTGGGACATCGTCACCCCACTGATTGCGAAGGTTGATTCAGCTATCCGGCTAGCTAGGTGGGTGTCCCCTTCCTCCCTCACCACTCCATGTGCATACCTCCTGAAGCTGTGTGCCTGGTCAGAGGATGACCTTCCCCTATAGAGAAAGACCATTGTTCAGTCAAGGGCATATGAGTAGCTGCACTCCCCTGCCAGAATGTCCAAACAGCTCTCAAGTACACATGGAATATTCTCCAGCAGATAATACATTGGGCCATAAAATAAAACTCAATAAACTGAAAATGATTTTATCATATGAAGTATATTTTCCAATCACAATGGAATAAAAGCAGAAACGATTGCAGAAAAAAATGGAAAAATCACAAATACATGACAATCAAATAGCACTTCTCAATACCTGTCTTAGTCCATTTTCTGTGACTATAACTGAATACAACAGATGAAGTGATTTATAAAGAATAAAGGTTTATTATTTATAACTATAATGCACTAACAGAAAAAGAATAAAGGTTTATTCAGTTCATGGTTCTGAAGACTGAGCAGATCAATACCAGCACATATCTGGTGATGTCTGTCTTGTTGGCAAGGACTTTCCACAGAGTCCGAAGGCATCTCGAGGCATCGCAGGGCAGAACAGAGTACACTGGTTTAGGTCCCTCTCTTCTTATAAAGCCACAGTCTCAAAGAATAGGACCCCACACTTAAGTCCTCAATGAAACTTAATTACCTCCCAAAGGTTCCATCCTCAAATACTATAGAAAAATTCAGTTTCTACCCTCTTAATATCTCACTATGGGGAATAAATTTCAACATGAGTTTAGAGGGAACACTCAAAATATAGCAATAACCAATGAAAAAAGAATAAAGACTAAGGTAGAAATAAATACAAAATAGAAAATAAAAATCAAACAAAGAACTTGCAAGAATGGCACAGACCTTGACTTCACACTGTGTGAATGGCTATTGTTGAAAAGATAAAAGATAACAAGCATCAGTGAGTAGGTGGAGAAAAGGTAGCACTTACCACTGGGGAATGTAAATTAGTGTAGCCACTATAGGAAACAGTAGGGAGGCTCCTACTACCACTCACAACAGAATCCCACTACTGGGTATAGACCCACAGGAAATGACATCAACATGTCAAAGGGATATCTACACTGCCGTGTTCAATGCAGCACAGTTCATAACAGTCAAGATATGGAATGACATATGTCAATTGGCTTAACTTAGCCATTCCACCAGGTATGTTGTATAGCAAAAACACATACAATTTTAGGGCAATTTAAAGAAGAAATAATAAAATAAAAATTAAAAACACCACTACAGACCAATATCCCTTATAAATATAGATGCAAAAGTACTGAATGAAATACTAACAAACTGAATCCAGTAACAATAGAAATAATAATAATAAACCATATGCAAGCAGGATTTTTCTGGAATACAAGATCAATATATCATATAAATATCAATGGTCATCTCTATAGAGACAGAGAAAGCATTTTCAAATGCCAATACCCTATCATTATTTTAAAAAAGGAAATAATCAACAAATAAGAACTAGGAGACTTCCTCAAACTGATAAAAGGGCATCTACAAAAAACCAAAAGCTGTCAAAATTCTGAAGACTAAAGCTTTCCACACTGAGGCCAAGAACAAGATGAGGACATTTCTTCTTTCTACATTTGTACCCAACATCAACTGGAGGATCTAAGCAGGCAATTAGGAGGATAAACAGGGAACAGCATCCAGACATGGAAGGAAGAAGTAAAACTACTTCCATGCATAAACTACATCATCTTACATATAGAAATCTTACAGAATACACACACACACACACACACACACACACACAGTTCAGATACAGTCCAACCTACAAATGTCAGTCACATTTCTATACTCTGCAATGTTGAATGAATGATCTGAAAATAAAATTAAGAAAACTATTACATTTATAATAGCATTTTTTAAATCCTTAAGAAATAGGGATGGAGGTGTAGCTCAGTAGTAAAGGGCATGCTTAGCACGTGTGAGGCACTGGGTTCAATCTCCAGCACAAGAAAGAAAAGAGGGAAGAAGGAAGAAAGGAGGAAAGGGAGGAATGGAAGAAAAGAAGGGGAGGAGTTACAAAGGAAAATAAAAGAATAAGTTTAAACAAAGAAGCCGAAGACTTGTACACTGAAAAGTAGAAGACAATGTTGAAAGAAATTAAACACAACATAAGTAATTGGAAAGACATTCCACGTTCATGAACTGTGGAACTAGTACTGTAAGGTAGATCTCCAAACTGATCTACAGACTCAACACAATACCTATCAAAATCCCAGCTGACTTTCTATAAAAATTGATAGGTTCATCCTAAAATTTATATGCAAATACAACAACCCAGAATAGCTAAAACAATCTTTAAAAAGAAAAGGCCAGTTATGGTGGTAAACACCATAATTCCAGAGACTCAGGAGGCTGAAGTAGGAGGACTGCAAGTTCAAGGCCAGCCTCAGCAACTTAGCAAGGCCCTTACCAACTAAGCAAGACTCTATCTCAAAATGGAAAGAAAGAAAAGAAAAGAAGGAAAGGAAGGAAGGAAGGAAGGAGGGAGGAAGGAAGGAACCAACCAACCAAAGTGGAGACTTCCAACCAATTCAAACTTACCACAGAGTTACAGTAATCCAAACAGTGTGGTAAATCACAGAAGGACGGACATAGGGACCAATGGAATAGAACTGCAAGTCCAGGGGGAAAAAGAAACCCATACAATTATCCCAACTTTTTTAGACAAATGACAAGAAAATTCAGTAGGCAAAGAGTAGTCTTCAACACATGATGCTAAAACAACTGTCAACTGGCTTAAAGCATGTGACAACATGTGAGGGAGTGGATTTGGAGCCCTACTTCACACCACATAAAAAATCAACTCAAAATGAATCATATCATTAAATGGAAGAGTGAAAATGATAAAGTTCTTAAAGGCAAACATGGATGAATATCTTCAGGACTCTGATTTGGTGACAGTTTCTTAAGTATGATAACTAAAGAACGAGCAATCAAAACAAAAGTAGGAAAATTGAACTTGAAAAGGGCCAAAATTAAAACTTTCGTGCAAACAAAGTGAAATGATAACCTACAGGATGGGAGAAAAACATACACAAATCATATATGTGATAAAGTTCTACTATGAAGAATACACAATGAACTCTTAAAATTCCACAAGAAAGATAATTCAATTTTAAAATGGGTAAATAACTTGAAGACAGTTCTCCAGAGAAGGTACGCTGATAGCTAAAGGCACAATGTAATAATGCATTAATGTTATCAGTCATGAAGAAAATGCAAATTAAAACAACAATGTAATACCACTTCACATCCAGGAGGATGACTACGATTTTTTTAAGAAAAGGAAAATAACAAGTGTCAGCTACCATATGAGGGAAAGTGGCATTGTCACTCATTGCTGAGGGAGATCTAAAGTGGCATGGTCGCTACAGAAAACTGCTGGCTATTCCCCAGAAGTTCACCAGGAAGTCATATACGGCCCAGCGGCTCCGTTTCTGGATGTGTCTTCAAGAAAATTTAAAACATGTTTCTACACAAAAAGTTGCTCACAAATGCTATGGCAGCTTATTTATAATAAGCAAAGTGAAAACAATCCAAGTGTCCATCAGCTGAAGAACGGACAGCCAGAGGTGACTTAAATACACAGCGAATATTGCTCAGCAAGGAAAAGGAGTGGAGCACTGCACGAGTGCACACGGAAAACACTCCGGCAAGTGACGCTCGGGGAAAGAGCCAGAAGTTCACACATCACCTGGTGCACAGGAAGGTCCAGCACAGGCACACCAGACACACATCACCTGATCCCACAGGAAGGCCCAGCACAGGCAAACCCCAGACACGGAAAACAGCTCAGTGGCTGCCACTGGGCAGAGGGAAGGGTGAGGAGGGACTGCCAAGGGGCACGGGGCTTGTCATGGGGTACTGTAGGCATTTACGGGAGAGTGGCACAACCTAGTGAATATCCTAAAAACCACTGGATTCTGCACCATAAGGTGATGAGTTTTATGGAACACGGTCTCTTTTAAGAAACCTGCAGCCACCCCTGCAGTATTTATGAGAGTTGTCAACGGCATCCCTAGGCAAACCCCAAGCCCTTTGCCTCTTACAGATTAGAAACGTGAACACTAGCTGCACCTTCTCCCCGTGAGTCAGCCTCGGGAACCGCCCCTCATGCTCTTGGCCTGCCTCTGTGGCTCAGGTCCGCCCAGCCTCCTCCAGCTCTGGTTCAGTGCCCCCTTCTGCCAGCTCCGTGGTTCCGCGGTTCCCACTTGGTTCCTTCCTGAAGGAGAACCCGCCCTCCGGGACTGCCGAGCCCTCCCCGGGCACTCAGCCATTCTGCCTTCCCTCCTGGCTGCAAGCCCTAATGAAAACTGTGACAGGCAGCCCTCTGCACGTCACCAAACCCGTTCTCCAGGATGTACCTTGCTCTTCGGAAGCCCAGGAGGTTCCCAGAGCCCTCTCAGTACTGACTCATCACCCCACTCGTCCCTGTCACACCTACCTCTCCAGTGCCCAGCAAATTCACAAACGTGGGGCACACCCCTTCCAGTCTGTGCTATTTACCCAACTGACTGGCAGCCTCAGACCTTCCTTTGATTCAAGATCCCAGGCAGAAATGGAAACATGGAAGGACTGGTGGGCACAGGTGTCATGTACCCCAGAATGAGCGGTGCAGACAAGGGCACGGGCAGCCTTCTGACAGACCTGAGGCAAGTCCCCGTGACATGGCACAGCAGTGTGGCAGGCTGCTCTCACCAAGGCTCTTCAAACTTGCTTCCAAGGAGCCCCAGAGCCTCAGGACCTTGACAGAGGACAGAATGGATCTGCAAGCGAAGTTTAGGGACAAGGTCTGGCATCAACTAAAGTGCTTCTGTTTGTGGGATTTCTATGCACCGGGTCGCACAAGATTTTGTTTGACAAAAAGTCTGTCTTGAAATAGTTTTAAACTCCTCTTTGCTGAGTCAACTTAGGAAATCACTCCCCTAATGAGTCCCTAGCAAGAAACACTGAGCCCTCTCAGAAAAGAGCCAGCACTACCACATGCGATGGCAACTGCTCCCCAGGACTCGGAGACACAGAGTGGAGGAGCACGGCAGAGTGGAGGCCAGGGGTCTGGCCTCCCTTCCAGCCACCCACTAAGTCGTGAGCGTGGCCCTTCACTGCCTGAGCAGCACTGTGTGCCAGGAGTTCAGTCAGCTTTTTCACGGCTGCAACTGGAAGACCCGACCACGACAGGTAGTGGAGGAAAGGTCTGTTTAAGGGCTTGCGGTTTCAGAGGTCTCAACTTATAGGCAGCAGGCTCCATTCCTTGGGGCTCTAGGGGAGGCTGACTGTCATGGCAGAAGACTGTGGCAAAGGGAAGCAGCTCACATGGTGATCAGTCAGCAGAGACTCCACTCACCCGATATAAATATACACCCCAAAGCCAGGCCCCCAGCGCCACCTCCTCCAGCCACACCCCACCTGCCTTCAGTCACCACTCAGTTAATCCCATGGTGGTTAATTCACTACTTGGGTTAAGGCTCTCATAACCCAATCACTTCTCCTCTGAACCTTCTTGCATTGTCTCACACATGAGCTTTTGGGGGACACCTCACATCCAAACCATAATACCAGGCCTGGGCCAGGGCCAGGGGCTCTGCACCATGCTGCACAGGGTGAATCCAAACTCCAGACGGCCACGTGTATGACGGACACACAAGGAAGTCACCTGCTCATGAGTTGTCCACCGCTAGCCAAAAGTCAGTTGATGTCCCTCCAAGTAGAATGAAGAAAGAAGCTTTCAAAGCTTATTTATTCAGTTGATGCATGTTTGTTGTGTTTATATTACGCTTATATCAGTGAGCCAAGATTCAGGAAGCACAGAGGCACACCAGAAATGGCCCCAGCCCCCAAGATACTGAATGTCTATTAGGAAGGTAAGAAACTTAGCAAATACCACTATGTCT
Source organism: Xerus rutilus (assembly GCA_028644305.1). Lineage (NCBI taxonomy): Eukaryota > Metazoa > Chordata > Mammalia > Rodentia > Sciuridae > Xerus > Xerus rutilus. Next base: position 145,749,605 of record CM053403.1, on the reverse strand, counting down.
TCCATGGTGCTGGAATTTAGAAACATCCCCAAATCCTCAGTCTTCCATGTTGCCTCCCTGGGGCCACAAAATGAAAGATAAACTGCCTTTCCACAAAGCTCCACCGTGGAGTTCTAATGGTTTTCCTCCCTGAAGCCAACCCAAGTGCTATCCACTCTCTCTCTCTCCTCCCTTACCCTGTCACTCTCCTCTCCTACCTTCCTTCCTTCTTCTTCTCCTCCTCTCTTCCTCTTCCACAACTACTTGATTTATTAAATCAGTATTTACTGAGCCCCTGCTATGTATAGTATATGGGGTTAGAAGCCACAATGGACATAAAAATGAAGAAACGCCTCCAATCTTAGTGGCTCAGGAGGCTGAGGCAGGAGGGTTGCAAGCTCGAAGCCAGCCTCAGCAACTTAGCAAGGCCCTAAGCAAGACCTTGTCTCAAAACAAAAAAAGAAAACAGGCTGGGGATGTTGCTCAGTAGTTAAATGCCCCTGGGTTCAACCTCTGGTACCAAAAAGAAAAGGAGAAAACAAAAGGCAATCGTGTCCTGCTAATAACACCCACGACAACAAGCACTTTTGTACTTGTGAACTCGTTCACTCCGTAGCCAAGCTTCGGAGGAAGGCAGGTGTTATTTTATCTTAGATGAGGAAACTGACGCCAGAAGTTGTTCTATGAATTATCCGTATTACCTGACATACATCTAGGATACAGAAAATTTAAGCCCCTCCCTAGGTTCATTATTTAATGAATGTAGGAAGATGGAATGAATAGAGGGGGCCCTGTACCTCCACCACCTACTACGCGGTGCCTCTTGAACAACTAGCAAGCACTTCAAACTCAACTGGGCCAAGCTAGAACTCTAGATTTTTCTCAAAAATGGTCATGGAGCTAGCAGTGTAGCTCAGTGGTAGAACACATGCTTGGCATGAGCAAGGCCCTGAGTTTGCGCCCAGAATTCCCCTCCAAAAAATTCCTCATGCCTCTTTCTGCCTCCTGTTCAGTGGTGGCACCAAACATCCTGCTACTCAATCCAAAAATCTAGGAGTCATTCTTGATTCCTCCCTCATCCTCCACTGGAAAGGTAAACAGATAAAAACAGACAACACCAAGTACTGCAGAGGAGACAGAGACACTGGAACTCACATGTTGCTCTGGAACACAAAATAGTAAATGGTTTGGCAGTTACTTAAAAAATTAAACTTATACTTATTATTGGAACCAACCATTTCCACTCCCATGAGTGCTCAAGACAAATGTAACATGTTCACAAAATACCTGCACAGGAATAGTCACTGAGAATTACTCATAATAGCCCAAAACAGAAACAGTCCAAATGTTCACAGATGCACTCTACCTCTTGTCACTAAGCAAGAAAAAGGAACAAACTGGCAGGCATAGTAGTACACACCTGGGATCCCACAACTCAGGAAGCTGAGGCAGGAGGACCGCAAGTTCGAGGCCAGTCTCAGAAACTTAGTGAGACTCTGTCTCAAAACAAAAAATAAAAAGGGCTGCAGATGTAGCTCAGTGGTAGAGCACCCCTGGGTTCAATCCCAGAACAACAATAAGAAGAATAAGAATAAGAATAATAAAGTATAATAAGTAAAAAGAAGCAAACCACTAACACGTCACCAACATGGATCACCACATTCTGCTAGGTGAAAGAAGTGAGTCAGAAAAGACTACATATCGTATGATGCTTTTTCTATGAAATTCCTCCAAAAAGTAAAACCACAGAGACAAAGCTGGGAGTTGGCAAGCAGATTGGCTGTAAAGGGCAGGAGAGAACTCTGGGGTGATGGAAGTCTTCTGAGGCTGAAGGGTACGGACGGCGTCACAACTGCAAGACCTGATGTAAGACACCAAGCCACGCGCAGAGCAGGTTGTTTTTCTGGTGTAGACATGAAACCTCAATACAGACAATAAAAGCTGGGTGCGGTGGCGCAAGCCTGTAATCCCAGCACTTAGGGAGGCTGAGACAAGAGAATCGCCAGTTCAAAGCCAGCCTCAGCAACAGCAAGGTGCTAAGCAACTCAGTGAGATGAGACCCTGTCTCTACATAAAACACAAAATAGGGCTGGGGATGTGGCTCAGTGGTCAAGTGCCCCTGAGTTCAATCTCCAGTACCAAAAAAAAAAAAAAATACAGACAATAAAAATTGAGATCAACTATTTTTTGGCGTTGACCTCCTCCAAGGCCCTGCAGGAGACATCTGCTAGGAGCTTCCAGCCCTTTTCTCCCAGCTGCAGATGCAGACTTACCTGAGGAAACGCCAGAGACTATACCCCAAGAAATGATACCAAGAGCTGGGGTTGTGGCCCAGTGGTAGAGTGCTCGCCTCGCATGTGTGGAGGCACTGGGTTCCATCCTCAGCACCATGGAAAAATAAATAAATAAAAATAAACAAATTGTGTCCATTCACAACTAAAAAAATATTTTAAAAATATGATACCAAGCACACAGAGCTGGCGACGAGCAGGAGAAAGACTGGAGCACAGAGAGAGGCCTAGGACAAGGTCCCGGGAGGCCTCGGAGACGCCACAGTTTTCAATGCAGCCTTAAGAATGAAGGAAAAGCAGAAAGCAGAACAGATAGGGGGCGCTGTGGGGCGGGGACCTAAAGGGAGTTGGAATGTTCAGCAATCAGTGAGGGGTCTGGCTAAAGAGAGGCCCACAGGGATAAGAGGAAAGCGCCCCGAGGCCAGCTGAGACCAAGGGCACTTGCTCTCCCTCCAAATATCCTCAGACCTCAGACCTCTGAGTACCGTGTTCATGATGTTTGCCATATCTGAAACTAGAACACTATTTATTTATTACCTCCTTAATAGTCTTTAAATGCATTTCTTTTTACCTAGATTAATTTTAAAGGAAATTTTATATTAAATATAAAGTATCATTTGCCAGAAATAAAAAAATCTTTTAACAAAAAAAAAAAGAGAGATTTTATTAGATCCGAAAAGCCTGGAGCTCTCTCTAAACTCAAGTCCTACCAATTAAAAAGAGATATCAACAAGTGTTGGAGAGAAGTTAAAAACATCCTTGCACAAGGTACACATGTTCACCCTGATATTATCAGGACACCTGAAAGATGGTTGGAAAAGGAACTGTTCTCTTGCCGTGGTTTAGTGTCATTTAATGTCAGACCCTTACACCATCTCATGGCATCCTGTGTTATGAGTCCCACAATTTGTAAAACACTTGCTTGACAGCAAGTCCTAACAAGTGGGTCAGCAAACAGAACTATTCAGTCAGCACTTAGGACGTGCCACACCTTATTCTAAACACTTCTCTTATTTCATTTAATCTTATTGATGATAATATCTATCACATAAAGGTGTTGTAAAACCCGTTTTCAGGCTTGGAAACTGAGGCACTAAGGTAATTTAACCAACTTGCTCAAGGTCACACAACCTGCCGAAGGTCATAAAGGTAATAAGTGGCAGTACGGGGACAGGCCCAGGAAGTCTGTCTCCAGTCTGCACAGGCAGCCATGACAACTGAGCCAGCTCTCATGTCATGATATTTTAGGAGGATTTGTCTAGCTGTGGTTTGTTTGATGAAATGAAGGAAAGGCCAGAAGACTATTGCCAAGATCCAGGTATCAGACCCCAGCTGGGCCTGGGGGGTCACTGCCATTTGCTGTGGGCAGCAGAGGACTGAAGGGCAAGAACTGTGCCCCTGCTGAGGCTTCTGGCCAGTGCCTTCAATAGAGAAGGAGAAGCTTAAAGAGCAGAGTCAAGGCCAAGCCAGAGCTGCAGAACCCACACTGGGGAAGAGAAGGCCTGGGAACACCACCATCCTTGGGAGGCTAGAAGAAGTCAGAACCTGGAATTCAGAACAAGTCCCACAGAGAAATCAAGGGAGCCCAGGAGCAGCACCCGCAGTTCCTAGATGGCGATCCAAGATCCTCTGGTCCTCTCACCTGGCCCAAGTTCTTGCACTTTTCACTTCCAAAATATAATATTAATACAAAGACCTCTACTTTATTTGCAAAAGGATTTCAGGCCTTTCATGAGGACAAAATTTGGCTATTCTTGACCTCAATCCCCTCTTTAAAATTCTAAATACTCACTTAGGACTGGTATCTAATTCTCAGAGAATGTATTTTAAAATTAAAATTAAGCAATACATTTAAATGTTACTTCCAAGCTTCTGACAGGTCTGAGACATCTTGAATACAGACACCATTAATGCACAGACATCAAAATTGTTTTATTACTTTAAATCTTCCAAAATCATTGTTTGGGATTTAAAAAAAAAAAAAAAAGGATAGCAGATGAAACTGTAAGAATAAGAAAAAAAATTCCTCAGAGAAAATGTCCTCTGCATGGTTAAAAAGAAAACACTCTAAAAACTAAGAACAGAAAGAAATGATCCAGAGCTGCCCAATTTGATACTTAACTCAGGCTTTGTTAAGCAAAAAATCAGACATTGTCAGTTTGTGATTTGCTCTTAGAGAAGTGTGATTTCTTATTTCCCAGGAGAAAAACTTTAAGAGCATCAATAGATTTCTCTGGATATCAAATATTTCTCCATTATTGTGAGTAAAGTATATTTGGATCAAAATCAGATGGATTAAATTTCCCTTCAAATACTCAAGAGATTTTTAAAATACAAGGAAATGTGTCACATATCCAAAAACAATATTTTATCTTAATGCCTCCTTGGAAATGTCTCTCCATTTGAACATTGGCCAGAAAACAAAACTAGCCTGAGTTTTAGATTTTACTGAATTCAAAGTAACCTGTCATGACCAGGTTGTCACATGCTAAGATGAAGTCCATGATATTTTATGCCCTTTATAAATCCCTAAAATGTAGCCTTGCGTTTTTTATTCTAACAGGGAAAAAAAAGGTATCTGAATGAGTGAAAAGTGGCATAGGAGTTGTGATTGTATTTGTAGGCATAATAAAGAATATAAATATGACTAAGTGCTTCCAGATTCTTGATAAATGCCCCTCTAATCAGAGCCACAGTTCAAGGCTTAATTATTCTCATCTGTGGTGTTTATGTCTTTCTAAACAGGCCAGGAACGGGAGTGCACACCTTTATCCCCAGCCACTCAAGAGGATCACAAGTTAGAGGATGGACTAGGCCACTTAGCAAGACTCTGTCTCAAAATAAAATATACAAAGGACTGGGAATGGGGCTCAGTGGTAAGAGCACTCCTGGGTTCAATCTCCAGTACAAAAAAAAATCTACAAAGTTCTTAAGAATAGAGATTATTAGCTTTTCAATCCTGCAGCAGGGCCATTCTGAGCACATCCATTTATTCTATAAAATATGTATTGAATTCAACTATGTCCAAGGCATATTACAGGTGCTCCAGGGATAGGATAATGAAGAGACACGGCATTCGCCTTCCGAGATGTCACTGGCTAGTGGGGCAGGAACTGGGATACAGCACATGGTGTGGCAAGGCTGCGGGGGCTCACAACACAGGGAAGCGGAGAACACAGAGGGTACCAAGCCAGTCACCCTCACGCCCTCTCCTTCTCTCTCCTGCTTAGTATGGCATCCAATTCAAGCTCCAACTTACAAAACTGAATCTTTGGCCCATAGATAAAAAGTCCACTTTCTTATTTTGGAAAGTAACTTGGCAGGGTTTAGAAATAGAAGGTGAGACTGTGACAGCACGGATGCCAGCTACATCCTACACCAAAGAAGTGCTTGATCTGTTTCCTTAGAAGGGTGAGGAAACGAGGGATGTGTATCACGGAGGACCTGCTAAAGGGATAATCCACTGTGAAGAAGAGAGAGGCCCTAGTGAGGCAGAAGCCGAGAGGCAGAATCCTTGAGAACTTAAGTGTCGCCCATGCACATGTGCTCTGCAATGTAGAGAGAGTCTAAGGCTAACTGTGGACTCCCATCATGTGGAGCTGGGCTGTGTCCAGGCACGTGGCAAGAGGACTGGAAAAGTCAGCTGTGGAATACCAGGGTCAGACACCAAGGGACCAGCAGCTTCAGAGGAGAAACTGCACGTGGGATCATCCAGACAGGCCTCGTGTCCCCCTAGTCAGTCAGTCCTATGATGTTCCTGTAGGGCCGCCCTCAGCCTGGATCTTGTGTCGCACTGGCACCCGGCGCTGCCCGAACCTGGTATCACCTCTGCTTCAACATGCACTGTGACATCCTGCCCAGCATTCCCTGGCCTCCACAGCCTCTGCTCCGGGGGCTGTGTCCCTGTCTAGACTGACAGTTTGTCTTTACTATACCTCGCCACACAGCCCGCACGGGAAGGCCAGCCCACAGGAACTGTGGGGACTAGGCTTTGGAAGGGAGATCTGTGACAATCTCACCCGAGGAGACAGGGCTGCAGGCGGGCACAGAACCCAGCGTCCACAGAGAGACAGGCCCACAGGCAGCCTCGTGGAAAGCACTCCTGGTCAGGCAGAAGCCACAGCAGGTTCTGCTTCTAAGCCACCTGTGTGCTTGACTTCCAGGGTGCTTCAAACATTCAGATAGAGGGAAGAGGGTCGTTCTCTTTAAGAAAGTTCAGGAAAACCAGATTCTTTTTAGAAATCTGTAAGGAGTCATCCCACCATCCTGAAGTAATAGTAAGAAAGGAGGTCGCGGGCTCGGAGGCAGGGTATGGGCTCTGGTTGCCTAAGAAACTCCTCCAGATGGAGAGGAAGCATCAGGAAAGAGGGACTATCCCAGCATCACCAAGTGCATGCCACTGTCTCTTTCTCCGTTTGTTTTTTCTCTTTTTCTTTTTTTTGGGGGGCAGGGTGGGTACTGGGGATTGAACCCAGGGGTACTTAACCACTGTGCCACACCTCAGCCCTTTTTATTTTTAATTTTGAGACAAGGTCTTACTAAGTTGCTCAGGGCCTCACTAAGTAGCTTAGGGCCTCACTAAGCTGCTGAGGCTGGCCTCAAACTTATCCTTCTGCCTCTGCCTCCCGAGTCACAGGGATTACAGACATGCACCACAGTGCCCAGCTCCTCTGCCTTTGTCTTATAGAGGAAAAAGAAACAGAGATAGAAAGAAAGGAGCAATGAGACCATACAAGAAAGACACAGGGCTCCAAGCCACAATCAGAAGCTTCTACAGAAAGGAGGTTCATTCTCAAGGGAACAGAGGAAGTGCAGAGCACAACACAGAGAAAACACTTGCTGTTGCTGCAGGCAAGGACGGAAAAAGACTGTTCTCAAGCACTTTTAATAGATAAGTGAATGGAGAAGAAGCTTCAACCAGAGAAGGCTGAGCAGCACAAAGCTGCACACCAAACCGCAGCAGAACCCAAACCCACGTAGCGCCTCACCTTAGTGCTGATGCGCAGAACAAGCCTGGTCACAGGAGAAAAGCACCAAGTGACCCACAGGAGTCGGGGGTAGGCCAGGGCCCTGTGGTCATTAACTTCTGCAGTGCTGAATATGAAAGGCTAGCACAGGAGTTCTCATTTTTTGGTTTTGAGGGGTTTCTTGGGGAGGAGGGGTCATGATGCAATACTTAATAACCATATTGATTTTAACAATTATGCTATCATTGTTAAATGACAGGATTTGCTTATCTGTAAGTTTTATCACTTCTAATAAAGAATGCAAGAATTGAGAATGCCACTTTAATAGAAAGCTTTACTGTTCTAGAAAAAAACCTACCTGGTACTGTGCTGAGACAGGTGCTGCCAGCTATCTGCTCTGAAACCTAATGTCTGTGCCCTACCTGGTGGGGAAGCACTAGAGACCCATGGGCTGGACAGTCTTCCAGCTCGGTTACCCAGCGGGCAGCCCAGTCCCTGCACAGGAGGATCCACATGGGTGACAGGCTTTTTGACAGTGGTGGGAACTGGATGGAACTGCATAAGTAAGTGGCCAGCACACCTGTAGTCCCAATACAGCTCTTACAGCTTAGATCTGGAGCCATGTTCAGAGGTGGGGCTTTTGGAGGTGACTGGACCATGAGGGATCTGATCTCATCAATGGATTAATCCATTGAATGGGTTATTGGGAGGTGGCAGAAACTGTGGAAGTGGGACTTAGCTGCAGGAACAGGTCACTGGGAGCATGCCCTGGAAGGGCAGATCTTGTCCCCTGCCCCTTTCTCTCCCTCTCTCCTTCCCAGCCAGAAAGAGGTAAGCAGCTTTGCTCTGCCTCTCCCTTCCACCATGGTGGACCTGACCACAGGCCCAGGAACGGTGGAACCATGTGACTGTGGATGGAAACCTCTGAAACTCTGAGCCAAAATAAATCTTTCCTCCTCTAAGTTGATTTTCTCAGGTATTTTTCCACACGGCCAAAGAGCTAATACAACAGCCTTCTCAAAGAGGCTCTGGTGGCAAGCTAGCTAGAGACTGCAAATTTAAACCTGGTGAGTCTCCTGTGTTTTCCATAAAGACAAACCTAGAGTTAAGGATAAGGGACACACCTAGATTTGTTTGGCTACTAATGAAAAAAATCCAACTTGCACTTGACTTAAACAAGAAGGGAGGAAATGAGTGATGGAGAAGTTGTATTTCGTTTCTAAGGATCCAAGGAAAAGCTGAAATGGTAGGAAGGGCAGGAACACAGTCAGAGGAACAGAATGATAGCCTGAAGACTGCAAACCGGCTACCATTCCCATCACCTTCTGCCCAGAACCTCAGCCTTCCCCAGTGGAAACATGCCCTCAGGAGTGCACGGAAGCAGGTACCGTCATCCCCACCACCTTACAGGCCCAGCCCCGGCTCTACAGAAGAGGCACAGGACTCTGGGGAGGAGAGTCTAGCGAGCCCCGGGTGAAGGGGACTGGGACCACTCCTAGACAGGGTGCTGGGCAGAGGATGCTCGGGGAGTCCACAGCCTATCTCCATCATACAGGCACCAGGGCTGCCTGTGAGCAGGTGCCACAGAAACTCATCCCTCAGATGTCAGCTTCCACTCATGTCTCCCACGTGGTTCTTAGCCCAATATCAAGCCAAGTGAGAGGAGGAGGGAGGAGGGAGAAGGAGGAAGGAAAGGGAGAGAACAAAACAGGAAGTTTCAAAACTGCCAGTCATGTTCTTTGTCCTTACCCCTCGCCCTCCAAGAAGCCTGTCACAGGGTACTTACCAGAAACAGTAACTAAATTTCTCTAGTTTGGCTATATATCAGTTCTAAATCGAAAATGCGTTTTGCATTTAATTTCCTATGCTACTGTTCTTGATGGAAATTAGTTGAGTTTACATCCCAAAACTTTCAAAGAATGAAGCCTAAAAATAAAAAAAATTAACAACATGGTGTAAACAGAATAATCGGAAATGTCTGGAACATATCAATTCTGAAGCAACCATATAAAGATAATTAGGAAGCATTAGCATATGGCTAAGGATGGATGAATGGGACCAATGGATACTGGTCACTCCCTAAAAGGACAATGAGGTTTCCATACTCAGATTCCCATGCGCTGTTGGAATCCAAAAAGACAAGACTATTTAAACACACACACACACACACACACACACACAAACCAGTAAAAGAGGAGTTGTCAGAAAGAAAGAGAGGAAAGGAAGAAAGGAACCAGAAAACTAACCATGAATTAGCAAACAAAAGGGTACACTAGTTAAGAAGATAAGAATCCACATATAAAACGACAAATAGCCATGCAAATTTAAGTGAATTTATTTTTCCAACATCCCGCTCTATCTTCCCCTAAGAATGTACACATTTTCAAGTCTCTTCTGTCTTTAAAAACAACACCCCTTTTGAATCTGTTGTCCTACTTCCTTTCCTCTCCTTTCCAGCCAAGCTTGCTGGGAGAGAAGGAAGGACTTGGGCTGGTCTCCCCTGCTGACCACCTGACCTGTGGTCACCTCATCATCAGCTCTGCCCTCCCCTCTGCTCACCCACCACCTCAGCAGGCCTCCTGCTTGCCCAGTGCAAAGCTGCAGCCGACCGCTCCCTTCTCCACACTCTCTCTTATCTTGGCTTTCCAAGTGCTCCTTTTTCTTTCTTCCTTTCTTTTTTTCTTTTTTTTTTTTTTTGTTACCAGAGATTGAACTCGGGGGTACTTGACCACTGAGCCACATCCCCAGCCCTATTTTGTATTTTATTTAGAGACAGAGTCTCATTGAGTTGCTTAGCACCTCCACAGTGCTGAAGCTGGCTTGGAACTTGCGATTCTCCTGTCTCAGCCTCCCAAAGTGCAGGGATTATAGGGTTGTGGCACCATGCCCAGCTGCTCCTTTTTCTTTTCTAACTACTTTTTCTATATATCCTGTGTTCCATATCCTCTGCTCTTAGACGCTGGGATTCCACAGCCTCCAGCCCAGGCCCCTTCTCTCTTCTCCTGATACCACCAGCTTGATGGGAGCTGGGTGGAGACATCTCAGCCAGGGGCATGGGCCAGGGAAAAAGGAGCCCAGGCAAGGGCCCTCTAGGCCAACCCCACAGCTCTCACTGTCCAAATGGCAAGGCCGACCGCCCACAGGGATCCGCTGCCCCTGTAGAACCCCCCTCAATAGGCACTCGCTGGTCCCCAAAGCCTTCACTCCAGAGAGGGGCAATCAGGAAGATCACCTCTGGGAAGTGGGGAAATGGAAAGCCAAAGAGATACACACCTATTTTGGCCACCAAAGTCATTCTGAGGGAAGTGTGGGCTTGAGTGAGGATTGACAGCCCCTTCTCACAGGCAGATCCAGTGAGGGGTCTGAAAGGTCAAGGTCAGTGTCAGCCTGTGGCCTGGCCACCTCCCTACCCCACAATGCAGCTCTTTCAGTGAATATCAGAATGTGACACAGCCACCAGCCACGTTTACAGAGGAGTGGGCAACACCGTAGCAGTAAGCTGTTCTCCAAAGGTTCCTGGACAGAGCACGCTATTAAAAAACCATCGTGTGCACCTTCCAGGAGCTGGGCACCATGCTAGGCTCTTCCCCATTATCGCTTCTATCCCCAGGAATATCCAAGTGGAGCAGATGTCACCATCTGTGTTTTACACAAGATAAAACTGGGACAAATTCACCCAAAATAATGCAGCTAGTGAGCACACAAACTGGAGTTGAAACTCACCAGCTGTTCTGGTGTAAATATGAAGTGTTCCCAAAAGCTTACATGTAAGACATGCAAGAAAATTTAGAGGTGAAATGATTGGGTTATGAGAGCCTTAATCTAGTCAGTGCATTAATCCCTTGATAGGGATTAACTAGGTGGTAACAATAAGCAGGTAGGGTATGGCTGGAGAAAGTGGGTCACTGGGAGATGCATTTGAGGTCTGTATTTTGTCCTTGTAGAGTACAGTGCTCAACTGTGCTTCCTGGGGTGATGTCCTGAGCCGCTTCCCTTCACCACATGCTTCCTCCATGATGTTCTGCCTCACCTCAATCCCTGAGGATTGGAGCCAGCTGTCTATGGACTAAGACCTCTGAAACCGTGAGGCCCAAAATAAATTTTTCCTCCTCTAATTGTTCTCATCAAATCTTTTGGTCACATCAGTGAAAGAGCTAACTAAAACACCGTCTAAATATGAAGCACATGAACTTCCACCAGACCAAATGGTCCCACACTTCTGAATGCACCTACTTATACAGAGGTGGTCATGAAAGGTCTTGCAGAGAGAGATAATAAAAAACCACTCATTTCCCAGCATCACACACTGCAGCACAAATGAGTTTCTATATCTTGGTATTAAATCAAGAGAGGAAAGTGGTACCCTCGGGAGAAAACTATGACTGAGACTGAAGGCACACAGTACACTCAATAAATCCAGAGACTGATATTGCTGTGTGGTCTCTGCAGCAGTTATGCTACGCTGATAACCTTACAAAAGTTCTGCATGGAACTTGTTAAATCAGAAAATCATCTCTTGATTTGAGAACATAAAACAATGTCTTTTTTATGTTAACACAACCTTGGGGAAACTGCAGATCTCTTTAAGATACTTTCTTCTATCACACTGAGAGCCATTTCCTTCATTCACCAGTATTTTTACATATTTGTACAAAGATGTCACTTCCATAAATATTAAAACACAAATCATAATGTGGAGGGTAAAGCTCAGATCTCCTCTAATACTGTTTGGAAAGTCAACCATTGGGCACACACAGCAGTCATAATCAAATCCATAAAGATGGACAGTTTGTACTGGAAGCTAAGTTAAAAACGCTCTGTCCATCTATTGAGATGCATTAGTGAATGCAGGCCCTTCTGCCAGAGTGCAGGAACTGCAGACCCAGTGGGCTGGAGTGCAGGTGGGTGAGCACTTGCCTGCAGCTGTGTGGAGCCCACCATGCCATCATGGGCCTGAGGCACAGGGAGCCAGGGCCAAGGCAGCCAAAGTGCACCAACTTGTTCCCCAAAAGCAGCCCGGCCTGGCCAGTGCAGATGCCTGCTCTGCCCACTGCCATAGCCCTGAACCCCCCTCTCCCAAGCATCCATGATCCACCTCAACCTCCCACTTCCCCATGAGCAGTGGGAAAATGGAAGTAGGGCAGACCTGAATGGAACTACAGGGCTAAGCAACAGCATTGGTACTTTCCAAGACCTCAGCAGCATAAATTTTAGCCAATATCTTAGTATTTTTCCTAACCCTGATTAGCATAAGTTTAGACCAATAGCATTGACCCAAGAACAAGGACACTCAAATGGCAACGCCTATCAGGTCCCCTCTCACCCTGCGAGAGCTCCGTTCTTTTCTTCATACAGTAATAATCCTACTCTTTCGCACTCACTCTTCCTCATCTGAGGATTTTAATCCTCCAATTCAGGAGGCAAGACCCCAGAAAAAAGAAATTGGCAGTGAGCTTCTGGGGTCTGCTGCAATACTGAAGGGCATAGCCTGAGGCCATTAGGAGCTGCAACACCTCCCTAAATGGTAGTGGAGAAAGTGGGCTTTGCCAGCTGTGATCCTCAGAGCTGACTGGCAGGCATCAGCTTTAGCCTTAATCAGCTGCTAATGTTACAACAGGCTTTCCCCACTGCAGAGGCCTGCAGCTTACACAGACCCCACTCACCAGTAGAAGCAGAGAAACTTTGGTTTCATTAACATTAATATGTATTGACCTGCACCGTACTGAAAGGATTTTACTGAACAGACAACTTCCCAACATGTTACACAGAGTATAAGCTCAATCATTCTTTCATTCATGTAACTAATAGCTATTGTGTAATATAAACATATATATGCAAATATATAAATATAAATATAGATCTACATAAGTAAGTAAGCCCTCACCAAACTTCCAATGCTATTACAGAGAAAAAAAATCTATATATATACACATACATTGAGGTTAAATCACTAGCATGAAGTTAAACATTAAGACAACAATTTAAGATATCTTCAAGCAATCTGATTGCTTTTCAAATGAGCAGTAAAGAAAAGAAATTCAAGGGATTCCAAAGACAGGGGGGTCAAGTGTGTTGGACAGGAAGAGAAGGCACCACTACAGGAGGTGGTAGTGAGGGGCAAAGGAAGCAAGGAGAAGAAAAGAAAAACAGTATTGTCAAGAAAGCCATACATGGAGAGAAGAGATGAGTGAGACGGAATGCAATGTATACGCAGAGACTCAGGACATCATGTCTCCACCAATTAATAACCAGTGAGCACAAAATCACAATGGTTTGCCTTCTGGTGACCAGAGGAGCATTTCTGTTTATTTCCTAACTTAAGGACTCAAGCCATAGGTTATCAAGCTCCTAGTTTTCAGGCAAAGCAAGAAATCTGTCAAAGCTAAACTGTGTAAAATTCCCTTGGTGGGAAAGAGTGTGTGTGTGTGTGTGTGTGTGTGTGTGTGTGTGTATTAAATACTAACTATGATACAAAGAATCAATGCATACAGAAACGCAGCAGTCCACCAGACCCTGTAGAAATCACCAAAGTCCTGTACCTTTTTATGGTGTACACATTCTGAAACATAGCACAGTGCAGACTACAGTGAGAACAGGGGTGGGTCAGGGAGGAGGTCATAGCCTCCTCCAAAGCTTCATAGCCTGTGCAATACAGGTGACTTGTTTAGGGCGACACTCAAAGTACAGAGTTAAGAGCAGTTTTCGGTTTATCATGTCAGAACTACCTGAAACATTGCTGGTGCTGCGGACACAGACATGTTAGAGCAGGAAGGCCTGTGCAAGGCAGCTGCATCTCCGCACTCATCCTTCCTGCTTTCTTTTGAGGCAAGCACCACCAATGACTTAGACACTAGGTCCCAGCCAGCTGAAAATGCATGTATGAAATGAACTGGACACCAGGAGACAGGAAGAATCTGAATCTGACAGAAAAGAAAAAAAAAGGCAAACCAAAAGAAAAAGTTTATGAAACTACAGGGGGATTCAGAAAACCTTTTCTGTAAAAGTCCAGATAAAAGTGCCTTAGGCGTTAAGGGTCACATTGTTTCAATTGCAACTCAATTCTGTTGTTATACTGCAAAAGCAGAATAAGCATGCCTGTGTTCCAATAAAGCTTTATTTGTAAGAACAGGCACTAAAAGACTCATTCAATACAGTGCTCTCAGGAAGTCAGGTAGTGAACTTTGATGGCCCCCCCACAGTAGTGGGATCTCCCCTGAAACTGACAATTCGCAAGCAGTTGACAAAATGAGCCTCAATGTCAGCCTCAGCCTCAGCCTCAACCTGACACAAAAACCAACTCAAACACATCATGGCCTTAAATGTAAAATTAAAACCAGAAGACGTCAGGGGGACCGGAGCAGCTCTTCAGGATCACAGTAAGGCAGAGTTCTAAGACTTGACACAAAAAAGCATGACACATAAAAGGAAAGCATGGTAAAACAGACTCATCAAAGCCAAGAACTTTTACTCTGCAAAAAGCCTTATTGCAAAGATAAAAAGACAAGCTACAATCTAGGAGAACATATATGCAAACCCACATCTGACAAAGAACTCATATATATAAACAACTCAGCCTAACAGTAAAAATAATAGTAATCCAATTAGAAATGTCTAACAGTTTACCAAAGACTTTTCATCAAAGAGGATATACAAATGACATGGATATTTTTTTCAACTCCTAATCTTCACCAAAATATAATTATTCTCTTTTCTCCCATATATTGAAGCAAATCCACATTGCTTCCTAGCAGAAGGATAATCCCAAAGAAGAACAATCTTTATGTCATAACTTATTTTTTTAAGTTATCTGCAACAGGCTCCTGGTGACCTGTGGCATTTACCAGCAGTCAGGTGTTTCCCCCTGGAGCCTATGGTTCCCGGGCACCTGATCCCGACGGGGGCCGCCTGGGCCTGTGGCCGCATCAGAGTGTGTGCAGGGGCCTGGACAGTGCTGCCTGGAGCCAGAGCACACATCTTGGTGTGGGAGAAATGTGGTGGTGAGCAGGAACCTCAGGACTGTCAAAGGTTCCCACAGAGACTTGTGCAGGGAGCAGCTTCTGGTGAACAGGTCCTCTGGAGGAGAGAGGCGCTGCCAGCTTCCAGCAAAGCGGGGCTTCCTAGGGGTCCTATCTGACGGCTCCCCACCGGTTCTGCCACTCCGAGGCAGTTTTCTTTTCATCTGTGTACTTCAGTAATTGCGAGATTTTTCTCCAGCTGGAATGCTATGAATTCCCTCAAAGTTTTTCATTTTCATGAATCTTCCCTTTGGGGTACAATCTGTCAAAATACCTTTTTTTTTTCAGTACGTCAAAGAAGAATTTTGGCCTCATCTGATCAAAGCTTTTAAACTTTTCACATTGTATTTGACCTAAGCAAACTATAAATTACCTAATAGTACACTACAAATATTTTTTTCAATCAAAGATAAAACATAAAAAATTCATAAAGGAAATTCAACACTAATATTATTACTTTACCATGGTAACATTTTTCCAAAGAATTCATTTTATGTACATGCTCTGGGAAGACATTCAATGTTCTTAAATTCTTTTCTTCATGATTTAAATATAATGGCAATATATTCATTGAACGTATTGTCACTCTGCATATCCTCCAGTTTTGCTATTGCCAATCTTTGCTCTATTATGATGTAAATTTAATAAACTTATTCAACAAGGTAGTGGATCCGAAATACACTCTGATGAGAAACACCACAGATACACTCACACAAAATGACACAAAAGTCCTACAGGAATATAAGAAGCCATGTCTTTCTCAGGTTGGACAATGACCTTATGTCAACTTTCATGACACAGAAAAGTGGAACTTTCTCAAGATGAGATGTAGATTTCAGAAGCCACGCACAGAAGAGAGTGGCTAGAACCAGAAGGAGGAGGCCAGCCCAGGGAAGGAGGAGGCAAGGGAGAACCAGAGCGGCAGTGTGAACAGATGCAGAGGCAAGGCCCGGGCCACACGCTTCCAACTCCCTGCTATCTTTCAGCTCAAAATGCAACAAGCATATGAACAGGAGATGAAATCAACTGCTATATGAAGACGACCCTGAGCTCATTAGAAATCTGACATGGTGGGCCACATGGCAAAGCTCAGTCCTGTGCAGCCCATCCTGGGCTGGCTCTCTGAGCTACAGGAAGAAGAAAGTGGCAGGTAGATACACCATCACTGTGTCACATGGGCAAGTGGCACTCCTTTTCACATACGTTTGTACTTGGCTACAGAAATTCTACCCAGCTGATAATGTTTTCTAAGTGTGATGGGAAACCCAACAATAGGGAAACCAGCAGATGACAAGCCCAAGCCCCCAAACACAACATTCTTCAACACACTGTTCTCCCCTAAACCCCCAACGTTTCTTTTATTTGTGGGGAGGGGCAGGTACTGGAGATTGAACTCAGGGGCACTCGACCACTGAGCCACATCCCCAGCCCTATTTTGTGTTTTATGTAGAGACAGGGTCTCGCTGAGTTGCTTAGCGCCTCGCCCTTGCTGAGGCTGGCTTTGAACTCGCGATTCTCCTGTCTCAGCCTCCCTAAGTGCTGGGATTACAGGCTTGCGCCACCATGCCCAGCTCCAACATTTCTTGACTCAGTCATGTGCCATCAGATCTCATGTGGCGTGTCTATTATATGCATATTATATAACGCATGTCTATTATATAATGGCATGTCTATTGTATTATATTACATATGGAAACATACATGCTTTGCACTTGGAAGGGCCCTGCCTCTGAGGCGCTGTGCCGCTGTCATTCAGCAAGTCCTTGATGTCTGGCTACCGACAATTCCTGTCCTCCGATAGCTTACGTCTAGTACCACACAGTCACCCAATGGTGGATATTTATATATATTTATATAAATTCATAGTCTCAGACATCACCAGAGGTTCAAGGGCTGTGGTGGGCTCAGAACAGCAGGACCAGCCAAGAGCTGCTACGGAGGAGAAGGGCCAGACCAAGCTCAGCAAAGAGGCCTGACCCTGTCCCTCCTGAGGCCTGGCAGTCCTCCTGCTCTCTGAAGCCCAGGGCTCAGCTCTTGTCCCTCACCCAGCCAGCCTTCCCCTGCTTCCCAGCACTGGCTCCCCTCTCTCCTGTCCACATTCCCTCCTCACCCCAGACAGGGACTCACAAAAGCTGAGGGTGGCAGGCCAAGGCCTCACCTGGGTGGGTGGTGCTGAACTCTGTGTCCTTTCCCCACCCCGGCTGCAGGTGCCTGGCAAGTCTGTGCGCAGGAATTCAATCCCTTCATCCCGGCCAGAAGCCAAGTTTACCACTGGTCACGAGAGGGACAGAAAGAATAGTCTGAAGAAATCAGTACGAATTCATCACCACTACTGGAACAATGTAGAGTAAATGCCCATGTCAGCTGGGTTGGCTTCTCTGTGTCACAGTGGTGACAGAAGACCATAGAAAGATCGCCTGTTCAGTCTTTGTTAACCATCCTCTGCACAAGACCCATAAACCACTCCTAGGTACCTGGTGTGGGCAGCGTCCTTTACAAAGAGCCGTAGACCAGAGAATGAAATAAGTAACAAACCCAGGGCTCCCTCAGGAGCAAAAGGCAGCTTCTTCCCCAGGGAGCCACTGCCATGTAGGAAACAAGACACAGACCTGATAACCTGGCAGCAAAGCGTCTAAGCAGCAATGCAAGAGCTGACAGGAGTCATAAGTCGCACACAAATGTTTGTCCAGTAAAGAAGAAAGAGATCGCTAAGGCTTGAAAGAAAAGGGCTGGGTTTACAGAAGTGGAATTAGGCCAGGCCAATTTTGAAGGAGTAAGATAAGAGTATATGAAACATATATGCTTTGCCCAAGCAGGCATTTAATAGACATTTAATGAAGGAATAAATAAAAAGATCAGAGCATGCAATCCTCATGGGTACAGTCATGTGAGCACCACTGAGGGGGAACACTGAATCATGTTAGGAAGAAGGTGGGCTCCACGGGGCACGGTGGGACACAAGGCTGGGAGGGAGGGAGGGAGGGAGGCAGGGAGGGAGGGATGGGTCAGACAGTGGGGGTGTGGAATACCTTCCAGGAACATCAGGGAAACAAAGTTCTGCAACAGAGAGTAAAACAATCTAAGAGCTTTGCACAGGAAGGAAAGAGGAGAAACAGCAGTTCTGTGTCCTGCAATTTAGAAATTAATCACACATTGGGGGAAATGTTTCTAGAAGAAAACTGTTTCCTATCATTTTCTTCTAAAAATCTGTGTACATCACTCACCACAAAAGAAATACACATAATGCCTGACACATAATAGTGGAAGGAATTTGTCCCCAAAGATCTTTTCTTTGTATAAATGATGCCACCACAATTGACGTTTCAATAAAAATGAATATTTATGAAATGTAAAATGGCTTGGATTAGCTTATTCCAATTTCACCCTCTAAATTTAGATTTTTAAATCATGCCAAAATGTAGATTTTGATTACAAAAGCACATTGGGGGAAAAGATGTACTTGACAAGAAAAAGAGAGAAAAATCTTTTTAAAAAAAATTAAAGTAAGTATGACAAAAGATGATAGAAAGGTGGTCAATTAAACTACAACAGCAGAGAGCTCATCCTCAACCTGGAATCATTTAATTCAATAATGCAGTCACATTAAGAGAATCACAAGTTACAAAGAAGCATGAAGTCAAGTCTATGTGTCCATTCCGTCTCAGCTCACACACAGCCCTCCCCCAGCTATCAGTCCTCAGCTCTCCTTTCAAAGTTGCTTTATACATACATGCATGTTATTATTTCCCTCCTCACTCACAAAAATAGTTAGCATCCTATCCATACCGTTCTGACCTTGCTTTCTCCCTTCACTGTATCTTGGCAATCTCTCCACACCATTCATATAGACATCCCACATTCTTTTTACAGCTGCATATTTCATTGTGAGAATGAACCATCATTTATTTAACTAGCCCTATTGAAGGGCACTTGGGTTGTTTCCAATCTTCTGCTATTGCAAACAAAGCTGCAGTGAATAACCTGGTTCAGTCGTTACTTGGCACGTGTGCAAGTGGATCTGCAGGGCAATTCCCAGAAATTGAATTCCTGAGTCAAAAGGTAGACGCATTTAAATTTTCGATAGATATTGCCAAATTGCTTTCCACGAGAGTAGAGCCGACCTACGTTTCATCAAGAATCTACCAACGAAGTATATCTTCAAAGTGCTGGGGGTTTGCCAGTCTGAAAGTGGCATTAGCATTGTGAGAGCAGTTGAGCATCTTTTTATGTTTAAGAGCCAATTGTGCTTCCTTTTCTGGAAACTATCTTCTCAAAAACTTTGCCTGTTTTCTAATGGATGTTGGTGTTTTCTTACTAATTTCTGGAAGCTTCATACATACTAGGAAGATCAGTCCTGTGATATGTGTTGCACAAATGCATCCCAGGCTGTCTTCTGACTGGGCTTAAGATGATTTTTGCCACACAGAATACTCTTAGGTTGAAGTGATCTAATTTATCGGTCTTTTACATCTTTCAATTTTCAAGTCATAGTAACAACAGTTTTCCTCACACCAAGATTTTAAAGCAATTCTCCTTCTCTCATACTTAAATTTACATTTAACTAACTGGAAAAAGAGTATTTACATCCAGATACTCTATAGCCAAGCTACCGAGGTACATATTCCAGCCCCACTACTTATTGGCCATGTGATCTTGGGTAAGACACCTAACCTCTCTGGGTCTCAAGTTCTGCATCTATAAATGGAGATGATAATAGTTACAACTTCATCAGGTTATTGAGAAGAGTAAATGTAACTACTACAGTGCCTGGCATACAATGCACACCATAAGTGGGAACTATTATAATCATCATATATGTTTGAAATTTAACTTGGTTTCAGCTGTGAAGTACAAAGCCAACATTTTTTCCAATATCACTACCCATTTTCCCCGACACCATTTACTGAATAGTCCAACTTTTGCCCCACTGAGTTATCACTTTTATCATATGCTATAATCTCATATGTTTTTAAGAACTTCTAATTTTTTCCTCTCTTTTGAACACCTCTAATTGTCCTATCTTGACTGACACACTGGCTAGGACCTACAATACACTATTAAATTGATAAGTAACAGGTAGACATGAGCAGTGGGAACATGGAGATCGAGGGTGAACTCTATAGGCGGAGCCTACATGCTAACTTTCCATATGTTCTTAAAGAAACAACTTACACAGAGTCATCCTGGCCCTGCTCTGACTTAAGACAATAGCCCCTAATAAACAGCACATTGTTCACAGGGCTGAGGAGTGTTTGCCCAATGTTCTTCCTCAAATAAGAGGAAGACAGAGTATCCTGACCAGAGGCTTGAGAGCTTAATAGCTTCAAGATCTGGGAAAATAAGTTCCTAGCAAAATCAGCCTATACAGGCCAAGATAAACAAAAGTCCCCTTTAGGTCCTCGACATATCATTTTAATTTTATTGTAATTATAAATCTTATTCCCCCATGGGTTTCACATAAATACTTCTGGATAGAAACATGGCTGGTAGGAATGTAGGAATCTGATACTATCCAACTGTCAATCAAGAGCCAGGAGTGGTGCTTGGGCAGGATTCTCCAAAACTGCCTCTTAATCCCAATAAAGGCTGGGAAACAAAGAAGGGAGTTGTTTATCTCCTCTCTCAGACTACTCACTCTCTCCCTTGAAGGCACTTCTTTCCTTGCTCTAGCATCTTAGTTGAAATGTTCTCTTGCAAGAACACAAGAACCTAGAACACAACATGACCCATAGTAACAAAATAATAACCACTCAATGTAGGCCTATTTCTGTTACAACCCAATTTAGCTAGCCTGAGAAAATTAAACATTAAAAGTTTTAGAGGTTTGAATCTTATCTTCTTGCAAAGTATAAATATACTACTATGTCACACTTAATAAAAAGGTAGTCATTTCTTTAAATATTAAGAAAGAAAGATTTGTTTCCAAAAAGGCAGGATTAAAATTAAGATGACCAACTAAAAGTATTTGGTAACAGCGCACGCCTGGTACCAGGCTAAGCCCACATCCTGGTCTTGCTTCAACTTTAGCAAGACTCTAATGTTTCATAATTAAGCCTGAAGTTGGCCTTTGTGCTAACATAGACATAATTTTCTCATATTAAGGAAGTAGCCATCTACTCCCACTCTGTTGAGTGTTACTATCAGGAACAGTTTTCAAATTTGGTCAAATAACTTATCAGTATCTAGAGAGACAGCTGTGCCATTAATCGCTTTAGATTAAACAATGAGTTACAGTAACAGGTTCTCTACTATTAGCAAATGGTCCTCACATTTATTTAGCATTTTGTATCAATTCTCATACATGAAACTGGTCTGTAGTTTCCTTTTTTGTGTGATCTTCTCAGGTTTGGTCTCAATGTTTTCAAGACTCAATGTTTTTCAAGACTTGCCTCTTGAAAAGAATCTGGATGTTTCTTTCATTTTAAATAACTCTCTCCCTTCAAGGGAGAGAGTGGGTAGTCTGAGAGAGGAGATAAACAACTCCCTTCTTTGTTTCCCAGCCTTTACTGGGATTAAGGGGCAGTTTTGGAGAATCCTAGAGTTATTTGATCTTTAAATATTTGGTAGACATTTCTCTGGGAAACTCTACATCATGCTTTGGGAAGAGGCAGCACTTTGACAACTTTATTTCTTCTACGAAAATTGAACTGTTAAGATTTTCTATCTTTTCTGGGGTCAGTGTTGGTCATTTATCAATTATATCAATTCTGGTCTGGGGCAAAGCTCAGTAGTAGAGCACATGCCTGGCACATTTGAGGCCTTGAACTTGATCCAAGATAAAAGGAAAAATTCCATTCAAGTTTTCAAATTTAAACTTGAGTAAACAGTCTCCCATGATTCTTTCAATTTTGTTTCTGCATCCTCCTTCTCAGTTCTCCCTTTGTGTATTTCACCTTCTTCCTTTTTTTTCTTTATTAGATCAGCTAGTCGTTTACACTATTTATTACTGGGGTTTAGTTAGTGTCCAAAGAGCTACCTTTGGAACTAACACCATTCTATTTTTCTTTTTTTGCCCCATATTTTTTCTGTGTGCTTTATAATTACACATGATGGTGGGATTCATTATCACATGCTTGTTCATGCACACAAGATAATATAATTTGGCCAATATCATTCCCCAGTATTTCCCCTTCCCTCATCCCCTAGTCTCTCTCCTCTACTCAACTGATCTCCCTTCAATCTGTATGCAAACCTGTGCCCTTTCCTTTTCCTTTTTCCTCTCTAGCTTCTACATATAAAAGAAAACACAACCCCTGACTTTGGGGCTTACTTAATATAATGTTCTCAAGTTCCATCCATTTTCCCACAAATGGTGTAATTTAATTTCTTTATGGCTGAAAACTCTATTGTGCATATATACTACATTTTTTATCCATTTATCCATAAGGGACACCTAGGCTGGTTTTATAGTTGGCCTATTGTGAACTGTGTGCTATAAACATGGGCAAGCACACATCACTACAGTATGCTGACTTTAATTCTTTAGGATAAATACCAAGGAGTGGTATAGCTGGGTCATATATTTGTTCCAGCTCTAGTCCTTTGTGTACCATTTTTCTATTTACCCTAAAGTTCTTAGAAGAAGAAACCTTCAGCAGGTATTCTGTATCTGTTCCTCCCCACTCAAAAAAAATCATCACAACAAAAAAGAATAAACTCTACCGAGAAACACAAGGACTGGTTAAGATAAAGCTTAACTGAATTTAATATAATTTGGACAATATCACTCCTCAGTATTTCTTTCCTCTTTCCCTCCTCTCTTCCCTCCCCCTGGTCCCTTTTCTTTTCTCTAATGATCTCCCTTTCCCCTTTTTATGAGCTCCCTTTCCCCTTCCTTTTCCTTTTTCCTCTCCAGCTTCCACATACTAGAGAAAACACACCTGTAATCTCAGTGGCTCAGGAGGCCAAGGCAAGAGGATCACAAGTTCAAAGCTAGCCTCAGCAAAAGCAAGGCACTTAAGCAACTCAGTAAGACCCTGTCTCTAAATAAAATACAAAAAATAGGGCCGGGGATGTGGCTCAATGGTCCAGTGCCCCTCAGTTCACTCCCCAGTACCCTCTCCCTCAAAAAAAAAGAGAGAAAAAAATCATTCTTGATCTTGAACTAGTTTTCAGGTATTATCCAAAAATCTAAGAGTTTTTGGATTGTTTCTTTGGTATGTGGAGGGCACAGCAAAAATGTTGTAGTATATGAAAATGAAAATTACAACAAGCTGTGAGGAAGGTTAGCATTTAAAAAGCATTGCTTTAGGGGCTGGGGTTGTGGCTCAGTGGTAGAGCACTTGCCTAGCATGTGTGAGGCACTGGGTTCGATTCTCAGCACCACATATAAATAAATAAAATAAAGATCCACTGAGAACTAAAAAAAATTTTTAAAAAGCATTGCTTTATTATGAAGAACACAAATAATAAATGCTGGTGAGGATGTGGGGGGAAGGTGCACTCATACTTTGTTGATGGGATTGCAAATTATTACAACCACTCTGGAAAGCAGTATGGAGATTCATCAAAAAACTAGGAATGGACCCACCATATGACCCAGATATGCTTCTCCTTGGTATTTATCCAAAAGAACTAAAATCAGTATACAACAGTGATACAGGCATATCAATGTTTATAGCAGCACAATTCACAATAGCCAAGTTATGGAACCAACCCCAGGTACCCATTAACAGATGAATATAATGAATAAAATGCAATATATACACACAATGGAGTATTACTCAGCCATAAAAAAGGACGAAATTATGGCATTTGCTGGTAAATGGATGGAACTGGAGAATATCATGCTAAGTGAAACAAATCAAACTCAGTATCAAAGGTCAAATGTTTTCTCTTGTGAGGAAGCTAAAGCAAAATAAGGAGAGTAAGGGAGGATGTGAATTATAAATTCACAAGGAAGATCAGTAGAGTAGAAGAGAAAGGGAGGGAAGGAGTACTGGAAAAGGGAAGAAACGAGGAATGAATTTAACAGTTGATAGTCAACAGTCATGCTATATGCATTATAAATATACCACAATGAATTTCACCTTTATGTATAAAGCACCAGTCAAAATAAATAAGTAAACCAGTGAAAGGAAGACCAGTAGAATAGAAGGAGAATAGGGGAGGCAGAGGGACAGAGAAAGGGGGGGGGTCAATCAGGACTTAAATAGAGTAAATTAAATTCCATGCATGTATGACTTTGTCAAAATAAACTTAACTATAATGTTCTTTAAAAAAATAAAAAAGCATTACCTTTAAATGTTCACTTACAAATACTGGCTTGTAAAAAAGAATTTTAAAGGGCTAGGATTGTAGCTCAGCGGTAGAGCGCTTGCCTCGCATGCGTGAGGCCCTGAGTTCGATCCTCAGCACCACATACAAAGCAATAAAATAAAGACATTGTGTCCATCAACAACTAAAAAAATATTTTAAAAAAAAAAGAATTTTAAAGATAGATGAAGTTTAGATAAACTGACTATAAAGTCCATATTTTTAAAAGATAATCTGGATTTTTTTCAACTTAATCTCTGGACTTAAATTAACTTCTAAGGCTCACAATGACTGAATAATATGATGGAGGTGGAGTATAGAAAACAGAAACTGCCTATTAGGTGAAAGAGAAAAAGGTCACACCATTTCTAAACTTTCTCAGACCCCAGAAATTTCTACCTCTGCTAATCTCACAATAAGTATTCCAAGATATGACGATCCCTTGGCAACGGGAGCACCGCACCAATGTACTACAGGCTGAATATCCCTCATCATAAGTGCTTGGGACCATGGGACCAGAAGTATTTTGGATTGTGATTTTTTTTCATACTTTGGAATACTGATATATACACATGGACCCATACAGCCCCAGACAGAAATTGACAGTAAGCTTTGGAAAAGGTTGACATTCCTGAGCATCCAAACATGTGGTCATTTTCCTATTTCCTCTCTACTGTTTTTCCCTAAAGTATCAGTATGAGAACGCCTGTAGTTTGAAAAGTTTGGGAAGCGCTGCTCTAAAACGACACCTCTGCATGACTGATCACGGGGGACAGTCCAGCGGTCGTAGAGAATAACGGGGGCCGGGGACAATTCTTGCAGCCAGAACACTGGCCTGAGATCCTTCTGAAAACCCAAGTCTGCATCGCCAGGTCTCGTTCCTGCGCTTCCAGGGACAACGCACACCGCACCTTGGCTGCGGAGGGCCGCAGCGGCGCGGCGGGCAGGAGGTGAAAGCGAGAGGGAGGCAGAGCCGCGCGGCGGGGACACTCCCGCGAGGAAGGAGGGCCCGCGCCTCCCCAGCCCAGAGCGTGGCTGCAGGTACCGCACCCCGGTGGAGTTGAACAGCCACTCTAGGCGCTTGCAGAGGACTCTGATTTGTTTTAGTGCGCCAGAAGCTGGACTACTGGAGGAGCTCCGGCCGCCGCGGAGCCCCGTACCCGCACAGCTCTGGCCTTCGGCGCCCAGCGCGCCTGCGCGACCCCGACCTCCGCCCGCCCGGGACCAGCCGCGACTTCCTTCCGGGCGGTGGTGGACGCACGCGCCGGTTCCGCGCATGCGCAGCCCTGGGCGTGCGCTCCTTACCTGCTACCGGCATCAACTCCCTACGGCCCGGCAAGGCCTCCTGGGGGCGGACGAGTGTCGAGGCGGAGTCGCCCATCCTCGGGACGGGAAGGAGGCTGTGGAGGAGCTGGCGGGCCCTCCTGGTAGCCCGGAGCATGGACGGGCACCGGCCGAGGGGCGTCCGGGCGGGACGGCGCGGCCGAGAGCGAGGAGCCGCGCGGCAGGCGGGCGGGTGCTGCTGCGGGGCGGCGGCCGGCGGCGTGGAGGTTGCCTAAGCTGGGCGCACGGCCGTCAGTGAGGGCGTGTTCTTCCCTCGGGGGTGCCTGGCCCAGCGCGGCCGCCCGCGAGTCCGGCTCTCCGCTCAGGGGCAAAGTTCTCTGGCGGACAAAGCGCGTCCTGCTTGCCGCACGAGTACGTGAAGCGGCAGAGGCCAAAAGACATTCGTGTGTAGCCTGGTGGTCTGGGTGGGTTCGAAGTTGCTTCCCGCTTGACCACCTCCTTGGCAGTTGCTCACCATGCTCAGTAAGATGTGAGGCCCGGCCTTCCGCACAGCTAGGAAGTGGATGTTTCCTTTGGAGCCATTATAGAGACAAGTCATCAAATCAATTCCCGTTGTTCCAAAGAGAAAGTCAAGCACAGTTCTCAAAAACCGCAGTGTAGGGATGATGTATTCAACAAAATAGTGACACCTTTGTATATAAATATATCCTTAAACCCATTTTGCAGGCCGTTAAATAGAAGAACCAGGCTTAAACACCACCGTAAACAAGTTTAGGTGAAGTTTGATGGTGCCGTTGGATCATTCTTGTTTCTGAAGTCACAGGAGATAACATTTGCGCCTGTGACACGGTTTCAACCTAAATGTGAGAAGTGACATGGGGCCGGGTGCGGTGGCTCAAGCCTGTAATCCCAGCACTTGGGGAGGCTGAGACAGGAGAATCCCGAGTTCAAAGCCAGCCTCAGCAATGGCGAGGTGCTAAACAACTCAGTGAGACCCTGTCTCTACATAAAACACAAAATAGGTCTGGGGATGTGGCTCAGTGGTTGAGTGCCCCTGAGTTCAATCCCCAGTACCAAAAAAAAAAAAAAGTGACATGGGAGTTCCATATGTGAAACACTGGTTTTACACACATGCTCTGCCAAAACGGGTGGATGGTCTCAAATGAAGGAAGAAACTTAGGATTAGCACCCACAGGAATGAGCAGCTTTGACCCAGCCTCGGCCAGTGTTTGATTACCGCTTTGCCCTAATGGGAGGCTGTAACATAAGAGGACAGGAGGATTAGCCTATGTACAGAATGTTGCCAGACACACAGCCTTAGACAGATTAAAACGTTTATTTTGTCATGTAGATTCCCCCTGGGCCAAACAGTGCCTGTTCTTACTTTTGATTTGTTTTTGTCTTGAAAGTATACCAAGCAGGTTCTACAAGTCCTTTCCTGGAAACACCAAGATATCCCTTCTGAACTTGTGAGTCCTGGTCACTGTTAAGCATTTGAAAATACAAAATCATTCTGTCAAAGGAAATAATTCTAAATTACTGCCTTTTGATACATGTTGGTTTGAATTTTCTGTTTCATGGTTGAAATATGCTAGAAATATTCTAAGAACTGAAGAATTTGTAATGTTAAAGGAAACAACTTTTTACTGTGAAGTGAAGGAGCACAGCAGAACTACAATGTATGTGTCTTTCGTGTAGTGTGTACAGAAGGGCATATACTCCCAATTCCCCACGGAAGGGAAAACTAGAAAAAAGCAACATTGCTGTTTTGTGATTTATAGTAGTAGGATTCTACTACTAAAGTTTTCCTTAAACTTGTGAAAATGTTCTGTGTACATTGTTAAAATATTATCATGTGTTCCAGTGGCTATGTTACCTTTATAATTATAAAAATAAACATTTTTAAAGAAAAATATACCTTAACATATTTCAAAGCTTCTTTTCATAAAGTGAGATTCTTTTTTTTACCAGAGTTAACAACAGTCGAGGTTTTGTTTTAAGGAGAGAATTAAATATTCTGCTTTCAGTGATGCCATTTTTCACCCTAGGCCTCCCTTTTCTTCACTTTCCAGCTACTTCCTCCTGAGCTTCTCCACCCTGGGGTACCCCACCCCACCCTTCTCACCAGCTGGCACTACTTGTGTTGTGTTTTCAATTATGCTGTTGTTTTCCTATATATTCTAACAGTTTATATCCTTTAGGATGCAGTCTAACCATCCTATAACAAGGAGACCCAAAATATAGAAGTTTAAACAAAATAGTAGTTTCTCTTAGATGTTAACAATTTAGAAAAAGGTAGTCCCCTACTGAGCAGGACCATGTCTTTTCTTTCATAATATTTTGTACAGAATGGGCTCACATGAAGTATTCAATGGTTATAGCGTTTATGTGTAACCCTGACAGGTCAGCAAAAGTTTTCCATGTCTTCAAGATGACTCTGCCAGATGCCTTCAATAGATGAATGGATAAAGAAACTGGTGTATATATACAATGGAATATTACTCAGCAATAAGAGAGAATAAAATTATGGCATTTGCAGGTAATGGATGGAGTTGGAGAACATCATGCTAAGCGAAGTAAACCAATCCCAAAAACCCAAAGGCCAAATGTTTTCTCTGATTAGTGGATGCTGATCCATAATGGGGGTGGGGGTTGGGAGCATGGGAGAAACAGGAACTTTGGATAGGGCAGAGGGGAGGGAGGGGACAAGACGGTAGCAAAAATGGTGGAATGAGATGGACATCACTACCCTAGGTACATGTTATGAAGACACCAATGGTACAACTTTATCTTGTTTACAACCAGAGAAATGGAAAATTGTACTCCATATATGTACTATGCCTTGAAATGCATTCCTTTGTTTTAAAAAATAAATAAAAAGGAAAGTCAATGCCTATACAAAAAAAAAAGATAACTCTGCCAGAGATAATGCTGTAATCAAAACTAGGCTTAGGTTCTAGATGGTATACAGATTTGGTTGCTTTAACTGAGGCCCAAAGATGATATATCTGAAACAATATAGTTTGTTGCATTTATTTTCTTTTTTCTCTCGTATAATGACCTGTGGCTGTCAGGGCTAATAGGTCAACTCTGCCATCGTCATCCTTGGGTGCCTGGGTCCCTGGGTGACTCCAGCATCTGCTATCACATCTGTGTCTTAGCCAAGCAAAAAGGCAGAAAAAGGTGCACATCTCAGTACTTTTAAGTGTCCCAAGAGTGGCACATGTCATTTCTATTCAATTCATTGACCTGATTAGAGACATAACCAAATCTGTTAAAAAGGTGGAACATGAAGTTCTTTAGCTGAGCAACCATGGATTCAACTACTACTTAGCAGTTCTAGTAATGAAGAAGATGTGATTATATTTTAGTGAACAATTCTGTCACAGACCACTTCTTTGGCCACCTAAATATTGCTGTACACTCTTCTGACAGAATGCCCTATTCCAAGGCAGAAAAACAAAGTTCCAAGAAGTTGATATCCAGTTCAAAGTCCAAAATCCAAAGATGTTGTGCAGTCCTTTACAAGTCTGGATATAACTACTCTGATCCAGTGACCTATAAGGTAAAAGATAAGTTATCTGTTCCTCTTGCCCTCCCCCAAACACTTAATATATTATTATGGTGAAGTAGGAGTATGAAAACCACTTCAGAAAGAGGACAAAGGAGTCTACAATTCAGTCAAGTGTTATGAAGGGGAGATTTCATAATTGCCTCCCTAACTTTACCTGCAGTGTTTGTATAAACTGGAGTGACTGCCTGGTTCTCTCTGATTTTCTAGACTTTACCATTCTTTACAACTCAATTCAAGACTCATCTGCTATGACTTGGAGGTGGTCCAATTGTATCCCCACTAAGGATCATGTTAAAGGCTTGGTCCCCAGGGTGGCATCATTATGAGGCAGTGGCAGCTTTAAGACGCAGGCTCTAATGGGAAAAACATGGATCATTTGAAGCATGCTCTCAGAAGGGACTGTAGGACCCCAGTCTCTCATCTCCTGATAGTAGAGGTGATTGCTTGCTTCCATGTGCTCCTACTATTGCTGCCTGTGCCGTGAGATGATGGCCAAGGGGCAGCCCCACCATAGCCTGGCTGTGTCCTATGGACTTTGAATTCTCAAAGGGTGAGCCAAATAAACCTCTTATTCATAAGTATCCTTCTTCATAAGTAGTCAGGTATTTCATTAATTGTTAATATTTAATATTTAAGATTGTTAATATTTGGAGGTCACCTGTCAAAAAGGCCCCACATCCAAATAACATTACATTGAGGATAGTACCTCAAGATAGGAATGGGGAGGCACAAATGCTGGGTTCATAGCAGAAAGAAACCAGGGGCACAATGAAATCAATCCACTGAGATGAACCAACATGTTTTAAAATGACCTAGGCTCAATTTGAAGATAACAGGGTACATCAACAAGCAGTAAGGGTAAATATAATTTTGGGAAATTTTTGTTCTGTTATGTACATATGGACGTAGTGTGTGTGCATTGTGTGGAGATATGAAATATGTTTCTTAATGTAGCCTTTGGTAAAAATAAAAAATACAAACTTGAAAGCCACAGTGTAGAGAGACTGCAAGCCTCTGGGCTGTCTGCAGTGTGGCTTGTGAGCAGAGGGGGTGCAATGGCTGAGGGCAGCCTCACAGGCTGCACAGTTGTGTCCCCTTGGAGACAGCAGGACACATTTTCAGGCCTTCCAAGGCGTTTGAGGACATGGAAAGACTGAGAAAACCAATGAGCCCCTTATTGCCTAGACTCAGGTCAAAGAAGACTCAGTACTGTGACCCTGTGACCAGATGCAATAAAACAATTCCCAGTCTTCAATAGCAGGAACCAGCACAATGGCCCAGGGACTGAGCAGGAGCTTGGGGGCCAGGAGCCCAAGCCACATCAATAAGATATGATGAGGACAGGGGCTGAGGCCAAGAGACACCCAAATGGGAGTCCCTGATACCAGGAGCTTCTCTAAGTAGCCAGATGCCATTGTGGAAAAGAAGGGGTAGGGAAAGCCCTGGAGAGAAACCCAAGAGACAGAGTAGTTACTGAAGAGGCTATCTTAAACTGGAGGACACTGAGAAGTCACTTTTACTGGGCAAGATTAAGCATTTTCCTCTGTTGTTAGAAATGAGAGCCAAAGGGCAAGTTGAGAGGTGTCTTAATTCCTAATCTCCTGCGTAATATTAACTTGTATTTATCCCTGATCAGTGAGCCTAATCACATACAAAACCTTTCTGTGAACTTAGAAACTTCAGTGCCCATTTATTTTGTCAATTTTTTTTCATAATACCATCTATGTGCTAAGACTTCTAAAAAAATACTAGGGAAGAAAAACATGCTTGGAGTCAAATAATACATGAAGGCATCTCATTTAGCAAGAACCGGAAACTAATTGTTATATAAGGTAGGAATATAACAATTCAACCAAACTAACAAGAAACAGCACCAATGTGTAACAGTCTTCTGGCACATTGCCTTAAGTACCTTCTGGTATTGCCCTACATGTCAGTTCTGCTGAAATCTTCATTTAGCAGGTGTCGGGCATCGATGGGGTCACACACAGAAGAGTCGAGCTTTCTCCAAAGGCCACTGCAATGGGTTCACTGCCTACACCAGGCCAGCTACAACACCACACAAAGCAGCCCAGTGTTCTCCATAGCACAGCCCTGGACAAGGGGCTATGGGGTTGCAGAGAAGGAAGACCCAGTCCTGGACCTCTGGGGTTGCGGTCAGGGGCATGGAGGGCCATGCACAAGGACTGAATGTGCAAGCACCAAAGACCAAGCCCGCTGTGCGAGAGGCTAGGCCCTCCTCTCCTCCACAAGCATTTAACTCTTATCTCTGTTCTTTATTAACCCACGAATACAGCGGTAATACCCATGCACACTCAAACAGAGATGAGTCTTTTTTGGTCTTTTTCATAAAAAGCCACTTAACTAGGTAGAGAGACACTCTTATAAATGAATAAATAGAAAACTTAATGCAACACTTTACATTTGTGTACTTAAAACCAACTCGTCTTATGTATGGCCTATCTATAAAAGATACAAAGCTGTCTAAAGCATTTTAATTATTTTTATGGATCATTCTGATGAATATTAAGAGGAAAATAGAAAGAATAGCCATTCTTACTAATTGCGGAGCACCCAAGCTTTACATGCATTATTTCTAACATTCATGCTATTTTCACAGTTTTATAGATGAGGAAACTTGGGCTCCGAGAGGTCCCAAGCAAACAGCTACTGAGGAGAACCTGGATTCAAATTCGAGTTTTCCTAATCTCCAAGTTCAAGATCATTACTTTATAAGGAAGGAAGGAAGGGGGGGGGGGAGGAAGGGAGGGAAAAAGTTAACTGGATCTCACTTTGATAAAGAATGGAGAACAGAATGGAATGACTTGGGCAAAAGATAAAACTCACCTTCAAGATCCTTCCTAAGAAATGATTAGTTGTCTCCCAGCATCCATTCACCCCTTCTTTGGTCAGCAGAAGAAACTGCAGGTGGTAATGGGGCCTGTGCTCCCAGATAGATGAGTAGGTGTGGCCATGTGATGAGGTGGTGATCAGTGGATGGGTGCAGCAGAACACATTCCTTCTGACCCTCCTCTATTCCTGCTGGCTGACACATGAGGTCCAGAACTCAGTAACCACTGTAGACCATGACATAGGAGCCACATGTCGAGGGTAGCAGAGTGACTGGATAGTGATGGAGACTCCCCAAAATAAAGGAGCTGCTACTTCACCCCTAGACCACTTATGCATAGACTAATGTATTAGTTCTGTAGACTGATTGTGTTTCCACCAAGTTCATAGGCTGAAATTCTACCCTTCAGTGTGATGGTATTAGGAGGTCTGGACATTGGGAAGTGATGAGGTTGTGAAGGTGGAGCCCCCATGAATGGGATTAGTGCCCTTGGGAAAAAGGTCCCAGAGAGGTCCTTGCCCTCTTCCATCATAAAGGCACAGCCAGAAGACAGCCCTCTGTGAAGCAGGAGGCAGGCCCTTAGCAGGGACCAGATCTGCCAATACCTTTATCTTTGTCTTCTCAGCCTCCAACACGGTGAGAAAGAAATTTCTATTGTTTATGAACTGCCCAGTCTATAGCATCCCAAATAAATTAAGACAATTAGTGAGAAATGAACTTTAACTTTGTTTTGAGCAGCTCAGTGGTTCTTAAACTCCAGCCTGCATCAGAATCATATGGAGGCTTGTTACAACACAGGTTTCTGGGCCCCAACCCTGAGTTTCTGATTCAGTAGTTGCATGAGGCCTGAGACCACATTTCTTTCAAATTTTCAGGTGATGCTGATGCTATTGGACCGGGCAGCAAACATTGAGAATCACCCTTCTGGCTGAAGCCACCTCAGTTGAATGATGTCTCCGCTGGGTTTACCCACACTGGCTCACATACTTGGGTCCAAAACAAAAACTTACCTCAGTATTAACTTTTCTAAAGTTATCATTGCTGAATGTAAAGAGATTTGTAACATACCAGAAACCATGTCAAGAGCTAGAAAATACAGGATAGTCATCCCTCATTATCCTTGGGGATTGGTTCTGGACACAATTCTCCCAGATATCAAAATCCACAGGCACCAAAATCCATATATGCTCAAGTCTCTTACATAAAATGGCATAGTGTTTGTATGTAATGCACACACATTCTATAAACTCTAAATCATCTCTACATTGCTTATGATACCTAATACCATGTAAATGCTATGTAAACAGTTGTTATTCTTTAGAAAAATCATGACAATCTTAAAAGCTTGTTTATGTTCAGCACAAAAGCTTTTTTTTTCCCAACTATTTTCAATCCAACTTCAGTTGAATCCTTGGTTGTGGAAGCCACAGATCTAGAGGGCCAACTATATAATTAATACCTCCTGATAGAATGTGTTGGGCCATCAAAATCTAGATTCCAAAACCTAGAGAATTTAAAGTTTCTCTGCAGTAATCTATCACTTTCGGGAATTACAACCGGAACTTCAAGAAACATTTTAAAAATCTACATGTATTTGTCATATATCAAATTAAATTAAGCTCTGATTTTCAGTAGTTCCTTTTCCTAAACCAAGCACATCATTAAATCATATCAAAGCTGCAGAAACGGTGAGTCATATAAAGAAACAGCCGAGTGGACGACACTGGAAGATGAAAACCCCAGGGGGAATCCTGAACGCTTGAGTGGCAGCTGTGCTCAGCAGACAGCACAGGCAGCGCCAAGGGGCTTCTTAGAAACCAGAAAACATGCAAGCTGCCATCAGAGAACACACAGGGACACTTCCAGTGTGTTCTCACATTTCCCCAAACCCAGGACTTTCAGAGGTGTCCAATAAGAGACAGTTCTGCCCTTTCTCCCTGGCAGGGTCCTGGGTAACTTGTGAGCTTGCCTCAGCTGTCACCAATGTCCCCCCCACTGCCACCACAGATGCTACACTCCACTGCTACCATCAGAACATCTGACATTGCTGACCTCATGCTGCTGCCACTCCCTGGGGCTCAGGGCTCCCTTGGCTTTAATCAGACTCCTCCATGTGTAGCCTGATGCACTTGACCTTGAATCCCCACTGAGGAATTCAGGGTCCGAACCTTTGTGCTGCTCTGAGAATAAATCAAGGATAACACTCAGTACAGACTTGGACATGCAGGAGGCAGTAAGCACGTAATAAACGTCCATTTTCACTTGTCTACTGCTAACAACTCACCAATGTCCCCAACCATACACATTGAGCATTTCCCTACCGCTTGGTGAGCACCCTGCAGGAACCAATGGTGACATCTCCTGAGCCAATTGCACACATCCTAAGTCTTTCTCGTCACTTCTCCAGGATGCTTAGTGGGCTTGGTGCAGATAGGACTCTTCATCTCTTAGTATCTGAGTGCCTGGGGTTAGTATGCATGTTAAAACTCCACACACACAGAGACACACGCTCATACACACATCACGGACCCCCTCTCCCCCACCAAAAGATGCAGGTAGAATTTATTTTTATAAAACTATAAAATTTTTTGTCAACATTACCCTTTTCCTCTCTAACTACTTACTGAAAATGTATGACCATGAAACAAGATCACCCAAGTGAACACACTTAATGGACACCTAATGCCTAACAGCTGTGACTGTTATTACCATCTTCAGTGTAAAGATGAGACAGGCCCAGAGCCCAGGGCTGCCATTGTAGGGACTTAGTAAACAGTTGTTGATTAAAAGAACAACTGGCCGGGTGACTGTGTGTACCAGAAGAAGCCTGGATTATAATCTAGTTTGGCATTAACTAGTTCCATGATCTTGGACACATTATTTACCATCTATTTTTTCTCATCTCTGCAGCTGAGGGAGTGGGAGGGAGAAGTCACAAGTTCTCTAAATTCATTTAATCACAAACTTTTTAACTCAGAGGGTGTTTGGCAGAGCTGTCAGTGGGACTGTAGTTCATTGAGGTCACCCAGTCTGACGGTGGTACTGCAAAGTCATCCTAGCTTGGTAAATGAGCACACAAAACACCTCCAGGTTCATGATCAGTCCTCAGGAAGCTGTGATATTGAGTGAATGGTGTGGCATTATCTCACTTAAAGCTTCTTCACATTGATTCTTTAAAGTTTAGTTATTAGGTAACTTATTTATTTGGGTATTATTACTGATAATTCAGTTAACTGCCTGTATGGCAATTCAATCTGTTAATTATCTTTTTAAGGGACATTTTTTACCCCAAAAATACATAGACAATCCTCTTTTTTTCTTCAAAGTGCTACTTTAACAAAATGCCATTCATTTCATCATTTTAAGTGTGTGTGTGGGAGGGGAGTAAAAGATAGAAGGAGAATAGGAAAAAGATGCCCAGGAAGTTAGAGTAGTTACCTCTGAATGGTAGAAATGCAGACAGCTTTCCCTTTCTTTGCTCCCTCTTTCATGATGAACACGTGTTTTTTTAATTCTTGGAGAGAGAACAAAGTAACTCCCTTGTGAAATAGTCGGAATTCAGGGCACATAATAAGCATAGTTAACAAGATTTCTCTAGTTTCAAAAGTGGTATCATTCTTTGAGAGAGTTTGGAGTAGGAGGAAAAAACACAGTACTTCCTACTGCAGTGGGTCAGAACTTCCCACAACCCAGAGACCTCCAAAGGGTACCCGGACTTTCTGCACATCACCAGCCATGAGAGCCCAGGGCAGGGTGGCCTGTATGTGGAGACTGCATGCATCTCAGCTACCAGTCCAGTAAAACCCAGCTTCCTTCCCACAGTCATGAAGGAGACACCCCCCCTTTCCTTCTTCCTTCTCTCTTTTCTAGGATCAAGCCCTTTTAGGATTGGAGACAGGGAAAAAGGGTAGAGAAATGGGGCCAGGTTTCATGGCTGCCATCTACTCTGCCAGCACCTCAGATTCACACCATGGGCACATAAGCCTGCCTTCCGCGTGCCAGGGGTCACTTGCAGATTCTGTGGTTGAACACTACAGCAAGCCTCCCCAAGGTCAATGCAGGAGCTCCACCAGAAACCCCCCTGGCTGCTAGGAATTGCTGACCCCTAGGACTCCCAAGCCTTTGAGCATCATGGAGTTAAGTGGAATCGAACTGAGCTACCTTCCAAGGTGCCCTCAGTCCAGGAGGAGCACACACCTGCCAAACGGTGGGACAGCTCCTCCATCCACCCTGCCTCACCCCTCCATTCTCCTTCTCCCTATAAGGAAAAGCATAGAGCAGACCTAGAGGGACAGGCAGCAGCAGACCCCTGCCCTGGGGAAAGTGCAACTTCCCACTGGTGCAGAACTACCCATCCTTGGGCAAGTCCAGTCCCTTCAGCTTTGGAGGAAGGGGCTCCTCCAGGGTAGACCTTTTGCCATGTGCCCAGGGAGGGTTTGGCCACTTGTAGACAAACTCAAAGTGCACAGTCTGACCCCAGTTTTTGAAGGCCTCTTTCCACTATGGGGGTCTTTGATGACTCTCTGCCCCTTGCTTTGGGGCTTCTTGGCCAAATTCAGGGTAACAAGTGAGATTTCTCAACACCCAATTGTATATATGTCCTGTTAGAGTCACAAGAAAAAGAATGAAACAGCTCAACAAGCCAACAGCAGTTCTCAGTCTCTGACAGGATTGTGCACAATTTTCATTTTTCTGTTACACTTTTCTACTTTAAGATTTTCTGTAATGAGCAAGTATCACTTTTATAATCAGTAAACACTTTAACACAAAATAATTAGCAGAAGGGTGAACCACAGGTTAATGGAAAGATAGAGTAAGTAAACTAGCTCAACCAGTTCAGGTTTTCTCTTTTAATCAGCAGTACTGCATTACCTTGTTAATTCAGACTTTTATTTCCTTTGCTTTATTCATAGCCTGAAGAGAGAGATAAATTTTTGCTTTATCAAAGAAAATTTTCTTTCTGTACCTTCAGAAGAAATGAATGCTTTTGATAGTTAATTGCTCAATTTCAGTTTATGTTTGAAAAAGCATCTGGTTCCCTATTTGTGGGGAGGTTCTTTTTATTAAATTCTCATTAGCAAATAAATGTTTTTAAGTTGCTAACCACCAATTATAAAAGGTGTTATGCCCTCAGCATTGTGGGGAAGCTTCTCTGAATTCCATTACACCGGTTTCAACTTTCATTCAGAACTTTACAGGGGATCTGATAGTGACTATTTCTAAAGGGCCTGTTTAATATATATTTTAAAAAGCAGTAACCACAGGTAGATCCATTTTTTAATCATCTGAATAGATTACACAGTTTACTATTTCAACGTTAATAAAATTAGAAATTAGGATTTCTACGTCATGGCTGTCTTCCGGCTCCATCCCCCACCACACACCCAGTACCTGTCCCAAAATATGCTTGTCTTTAACTAGGTTTGTATTTCCTTCCTTACATTCTAAAATAGTAAATAAAAATGGGTTTATTCCAAAAACTTCACACAGTACCAAGAATCCAGAGCAGAAAAGAAAAAAGCCACCCTGTACATGTTCTACCAATGGCTGGTAGCCTCCCAGATATTTTCCCAAATAGGTTTATTTTGAAATTAATTAACTTTTTTATGTAATAATTTCAATTCTGTTTTAAACATACAAATATCATATCAAATACATCTTGATTTATAAGGGCCACAGTTGTTTAGGTTTTTTACTTTGTTTTATCATCTACCCATTCTGCCAGCAGATAATATGGAGAAATCCTCTAAGCCACAATTAGTTTTCCAACTGTATTTTTTGAAATGGTGACCAGCACCAGCGTTCACAAAGGAAAAAGAAATCCATCTTTTCTTTGAGTCTAGCATTCATTTTTCCAGGTCTGGTAAGCTGTGCTTCATGTGACATATGCTTCAATAAGCCACTCATAAGGTTTAATTGAGATTTAAGCACTCGATAAATATTTGTGGAATTGAATTGAGTTTCAGTATTTGTTCTGTGATTCTTAAAGCTTGCAATTACTGTAAGGTACAAGGACAGCCCACGGTTCAGGGTTTTCACTATGGAGGCAGCAAAACCTCTACAACCCATCATTGATGTCGCGTGATGCTAAGTGATTTTTCTTGGTTAGTTGAGATTCACTGAAGACAATCTTTGGACTCCTCTCTAATCGTTGCTTTCTTCCGGTCCCAGATTTCCAAGCTAAAAAAAATCTCGATTGGAAATAAATTCATTTCCTTAAGCCCTCTGGTGGCTCTCACTTGTAACTACAACATCCACTAGTGACCTGTCACAGAAGCCTGCCCGATGCGATGCATTCTGTCACTTTCTCATCCTATCTCTTGCAAGATGTGTTATGATGGAGTGATACACAAGTAACGTGTAGGTATTAAAAACTCAAGAGAAATCTTTATGGTCCTCCCCTCGGGGCCATTTTAATATCAAGAGCAACACAGTAAAGGCTTGGATGATGGGGTAAAAGAAAAGATGAGCTTATTATATTTATATAATAAGGTGAGTCTTCTTGCACATCCTTTAACATGCCAGGAGTGAGCCTAGACTTTGGAGCTATAAAACTAATATGAGGGAACCTGTGTTCCCAGGGAAACCACGCAAAATAATAACACAGCAGGGGAAGTGTCAGAATAGATGTGTGGCGGTAGAACGGAGATGGCAAAAAACGACGACATTGCTTTTCCCTGGACTGAACACCTGGGGATAGCTGCTATTTCCTCCTGCGATATGCAACCTACCTAAAAATAAAATCAAAATTCTTTTTTAGCATCAGCTCACGAGATGATAGAGCTGTAAGTGTATTGTAGAAGTGGATAGCCTGCCTTCTGCAAAAGCCAGGAACATACACCCCTTTGTGTTATGCATCATCCTCAAGGTCATGAGACTCTAGGTTATATCATAACTGGGGAGCCAGAAAACCAGATGCAGATCCAAGTTAGCCAAACACCACCTCTGCCTCAGCTCTTGGAAGAAAGGACAGCAAAGAAAATGCAGAGCCTACCTACCAGGCTGCAAGTGTGCCCACCTGGACTCCACTCACCCCCTGAACAGCAGAGTGTTACTGGACAGAGAGAAGGGGTCATTCTGCCTTGGAAGGGCAGAGAAGGTTCTAGAGAGGCTGTGCGGTTTGAGCTAAATGTGAAAGAGTGGATAGGCATTCATTCACTGGACAGAGTGGGGACAAAGCCATTCCACTTAATGGGGACAAGTACAAGTGCACAATGAGGCCAATCTGGTTAATTCAGTATGGTCAGAAAGGCCACTGTGAAGGGAAAGTGAGAGTTCACCTGGGGTGGGGGCGCGGCTGTGCGTGGCATGTCCAGGGCATGAGCCTCTTGCCTTGCTGGTAATGGAGCCACCAAGGGATTTTAAATGGGACAAAGAATCATTTCCACTTTAGGAAGACTATTCTGTAAGCAAGAGGGGTATTGGGCTAAAAGGCCACATGGCAAGAACTAGAAGGTTTGTCAGGTGGCTGTTAATATATTCCAGGCAAGACACTCAGAGGGGTTTCAGATGAAGCCAGGGCGATAAAGATAAGGAAGCAAAGATGAGATTTGAGAACTATCAAGCAAACAGAGCAAACAGATCTTTGTGACTTGGAAATAAGAAATTAGGTATAAAATTGGGAGTGTAGCTCAGTGATGAGCCGTTTGCCTGGCATGTGTGAAGCCCCAGGACAATCCCCAGCATCACAAAAAGAAAAAAGAAAAGAGAGGGAGAGAGAGATTGGTATTTAAAGGAATTTAAGATGATTCCCAGATTCCTGGTCTATAAACCTGGGGTGAGGTGTTGGATGATTTCAATGAAATTCACCCAATGCCTTTCACTGAGAGAGGGAAGAGCTTAAGGACCAATGAACAGAACTAGTTCGGTTTGGAAAGCATTAACATCAGCGTTCTTATGGGATGGTATTGATGCTCTGCAGGCAGGAGGATGTATAGGTCTGAAACACTACAGGAGATCAGGGCAGAAGATGTAAATTTGGAACCATCAAAATCAATGCTATGGGAAAGGAAGCAATTGGGTCCACCAACATGTTACAACACCCATACTCAGAGAAGATGTGTTAAATAAATGTCAGGGAATAAATATGCCTTCCTGTATACACCTAAGTTTATTCAGATACCTGGCAAGTAGGAGCCGGCCTAGTGTTTTCTGCAGAGCCTGGAAATGAAGTTGGAGTGGGAAGTGTGGGAAGCCCAAGAGGGTGCAGATCTGGTGTCACAAAGATGTTATGGAAGCCGGGCGCGGTGGCGCACACCTGTAATCCCAGCACTTAGGGAGGCTGAGACAGGAAAATAGTGAGTTCAAAGCCAGCCTCAGCAACGGCGAGGTGCTAAGCAACTCAGTGAGACCCTGTCTCTACATAAAACACAAAATAGGGCTGGGGATGTGACTCAGTGGTCGAGTGCCCCTGAGTTCAATCCCCAGTACCAAAAAAAAGAAGAAGAAAGATGTTATGGATACTTCTAGAAATAAGTGTTTCCACCGAGAGTGTGTCTGGCTACAGGAACATCCTATAGCTGAAGCCACAAAGCTGCATTATCATTGTTCAGGCTGGCTATCACTCCTTATCTTCTGATTGGAGCTCTGGGCCCTGGACCTGAACAGCACCAGCAGGGACGTGAGAACAAGGGAGACTGCAGGTGTGGAGCTGGAAAAATGTAGTGCCTTCCAACTGGGTGGAAATCCCAAAGTCATCCTGAGGAATACCACCATTATTCACCAGCTAGAACTTCAAATTAAGAGGCTACCTAACTCTTGGGGGTGGAAATTTTTCCTTTTCCATCAATAAGTCAATTTTTCCCTCTCACCTTCCATCTTATTATATTTTAGAAGAAACTCATTCCAGTTAATACGAAAATGAGAAGCCAGAAATTACAAAGGAGTTCTAGTGATTCACTGAATCTGTTACTCTAGGTATTAATAATACACTTATTTTTCTGTCATTTAAATGCTCTCAGTACCCATCTGCTCTTGGAACCGATCTGAACACGCTAACATTATGAAGAACGTACTAATGGAAAGCCCCTCTATGAATACTAAAAGCTACATGCTACTTTCAGGAGATCAGTAGGAATTATGCAAAAGGATGGAATGTACCCACACAAGAATAGCATTGGAACAAGCCTTACCCTTGTGAGGAAAAAAATCCCAGCCAAGCAAGAAGACAGCTGTGGTTAAGATGTCCAGAGTGAAAGCGAGCACACCTGTAGCCCACACCATGCCCAGTTATCACTGTCGTTACCAAACTCCAGGTGGGAGGATGAACAAAAAATAGGAAGTTCCCAAGTAAAACCAAGTTCTTTTCATAAAATGTTTGACATCTAACGAAGTAAGCATTCCTTTGTTAAAATTGTATTGGTTCTTCCCCGTTTATTCCTTTTTTGGGGGGAGGAGGGTAGTTATACATAATAGTGAGGTCCATTTTGACATATTCATAAATGCATATAAAATAGTTTTCTCCATTTCAATCCCCAGTACAACCCATTCCCTGTTCACTCTTGTTGATAGATTTCAAATGAGTTTGTAGATTTCCCCCTCCAAGATCCTTTGGGGTTTTGATTGGAATTATGTTATACCTATGTCATAAACAGGAGAAAATAAATGGCTGCAGCCTTCCTACCCATGAACATTATGTCTCTCTGCTTACGTAAGTCTTCTTCTTCTAGCTTCAGTGAATTTTGGCATTTTCTTTATGCAAGTCTACATATTTCAATGAAATTCACTCACTGTTAGTTTACAACAGCTTCCTGCAGTTAGAATGTGTCTGTCCAACAGTGCAAGCCAAAGCACTGAATTTACCAGGACCCATAAGAAATGGAAATATTCCATTATGGAATTTTAATAAATCATGGAAAATATAGCAGTCATCATATGTCATAAAGAAATGGCTTATCTTACAAATTGTATTTTGATTGCTTTATAGAAATATTTACAAAATCACAGTGTAACCACAGAAAATGTGAGGTGGGGTGTTTTGTTTTGTTTTGTTTTGTTTTGTTTGAGGTTGAATCCAGGTTGCTCTACCACTGAGCTACATCCTCAGCCTTTTTTTTTGTTTTTTGTTTTGAGTCAGGGTCTTGCTATGTTGCTGAGGCTGGTCTTAAACTCAAGATCTCCCTGCCTCAGCCTCCTGAGTTACCGGGATTACATGCGTGGTCACCATGCCTGGGGCAAATGTGGTTTTTTTAAAGGGAACAGCCTGTGAGATTAATTTTCTTCTAGAGCAAGATAGCTGACTTTTAGATAAGGGCAAAGAATTACATGTGAAATATCTGGGTCTCAGGAAGTCTTAATCTAATGAATATGATTCCACCACAAAGAATCTAGTGAACACAGTCCACTGCTGGCCACATTGTTGGTGACAGTGTACTTGAATGGAGGCTGTTCCAACTCCGTGTTTATTTTATTTTGATTAAGTTAAAAGAAAAACAGCCTTTATGGCAATCATACATCTTCTTGGAGAACTCAAATTGCCTTTTTTTTTTTTTTTAAAAGAATTGCTGTTGCTCCTGGATAAAAAGTAGTTGATATCTCTCAGCCTGTTAGCTTGGAAAACATTTGCCTAAATTCCCAATGTACAATGGTACAACCATTGACAGCAGATAACATGGCCAGATTACCTGAGAAAGAAGAGGAGACTATGTCTGCGTACTTCCATCATCCCACACATTCATTATTCTTATTCCTAACAAGTAATTTAGTTTCACTAACACCTGGAAGCCAAACTCCAAAAGAGTTGGGAAGAGCGGGGGACAGGGAGGGTTGTTCATGGACAGGCATAAAGACTTTCGCCACATACTCATCCTTCCTCTAGTTTTAAGTCTGAAGAGATACCCATGGTAGGAAACTGATGAGGATGGAGAACAGCTAGAAACCTTTGTACATTGCTAGTGGGAATGAAAAATTGCACAGCCACTTTGGAAAACAGTTGGGAAGCATCTCACAGAGTTAAACATACACGTACCTTCCTACCCAACCACCCTGTTCCTAGGACTGAGTAGATAATCTGTGTGCATAAGAGGAGAACATGGGACCTCTTTTTAAAATTATGAAGACTTTCAGGACAGCAATATTAAACCAAGTATGGGGTCTTCCTAAGTGTGGGGGCCCTGTGCAGCTGCCCACATTGCACACTTGTGATGAACTCCAGCACATATTTACCCAGCAGAAATGAAGACCCATTTCACACTAAGATGTGTACATGGGTGTACATATGCTCTGAATGCCTGTGTCCCCCAACACTCATACTTTAAACTCCTAACCCCCAAGACAATGCTTTGGTGAGGGCTTCAGCAAATGACCAGGTCTTAAGGGGGAGTCCTCATGAGCAGGACTGGTGCCCATATGAGAGGGACCTTAGAGAGTTAGGAAGCCTCTCCTACCACTGTCTAGACACTTGGAGATTAGTGGGTCTGCCTCCAACACAGGCTCAGACTGCAAGCACCTTCATGGGCAAAATACTTCCAAGGCTCCACTCTCTGTATTCCAGCACAGTCGGCTGGCCCAGGTGTGCCACGAATTGCGGTGGCCCCTCCTCCAGAAGGCACAGGCAGTAAGCCTTGGTGGCCTCAGCATAGGGCCATCTCCATCAGAGCACAGACTGCACAATACATAGGGACATGGCTGCTCTGTCCAAACTTCCAAAGACAGCACCCCCTGGAGCCTCAGGTGTGCCCAGGCAGAGGGCCACTGTGAAGGCAGATCCACCAGAGTCCCAGCAGGACTAGGGCAGTGCCCTGGGTAGTTGTCAGGGCCAAGTTGTCCCTGCAACCTCAGAATGCTAGAACCACTGGCGTGCAGTTC
The DNA here is from genome assembly GCA_028644305.1 of Xerus rutilus. Classification (NCBI taxonomy): domain Eukaryota; kingdom Metazoa; phylum Chordata; class Mammalia; order Rodentia; family Sciuridae; genus Xerus; species Xerus rutilus. The sequence continues at coordinate 145,705,584 of CM053403.1, read as the reverse complement.
CAGCACAGGGGAATTGCGGGCAGGTGACTCCAACCCCTGAGAGCTGCACTGGGGTCTGAGCCCAGGCCACTATGGAGGCAGCTTCCCAGAGCTTTGGGGCCCCAACCCTGCCCAGCAGAGCTGCAAGGTGGGACCTCTACCCCAGTGGGCCTGGAGAGCAGAGTCTCAAATCAAAGATTATTCTTGAGCCTCGAACCTTTGGACTTGCTAGAAACCCGTTATCCCTCTCTTCTTTCCTATTTCTCTCTATGGAATTGGAATGGTGGGTCTTGAACCTGTCCCACCATTGTGGTTGGAAATGTTTGATTTCACAGGTTCACAGGTAAGGAGTAATTTACCTCAAAATAAATGGTACCTTGAGCCTGATCCATAGCTTTCTTAGGGGATATTTAGGCAAGGATCTAAAAACCTTAGATTTTTGAGATGATGCTGGAATAATTCAAGATTCGGAGAGCTATTAAGATGAGATGAATGTATTTTACATGTGAGAAGGACATGAACTTTGGGAGGCTGTGGGGAGAGGGCCTCACTCTGAGTGTTTACATTCTCTGGAAATGCATAAGTTGTAGCTCAACCCCCCAGGTGATGGTATTAGGAGGTGGGGCCTTTGGGAGATGACTAGGTCAGGGATTAGAGTGCTTATGGATGGGACTAGTGTCCTTATGAAAGAGGCCCCAGAGAGCTTTCTGTCCCCTCCCATTATATGAGGACACAGCAAGAAGTTTCCATCTATTAATCAGAAAGTATTCCATCACCAGAAACTGAATTTGCTGGTATCTTGAACTTGGACTTCCATTTCTATGGGATTTTGTTATGTTAACCTGTATTAGTGACTTTTCCAATCCTGTAATAAAATACCTGAGAAAATCAACTTAAAGGAGGAAAGATTTATTTTAGCTCACAGGTTTGGAGGGTTCCATCTCTAGCTGGCTGCCTCCACTGCTCTTAGACCTGTGGTAAGGCAGAACATCATAGTGGGAAGCACATGGTGGAACAAAGCTGTTCAGTTCATGGTGGCCAGGAAGCAGAGAGAGCAGGAGAGTAAGGGTTCAGGGACAAAGCACACCCTAAAGGGCATGCCCTCAGTGACCCCCCTCTTCTGACTAGACCCACCTTCTGGAGTGTCCACCACTCCCAATAGCACCACAGGCTGGGAGCCACACCTTCACCACATGAGCTTTAGGGACATTCCAGATACAAACTATTACACAATACAAAAAGACTAAGATGATTTATATATCTGAACTACTCAGAATAACCAAAACTGGAAACAACTCAAATGTCCACCAACTGATAAATGAATAAATACACTATGGTACATACATAAAATGGGACTTGTACTGAGCAATAAAAAGGAACAAAGTATCAAATCATATAAAGTGAATGGTCCCAAAGCTTTCTACTTAATGAAATTAGAAACAAAGACTAAATTCGGTCTGATTGCAATTCAGTGAAGTTCTAGAAAAAGCAAAACTATAATGACAGAAAACAAATCAGTGGTTGTCTCAGGCTAGGGGTTGAGGAAGGGACAGGAGGGACAAAGGTATAGGAGGAAACATTTTTTGGTGTTTAAAATGCTCTGTGTATTATAGGAATGTTATTATAAGTAAATTATACTTTACTAAAAAATAAATAGCAATCAAAGTTGAATGGACTTGTGTAGAGTCAAGAATAATTCACTTTAAAACACTTTTTTTTTTTAAATATTTTTTTAGTTGTAGATGGACACAATGTCTTTATTTTATTGCTTTGTATGTGGTGCTGAAGATCAAACCCAGGGCCTCACGCATGCGAGGCAAGCGCTCTACCGCTGAGCTACAACCCCAGCCCTTTAAAACACTTTTAAAATACCACATATTATTATGTTGCATAACTAAAGTGATATTCCCATAAATGTTGGTGAGTAGGATTTTTTCCCAGACTACATTTTGATAATTGCCATCTCTTTCTTCTATGACAATACCATGGGCATCAACTTGAGAACTTTTTCTCATGTGAGGTACAGGCTTTGGTGCCTGCATGGCAGCCTCTCCAAGATGTTCACACTGAGGCTCTATCTGCGCCTACAGAGACCTCCCTACTGAGACGTCCATGGCGGCAGAGTCGGCTGCTCTCTGCCTTCTGTCTATGGGTAGACAGGGCTTGGGGCAGCAGAAACAGGAGACAAAGAGGCTTCCCCAGAAATTGCAAGTACAGTATCAGGCTTCGGTGGCACAGGGAAGGAGGTGTACCTCCAGAAAATGTTGTCCAAATTCTCAGAATCGGTGTACCTGGAGATATTGAAAAACAAGGGGATCTGGCCCTGAGTTCAGACAGGAACAGGGATTGGGGCAAGAGAGGTCTCAGAGGGGTGAAGTCAGATGGGCTTCAGATCCTAGAACTGCAGCACCTGCCCCATGACCACCAGCAGCAGGTGTCTGGCCTCTGGGCCACCAAAGGCACAGCAGCTCACGGCCTCTATTGAGAGGAACATGAGTGGCTGGAGACCACCTGCTATGGTTTGAATGCTTGTCCCCTCCAAATTTCGAGTTGAGTTAGTTGCTGCTATGGTGGGATTAGGAGGTGTGACCTCTGGGAGGTGTTTGGGCCATGAGCACTCTGCCCTCATGGATGGAATTAATGCCAATGCCAAAGGGTCAGTTTGGCCCATGTTTGCCTCTCCTGCCCTCTGCCTTCCCTCACGCAGTGATGCAACAAGAAGGCTCTTGCTGAAGCCTCTGCCTTGATCTTGGACTCCAGAGCAGGGAGCTGACAAAATTGTTGTTCATCATAAATTTCTCAGTCTGTGGTCGTCTGTTATAGCAGCACAAAACCAACTGCTATACAATCCCCCTCACCCAGCTCTCCACGTCCCCATAGGCTTAAGTCAGATGTAACTTCAGGCTTTTCAGATGATCATCAAAGTGTGATTTTAGAAATAATGGCAACTCTCTGTATTAAAATCAATGGCATTCTTTGGATTCTTCGTTTCTATCCATAGTCCATGTTCCCATCACATTTCACTTATTTGGATCCTGGGCAACTTCTGTTGTATATACTCTGTGCACACCCTATGGATTAATGCTTCCAGGTTTCAGATCTGAAAAATGTCATTTTCAACTCTACTATTTAAAAATTATTTGGTCTGCATACATAAATTTGGAGGGAAAAATGTTTATTCATATTTGTTTACACTTTTAAAATATGGTCTTGTTGTACTCCAGGTTCCAGTGTCTCCGACAGCAAAGTTCCTCCATTGTTCTCAAGAGTCCCTGCTGTACTGTTTTTGGGGAGTGTGTGCACTGCTTTTAATACATCCTCCTTCTTCCTGGCAATTTAAAGGCAAAAAATAAAAATAATAAAATAAAATAAATAGCACTCATATTTGCTTGTGGATGCTTTAAGTTCCTTCAGAAGGAAACATTGTATTTTGTTTTCAAATGTCTGGAATGGATAATAAATTAAGTGAAATTCTTTCATCCTTAAGAGCAATCATAGCCAGGCACGGTGGCACAAGCCTGTAATCCCAGCACTTAGGGAGGCTGAGACAGGAGAATCGCGAGTTCAAAGCCAGCCTCAGCAATGGTGAGGCGCTAAGCAACTCAGTGAGACCCTGTCTCTACATAAAATAGGGCTGAGGATGTGGCTCAGTGGTTGAGGGTCCCTGAGTTCAACCCCCAGTACCAAAAAAAAAAAAGCGATTAGCAATGACTGAATGACTAAATGACTCTTCCTGGTTCCAACCAGAGGAGAAGACTGAAGAGGAGGTACAAAAATGTGTGTGTGTGTAGTGGGAGCAGGAAGAGTTTAAGCTGGGAGAAAAACTTCATGTTTAATCCTAGCCACTCAGGAGGCTGAGGCAGGAGGATCTAGAGTTCAAAGCCAGCCTCAGCAACTTAGTAAGACCCTGTCTCCAAATAAAACATAAAAAGGGCTGGGGATGTGGTTCAGTGTTAACCACCCTTGGGTTCAATCCTCAGTACCAAAAAAGAAAAAAAAGGTGGACATAATTTGCTCTTCACTAGACTACTTGGTATAATAATTCCGCTGTGCTCACTGAACCCTGGCCCACAATGACTCTCAAGAAGTGAGCAAAGCCCAGGAGCCACAACCATCTCATTTCACTGCTGCACATGGGTCTAAGAGTGAGGCAGAATCTGGGCCCATCTCCACCTCCACGCCCTTTTCACCCTATGACACGATGGATCCCAATAGTATATGCTTAGGAAACTGTCCCCCAAAGAAAGGAGAAAATTCCAGATTTAAACCATAGAGTGCATTTGAAGAGGTTGTGGGAAACTGCTCAGTGGCTCTTCAAAACTAGACGCTGGGGGCTGGGATCGTGGCTCAGTAGTGGAGTACCTGCCTCGCATGCGTGAGGCACTGGGTTCGACCCTCAGCACCACATAAAAATAAATAAAAAATAAAAATATCGTGTCCATCCACAACTAAAAAAAAAAAAACTAGATGATGGAGGCTGTGCAACCTCCAGGAGGCCTCATCTGTTCTGAAGAGATGCAATGCCCTACACGCCCCCTCCTTCTTTACCTACCAAATTCTGTCCTTCCAGGATTAGCCGACACACTCCTTTCCTTAAAAAGTGGGGGAAATAGGACTGTTGTGGTTTCTCCCCAAGGGTTTGTGTGTTAAAAATTTGGTTCTCAGTATGGCAATATTGGGAGGTGGTAGAATCTCTAAGAGATGGGGATTAGTGCAAGGTAAGCAGGCCGTTGGATGTGATGCCCACGGAAAAGAATAATATAGTTCTCGTGGAATACCAGTCCACTCCCATGAGAAGCATTGTTATAAAAGAGCAAGACTGGCCCCTTCCCACTATCTGGCTTCCTGTCTTGCCATGGAATCCTTCTCATGAGTGGGAGATCCGCAAGCCATCTACCATGAGTATCTCACCAGAGGCTAAACAAGAGGGACTGCCCAATTTGGACATTCAACTTCAAAACTGTGAGCTAAATAGGCCTCTTTTCTGTGTATATTACCCAGCCTTAGGTATTTTGTTATAGCAATGAAAAATAGACTAGTAGAGAACCTAACTCTAGTTGGGCACTTATAACCTGCCAAGAAGGTCTTTATATACGTTTTCCTCATTTACTCTCACAGCAACTCTGTAATGCATTATTAGCCTCACTCACCAGCCTGCCCACTTCCTCCAAACACGGGAATGTAAGCTTCCAGTGCTCTGCAAACATAGGCCTTTGGAAGCAAAAGCACAAAAGATGGGGAAGAAGTGCGGATAGGAAAGGGGAGGGAAGGGAGTAGAGAAAGCTTCCCATTTGTACATTTGCCTGATCTTGCCACCATGGCTTGTCTTCCTTAAAGTGATATGTGGTAGTCCTAGCCCCCAGTGGCTCAGAATGTGATCTTCTTTGGAAATAAGTTTGCTGCAGATGTGATTAGTTAAGATGAGGTCATGTTGGAGTAGGGTAAGCCTTTTAACCAATAGGACTGGCAGCCTCAGGGTAAGACGATGAGAAAACACAGAGGGAGACAGCCATGAGAAGATGAAGGCAGAGATGGGAGATGCAGCTGCAAATCAAGGAGTGCTGAGGATCGCCACCCCCACCTCAAGTAAGATAGAGGCAAGAGGGAGCCTGACAAGGTCTCAGCGGAGTACGGCCCTGCTGACACCTTGAACTTGGACTTCTAGCCTTCAGAACTGTGAGAGAAACCCTTTCTGCTATTATAAGTCACACAGCCTGTGGTAATTTGTGATGGCAACCCTGGGGAACCATACACTCTAGTAGCTGTTAGCTTCTGGAAGACAGAGGCTTCCACTCCAGTGTCAGTCTCAGAGCCTGCTGGGCCAGAGGAAGTGAAGCACTTAACTGGGCTTAGATAAGACCCATAGTTGTGCCCTTGCCCTGAGTTGGTGAATCAACTCCTTAGACACAACATGGAGGTGGAATGAAGTGAACCCTCTGGAGAGGTGAGTCTCTGGTCACCACTCTCTATGTGAGATTCCTGAATTCTGCCTGGGAACTTCCCCAGGGTTGGACTGATGCTGACAGCCTCCATGTTTGTCAGCCCTGTCTGTGTGAGAATGGCTGCATGGATCTCTGTGCTCTTCTTCCTACCCTGGTTCTGCCACAGACGGTGATCTGCTTGTGTCTTTTCTTGAGACCGAGAACCCAGGCATCAGGTATTGCTGTCTTACTGATTTCGTAACCTCCAATACTCAGTGTGTGGCACATAACAGGATTCGTGTACAAGTACCAACAGCCCTGGCTCTTAACCTTTAGCTATAGGTTCAAGAACATTTCTGAATAATCCCCAGCACTCTGTCCTCAGCCAGATCAGCACTGTGGCGCAAAGATTTCATATGTACATTCTGTATTTGATAGCACCAACTCTAATAGAGAGGCTGGAAAGCTTGCCCTGCTCATTTTTTCACGGTTTATTATGTGGAAAAACATAAACCTTCTGTTTTCCTGGGTTGTTAACTTGGCACCTCATTTCACATATAGAACTTTAAAAGCATTAAAAGACACTACCTCTGTGAGTTAATCAGCCATTTAAAGAGCAAAAGTACTTTACAGTCTGAGGACTTTCAGAGCCTATCCTCTGGGAAGAATGACATTACAGGCCAGGTGCACAGAGAGACTTCTGAGCTGGGTGCCTGATCACGTAACCCTCAAAACAAGCTTATGAGGTTGAGAGAAGATCCACTTCAAAGATTGTGAAGTTGAGACTCAAGGTCAAGCGACAAGTCCAAGGTAACATGGCTAGTAAACAACAGAGCCCAGTATCTCTGATCAAAGTAGGGGATTTTACCCTCTAACTCATTCATACATTCACTCATTCATTTATTTTAATGGGCAAAATAATTGTTGTGTTTAATGTATGATATGATATGAAATGGCCAAATCAAGCTAATTAACATATGCATTACTCGTAGACTGAGGGAGAGAGAGTGTAAAACATTTAAAAACCAAGGCGTTCTAAAGAACTTTATTCAGAATCTCAAAGGGAAAGAATTTTAAAGAAAATAACAATTTAAGCTTGGTGCAGTGGCGCATGCCTGTAATCTCAGCAGTTAGGGAGGCTGAGACAGGAGAATCGTGGGTTCAAAGGCAGCCTCAGCAAGGGCGAGGCACTAAGCAACTCAGTGAGACCCTGTCTCTACACAAAACACAAAATAGGGCTGGGGATGTGGCTCAGTGGTCAGGTCCCCCTGAGTTCAATCCCCAGTACCAAAGAAAAGAAAATGAAAATAACAATCTAGCAAGGCACTACGGCACCCACCTGTAATCCCAGCTACTTGAGACCTGAGGTAGGAGGATCTCAGCTCCAAGGCCAATCAGAGCAACTTAGCAAGACTGTCTTATCATTGGCCCTGTTTCTTTCTTTGGGGGAGTTTTTTCTCCTTTGACATACTTACTATGATCATTAAAAGTTACTGATTGGGGGCTGGGATTGTAGCTCAGTGGTAGAGCGCTTGCCTCGCATGCGTGAGGCCCTGGGTTCGATCCTCAGCAC
>CM053403.1:145641671-145697611 GCA_028644305.1 Xerus rutilus | reverse complement strand
CCTCTAAAGGTATCATGATATGCTGGTCTCTTCCTGTCTCTTTTTGTTTCCTGGTTGCTGTGAGAAGAGGGGCTTTCTCTCTCTCTCTCTCTCTCTCTCTCTCTCTCTCACACACACACACACACACACACACACTCCTGCCGTGATGTGCTGCCTCACCGCAGGCCCCAAAGCCACAGGGCCAATCTACTCCGGGCTACAGCATCCAATACTGTGGGCCAAAAGAAACTTTCCCTCTTTTTAAGTTGACTATCTCAAGTATTTACTATAGTCACAGAAAGATGACTGACACAATGCAGTTTGTTGGCAATTGTGATTTACAACAAATTTTGTACACACACACACACACACACACACATATACACACATGTAAACATGTACGTTAAAAAAATAATAATAAAGAATGGCATACTTCCTTGGTGTTCTGGCCTTACCGCAGTCCCGCTCAGTAGCTGACATAACCATTAAAGGAGTGACTAGAGGATGACTCTCTTCTCTGTCCAATCCAGACCTCTTTATAGCACACAGGGTTGGCATTGCATCTCATCCCTCTTCATTCATGCATTCAATATATAAATCAAGTGCCTACAAGGTGCCTGCCATGTGCTCATCACCAGAAATACAACAGAAAACAAGAGACACATCTTGCCCTTGTGGGATTTACACAGTAATGGAGTAGGCTATTATTAATCAAATAATCTCACAAATGAATGTGCAACTACTAATTTTGATGAGTGCAGTGCAGAAGCCCAGAGTAGGGGTGTAGCAGGAGGAGCTCATCAGATATGTCAGAGATAGCCTCTCCAAGGGTAAGCCACAAGGATAAGAAGAAATGCAAATTAAATATGGAGTCGTGCCCAATTCAAAAGCTAAAAAGTCAGACATGCCAAGTCTGACTTGCTAGCAAAGATGGGGGCATAGGGGACTCTGGTCTATTGCTGGGGAAGAGGTGTCCCTGGCTACCTAATGTCTCTGAGCACCACATCCTCCTTTTATTCTGTGCTCTGAATTGTGAGGGTTTGCAGTCTGCAAGCTGTGTTTCCCAGGATCCCCTGCTCAGGGGTTTCCTGTTGGTTCTCCCATAGGAAGGTGCTGGTAGAGATCAGAAGGCAGGAGGAAAGGGGAAGCTCTCTGCTTCTGGCTTTGACTGTGAGTAGCAAGTACTGATGAAGCTGGCCATGGAGGGGAGGGGAGCTGGAAGCCAGCAGCTGAGCTGACGTCACACCTTGAAGTTCCTGTCCTGCTTGAGGTAGCACCTATTCAGGGATCCAGAGCCAGCTGCATTAGCTGCCACAGAAGCAAGGTCAGGCCTGTGGGCTGAGCACTAGAGTATAATGGCTTCTGCTTTGCGAGGACCACGGTTTCCTCCTATTGCTCCTCCACTCCCACACCCTTCCATTTGCTCTTTCACCCTGCCCAAAGCCTTTGAAGCCAATCCGTGGTATTGAATCCCCTCTACTTGAAATACCAGGAGTGGTTTCAGTTTTCCTACCTAGACTCTCACTGGTTCAACCATTTTTTTTCTTTTCACAAGTTTTTATCTTGAAAAATTTCATACGTGCATACATGATCCACCAGCATTCTGCCACATTTGCTTTCTCCCTCTCTCCTCTTCCTCTTCCTCCCCTTTCTTCTTTCCTGCTTTTCCTCTCTCTGCATCCCTATCTCACCTTCTGTGTCTTCTCTCTGTCTCTCCCTCTCCCTCTCCAAACACACACTGAGACATTTGAAAACAAACTGTAGATAGCTTGGCACTTCATTCTAAAATACTCTTATGAAAGAATAAGGCAAGGACATTTTCATACATATCCAATATCATTCACATTTTTTACATTAATGATAATTTCACAGTACAATATCCATTTCATATTCAAATTTCACCAATGTCCTAGATATGTCTCTTGTGATTTCTTTTTTCCTAATCCAAGAGTCACGCATTGTGTCTGGTTGTTATGTTACATTGGCTTGATCACTTTTGGAAGCAATTTGGGATTATCTTGCACAGGTTCTTGCCCATGGCATCAGGAGACATGCATCAATGCTCATAGCAACACAGTTCCTAAGAGCAAGCCGTGGAAACAGCCCCTTTGGAGGGACGGAGAGCGACTAGGAGTCAAAGACAGTCTCTCTGAGTCTGCCTCGGGTAGCTGGGTGGGCCGAGTAGATTTTGCTGCCTGTTTTCCTACACACCGCACATGGTCCATTTGCTCTCTGGCTTCAAAGTGCTCCCAATCACTATCTGCAATGGCTCAGAATTCACTCTCCCTGCTTTGTGTCTCCAAAACATTAAGAGCATTTTTATTGGTCTAGTGATTTCTGTCTCTGTTTGCCTTTCAAAAAAACAAGAAATGTAAGAAATGTGGTAGAGATAATTCCCCTCCGATGCCACAGGACTATTACCAGCCCTCATGCCCACAGCCTCTGAGCATCCTCAGATGGTGTAATAGCCTTTAATTCTGAGTGCAGCTTGAAAGAGTCTCCATGATGCAGGAGTCATTTTTCCTATGATTATGCCCTGTCCTCTACTACGAAATGCCCCTGGCTCCCCACTCCTGTCCCCTTCCCTCACTGCAGGGAGAGTTAAAAGCAGCCACCTGCTGTCCCAGAGGACTTAACTACTTTACCTTTCCCAGCCTCCTTACATGTGGGGGCTGCATCTGCAGTGGTGGGGTGCTTCTCAGTTCTTAGGTTTGTCCATTTGTCCACAGTAACATGAGCATGAATGCTGGAGTCATCTACTCCTGAATAGCCTGACTTATACTGTGTCACCCCCACAGGTCATTTTGCTCTTTGGTCTGATGAAGCCTGGAGGATCGACAGGAAGGAATAATGTATGGATGGATGCTTTACAAAGCCTGCCTGAGGAAATGGAACCAGACACAAGCTTTTCAAAGGATGTCGCAGCCATTGGCTTGTCTGAGTTGTTCACACTGAGTTCCTTACACAGCATAGGTACTAACCATCCTAATGAAGCCAGAGGCCAGAAACCACACCATGTGCTCGGAAGTGACGCTTACAACTGAAAGACTCACCATAAAGGTAGAACCTGGTAAACTGGGATCATCCTTGACAGGCACTGACTCTTCTGTGAGACATTACACCAAAATCCTGGTCAGGGGTCCCCAAGTATTTTGCAACCTTGTCCTAGAAGTCTTTAGAAATTATCATTGGCTTCTAATGACCCAAGGTGCTGCCAGTCTCATCTCAAACCTTTGAAGGAAGCAAAAAATCCTCCTCTGGCCCGGAAGTATGATGGAATCTCCCAGCATTGCTATACCCTGCAATGGAGGTGGCCCAAGAGTGGCAACTCCTTGCTGAGTAGGATCTTCCCCTCGTGAAGGGAGAAGATTCCAAGGAGCATTGCTCTTCATGTGTGATTTTGTTCTTTTTCGTTTCCTGAGTCACACATTGCTGAGGTCCTGCCTTTTAAGCTAAAGCAGATAGTGGGTGATGGGTGATCACATTTGGCCATTATTTTTTCCTTCTCACCCTCCCTTTTATAAAACAGAGACTTTATAAAACCTTCAGTGCCTCTCAAAACTTCCTAAGTTATTTCCAAGAATTTATAGAATAAGTCTCACATATGCTAATGAAGGAATTTTTCCTGCTGAGGTCTCAATATTTGTGTCCCCTAAAATTTACATGTTGGAATCCTAACCTCCAGGGTCCTGGTGTCAGAAGATAGACCTTTGGGAAGTAATTAGGGTGAGATAAATGCCTTTATGAGAGACCCCAGAGGCTTCCCTCGCCCTTTCTATCACATGAGTTACAGTGAGAAGACAGCCAGCAAATCTGCCAGCACCTGGATCTTGGACTTCCCAGGCTCCAGAATTGTGGTAAATAAGTTTCTCTTCTTTATAAGCCACACATCTATGCTGCTTTGCTATAGTGTCCTGAATAACCATGTCACCTGGCACCAACAGGGATCCACCCTGTGCTTTATTGCCCTCCAGATACACCACTGCTCATGGGCCCACTGAGGCTATCTCCCTACTGGTGATCTTCCCTGAGACCCTCTAAGGAAGCAGGGATGCCAATGCCATGTGGACGGTCCCCCAATTCTCAAAGTACAGCCTCACCTCTGTTGCTGGTCATTCGATGCTATAGAACTTCCTACAGCATGGAACTTACAATGGAGACCACCCCTTCATGTTCTTGCTTCAATCTCTCCTTGCAGAGTGAGGAGGGGTCAAACTGCAGGACCACTCTGAAGAGCAGAGTCACTCTGTACTTAGAAGCACCCCAACACTGAACACCAAGGTGTGGCTCTGAGGCAAAACCATGTGTCTTCCTTTGGAGAAAGTTCCTTCCTGAGAGTATAGCAAGTCCCTTAAAAGACTAATCTCAACTGGGGCTGGGGCTGTAGCTCAGTGGTAGAGTGCTTGCTTGGCATGCATAAAGGCCCTGGATTCAATTCCTCCCCACTGAAAGAAGAAGGAGGAGGAGGAAGAAGAAGAAGAAGAATGAAAGAAAAAAAAGAAAAGAAAGAAAAAGAAAAAGTCATCTCAACTGACACATGCTACAACATGGATGAACCTTAAGGACATGGTGCTAAGTGAAATAAGCCAGAAAAGGGCAAACACTGTATGTTTCCAGTTATCTGAGGTACTTAGTCAAATTTAGAGGTAGAGGGACTGGGATTGTGGCTCAGTTGCAGAGCACTTGCCTAGCATGTGTGGGGCACTGGGTTCAATTCTCAGCACCACATAAAAATAAATGAATAAAAAAGGTCCATTAACATCTAGAGGTAGAAAATAGAATGGAGGTTGCCAGAGGCAGGGAAGATAGCTGAATGGGAAGTTATTAGTTAATGGATTCAATGTCTTAGTTTTACAATATGAAAAGAGTTATAGAAAAGCAGGTGGTAATCACAGAGCAATGTGAATGTACTTAATGCTCCTGCACTATGCACTGAAAAATGGCTAAAATGGTAAGTTTCATGTTATGTGTATTTAACCACAATCAAAATTTAAATAAAATAGTAAATATGCATAATAAAATGAGACCATAAAAGAAATTGGCCTCTGACAGGCTAGCCCCTCTCCCCCGGCCTCTGGATGCATCTGGATGTGTTTGCTTTCCAGGCTGGACAGGCTAGAGTTAGGTCTCCAACAATACCTGGGCTCAAGGCAGGACTCACCATCACTGTAACAATGAAGAACTATTTTGTGAAAGGCCCATTGTCTCCTGCCATTTTTTCAAGACAGGGATTCCTTCCCACAATTTCTTAGGAAACTTGTGTTTATATCTTTCACTAATGCTTCATCATGTGACAGACGGTGCTGGGTTGAAGGTGTAAGGAAAGAACCAAATGAAGGAAATAGAGAGGAGGCGCAACAGGACCAGTTAATTCACAACAAACCTACAGAGGCGGGATCCCAGTGAGACCGGAGTCTACCTTCCATTTACAGCCTAAGTAAATTACAGGGGAATGTAAGGATCAGGGAATTTTTATGGTTTGGACATTTCTAGGGAGTTTTCAGGGTAAGATTCTTGTGGTTGTCCCCATCATTCTTTGTGGTGGTCACTGTTCCACATTGAGCCAGGTGTTTCTCAAGATTTCATCCCAGGTAACAATTTTCATTATAGGGTGTTGTCTGGGGTTTAGGTGGGGCTGACCATTGTTCTGGGTCAGAGTGACCTTGGGGTGACTGTTGTTCCAAGATGGAGAATGTGTCTCAACATGGTGTTGCCCAGTCACTTCTCCCCCACAGAGCAATCCATTGACACCCAGTTCAAAGCACGGGCAGAAGTGCTGATAGGTAGAGTCACGGCAAGGGCACACGCAGGGGAGAGACGATCACAGTGAAATCAGAATTGCCCGCAGGCACCTGCTATAGGTTAGTGAGTGTGGCCACACCACTGCCAGCCCAAATCATTCTTGCAAATAAATGTTACTAAGTTTGTATACATACACAGGTGCATTGCAGAAATCGTATGAGTGCTGTTGCAAGGAAACAAGTTTTAGAAACAAGTCTTCAAGCTGATTCCATGTACTGCTGCTAAACTTTCAGCAAAGAGATCCAAATGTTGTAGTATTCAAATGCTGGAGTTTTTCAGTGTATGGATATTCTCTAAAGATTACAGTTGCTTATAAATATTTTACCAGAAAAAAATGCAAAGAGATCAAGGGGTCTGATATTAGTGCTATTTTAGTAATTTTACAAAATAATCAGACATTAAATTTCAACATTTGAATTTTTTAAAAAGGCACCATTTTCCTGTGAGTTTTTACTTAGGAGTTCAATAAGTTTCATTCATGGACCTCCTTTTTATTAAGAGGTGGTCTCATGGGTAACAACATGGAATCTGCTAGAAGAGGACACACTCTCTGTGACAAAGAAATAATCTCATTTGACTTCTACACATATTTGCTCATAAAAGATGAAATAAAATTATTTAGCTCTGCAGATGAGTCCACTTGAATCCATATCAGTCTGGGAATGTTACAGATTCAATATTCATTAATGTCTACTACAGTTTGTCATTAATTTATTCCCCCCCTCACTAGTAATAATTTGAGAGAAGTGATTAACACTCTATGATTAATATTAAAGAATAATACTTGTCTATATGCTCTCATTCAAGTTTATTGCCACCTCTCTAGTTAGTGTAAAACATCCATAACGGGTAAAGTATTATCTCAGCCTGGATTCCCTAGAAAGCCAGAGCCTGAGGCAAGGATTGAGTCCTTATGCTCTACTGGGCAGTCCCAGAGCACTGCAAGTGAGCAGAAGGGCCAGGAGGGGTGGGAAGCCATGCTAGACCACAGGCTACAGCACCAGCCACTCTTCACAACAGGCTGTGAAGACACAGAGCTAACAATTTCGTTAGTGGCCACACATCTCTTATCAGAATGTATAAAGAAACTGTGGCATGGGACCAGCCATGGTAGGAAACAAGGACTGGGAATCTATTGACCTGGCTCCTCCCATCTCTGTTTCCACTGGTCAAAGTCTGCCCTATGAAGACTTACCTCCTCTGGAGCTGTGTCATCTGGCTCCTTTGGCTGTGGGTCTGCAAATGAAGTACCGTACCCCATCACAAGGCATGTCCATCTAGACCTAAAGGAGAGGAGAGGGCAGAAACTCAGGGCAGGAAATGTGGCTGACTGTGCAGCAAGCCCCTGTGACTGGCCAAAACTGTCTCGCATCAATATCAGACATTGCTTGTGACGGTGGTTATGGGCCAAATTGTGCCCACCCTCAAAATTTCTTCCTTGACATCCTAACTCCCAAAACTTCAGAAGGTGACTGCATTTGGAGATGGGGCCTTTAAAAAGGTGGTTAAGGTAACACGAGATCATACAGGTGGCCCTCATTCAATGTGACCAGTGTTCTTGGAAGAAAAGATTGAGATTGAGACACAGATACAGAGGGACAACCACGTGAAGACACGGGGAGAAGGCATCATCTACACACCAAGGACAGGGGACTCAGAGGAATGAGCCCAGCTGACACCTTGATCTCATTCTTCCAGTCTCCAAAAACAGAAAGAAAACAAGGTTCTATTGTTTAAAGCAACAAAGCTGTGGGACTCAGTTCAGCAGCCCTAGGAAACTAGTCCACAGGGGTGGAGCAGAAATCCCCCAAACCAAATCCCGCCCTGACTGATTTTCAAGTCTGTCACTCATTTACATTCCCTTGAGGTCAATTCCTAGAGCAGCTGTATTATTAACTCTCTGAAGGTAGCAGAATGAATGGGCCTTCTTAATTTTTTTAATCAAAATGAGAGCCTCCAATAAAGCAAGGGATGTTTTTGCTAGCAGAATGAAGAAACATATTCAAATAGGCACTATATGT
Source organism: Xerus rutilus (assembly GCA_028644305.1). Classification (NCBI taxonomy): domain Eukaryota; kingdom Metazoa; phylum Chordata; class Mammalia; order Rodentia; family Sciuridae; genus Xerus; species Xerus rutilus. The sequence continues at coordinate 145,689,809 of CM053403.1, read as the reverse complement.
TTTAATGAATAATTTATGTATTGCACTGGTATTAGCTCTGCAATTATCTTACCACCACTTGCTGGGACCTAGCAACAATTATTAATATATTAGTACACTGATTATTGAGGTTGCAGAATGACTTCAATCAAGTCAGTAAAAGAAATGAAAAAATAATAAAAGTTATAATGTGTTCTGCAAAAAAACTGAAATATGTGGAATCCATATTGAAGCCTAATTGAAGGAAAAAAAAAAAACCCAACAACTAGAAAAGCAAAATTGGCTGAAATACCAAACCTGAGTTTGACACCTGAGTGTCAACTTTGTACAATTATTGGTTTATTCAGTTCAGTTGTTGCTTTGGGGATGGAATAAAGTCATGTGAATTGAATAAAATACATTTAAAATGATCAAAGATAGGAAACCCAGGGAAGAACCAAAAGAACAAGAAAACAGCACACCAGAGCACTGTTCTGTTTTACATTTTAGCAGAGGATTTAGTAGTGCCCTGCGAAGCCTATTTAATTAGACTCATTTACATGATAACAAGATAAATATGTATTGTTCTGAGCTGTTATTTCTTCTTCCCTTTCCTTGTCCTTTGGCTGCCTCTTCTTTTGGAAGGTCTTGAATGTTTCTCTCAGCCTCCTGTCATACATCTTCTTCCTGGCATTTCATTGTGTCTGCATTTGGACCAGCTATTCTGAATCCTATCTACATTTATTTGAGGGACTTTGTAGAAGGCCCCTGTAGGGGGCAGAGGGAAGATAAACAGTCAGTCCCTGTCCTTAGGTATTTCCTATCTAGAATGAACAAGCCCTCAGACAGGAGAGCCAAATCTCTTCCCAGACTGGCGGTTCCGGCTGATGGTATACTGGTGCAGGACCTAAAATATAAAGTCATTTGATCTCTTATTCTCAAGATCTTCTCCTGCCACTCCAGCACATAAGTCTGCCCTTCAACAATGAAACGGATAAAGTAATACATTCATACAGCAGAAAACTATAAAGTACTAAGATTAAACTATCTATAAGTATATTCAACAACATGGATGAATCTCTCTCACACAATGTTGAATGAAAGAAGCCAGATGTGAAAGGGTGCACTCCGTGGGGTTCACATGTAATGCAACTGATGCTCAGGAGCAGGCAGGGCTATACTATACGGGTACAAGTCAGGAAAGCAGTGACTTGGGTGGGGGGAGCAGTGACTGGCTAGGAGCACAAGGTGGAGGTTCTCTTTCTCCGTCTGAGTGCTGTGTGAAAATTAAACAGGGCCATGTGTGAAAATTCACTAAGTTGTCCACTTAAAAATGTGTGCTTTTCTCTATGTATATTACATTTCAACAGTCTTTTTAAAATGCTAGCAAAGTATACCCACCAAGTTTTCCTAATACTGATAATTATTAAGCTCCCAACATTCCTGATCTTCATAGAAACAGATGAGAATATTACTTCTTTATGACCAGTGTCAATGAGAGGCATGACTTTGTTCAGAATGCTGTTGAGGGTCTCCATAGCTAAGACCCCTTTACATCTGGGCTGAAAGAGGAACTGATTTGGTTTTGTATCCTGTGCCTGTTCCAAGTAGAAAGTTAAAAGCCTCAGGAAATTAAGTGGATATAACAAAAACAGTTAAGTTTGTTTTTTAAAGGCAGCAAAGGGTGTAGGACTAACAAGAACTCCACACACAGTGATAGCCAAAGGAAACAAAGTGTTCTTAAATTATATCTATTGGATGGTGAGGGAAATGCTCTTTAAAAATCACTCACATCTAGGGGCTGGGGTTATGGCGCAGTGGTAGCGTGCTCGCCCAGCACACGGGAGGCACTGGGTTCGACCCTCAGCACCACATAAAAATAAAATAAAGCTATAAAAAAAAATCACTCACATCTATTCTAGTACCCATAAAGCAAGACAGGTCTAGTGGATGAACCCGAGTGGGAAATGAACAACTTTTAAATACAAAAAAAGACAACAAAACACCTTATTTAACCCATCTACAGCAGAGAAATAAGCACAAAAAGTCAATCCTGCTAAATGAGCTTAAAAAAAAAAGTCCCCTTAAGGAAAAACACAACCAAACAGGCAGGATATCAATTGACTTTTACAGAAGAGTATGTTCTGTAATTTAAAATACATGTTTAAGTGTTAGACTTGAACATCTTTATACTCTCCTTTAATATATATCTAAAGCATATTACATTTAAAAATTATTCCACAGACTCAAGTTGCAAAAACCCCAAATAACAATAAAATTAATGATAATGACGTTATATTATATCAACCAAAATAGGCATCTTATAACCTGATTAGATATATGTTAAATCATGGCATGTCAGACATGAAATGAATCCATAGTCTATCCTTGATTTCAAACAAGGACTCAGGAAAATGGTTCAGAATATAAAATTATGGAAAACATTACAGCACATCAAAGCAAAGCAAGTTTAATTAGGCTTAGTTTGATAATTGCAGAAAACAAAGAACCTGCCTCACAGCATGGCTGGTGTAAAATCCAGCAATAAGTCCGGTTGATCCAAATTAAAACTGCCCTATCTACCATCCCACGTGAATCCTTTTATCTGAAAGCTACAGAGAACAAAGAATTACAATTCCACACAGAACTACACAGGGTCAGTCATGTTTTCATCGGGGTTTGCTTTGGTTAATGTGTGCTTCATTTCTCTATTTTAAAAATACAACCTATAAATTAAGGTAAAAGGCAAGAGACCAACCAAAGCTAGCAAAAGCCAGTACTACATCAGTGTGTCTCTCCAGCGTATTCAGATTCATAGACTCCATCTCAATCACAAAATTCATAGTCTCGTTGCTGAATTTTCTCTGAATTGATTTTCTAGACGGGAAATACAGAACTGACCTCTTAGAGAAATTGTAAAATATTTTCCAAATTTAATTGGGGCAAAGTGTTAGTGTTGTGCTATTTTTCATTTCTTTTTTTTTTTTTTTTTTTGGTATTGGGTATTGAAACCAGGGCACTATACTACTGAGCTACATCCCCAGCCCTTTTTATTTTTTGAGACAGGATCTTGCTCAATTGTCCAGAACTAGCGTAGAACTTGTGATCCTCCTACCTCAGCCTCAGTTGCCAGGATTACAAGCATGCACCTCCATGCCCAGTTGTGCTAATTTTCAAAGCAGACAACTGTAATAGGGAGTCAGGAAGCCAGGAAGAAATCAGAGGTGGAGATGAAATGGGTCAGATCTACTTCCTGCCCCCTGCCCAGTTCAGGCCCTGGTTACCTGTCACCAAGTCTGTCACTATGATCTCTGTTCCTCACACAATGCTCCTTCAGCCATCCACTTACACACTTTCCTCTGAATTACAGTTTCAAAAAATAAATACTATCAGGTCATCAGCCCACTTACAAAATTCCACTGAAAATTTTAAAATTCAATGCTCACATGAAAAACATTCAACCTCACAAATAATAAAAATGCTAATTAAAATAGCCATTAAATATTAGTTTTGCTTATCAAATGGATACAAATGTCAAACACAAAAATGATTAGTGCTGGCAAGAGAATTATGGAAGAGGCATTTTATAAATACCTTTCGTGAAAACATCAATTAGAATTGCCTTTTCAAGAATCAATTTGACCATATAAAGTTATGAGTACTAAAAAAATGGGTTCGGGGTGGAGGTCAGTGGTAGAGCACTTAACTGGCATGAGCAAGGTCCTGGGTTCAATCCTCAGCACCAAAGAGGAAAAAAAAGTCATGCACTTTGACGCTACATTTACATTTAAGAATTTATTCTAAAAAAACAATCAAAGCTATGGACAAAGATTAGTATAGGAAGAACTATCATGGCAATCTAAAATTGCCACCTTAGCAGAAACACTGCAAAAGTCCAACATTAGAGAATATGACCATAGTGTCACCCTAGACAGACTAACGTCCTAGGGAGGAACTCTGAGGCTAAGAAATTCCACAGCCTGCTCTAGTTGGACATTCATTGATTGCCTGTATCCAGAGGAAGATCAGACATGGAGCTGGGGGCCCAGGCCATGCACACAGGAGCAGGTGAAGACCAAGTCACCCCATTTGCAATACCCTGCAACATGACTGATGGTGCATTTGAGACATAATGACTTCTAATAATACACATCCATAAAAGAATTCAAGTGACATAGAAAAATACAAAATAAAGTTAAAATTTGACTTGAATACCACTGCCTGAAATAAATCATGATTAATATTAAAGTACACATCATTCCAGGCAGCTCTCCATGCATATATAGACTAGATAGGGAAGTACTTTTATAAAAATAGGATTATAATATAACTTCTATTTTTATTAAAAAGTATTACATATAATTTTACTTTAATTTAACAGAAGGAATAGAAAATAAAGTGAAACTAAAGAGATTGCTAAAGTCTAGATAAATATCTTTTCACCACGAGAGATAGTATTTCATAAAATATCCTTCCAAGGTGAAGGAAAAGAGAGATTGAAGTAATTTACTTTAAGATCTGTACATATTTTAATTCTAGACAATATCAATACTGTTATAATAAAGACAAGGAAAGAACACTCATATTTTCTTTGACCTCCTAATTTTTATAAGGTTTATTATTCTTTTAATTAGAAATATATATAATAATATTCATAGTTAGTCCTGTCCTCTTAATTCTCACAGTTGTTTGGTCTTCGTTTTATATTTAAGCTTATCATTCAGAAAAGCATAGGTAGGTGGTAAACTCCTTTGAGAAACCATAGAATACTAAACACACACATCAAGAGATTGTCTTCTGTTTGAGGAAGCAAAGTATCTATACAAGGGGGACCGACAGGTCGCTTCAATTGTGTTGCATGATAGGTTCACAATTGCCAAAATCTTCACTTTCATATGTTTTTATATACACACTTACAAAACTGGAATCGTGTCCTATGCAAAATTGGACCCTATTGGTATCTTCAAAGTGCAGAAAAATGACTGTAAATTAGAACTATATACCCAGCAAAACTATCTGTCAAGAATGAGAGTAAGCCAGGCATAGTGGGATGCCAGTAAGTCCAGCTATTCAGTAAGCTGAGGCAAGAGGATCACAAGGCCAGCCTGGGCAACTTAACAAGGCTTTCTCCCAAAATAAAAAATAAAAAGGACTGGAAATGTAGTAAAGCACTCCTGGGCTCAATCCCCAATACTGTTAAAAAAAAAAAAAGTGAAATAATGACATTTTCAAATAAACAAGAGTGAGATACTTTATAGCAGCAGTTCTTTTCTCAAGAAACTTCTAAAATGTGTATTTTAGGAAAAAGGAAAATGACCCTAGAAACTAGATCTGAATGCAAGGAAAAAAGAAAAGCAAAAAGCCGATAAGCACAGAAGTAAATCTAAACTAATAATTTCTGTTGAAAATGAATCTTAGGGCTGGGAGTGTGGTTCAGTGGTAGAGTGCTTGCTTAGCATGCACCAGGTCCTGGATTTGATTCCCAGCACCTAAAAAAGAGAGAGAAAAAGAGAGAGGGAGAGAGGGAGGAGAAAGGAAAGGAGAGACTTCCCAACTTATTCTATGAGGGCTGGTATGACTTTGACACCTACGTCAGGTAAGGGAAATATTAAGAAGAAAATTATATCCCTATCAAAGTCCCAATGACATTTTGCAGAAACAAAAATGCCTCCTAAAAGTCATATAGAATCTCAAGTGACCCCAAGTAGCCAAAATAAACTTGAAAAAGAGCAAAATTGGAGGCCTCACCTTTCCATATTTCAAACATATTACAAAACTACAGTAACTAAGCAAGGCTGTCCTGGCATAAAGACAGGCACATATATCAGTGGAACAGAGCAGAGTGTCCTGAAGAAAGCACTCAGGTACATGGGCAAATGATCTTTCTTTTTTATTTTACTTTTACTGGTTGATTATAGAGTACATTACCAAGTATATGCTATATTGATGGACATCAGATAATGAGATGCCTTGGGCAAGGAAGGAAGGAGGAGCACAGAGATTCCATGCTCTCTCCAGGACAACTGCCCTCCAGGAATCTCCATGTTCAGCTAGTTCATCCAAACTCTGTACTTTGGGACTTTTATGAAGATTTCGTGACATAGGTGGACCAGCCCCCATCCCAAAGTTACTTAGGGACCACCAGCTCATTAGCATACAAAACACACATGCATACGCACAAACACACACACACACATCACTGTGAAGATTCCAAGCACTTTAGGAACTGTATGCCAGGAAACAGGAAGAAGACCAAATATGTATATCTCACAACATGACAGCCTACCCCCAATCCTCACGCATGGTTCACTTACATTGAAAGAGTAGACAACACTAGGTCACAACACTAGGATCCATACCATCATTCCCCCTCAGCTATTATTCCTCCTTCTCTTCATTTGTACCCCAACTTTTCCACCTTTGGAAGGAACATTAGGCTTAGCCATTGTGCTTTTCTAGCTTGCTGACAGCAATACTAGTCGGACACATGCCTCTCCCCAGTCCCCTCTCATTCTAAAAGGTCAAGGTGACACAGGTGCAGAACGAGCGGGCTGAGGCACCACCAGGCAACACAGCCGCACTCCCTGTCAACCCCAGTTCTTCCAGTTGGAGTGGAGGTCCTTAAGAATTCTGACATAGGTTTAAAAACATTCAGTTTCTTGCTTAAGAATAACCCTTGCTTACAGCACTTTCAATTGTGGCCCTGGTCCTGTGATCACTGTATAAGGTGTGGGGGGGGAATGAAATGGTAAAAAAGAAAATTAGTCACTATACTAGTGTGCTCCTTCTTCGGCAAAAATTGCATACTCATATCTGCATCCTTCCCCACCTCCTCTTCCCCAGATCCACCAGAAAAAAATGGAAATATTTAGTGCAGATGCTCTTAAAGTCCCACTCTGATTGAATGTGAGCACATACTCTGAAAGAGTATAAGCCAGCCCTTCAAGCCTTTCTCTCTCCCCACTTGAGGCAACCATTGTTTCAATTGCCTGCTCCACTTCAACCCACAGAGGAAGGGCGAAGGGTGACAAAGACAGAGAAAGAGGGGCTAGACTCATCATTTTATGAGTCCAAAACAGCAGCATCAATGCACTTGTGAGGGTAGTGCCCATGACCCACACACCTCCCATTAGGCTTCACCTCCGATGCTGCCACACTGGAGATTACCTTTCTAACACATGAACTTTGGGGAACATATTCAAACCACAGTGGTCATGCAAAGCAATAGTATTTTCTTCTAAAAACCATACTCAAAACATTAAAAACTAACCAATAAAGTTTTTCTTGCATTATATCTGTAATTTTTCAGTTCCATTTGTTGGATTTATTGGAGTTGCTGAATATGCTTACTGGAAATGTCTTTGTCCTCTAATTAATTCTCTTCTAATTGACTCAACTTCTGATTTTTTCTTCTGCATACATTATGATTATCTTGTGTCCTCTGTATTGGTTGTTTTGACTTTTAACTACTCTGTTCTCATTGTTGATTTTATTTTTCTTGTTGTAATACTCATCAGCTCCCATAATATCTTTTTCCATTCCCCTCTGTTGTTTTTCATCTTCCTTTGAGCTTTTCATGTATCGGAGTCATATTCTTCAATTCTGTTATAATGTGAAGCATTCTTGACAAATTCATTTCTGTTCTTTTACTTTTGTTGGATTTATTTTCTTCAACTGCATTTCTTATGCTACATGCCTTTTCTCTGTAACATGGTGTACATGCCATTTCTTCTTTCTCTCACATTTAACACAGACCTCTCTCAAAATCTTCTATTTTCTGTAGAGTGTTGCCTTCCCAAGTATTTCTACTTTTATATATTTCTATTTTGCCCCGCCAGCCAGTCTAAGAGCTGTGTATTTTGTGATCTATCTGAATTTCCATAACCTGAGGGTGAGAGATGTGGACAGGATGATTCTGGGTATGATCTCTTCTAAGAAACCCTGGAAGTATTCTTCCTGGGCTTAATTAGAGATGAATGTTCCCTGGCTTTATTCCTGACTCCAGTGTAGAAGAGCTCTTGAGGCTTCACTTCCAACAGTTAGCCCTACTTGCTAACTTCCTTCCTACCTTCCTTTCTCTGATCCCCATAATGAGAAAGCATCAAAACAACTTGGCAAGTAATTTGTCTTCAGATTTGGGCATGTTTCAATTTATAGCAGCATCTTCAGGAGGATGTACATAGAACCAAGGTTAGGTACTATGCTAGAATCTTTTTCCTTACCTGCAATGCTTTGATGTTTTTCTTATTTGCATGTGGCCAATCTTTTTAAGTTATTGTTGTTTTATTTGTCTTTAATTTAAAAAAAATTAGTTGTCAATGGACCTTTATTTTATGTATTTATATGCAGTGCTGAGAATTGAACCCAGTGCCTCACATGTGTTAGGCAAGGACTCTACCACTGAGCTACAACTCCAGCCCTGTCTTTAATTTTTAATGCTGCTAATTTCAGGAGGTCTTGTGAGTGGGCAAGTCTGGAAACAGTTTCATTTTACCCTATTTACTCTCTTCTATCCCATAAACCCCATATTAGAAATTCAATGCTGGGTCACATGCCTGTAGAGCATGCTGATACTGATCAGTGTTTCTGACCCAAGAAACTCCATTGGAGACCCATGTAGGCATGTTTCTCTATTATACGCTGGCAGAGTTGAGACAAGAATAGAAACTGAGTTGAGAAAAAAGACCTATTCAATTACTTAAACCCATTCTTAAGGATGACAACAACCGAGTAGCCTTCCAGAGCTGGAAAGCAATAAACATTGCCTGTGGAGCTTCCCTGAGGAGTCCACACAATTCATTTTATAACAGTGCTTAAGGATCACAATTTAGAGTTCTGTTTATCAGACTCAACTCTAAGTGTCCTTGAAATATAAACATCTTGAGTTATAAGATCTTGAATTGATGATCAATTAATGTTTACTGAGTACCTACTATGTGCTCAACTCTGCCCAGAGCCATGGGAGACTAATGAAAACTACTAAGTCTCTGAACTTACAGGACCTACCAGTTGGGGAGATAAGATGTGTGCGCCCAAAACAGTGGCAAAACAGTTAACACAGGAGGTAAGTGCTTCCCTCTGGGCTCAAACTCAGTCTAAAGGTTTGATTAGACTGATTAAATCTGCTGAGAAGGCCCTGAGAGGTCATTCTCTCCAACACTCAACAAATGCCTATTTGTTGAGCAGCCATTGCCAGTTGTTAACTGATAACTGCAACTGACACTTTAAAAACAGGAAATTATTGAGCTCTTTGTTGTGAAAGGTTCTTGAACTACCTGTTAGCCAGCGAGTTTTCCCTCAGAAGCACATAAAACTGCCATTTTGAGTCTCACTGAATCATCCACAGGCTCACCCAGGCTGCCTTGGTGCAGGGAGGCCAAAGTGAGCCTCTGCTGAGCAGATACTTGAGCGGGCGCAAGAAAGCACCTGGGCGCACCAGCCCCACTGTCATTCAAGTTTCCTTGAAACTTAACATGTACCTTTCACTCATGAATCAACCTGTATTTTTAAACATAAATTTCAATTTGGCTAGCAATCCAGTATAAAAAGAAGATTGGGACCAGCCTGGGTTCAAAACTCAGCTCTGCCATTTCTAACTCTGTGACCTTGAACCTCAGGTTTCCCATCTGCAAAATGAAGCTAAGAAGACCTATCGAGAGAGGTTGTTTTAGGGGTTCACAAGGAAAGCACAGTGTGCCAAGCAGTGCTCAGGAATCATGGGTGTCCTTCCCTCTTTAGGTGACACTTTCTACATCCATGGCTTGATTGGAGCCCACACGTTTTTAGAGTTCTAGGATTTCATTCATTATTTACTAATCCTTTAAAGAGTCCACAAGAGTGAGACAATTGAGAAGGTAGAGAGAATAATGAGATTAATAAAGTCTTCATGAAAGATATAAAATACTAGAGCCAAATCTTAACTGGTACTCGAGCTTTGGTAGGCTATAAGAAATGGCAAGGACAGGTCGAGGTGGCGCCTCCAGGAGCAGAGCTGAGGAGGTGGAAACAAAAGTGGCTTTGCACGGTTCACAAAGACTAACAAGCTGACTCTAGCAAGAGGGAAGGCAAAGGAAGAAGTATGGTTTTGAGAACCTGCCATGTGGCAAGTGCCTGGGTACCCTTGTGTAGGCAAATCTGCATTCAGTCCTCCTAACAATCATCCTATGAAGTGGATGTACTTATCCATTCCACAATTGCTTATTGAGTGGCCGCAACTTTATTTGCAAAGAGTTAGGAGCAGTTAAGAAACTTGCTAAAGGCTGTGAAGTCAACGAGTAGTAGCTCTAGAATTTATGCCCATAGCTACCTTACTAAGCCCATGTTTTTCCAGCTACAAGTTGCTACCTCCACAGAAAGCTTTATAGATAGAGCGAGCATGTATTGGTTAGAATTCTACAGAGAGATGGAGCCAACAGGATATATAAATATAAATACAGATCTCAGAGATAGAGAGAGATTTATTATAAGGTTTTGGCTCACATGATTACAGAGGCTGAGAAGTCCTACAAGCTGCCATCTGCAAGCTGAAGACCCAGAAAAGTCAGTGGTGCTGTTCAAAGGCCTGAGTGCCAGGGAGCTAATGCTGTAGATTCTAGTCCAAGTCTGAAGGCCTGAGAAGTAGAAATGCCAACAGCAGGGAAAGATGGCTCTTCCTGCTCAAGTGGTCAAGCAAGAATAAATTAAACTTTTTTCTTCCGGCTTTTGTGTTTGACTCAGGCCCTCAACAGAATGGATGAGGCCACCCACACTGGGAAAAGCAATCAGTTCACCAGTTCACATGATAATCTCTCCTGGAAATGCCTTCACAGCCATACACAGCAAAGAGGCTTTAACAGATCTGAACATCTCGTGGCCCAGGCAGGTTGACACAGAAAATTAACCATCAAAGGGTACATTTTAGAGCACTGGAAAGCCAGGTAGATGACTCTATAATTCTTCCTTTGGAGAATGAGAAGCCATTAAAAAGTCCAGATAGATAGTAGTTGGTTATTCTATTGTGATTGTAATTGGAATAACATTGAAATAACCATATACAGGTTAACCATGTACAGGTATATCATTTATTAATGATTTTTTTAAATGATATGCTATAGTTTCTGTTAGTCCACATTAAAGGAAACACGGCAACTGAATGTAAGACCCAATCCTACACTGGATCCATTGTTCACACAAAAAAATGCTTTGTAAAGCACCATATTGTTTGACTGACAAAATTGGAATAAGAATGGTAGATTAGATAAAAATATTCTATCAATGTTAAATTAGCTGAATTTGATAACTATTATGTTAAGGCAAAATAATATCCTTATTCTTAGGATATATGTACTAAAATATTAAAGGACAAGGTCTGAACTGTATGCTACTCATTAATTGGTTCAGGAAAAAAATTACATATATAGACAGAAAGAAGAAAAGATAATGAGGTAAAATGTTAACTATAGGTAAATCTAGACAAAAAATAGTCAGATTTTCTTTTTACTATTCTTCAACTTTTCTACAAATTTTTAGTTATTTCCCAACAAAAGTTTAAAAAAATAATGATAAATACTTGTGTTCACTTTTAAGGTTTGAGAAGGTGCCTTAGTCAAATATTTAATATCTAAAGATCACTTACATTTTGAAATAAAAATCTAGTATAACACTTTTTTTCTTTTAAAAAATAAAATAGGAATTATTTATTATTATTATGAAATTATTTAGGAAGAAAGAAGAGAATTAAATAAACATCCAGTGTGTTCTTGGCCATTTATAAATTTTCTCATTTATTTTCTAAACAAGCCTTCAAAGTAGACTTAATCCTCATTTTCCAAATCATGAAACAGGGCTCAAAGAACTCAGAGTTCCTAAAGTAAGTTGTAGAAACTGGATTTGAATCCAGGTCTATTAATATTTATAAGGTCAAATCTAACATTCTTTACTAATATTTATAAGGTATGAAAATATCACAACTAGGGCTGGGGTTATGGCTCAGCAGTTGAGCACTTGCCTCGCATGTGTGGGGCACTTGGTTCAATCCTCAGCACCACATAACATAAATAAAGGTATTGTGTTCATCTACAACTTAAAAAAAATATTTTAAAAAAATCACAACTATCTCATTATTTATATGTAAAATAAAATGCATTCATATAAAACACATTACACTTGCTATTAAAAAAATGCTGGCTAATGTTGACTCTTTTCCTGGATCACTCTAAAATCATAGTTATCTATTATTACACTCATCATTTACGTATGTCTCCTCTGAAACTGAACCAACAAAGAAGCTGAATCGTGACCCACGAGAAGAGGAGCTGCAGCAGAACCTCCTGATCACTACCTCACCTATTACTACTACTCACCCTGCCCACTGCATCTCTGTCTTCTCACTACATGCACACACATGCACAAACCATGTACACAAATACACATATGTGTACACATACACATGTACATATATACATGCATTTGAAATACTTGCATATACCCCACATGTAATTGCACTTAGTCCCTTCCTCCCTGTATTAGTTGGGCTTTTCCAGAGAAACAGAACCAATAGGATATACATAGATATTAGATACACTGATTATGAGGTATTGGCTCATGGGATCATGGAGTCCATGAAGTCCCACAATCTCATGTTTGTAAACTGGAAACTCAAGAAAGCCAGTGATATAATTCCAATCCAAGTCTGAGAACTAGAATAGCTAATGAGGTAAATCCCAGTCTGAATCTAAAGACCAGACAACTGCAAGCACCAATGCCCAAGGGCAGGAGAAGATGGACATCTGGGCTCCAGAAAAGAAAGTAAATTCATCATTCATTTCCCTTTTTGTTCCTTTAGGACCCTCAACAAACTGAATGATGCCACCCACATTGGTGACGGTCAATCTTGTTAACTCAATCTACCAATCCAAATGTTAATATCTTCCAGAAGCACTATCACAATCAAACCCAGAAATAATGTGTTACAAGCTATCTGGGAATTCAGATGGCCCAGTAAACTTGACACATATTAACCATCATACTCCCCACCTGCCCAGACCTATGAACTTCCATCTTGAAATACTGTCCTTCCCAACCCATCAACATTCATTATCAGAGACTACAGGTGCTTAGGGCCTACAGCAAATCAGGATCATCAAGTGTTCCACTTCCACAGGTAATTCCACCCAATAATGCATTTCACTGATTTGAATTCCTTTGTCACATGATAATGTGATTCCAAACAGACTTAAACAATATTAAACTATACTGAGAGTTTGAAGATCATATAGAATAGAATTGAATGTAAGAAATATCAGTTATAGTAGACTTGACTTCATCTTTTCTCTGCCATTGTGGCATTTGAATTTTTTCTATTACTTATTTAGATTCCAATTTCTACACTTCACTCTCCTTTCTTCCAGCTTCTAAGTCAAACAGATTTTTCCCAGCAAAATAACCCTTCAGTTACTACCAGGGACAGACTGTTATGTGGGCTACAACAGATGTATAAGACAAGCTCTACAGGCATTTTAAAGGGTTCAATGTCAAGATAAAATTTATCTAATGTAGCATTTCCTCTCAAGTGCAATTTATCATCCCTTAGATGTTGAACCTCTTATAAATATTAGATTTCTTTTTTCACAAACGTACTTTGTTATTTTACCCTTAGTTCAGGACAAGCTTTGAAATTAGATTGACTCATTTCATTTCTGCTTGTCAATTCACTTCCTTTGCTTCCAATTCTAATTTTTTTCCCTTTCTCTTAAAATCCGATGTATATTCTAACACTCTGAAAACCAATGTCAATTAGAATTTGGCACTTTTGTGGAAGCTGCTCTAAAATGCCTTTTAGCACATCGACATTAATGAAATGCCTCTTGGTCATAGGAAAACTGACGTTGACTACAAAGTGACCCTGTTTGTGCCCTGGGTATGACAATATCTCTAATTTCATGAAGACTTGATTGCTGGAACTGAGCAAAGAGACCCAGTCCTTTCTAAAAGTAGGAAGTCCAATGACTGTAGAATATTAGAGCTCAAAGCTGTCACTTCTGCCAGCTGATTCGTGGTGACAAGACCCACGAAAGGAGTAGTGGTCACAGAGCAGGGTCATAGTGGCTCTTGGGTCCTGACCCATAGAGGACACAATGGATCAGAAAAGCACGCTGGGTGGTGGACGAGGCCAATGCTAGAAATTGGCCAATGTCCTGTTCAGTTCCATTCCTTTTATAAAGGCTCATTAGAGGCAGAATGCAGAGACCTTCCCCCCATGCGTGCGCTGAGCAAGCCCACCAACAGGCCGCTCCTTGGGAGACGTCCGGTGGTTTCCCCAGCTGAAATTCAGCACTGGCTCCCAGGGCTCCCACGGCACTGTTGCCTTATTTACAGCCCTCGCAATAATGGATGTGGAAGCGCTTTGTAAACCGAAAAGCACTGCACACACGTCAGGCGCTGGGGCTTGGCAGGGGAGCAATGGATAATGCATCTTTTCCGTTGCTGAGTCGGGAACCAATTGAGAGCTACTCGCACGCCAGCCAGACCGACAGCGACAGTCAGACTCATTGAGGATAACTGCGGGCTCGGGCGCAGGCTCCCGCCCTCTCCAGGGCTCATCCACCCGGTCAAGGTGACTGGCTCAGGCCGGAGCCCCGCTGACGAAGCAGCCCGCGCTCCTCAGAGGAGTACTTCCTCCTCCACGGGTAGGCCTCGGGGCGGGGCCAGAGCCAGGCCGGAAGTGTTACTGTGAGTTCCTCCTCCCGGAAACACCGAGAGGGAAGGAAAGTGCGTCCACATCAAAGACCTTTGTGCTTCAGGCTCAGTATGTTATGTATGCTTATCAGGTAGGCTCTGGCTACATGTGGGAAGTAAATAAATGAGACCTCAGGGAACATATACTTTAGTGGGAACTAGATGGCCATACAAGCTTTGGGAAGGGTGGAGTTCATGTGGCCCCAGTGAGCAGGGTTAGGTTTTATAAGGCTAGTGATAATGGAGTTGGCCCTTGGAGTATGCATAGAAGCTCATCAGGTGGAGGAGAGAAGAAAGGGAATTGTTCTCAGTAAGGGAGGAAGAAGGGAAAAGCCTGGAAAGCTCAAACCCTCTATGGGAAGGAATGAAACACAAGTGAACACAGAAAGGCATTTGAGAATGCAAAGCTGTGTACTATGATCTTACTTTTTTTTTTAATTTTTAAAAATGTATTCTATTTAGACTTACATGATAGCAGAGTGCATTTTGATTCATTGTACACAGATGGAGCACAGCTTTTCATTTCTATGGTTGTGTGTGATGTAGAATCACAACATATATGCGGTCATACATAAAGCTAGGGCTATGATGTCCAACATATTCCACCATCTTTACTGTCCCCCAGCTCCCTCCTCACTGTCACCCCTGTGACCAAAGTTCCTCCATTCTTACTGTGTCCTCCCCCACATTATGGATCAGCATCCACTTATCAAAGAGAACATTCAGCATTTGGTTTTCTGACATTGGCTTACTTCACTTAGCATGATATTCACCAACTCCATCCATTTACCTGCAAATGCCATAGTTTTATTCTCTTTTATTGCTGAGTAATATTCCATTGTGTATATATACCACAGTTTCTTTATCCATTTGTCTATGGAAGGGCATCTAGGTTGGTTGGTTCCACAGTTTAGCTATTGTAAATTGAGCTGCTATAAACATTGAAGTGGCTGTGTAACTGTAGTATGCTGTTTTTAAGTCTTCTGGGTATAGACCAAGGAGTGGGATAGCTGGGTCAAATGGTAGTTCCATTCCAAGTTTTCTAAGGAATCTCCATACTGATTTCCAGATTGGTTGTACCAATTGGCCATCCCACCAGCAATGTGTGAGTGTACCTTTTCCCCCACAACCTCGCCCTTACTTTTCTTTACACCAAGGCTGAAGGTCAAATTCAGATTGATATCTGTTCTTTTTATCTCGAAAACAATAGTTTTCCTTTCTGATCCTATTTACCATAGATAAGGAAGGCTTTTGTAATTTGCTTTTTTTTGAGGGCAAAAAAAAAGTTTTAAAAACTGTCTTGAAGGAGAAACAACTTGTATGACCTCACAAATACAGTCTTGGGTTGTGATACCAAAAGGCACAGTTCAATAGACAGTAGAAAATAAAAGAGGATGCTTCTTGAAATATTGAAGGACATCTAGGTTGTCTACAGAAACACTTGAGAAAATACCCTTTCTTATCCTGTTTGCTTCTCCCATGTTCCAAAAGTGATCAGAACCTCTCTCTTCCATAGCCTCCTGGAAAACAAAACCTTCATGTAGGGGAAAAGAACACCTTACTCACTTATGTTCTAACTTACATATTTGCAATATATAGAAGATATGTGAGAATATAAATTCCCATTCAATATGTAGAAAATGTATTGGTTCTTCAGGAATAAAATTCATATCCAAATATATTTCCCCATATGTACTGCATCCCATACTTTGAAAAACAAAACATTTTGGCTGCTTCCTCCATTTAAATTTTTAGGATTCTCTTACATGCATTTGTCAGAATTATGTTTTTGAGTAGCTTCCTTCATTTTGGGGAATGGAATCCCATCCATCTGTTATCTGAATATTTTCAAATAAGCTTTCCCAAAGTCTGAGGACAGTCCTCACCTGTACACTTTAACATGTCAGATTCACTTTCTCTAACATTTCCTATCACAGATACTTCAATAGCCACTTTTCTAGATTTTAAGGAGTCCCAATGCCTGTGCCTGGTACCAGCCTCATTGTCTTCTCCCTGTCTCCACCTGGCCTTGTTCATGAGTTATCTATTAAACCTCATGACTCAGCTGGGCTTCACACCAGCATCCTCAACAAACAAACATCAATTGGAACTCTTGACCAGAATATTTCTAAATGTCAGCTTGTCCTCACCCTCCACATGGCTGTCGCTTCTGTTTCTAGGAGCCCATTGTTCTGGCATGGTTATGACTCAGAGCACCCAATTGCTCAGGAAAAAAAAAATATATCTCTCTTACAAAATGTCAAGGAGTTGATATAATTAATATAGTGAAAGATTACACAAAAAATTAAAACACTTAATTGAGAAGTGGGTGAACAAACCATTCACCAGAATTAAATATAAACAATTAATACACTCAGGTGAAATTCTCACCCTCTCAAGTAATCAAAGCAATATAAATTAAAGCAATGATAAAATTTGATAAGAAAGATATTTAAAAGATAATATGCAATGCTGTCAAGGTTTAGGAAGAGATATTCTCACACACTTCTGATAACTAATACCATCTTTAGTGAAAGCAATTTCAGAGTATATGCTTCCAATTTTAAAATACTATCATGAGGATAAAGTGAGAATTAAAATGTATACACAAGGATACACATCATTATTTGTATTACTCAAATACAAGAAGTGGTAATATCCTTAATGTCTGTTTTTAAACAAATGGTTAAATTATCATGGATGATACTGATGCAATTTTTAATACATAGGCCAATATATTTGCATGTATGTGTGTAGTATAATAATGAAAACTATAGGAATACATAGAAAAAAGAATGAATGGAAATATATTAAAATATTAGCAATGATTGAGTTTTTGTTGTTGTTGTTGTTTTTTGGTTTTTTTTTAAATTTTTTCCAAACCTTTATTTTATTTATTTATGTATTTTGTATGTGGTGCTGAGGATCGAACCCAGAGCCTCACGCATGCAAGGCAGGTGCTCTACCACTGAGCCACAACCTCAGCCCAATGATTGAGTTTTAATGACGGCTGTGGGTGATCTTTTATCCTACCCTAACTTCCCTACATTATTCAAATTTTCTTCAATAAGAATATGTTGTATTTATGTATAGTTAGAGAGAAACTTTTAAAAAGATATTTGAATTGGGAATCAAAAGTCCTGACTTATAGTCCAAGTTCTGCCACTAAGAGAATTGTCAAGCTTTGGATAATTTATATCATCTCTCTGAGCCTAATTTTTCTATTCTGAAAGTGTAGTAGCTTTGTACCAGTTTGACATGGGGTGGTTACTAAGATTCCTTTCCCAGCTAGGACTGGTGCAAAATGGAGATGGTGGAAATACAGCTGTAGTCACGTTGTTCTGCTGAGTATGTCAGTGCAGGGGACCAGTCAGCTCATGTTCATTGTCACTTACCTGCTGGCCTAGTGCATGCTGTGGGGAGGTAGTCCTGAAGCTGCTCCACCTCCACCCTCAGATCTTCATTCAGCTTCTCCAAGTCCTGGACCAGGTGTGTGATTAGCTCTATGAGGAAGAGTGCTGGCTTCTTCTGCAGTATACATGCACCTCAAGGTCAAGGGCAACAAGAATTGACACAGGTTTGGTTTGTGCTCATGGTCATGGACACCAGCTCATGCCTCTAGGATTCATCTTGTCCTAATTCTCCTTGGTTTTACATTCATCTATCTACCCATTTTTCAGAATCCATACCCGAAGATCAAACACAAGACAACAGCCATAGAGAAACTTTCAAATCTCCTCTCTCACTGTTGTAAGGTCAAATCCCTATGATAAGTCAGTACCTAGTGGCCGTGCAGCTCTGACTGAACCATGACCAATATAAGTAAGAGGTTAGGTTTATTTATTAAAATCCACATTTCTGTTTAGCCCTGAAGTAAGTCATGGCAATCAATTTGTTAGACTCTAAGTCTCTTTCATTCCTATACTAAAGGATTTTAAAATAAACTCAGAGTGTCCCCACATGCATAATCAGTTGAAACTCCAGAGTGTCATCTTCTCCACACAGAATTAGCACTTACATTGTTTGGGCAGTTCAAGGGTAGGTGCTAAGCACACATGGCATCTCCTCTCCTCTCAAAATCCCATGGAAAAAAATTGTTGAAACTAATCTAAAAGGTGTAAACACAAAAGTCGGGGGAAGCATAGGAGTGCAGACAGCCGGGGAAGAGTTCTGGTGCGGAGCCGGAAGACACAAAGCAGATGGAAGGACGAGGATGGATGAAGGGGAATGAGGGAGGTCTCACGGAACACAGTGAAGGGGTCTGGACAATGAGATGGCAGGTGATGCCAGGTACAGGGTGACAGGTGGTGCCGACGGCCCGTGTAGTAGATACATAGATACATAGACGGTCCCGTCCCAGCTCTTCTCTATCATGGTGAACAGGTCTGCCGCACCAGCCACTTCTCCCTAGCTACAATTGAGAAGAGGTTGGGTTTCTTTCCCCTAATTTTTTAACATGGTAAAATATACCTAACGTATATTTTACCTAACGTAAATTCCTAACGTGGAATTTTGCCATCTTAGCCACTTTTAAGTATATAGTTCAGGGTTTCTAATAAATTCATAATGTTGTTGCAATCACTACCACCCATCTCCATACCTCTTTTTTCTAGTAAAACCAAGCTCCATACACAGTTAACAATGATTTCCTGTTCTCCCTCCCCACAGCCCTTGGCAACCACTCTCCTACTTTCTGTCTCTATGATTATGCTTTTATGCATCTCCTGTAAGTGGAATCATATGGTATATCTATTGTGACTGGTTCTTTCACTTAGCATAAGGTCCTCAAGGTCCATCCATGTTGTAGCATGTGGCAGAATTCCCTTGTTTTTTAAAGAGAGAATAATATGTCATTGTGCAAATGGTCCCTGGCTTACAATTTTTCAGCTTTACAATGGTGTAAAAATGAAGTGCATACAGGAATCTCTCGTAGTTGGAATTTTGAATTTTGCTTTTCTTTTCCCCTTTACTGATACTGATACTCCTCTTCCCACACTGGGCAGTGGCAGGAAGCTATAGCTCCCAGTCAGCCAGGCAGTCCCAAAAGTGAACAGCCCCTACTCTACAGTGCATGTGTTGCTAAGCTATGGAGTTTGGTATGTAGGTTAGATGTACTAAATGTGTCTTTGATTTCTGATAGTTTCAATTCACGACAGGTGTATTGGAGTGCGGCCCTGTCCTGAGTTGCAGGCCATGAGTACATACCGCGTTTTGCTTAGCCATTCTTCTGTCAGTGAACACTTGGCTTGCTTCCGTTTTGGCTGCTGGGAATAATGCTACTATGACCGTATGTGAACAAACGTCTCTTCGGATCCCTGATTTCAACCAGGTATTCACCCAGTAATAGACTTGCTAAATTATATGGTAATTCTAATCCAATTTTGGGGAGGCCTCCATACTGGTTTCCATAGTAGCTGCACCATTTTACATTCCCACCAATAGTGCACAAAGGCTCCAGTTTCTCCACATCCTTATTTTTTTTTAATAGTAGCTATCCTCATTAGTGGAGGAGAGTTGTTCTTAATTTAAAAAAATAAAAATAGAAATCAATTTTTTTATTGTTTTGAAAATAGTTCTCAAGTTTAAAAGCCATGTGAGGAAAATTAGGGCAACCAGTCAGCAGTCCCACCACAGAGATAAGGCCTACATTCGATTCCAGGTAGAGGCGCCCCAGTGTAACAGCCTGCTTCCCACCCACCCTAGGCAAATCTTGACAAGCAGCCCTTTCAGCCCTACATATAGAGCCCTAAATTCACTCTCGTTATTGTTTCAGCGTTAAATATAGGGAAAACACCTAATATTTGCAATGAGCACTTAAAAATCAAACAGAAAAAAAAAATGATCC
Organism: Xerus rutilus; assembly: GCA_028644305.1. Taxonomy (NCBI): domain Eukaryota; kingdom Metazoa; phylum Chordata; class Mammalia; order Rodentia; family Sciuridae; genus Xerus; species Xerus rutilus. The sequence continues at coordinate 145,669,291 of CM053403.1, read as the reverse complement.
CTCCTCCACTGCCACCGAAGAAATAAAGATAATTTAGGACACAGAAGAGAACTAAAAAAGACAAGCAAAACAAAATCTGCAAAACCGAGAATTACATTCTATGAATAAATGAGCCATGAGGGAATTAGAAAGGACTCCCAGAATTCAAAAGTCAGGCTGCACAATTGCAGAAATTCAAAGGTGCATTGGAAGCACTAATAAATGTGAAAGTACCTCCCAGAGTATAAGAAAAAAATGTTTGAAAAACAGGAGAGAATTTTTAAGGGCAAGAGACCAATCCATGAAGTCCAGCGTCAGATCAACAAGTGTTCTGGAAAAAGAGAACAAAGAAAGCAGAGGAGAAGTTATCAAGGACGTGACTCAGGAGAACATGCCAGAGCTGAAGGAGAACACAAATGGCTAGATCAAAAGAGAGCCCTAAGTAAAGCCAAGGATGAACAAAGACCCCGACACACACACGGCATTATGGAACGTCAGAAGGCAAGGATGAAGAGATTGCAAAAGTATGCAGAAAGAGAGAGAGGAGAAAGAAAACAGGTTATCTAAAAAGGAGCAGATCAGCATGACGTCAGTCTCACTAGTATTGCTGAATCAGATGCAGTGGAGCAGGTCAGAAGGAAAGAGATTTCCAACCCGGAATTCTATATTCAGGGAAAGGGTCAAATGGGCATGGTCAAGTAGTGGGGAATCCAAAAGCTTCCTCTCGTGATCTGATTCTTAGGATGTTCCCTGAAGACAGAACCCAGAAAAAAAATAAGTGTATGAAATGAGAAGGCAAGGAATCATAAGACCCCTCCCAAAGCCAACCAAAGGAGCAGGGAGTAGAAATCCAGATTAGACCCGAAGACAGAGGGTTCAGAGAATTAACAACAAAAGTGTGATTTCAAGTCTGCAAAGGGACTGGAGTTTAAAAAATAATCTTTTTGAACTAAGTGCTTGTCGCCATCTCCACTGAGTGGCAAAGTAGTGATGAGTTTTAACCCAAGGAAACAAATTCAGGTGTGGTAGTTTGTACATCAGTGAACAATATTTACATGATCACAATAATGTAAGCCATGCTTCCCAATTTGAAGTGTGCAGAATCAACATGCAGAGGAATTGTTGCATGTTGGTTGCAGAATACAAGGTAGCTGTTACCAGCCTTGACCAGGAAAGTGGGAAAAGTGGAAGGAAAGACACACACACAGAGGGGTCTTCATCTTAGAATGTGGAGACTCCGCGTGCAGCAGCTGGAATAGCAGAGAAGTGTAAAGAATGTCGTTCAGAGCCACACAAGTGACCCAGGGGAGAAGAAAGAAACATGCAATGTTGTTAAGCCAGCTTATGAACCATTGGATCCTTCTCCATATTTTCCAGGGGAAAAAAAACTGATACTGAGAAATCAAGAAGCAAGAATAGAAACCCATTTCTATTATTATGTCATTGTTGATTTTACAGACTATGGAGGTGACAAACCCAAAGGACCCAAATCAGGAATGGCTGAAAAAGAGTGGTTGCCTTCTGAGAATGAAGATGTGCTGAGCAGAGCCCTGCTTGGCCACCCTGAGAGGGCAGCTGCCTGAGAGGGGAGCCAGGGGCTGGGAACACGAGAAAGGGACAATCCTGAAGTTCCCGCAGTGTGAGAGTCCCTCAGTCAAGTTGAGTGTGGGATTGGATTTTTCACTGTGTAAGCCAGTGAAGTCTACTTTTCGGCTGGGAACTTGCCATTGAAAATGCCCAGTATAGCCAGGCATGGTGGTGCACACCTGTAATCCCAGAGACTCAGGAGGCGGAGGCAGGAGTATCAAAAGTTCAAGGTCAGCCTCAGCAACTTATTGAGGCCCTTAGAAATTCAATAAGACCCTATCTCAAAATATAAAAGGGCTGGGGATGTGGCTTAGTGGTTAAGCACCCCTGGGTTCAATCCCCCATACCAAAAGAAAAAGAAAAAGAAAATGCCCAGTATAGGTGTCCCTTCCCTCTACCTGCCTCACCCCAGGAGAGATCTTTGCCTGCCACTCTTCCCAAGCCTGCACTGCCAGACACCTATGGTGTGTACAGCAGCCCCACACATGCAGGGTAGACCACCCCCATGGATGCCTGGAACTGTGGACAGTGCCAATACCTATGAATACCATGTTTTTTATGATAGATAGATGCCTATTATAAAGTTTAATTTCTAAATTAGGCACAGTAAGAGATAAAAATAACTAAAAAATATAAAAATTATGATAATACACTGTAATAAAAGTAATGTGAAGTTTTCCTCTCGCAAAATAGTTTTTCTTGTTGTTAACATTGGGTAACTGAAATGGAGTTCTTAGATGGGGGAAGACTATTGTATTTGCATAACAAATTGGCAATTTCTGGCTGTGTGAATTAGTTGTACAATTATTATTTAGTCAATAGGTCCAAGTTTATCCTACAATGCTGTCTTTAAAAATCAACAGGTACTGGCAAGGTTTGGTGGTACACTTGTAATCTCGGCAACTTAGGAGGCTGAGGCAGGAGGATTGTAAGTCAGAGGCCAGCCTCAGCATTAACAAGGCCCTAAGCAACTTAGTGAGACTCTGTCTCAAAATTAAAAATAAAAAGGGCTGAGAGTGTGACTCAGTGGTTAAGCCCTCCTGGGTTCAATCCCTAGTACCAGCAAACAAGCTGGCACTATTGATTTGAGGGAAGTAGATTGGGTATCCAAATTGAGACCCAGTCAATCTAATATTCTTGGATCGAGCCCCAAAGCTCTGCCAGATGAACTAAATGCACAGCTGTCTGTTTTCACTCTGAGTCATGCCGTCAAGGAATTCCAGAAATGAAGGGTCTCACACTCACACTGGTCTAACACTGGCATCTCTGCCTGTGGGAAGCTGAGACTCTGGGAGACTTTACTGCTCAGAGGACACTCTGAGGGTTCGTGGCAAAAGGAGGCCTGGTCCGAGCTTCTTCAGACTCGCTGTCCCTGGCTCTGTGCATTAAATCTTTGGGAATAAGAAAGAAAGGTGACAGCAAGCTGGTAAAACCCAGTCTGCAGAGTGAAACAAGGAGCATCAACAGAGCTGGACAGGCTTCCTGGAGGCCCGGGGCTGACCCCGGCATCTCTCCACAGGCCTCACCGTCAGGCCCAGCCAGGGGGGCTATGGAGGCCCTGCCGAGCTGAGGTCCTCCATCTGGAAGGCTGAGATGTCTGGGGCTGACACCGCCCTTTTGCTTCGTCTGGGTGTGTAGGCCACTCTCAGGGACATACAGATCCAGGCTCTCTGTATCATTCTGTTGGGTTTTGAACTCTTTTCAGTCAGAGAAAATGATTACTCTTTCAGACCTAATCAATCGTATGTTATAGCAGGAATGTCTTGTATAAATGTTCAGCAAACATATCTAAGGAGAAAAAGAGCAGCCCTCGGTCTCACACCCTCACTCGGCACCTTCCTTCTGCTTCTCTCTCTGGCCCATGGCCACATGCACCCGTGATTTCTCTTGGTTATAATCCAAAGGAGCATATAATTTGGTATTCAAGCAATGAAGTTCTAATGATGTATAGATGCACAACACAAATGGCTGTGAAGCAGAGGTCGTGCGGGCTTGTAGGGGGAACTTCCACTCTAAAGGGGAAAGACGTGGATGATGGCACAGGCTGGAGCGGAGCCTTGGGATGGTCCTTATGGTGATTCTAATAAAATTCCTCCTCTTCTCACATTATATTGACCCTTTACCAAGTCACAGTGAAACTAATGTTACGTGTGTTCGGCCTGAATCTGTACCATTTGAGTTTTGAAACACTCATGATGCTTAAGGAGAAAAAATCAACAACAACAAACAAATTGTCCATAGCATTTGGAATTATGTAATCAAGACCTAATGTTTGTATCCCTCTGTCTTGCTATGCAAATTCAGGTGACCTCAAGCAATAAGTCAATAAGCATTTATCTGCAATTTACCTTGAGACTAGCACTGGATATTAGGAAGTTCACAAAATGGCAGGCCCTTTGCCCACGTGGTTCTTACAAATTCCTTGGGGAAAAAAAATCAGGCAAACCTACATTAACTGGTCAGTGAATTGACATATCTCATTGTCAAGCTTTCTGCCTATATTCTCTTTTTTTTTTTTTTCACTATTCACTGAAAACATTTGTTGAGGCAAATAGAAAAAAATTGTTACAATCTGCCTATATTCTCTTTATAGTGTGAAAAACATTTATTTCTCACAGTTTTGGAGATAGGAAAGTCCAGATCAAGGTGTCAGCATGTCTGGTGACCGATGAGGGAGAGAAGAGGAGAGGAAGAGAGGAGGAGAGCAGGCAGAAGAAAGGAAGAAATCCACCCTGTTCATGCTGAGCAGACAGATGTAGCAGCATTGAGCTAATAAACTGCTGGAAAGGATAGGATATAGTCACTGAAAAGGGCCAGCGAGAGATGTCACTCCCTCCTCTCTGCACCCTCTCAGTGTCTTTCTGGCCTAAACCACCTTCTCCCCAGACCCATCCATGGACTCTCTCCTCATAAGGATGGAGGGTGCCCTTGGCTTGACCTCCAAGGAGCCCGTCATTCTGTGGTCACACTGACAGAGCCCAGCCTGTGAGCTATGGGACCTGGGATCTCCTCAAGGCCCTGCTTGTCTGAGCGACTTCAGGCAAGTCACCTAATCTCTCTGACCTTCCCTCTAAGTGTCCTTCTCTGTTAAACCACATGCTGTGTGATCTCTAAGATTCCTTCCTGCCCAGAATCCCATGACACCATGCTGTCTGTGCCTGCCAACCCCTGTTTCCTTGCCGTCCCAAGGCTCTGGGCTGTGCTGACTAAGGCCTTGGGACAGCAGCCTCCCTGTTGTCTCCTGCCTAAACTGGTCATCAGCTCTCAGCTCTTACACAGGCCTACTTCTGGAGGAAAACAACAGCTACCTCAACACAGCGACACACAGGTTCAATAAACAGTGTAACACTGTGTGTTCCAAGTTCGAGCATGCCAGGCTGGGGTCAGAGGTCATCTTGGAGGCTCATCCTGCAAGGCTCTGCAAAACCTGACTGAATCCACCCAACCCCAGTGTTATGGCTTGGATATGAGGTGTCCCCTCAAAGCTCCCGTGTTAAGGCAGGAATGTTCAGAGGTGAAAAGATTAGATGATGAGAGCTATACCCTAATCAGTGAATTAATCCATTTGATGGATTAATAATGTAAATGGATTACCATGTGGTAACTATAAGGCAGATGGGGTGTGGAGGAAGGAGCTGGAAGAAGTAGGTCATTGGGGGCATGCCTTGGTAATTATGTATTTCATTCTTGGCTCCTGATGCTCTCTCTCTTCTTCTTGGCTACTATGAACTGAGCAGCTTTCCTCCACCATACCCTTCCGCCATGATGCTCTGCCTCACCTTGAGTCCAGAGCAATAGAGTCAGCTGACCACAAACTGAAACCTCTGAAACTATGAGCCAAAATAAACTTTTCCTCCTCTAAGTTGTTCTTGCCAGGTATTTTAATCACAGTGACAAAAAAAGTTGACTAACACACCCAGGCCAGTCCTTTCCCAGCCAAGATATTTCTAGCCCGGCACAAGCACCAGAAAACCCTTAGTGGATTCTCTTGTCTCTGCAAGAAGTCCTTCCTCCGTGTGGCCCGTCTTCTCTTCTATGTCCTCCTTCCCCAAGCCCCAGCCCCTGGCTTCTCTTTGTCCTTTTTACCAGCAGCCTGAGCATAAAGGCCCCTCTTCAAGAAGCAAAGGGCACCCCTTGCCTTTATCCATCATAAGGACTCCTCAGCTGCCTGTGATTGAAGAAAGCCCCAGCTAGATCCACTCACACCTTCAACTCTCAGGGATGTAGGAGAACAGGATAGAGAAGGTCACTGCTGCTTCTGAGGCTGGAGAAGCAGAAGACGTGGGTGCAGATGAAGAGATTTGCCTGGGGAGGGAGGAGGGTGGGAAGCCAACAAGTGTCAGTGTTCAAAGCACCGAGGTGGACTCCAAGAAGAGGCCCAAATGACGCATCCTGTCCCTCCCCTGAAGGGCTTGTCTGTCTAGCAAGGGAGACAGGTGCGTGAGACAGAACCAGTAATTGTATGAAGCACCCTGAAAAAATGCCTAATGCAGCACACCAAGGGAGTTCAAGAAAATCGCCACGGATTCTGTCTGGGGAAAAAGTAAAGTAGACATTCAAAGTAAGCAGAATTTGAAGACTTTTGAGGTTTTTTTTTTTTCAGTTTTATTTAATAGTGGTGATAATGCTACATCTTTGCCTCACATTATGTCAACAAAGTGGCTTCACGCCTTTATTCCATTCCATTCCATTCATTCGCATCTGCTCACCGACGGTGATTGAGCCTACTACATGCCAGGCACTGCTATGGCACCAAAGGTGGAAAAACCAGAGTTCTGGCCTCAAAGAGTTCACACGGTAGGACAGGAAGGTGGATAAATGTGTCAAGCAACGAGGGAAAGTGTGAGTGGTGAGTGGAGCCCCAAGTCACCATGGTGGGGGAGGGAGTGTGACGCTTACCCGGGGCTGAGGCAGGGGAGGAAGTCAGGGATGGAGTAGAGTGGAGTACTCTCCTTGATGCTAGAGATGAGTAGGGTGAGCTGGGGTGTGACAGAGGGCAAGATGGCAAAAGAACATTCCAGAACAACCCAAGCAAAGGCAGGGCCTCAGCACAAAGAGAATAGAGGCAGGACATGGGGTGGAAAAGAGCTGAAGACACAAGCAGATACATCACCCTTAGGACAGTCCTGGGGTGTGCAGGACCAGAGAGGAAACATCAGAATTACCTGAGCTGCTTCAAACTGTGCGCATCCCCACCGCCCATTTCCCCACTCCCAGATCTTATATTCCAAGGAGGAGGGTCAGGGTTGGGCTCAGCAGTTCCACAAACGCCTTTTGGAAAGAAAAAAAGCAGCATGCTTCCCCCACACAATTCAGATTTCTTATCCACACTTCCATTCTTCCCTGGAGTTAGGGTGTATGTTCACAGGGATTTCAGCATCGCTCTAGCACGCGTAAACCCAAGGTGGGATTCTCTTCCTGCTCCTGGCTTCCTTCTGGCTAGCATTAACAGTGGAAGGCCCAGGGCTACCCGCATGAGACGGAAACTTTGGGATCTGCCCTGTCTTGCAAGTCTCCTGTTCAGCAGCACCTTTGCTAGGCCTCTGTTGGACCTGCTGGCCCTGACATCATCCATCATGTCCACTGGCGCCTGTTTATACCTCTCTGCCGCAGTCTCTGCACTCCCTGATCAAGAACTAGGATTGGCTTCTTCTCATCCCTGGGCCTGGCCAGGCCTACGCATTGCCTCACCTGTGCCACTGTGGGAGACTGACACATCCCCGGGTTCCAGTGGGACACAAATGAGTGGCCATCTTTCTTGTGGGAAAGGGAGGGGCTTCCTTCCAAACATCAGAATCAGAATACACGAAGGCATCAAGAGCATGCCCCACTGTGAGAGTGTGCGCAACTTGAGAGCATGCAGGAACCGTGGCAGAGCTACCTTGTGAGGATGTGGCCAGGGTGGAGGGTGGGGCTGGCAGATCAGAGCAGGGCCAACCCTGGGAGGGCCCTGTTCACCTGAGGTCTTTCCGTGGTCTTTACATAAGTATTCCCTGGAAATTTGGGAGTCATTAGTCCACTTTCTCATCTCCAAATTATTGGGCTTCTGCATTCCTGGAAATTTTCGCAATGCTAAAAGGGTCATTTAAAACTTCAGTTGGATCCTCAATAACTAAAATGGTGAGTGCATAGTAACACAGAGGGAGGTTGGATTGAGAAATACTAAAGAAGCCCTATGAATAGGATATAGTGACTGACTGGGGGGCATATTAGCTAAAGATACTTTTGATTGCCAGAACATTTAATACAAGCTGGAGTAAACTCTAAAGGAAACTGATTTACCCACATGATGGAAAAAGTCTGGCCACAAAACACACTTGGCTCAGCTTGTCCAGACCTCTGTTCAACACAAGAAACAGTTTTCCTCCTCCACTGCCCGTACCCCACCATCATACTCTATAGAGACCAACTTGAACCAACCTCAGGTCCAGGGGAGGGCCACACACTGAGGGGGGCCTCAGCCGATCTCCATAGCAAGGACTTGGAGTCATGTCGATGCCTTTAACTAGTCAGGATCCACCACTTGGGCCAGAGGCAGTGCAAATTTTGCCCAAGCATGAACTAAAATCCTCAAGCTAATATCTGGGTGCTGTGAGCAATAGAAGGAAGGAATGGATATGGGGTAAGAAGCAGACCTTGTTTGTGGAGAATGAGGAGAGGAAAGATGAGGACACCCCAAAAGTTTCTGGTTCAGAGGATTGTGCGGACGTTGTCATCCATCAGAGAGACTGGGATACAAAAGAAGGAGCAGGCTGGCTGGCCAGAAACGCGAGGAGGACCGTGAATTTGTTGTTGGGTTAGAAGGAACGAAAAACACATGGAAGTGGAGGTGGTTGCTGGTCAGTCAGTTCGGGATCTTTCCGGGAACCCCACACAAAGGAAACCACAACTCAGTGACCCCCTGGTTTTCACAACACCATGTTGTATCTCTTTGGAGCTCTGAAATGCTCCACAGCTATTGATTAGCCATTAGTGACTCCCTCTGTCCCTGCATAAGTATTTCCCCTTCCTCTTTAATGCTGTGGCCTCCAGATGACTGGAAATGGGGCTGAGCAGGTGCAGATCACACAACAAAACATTCCTCTTAATGTGAGAAATTAATTTGTGGCTCTAATTGCCTCAAATTCCAAATGGGAAAGAAAAAAAAACTCCATTCTCACAGCATTCAAAATACAACACAGGCTTTATCTGAATAAAGAAAATAATCTGGGGGGGAGGACTTCTGCTGCTAAAATGTCAATCTCACCACATTGTTAAGGAAAAGCAAGTTTAATTACATCCAGATCTGCATAGAATCATTTCTGAGTGTTGTGCACAGGAGCCTAAAGGTCTAAGATTTCCGACCTGACAAGATAACGTTAAACAGCAGGCATAATGAGGGGGCTGGGGAGACGCAGCACTGGACGGCAGTTCAGACACCGTAACAGAAAGCACCAGAGTGGAACTGTTCTCAAGTTGCCATTTCCGTCTGTGAAAATGTCACGGAAAATTGAGCCTAGATTCTTTTCCAAAAATACTTTTTTTTTTTAAATGTTATTGAACACAGCCTCGTTGGTTGTTCCATATCTCTGTGTAGTATAACCAGGGAAGTGACCTGGAATTTTCTAATTCACAGATATCAAAACAGGCTAAGAGAAAGTCCCCGTCTGAAGTGATCCCAAGTGCCAGTAGTTTCTTGAAACTTTGTGAACTAGCCCCATGTTGCATCCCAGAAGCCAGGTCCCTGAGCTAAAAATAAAAGAAAGTTAGCTCTTGGCTCCATGGAAAATCAGCCTACCCTTACCCCTCTCCCTTTCCCCAGCCCTCTTCTCCTCACCAAGAGAAAAGAACGTGGTGAGAAAAATCAAGCCTTCATGCCCAAAGAAGCCCAGTGAGCATGCCAAGCAGTGTGCACAGAGGGGCATGCCTGTCACAAAGCGTCCCTGTTGGAGGCACAGGTTATCTTAGCTGAGCAACTGCTCTACACAGGGTCTGTAAACAGATGTTAGGAGGGACGATTTAGACAGCTCAAAAGACCAAATACTTACATAAGCTCTAAGAGATGTACCTCAAGAGGCAGCTGCTAACTGAAGCCAGCTGCAGACATTCTTGTGCCCTGCATTCAGGCTGCTCCACAGGATCCCTGCAAAGGGTCTCTGCCTGGTTCTCAATGGTAGTCTGTGGATAACTAGACTAGTTCCCTTTGGAAACATGTGTTTGCCTGCCTTCTCTCTTCTTGTTTTCCTTTCCTTCTCTTTTCCTTCAGACCAAAGCCACTTGAGGATACTGGGTACCACTGAGTTCTTGATACTGGATATGTCTCTCATTCCTGTGTTTTCTGTTCTACAATTTTTAGGAGCATCAAGAAAGAGCTGGGAAAAAAACAAAAAGGGTGTTCAAACATGGAAATATTTTAAGGCAATAAACTGAAGCTAAAGCATCAACTCCATGAACAATAGTGAAGTGATATGCATAACACATACATGAATATTGCAGGCTAAGTCCATCTTCCATAAGGACAATGCTTTGGACTCAAATGTTGCCAGCAGAGGTTAGAGGATTCCAGTTTGTTCACTGATGAAGACCCCTAAAGAAGCTCTCTAACTCAGGGCATTATGAAGACAACAAAAAGATTGGCTGCAAGTCAATAATTCTGTACTTTAGAATGTAAAACCGCTTAGTACAGTAGTTACACACACACACACACACACACACACACACACACACACAAACACCTTAACTGCAGTTTCACTTTCTGTGGTTTCAGTTACTGTTGATCAATCCTGGTCCAAAAATATCCAATGGAAAATTCCAGAAGTAAACAATTCATATGTATACAACATTCTGAGTAGCGTGGAAAAATCTCATGCAGCCTCACTCCATTGTGCCTTGGATGTAAATCATCCCTTCATGTAGCGTATCCACACCATATATGCTGCTGTCTCATTAGTCACTCAGTAAGTATCTCAATTGTCTCAGTATCACAGTATCACAGTACTTGTGTTCAGATAACCCTTATTTTACTCAACTATGTCAATATCGGTGATGCTGGCAATTTCATTATGGTGTTTTATTATAATTATTCTATTTTTTATTGTTGTTGTTAATCTCTTACTGTGCCTAACTTATAAATTAAGCTTTATCATAGGCATGTATGTAGAGGATAAATGTGGTGACTATAGAATGCAGTACTATTCAAGTTCCATGTATCCCTTGGGGGAACATACCTCTGTGGATAAGGAAGGATCATTGCATGGAGTCAACTTAAGCATAATTATACAAACAAAAACAATAAGGAATTTACAGCAGGGTTCTGATAGTAAAGTGTGATCTTCCCTCATTAGGGAGCTGATCTTATGGGATGGAGCGCTGCCTTTGTCTGGTCCTACAGGGGGTTATTTTCTTCTCATATTACTCGGCTCTGCAGATCTGTGTCCCAGGCTGTTCTTGTTCTGTGCCATTCTGTGCCGGAATGGTTACTTCCTGATATCAGAGTCATTATTATTAATTTCAGAAAATATCTGCCTCTTGACCTCGGATTTTTGAAAGAGCTTGCGACTCGTGTGGTTAGAGAAGAGTGCTTGCTTTTCTATTGGCGCTTTCTGTCGAATGCTTAGTCACCAGTCATGGATTACCTGAGGACTGGTTGCTTCTCCTTTGTGACCACAGCTTCCTGTCTCTCTGAATACCTCTGCCTGCAATCCCTGCGTTCTGTGTCCTGTGTTCCTTAGAATCCTAAGAAAAGGGGAGGAGGATTGGGAACGTACAAGCTTGCTCCCTTTCACAGGAAGAGCGATTTGTAAATCCAGGTAGAAATTGTCTCCTTCCCCACCACTGCAAAACCACTGGCAGCTTGCTGCTGACATGCCCTGCCTGCCTGCAGCCCCAGGTCTGATTATCTGACCATCTCACATCCTCGATCATTTTAGAACAAATTTACCAAATCTTCCCCTGACTCTGATGAGTCCTTGTACTGGTGGAACAGCGCAATTGCATCAAAAACTCAACAAAGACCAAGAGCATTTCAAGGTCACACAATCCTAGATCGTTGGTGATATTTTTGTCGTAATGCTCCTTCACTTTCTAGGGGTTAGTTGAGAATCTATGCCAAGAGAATATTTTTCTCTGACTTGGTTTACATCTAGATGTGAACAACCTGACAATGTCTGGATCTATAAAACAGCATTGTTCTAAAAATATAAGAAGCCGGGCGCGGTGGCTCAAGCCTGTAATCCCAGCACTTAGGGAGGCTGAGACAGGAGAATCGCGAGTTCAAAGCCAGCCTTAGCAACGGTGAGGTGCTAAGCAACTCAGTGAGACCCTGTCTCTACATAAAACACAAAATAGGGCTGGGGATGTGGCCCAGTGGTTGAGTGCCCCTGAGTTCAATCTCCAGTACCAAAAAATTAAAAATAAAAAATAAATAAAAATATAAGAAGGTATCATATAACAGCAGTGGTCTGTGGAGTCTGCAGCAATCATTGATCTTTACAGAGGCCCCTGGACATCCCTCCCTGAGTTCCTTCTCCTGCCCATTTCCTGCTGGTCTTCTTTCTCTTCATGCAGAATTTATTATCTAAGATATGAACATTAAAGATAAGGAACAAAACTGTGTTTTTCTTTAGTACAAGGCATTCCTTGGCGTAGGAGCTGACTAGACATATTCAGAGAGAATTTAACAGATAGTGTGTCCTGTTGTCCAGATGTATGGACACAGACACAAGAGACCCAAAGCCTGCTCCTCCCTGACAGCTGTCAGCTCACCCTGACCTTTCTCAGAGTATCTTGTTTCAAAGCTACTGCTGAGTACCTGTGACAAGTGACTTCATTCCTTCAACCACAAGTGACTGGGCCTAGGATGAACACCTGATCCAAGCTGGGCTGATGAGATTCTCTCTTCTAAGAACTGATCATTGAAATGCAGAAAGTCTAGCTAGCCTCCTTTGAGTGCTTGTGTCGGGCCATGTTCAGGAGTGGGCAAATCATGTTTTGTCCACATGGAAGAAGGGTTAGTCTGATCCCCTTCCATTTCTCTCAGGGGCCCTCTCTTGCCCTTCTGCCCTTCCCAATAGAGTGACACAGCCCTTACCCTGGCCTTGGACTTCTCAACCTCCAGAACTGTAAGAAATGAATCTCTGTTCTTTATAAATTATCCACTCCCAGACATTTTGTTATAGCAACACAAATAAACTAAGGCAAATAAATTTTGCTCCTTGAGAACAAAGGGTTTCTAAGAGAAGGCTTCTCATCTTAGCCACTCACTTACCTGGGTGATGCCATCACTGTTGTCACCCAAAGTCACAATAGAAACCGACCCCCTTGCATGCAGGGAATTGAGAGCCTGCACCCCATGGAGAGCAGATCCAAATGCCCAAAGCACATCATACTAGCTTGTAGTGCCCAGTTGTATGCTGGTAAATGTCTTTTCCTGGGGGGAAAAATCCCTATTTTAAAGCGTTTGCCAATTTCTATGGTGTAAACAGTTGCTGCTTCCAACATGATATTGCTGAACAGCGTTTGGAAAAGATACTCATAACTGTCTCTTAGGACTCAGGACAGCAGCTGTCCAGCCTGTGTTTTCAGATCTGTAAGTACTTTCTGGCTCCCTTTTATTGCCTCATTCTTGTTACCTCACTCTTGGGTTAGTGTTGTGGAGTGTTATTAGCTCTGTCTTTTATTCTGAACCAGTTTAAATCCCTTTTGAAGAGAACATAGTAAAAGTATTTTTAAAATACAAGCTCACTCCTCTCTGAGGCGCATAGTTTTATGCTCTCTCAAACACGAAAAGAGCATTAATAATAATAATAATAATAATAATAATAATAATACCTCAGTCTTAGATAATCATTTATAGTGTCCATGTTACCTCAGTGTCACACCCTGGTGGCAAGAACATGGGCTTGCCATCTCCCTGATTTGCTTCAGATCCCTAGGAAAGAGACACACTAGGTGTATCTCAGATAAGCTTCCAATACACAGAAGCATCTGTTCTGTATGCAGCCTGACTCTTGGACATGCATGTGACAACCCATTCACCATCCCCCTTCCAGCCTCTGCTAACCACTATTCTATGTTCTGCTTCTATGAGATCAACTTTCTTAGCCTCCATGTGTGACCATGCAGCGCTTGTCTCTATACCTAGCTTATTTCACATAACTTAATGTCCCCAGGCCATTGCTGAGCAACAGATCTCTTTAAGCAAAATTTCACACAAAAGTCCTAAAGCAGTTATAAAAAGTAGAGCTGCTCCTCTATGGCTTTTTAAGTCCTTTTTATTTTTCAGGTCTCTGAAAATGTTTTGAAAGAGAAATTAGAACTAATTGAATTGTAGCCAGGCACAGTAGTGCACACCTGTAATCCCAGCAAATCAGGCGGCTGAGATAGGGGGATCACAATTTCAAGGTCAGCCTCAGCAACTTAGCAAAGCCCTGTCTCAAAATTAAATAGATACATACATACATACATACATACATACATACATACATAGATAAAGGGCTGGGGAAGGAGTTCAGTGGTAAACCACCCTAGGTTCAATCCCCAGTGCCAAAGTGAAAAAGGAATTATTTGAATTGTAATGATGACCAAGAGGGTCCTCAAGACTTTCAGGTCTGGGAAGCCCAGGGCTCTGGGAGCACAGCTGGACACTGCTGCATCAGGAAAGGATGGAGAGCCAGGGGCAAGAAAACCAGCCAGGAGTTTCCTGCAATAGCTCAAAGGAGAGACAAGAAGACCTGAACTAGCCCAGCAGACACCTCAGGGATAAAGTCACCAGGACAGATTGGATGCGAGAGTCACAGGAAAGGACCAAGCTACCTCTGAGTTTTCAAGCTGTGTGATGGATAAAATTATTCGCCATCAGTAGAAATGACTCTCAAAAGGAGAAGGAAATGATCCATTTGGTTTGGGGCATGCCACATGCACTGCTGGGACTCTTTGGCATCCCTCTGTCCTGTGAGCACCTGCCTATCCCAGAGAGAGGAGGCGATTTCCCTCAGGTTCCTAGAGGAAATCGGGAGCAAGCAATGACCCTATCCTGCCTCACAGGCAAACACTCAGGAGACACAAAGCACAAAAATACACGCCAGTGGCAAGGAAATTCGACTTCAGGCTGCGAAGTCCGCTTACCCCAAAGTCATAGACAAATGGTCAAGTTCATTCTTCCAAATAAAGAAATTCTTTCTCTCTGCAGGCTCAATCTTTCTGAGGACTTGGGCTGGCAGCACTGCTTTCAGGCTGAATGCTGTCAGATTGGAGAGCTGGCAAATGTTTACCCAGGGCCTACTATACTGGGGAGCCTAGAGGTGAAATTACTGGCTCCCCTTATTGTTCAGCCAACGGAAGCCACAGATGAGGTCACACGGACCACCGTTCATCCTCCAAAGTGAGTTCATTTGTTTATCTCGGAGTGGTCCACAGACGGTGACTTCATGCAGTAATGACCAGGGACTCTGTGCTCCATGACCCAGGATAGAAGCACTTGGCTGTCACAGTTAGGAAACTGCCACAGAGAGTTCTTCCAGTGCCAATCTTCTTCCTCCCTCTGTTTGCCACTGGATCACCCAAGGAGGCAGATGGTGCACTGCAAACACATCCATGAACCCAGGCAAATGTGAATCATGTTGATAATGGAAATCCAATATTGGCCACACCATCACCAGGGACTGCCACTGCAGTGGGACCATGGGGGAAGAGAGGCAGTCCATAGCTCAAAAGGGGAAGAACAGCCTCTTTGGTACAGTGCAGCCTGCAGTGTCGTCTGCCTGGGGGTGCCACCCTCCTCAGCAAGTCACCACTGTGAAACTTCTCTGTGCCTCAGTTTCCACACCTTTCCAAAGTGCGCCATGATAAATTTCTCCCAGGCTGAATGTAAACAGAGAAATAAGTTGCCTACAGATGTCAGCATAGCAGCTGCCACAGTCCCCATAAATGCTGTCATTAAGTCCCATTCCACAAAGGAGTGGGCCACCCCAGCGTTATAAGATGCCCTAGCACATGATTTTTTATCCAGAATTTGAACTCCTTTGTCTGTAACAATGCAGACGGACGTCAGCCTGGGTGAGAATGGACCTATTTTGCTTGTCCATAGCCACTTCGGTTGCTGAGACTAGAATGCGGAGCCCAGCTACACTGCTCATCCTGGGTGCCAGCATCACCCTGGGCTCAGTCTACCAACATTCACGGGGCACCCACTGTGTCTAAGCATTCTGCACCGTGTGTAACAGCAGTGAGCAATTTTAACTCCAAAGACAGCAAGGTCGCGTATACCTAGCCTCCATGGCCTTGATCCTGAGGACACCAAGAGGAGGACACAGAACAGGCCACATGCACTCTTCAAACCAGGACTTGTGTTCTATTTCTGCCTTTGGGATTATCTAAGGGATTGGCAAATCTTTAAATCACTCCAAGCTGCTTGACCATGCAAGATGCCAGACCTGCTCCAGAGAACACCCTGCCACACAGGACACTGTTTTATCAAAACAAGATTTAAGAAAAAAAAAACAAAAACTTTTCTTTCCATTTCCACATCAAGAAATACATAATCCCAAGAGAAAATCAGCTCTCACGTCTCTCCCCATCTCTGTCTGTCTCCCCCACGTCTCCCTCAGTCTCCTGCTCTCCTTCCCTCTCTCCCCACCCCCTCCTGCTTTTATCATTTTAAGCTGCACGCATGCCATTCTTCAGGGGATTAAAGTCAAATTTAGTCTTCTGCAATTGTTATTCCCTACCCCTTGGCTTATGAGATGCATTTGCCCTGCATTTGTAATGCATCAGTGACTCCCCCTCTCCTCCACGTGTAAACAATGCAGTATATTAAATAGCCTGTGTCTTGCCTTGTATTGAAACAGACGATAAATTAGGACTTCCAGTTCTTGGTTTTTACTGATTCCTAAACCTGCCAGTTACATGCCTGTCCGCCCCACTGAACATTCTCTCTAAAGCCGAGAATGCACAAAGCCCTGTTCACCGTTCCTCCTGTCTCCATCGCTGCTGCCGGCTGTCAGTTTCACACCACCAAGCAGATTGTAATTGGCAGGGTGAGGTGCAGAAATAGGGAATGGTTTGAATATGTGGTTTTACACACACACACACACACACACACACACAAATATCTCTCTCTTTCTCACACACACAAAGTCTTACCACATTCTGCATATTTAGGGACTTGATATGTGAAGCTTCTAATCAGAATCCACAAGGGCTGCCCTAATTTTCCAGCCCAGAGAAAAGAAATACAATGCGACACCGGCGCTGGCCTGATCCAGAGCAGGGCCTTCTGGGTCCTGGAGGGATGTTGCTTTGGGAATGCACCCTGCTGGGAGCCATCCCCGGTGCTTTGTGGGAAGCCTTCTCCAGTATCTGAGATCGAAGGCTTTCTGAGAGTCACGATCAGCTTCCCCTGCCTAGAGTGCCATCTTGGAGCAAGGAGCAGGATTCTGCAAAGAGGAATCTAGCTCAGAGACTCTTGGGTAGTTCTTATGGACCCTTTCCTTCAGCAGAAATGAAAACTCAGCATCAATCTCACCACTAATAACTTGGATCTCTTGGAGCAGGTTCCTCAGCATTGGCACTGTTGATATTTTAAACCAGATAATTCTTTGTTGTAGGGTCTTAGGAACAACCTTGTCTTCTACCCACTAGATGCCAGTAGCATCTGCCCCAAGTCCTGACAATCAAAAATGTCTCCAAACATTGACAAATGGCCCCTGCGGGGCAAAACTGCCCTGACTGAGAACCACAATAACAGAGATGTATTTAATCTTCACATCTGCCCAGTTATAGGACTTCAGACCCAAAAGGGACTAGAGAGTTCCTCTACTCTTGTGGCTCTCAAAGTATGATTCCCAGGCCAGCAGCACCAGCAACACCTGGGAATTTACTAGAAATTCAGTTTACCAAGTCCCACAAGATAGACTTGAGCCAGCACTGTTTCAATCTGTTTTAATAAGCCTTTTAGGGGATTCTGATGCAGGCTTAAGTTCCAGAACCACCATGTTATTCCAACATTTCTTCTTTTTACAAATAGAAAAACTGAGACCCAGAGAGTAAGGGACTGCCCCAAAGTCAATAGCTGCTTTGAGACCCAGACTTCTTGTCGTCAAGACCACTGCGCTTACCACTAAATCACTCTCACGTTCACTACCCTGGAAATTTCCACATCTCTGTCTTCAGACTACTGCTTTCTCCTGTCCCCTAGTTATCCCTCTTGCTACTTTTCTGAATTATATAATTTCCTGCTTGTGTTCCCATTATTTCCCTTTCAAGATATTGTCCACTCATGAGGCTGAGACTGAGTTCTACCATCTCTGTGTCTGCTCCCTTCTGCCTCGTAGTGGAGTGCGGCAGTGCAGTGGTGTGGTGCGGGTCTGTGTGGGTGGTATCCATGTTTGCGTCTGCGTTTGTGCGTTTCAACAGCTGTGGCTGTGTGCAAGCATCTTTGAACATGTGTATGTGTATCCATCTGCTCAGGCTGCCATAACAAAATGCCACAGACTGGACTGCTTAAACACCAGAAATGAGTTGTCCCCTACTTCTACCAGCCAGAAGTGTGATATCAAAATGTGGGCAGGCTTGGCCTCCTCTGAGGCCTCTCTTGGCTTTCAGATGGCCGCCCTCGATATGGCTTCGCCTGTGCAGGCATGCTCCTGGTGTCTCTTCATCTTCTTATAAGGAAACGGAGGGAACAGACACATGTATGTGGTAGCAACATGAGGTCATGAGAATAAGGGAATCATTCTATAAACTAAGCCCACTGTGCTGACCCCTATATGCTTTCTTTTCTAAAAAGGAATTTACCTGCACCCCAGCCTGGCTGATATGTTACACTCCTCAGCAAACAACCTGTTATCGGCAGGGGAAACGCAGGCCCGAAATGCAGATAAGAACACAAGTTACCCTGAGGTAGGGGGTAGGACTTGTGTGACCCTTACACAGACTAGATAAGGATAATTCCCCCTAACCGTAAAATCTGTAAGAACAAGTTCCAATTAGAATCACTCAGCATAGACCAAAGTGACTGAGAAATGCCATGTGCAGTGGGGACTTGAAATCCTGATGTCATCTTGCTGTTGCACAAAAGTCAAAAGGTGGACCCAGGCTAGACTCTCCGGAAGCTTTCCTGGAAGCCCAATAAAACTGTAGGGTAGGAGAGGCACACTGTCCCTCTCCTCTCTGAGAGGTGCCACTCTCTCCCTTGAGAGAGTCCCTTTCCCCTTTCCTAGCCCTTCAATAAACTCATGCCTATTACTCTGAGCAACATAGCTGAAGTCCTTCTGGCCTGATTGCAAGAATCAGGGTGATGGGTTCTCCGCGCTGCCTCAGCTGTGCACAAGGCCCCAGCCCTGTGACAGACACCAGCCACACTAGATCAGTAGCCCCTCTAATGGCCTCATTTTAACTTGAACACCTCTTTACAATCCCTGTCTCCACACACAGCCACACACTAAGGTGTGGAGGTTGGAAATTCAACATGTGAACTAGGGTGGCACAGCTTAGCCCCTCCCAGAGCCTACGAAGGGGACACAAGAGACAGAAGCAGAGGGTTCTCACCACTGAGAGGCCACACCCGTCCACTCTCAGGCCCACATCTCTAAGTACAGGATGCATAGCCTGTGACAGCCACTGGAAAGTGGCAGGCATGGCTCTTGTAAGGCAGGTTTCAGGCAGGCAGAGACTGATGTGTTCCTTCTTTCATAAAGACTGACTATAAAAATTCATGTCTTGGGACTTTCCAGAAAACACGCATGTTAAACCAGGATCATTTGATTGACTATTTTTGACTAAAATTCAATAGGCCCACAGTTGTTAGAACTAAAAACAGTAATTTTCACATCAGGTGGCAGAGCCTCTGACCCCTAGTCTTGTATGAACATTAATAGTTTAAAAATAAATAGTAAAATGAATAGAATTGCTAGCTCAGAAGCTCTGAACTTCCGTCTAATTTAAATCCTGGTCTTAGTTAAATTTGGATATACTTGGGTCATGTAGGAAGTAGAATGGCCCAGGCTGCAAATTCACAACAGAGCTCAGGAAAGGACCCGAGAGTCCTGACTTTGACCAATATGATTATGTTCAGCCAGGTTTTATCCAGTTCGAATGGCAAAACAGGATCTTCCTTGACTGATACCTTGGGCAGAGGCCCCTCTTGGCCTTGAGTTCAGTAATGCTAAAAAGCTAGGATGCAGAGCTAAGAGATCTTGGGCCACCCTTCCCCACCAGCTTGAGTTTCTATGAGCTTCTAGAAATGGGAGGATTCCATTTCCAGGTGAAGTTTACTCAACAGATCCATAGGAAGGGGTTGGTGCAGCCCCAAACAAAATCGATCAAATCTAGAAGCCTAAAGAAGGTATGTCTAGATGAAATTGCCTTTTTTTATAGTCAAAAGGGGAGGAATATTGGTGAGTTCTCAGGGTTCAACTCAAATTCACAGTGGCTGTCTTGGGAACACCCCCTTCATCTATGGGATTTAAGGCACTGCTAGAGAGAGAAGGCAGAGCTTCCAAGAGCTTCTGTGTAATTCAAGACTTGGAAAACCAGAAGTGTGTTCTTCTCTTATTCCTGGGTCAGAATGCACATGTGCATTTCTTCTATGGCTGCTTGTCTTCACAGGGAAGATTCCTTAGCATCAAAAATTATTTTTTATTAAAAAAAAAAACAGAAAACAATGTCTCTGTCGATGATCAGCACTTACTAAATATGTCTGCTTATTTTCAAATCATTTCCATTTCTAGCAACTGAAAAGCAGTCCTAAGAAAAACAACTTCCTGAGGGCCACCCAGCAAAAGCCTGCCAAACCTTCCTTCCTGCAAAAGCAGTGGGCCTCTTGCAGGACTCAGCAAAATCCATGTCATAAATCTGGGACAGAACAAGTCAGGGTGTATCTGTGAGCTGGTGGCCTCCACAAGCTGTTTGCTTGGTTCAAGACAAGTAACAGAAATCGAAAGTAATCACTTAAAAACACTTCCAGTAATCTGACATAGCAGTTTCATTTCTGTTGACTCTAACAATAAAACATTGGGGTTTGAGTTTTGTAAGTCTGCATGTTTTTAATTTCATTTTTCTAATTACTCAATGTTATTATAGTTTACAAAATTATCAATCCATAATGGAATGGAAACATTTTTTCAAAGTCCTTCACCAGACATTTGAGAAGTACTGCAGGAAGGATAAACATCAGCTTGATATAAACAGCAATAACTAGTATTGTCACTGGTGCTTATTATTACTAGGTCCTGTTATAAAGACTGCAACAGAAACTCAATTACTTCTCACACCTACCTATAAGTTATAAACTACCACTGTTAAACTTCACAGATAAGGAAACAGAGGCACAAAGAAGATAAATTACTTTCCCCATATTGCATGACTGGTCAGTCATGGGGCTGAGACAGGAATCCTGGAAGTGTGGCTCTTGAGTCCATGCTATCAATCTTTGCCATGACGCTCTACAATACAATGTGAAACAAACTGATTATTATTATTTTTGATGGAGCGAGGGGATGTTGGGGATTGAATTCAGAGGCCCACTACCACTGAGCTACATCCCCAGAACCCTTTTTTTTTGACAAGATCCCACCAAGTTGCCCAGTCTGGCCTCAAACCTGCAGTCCTCCTGCCTCAGTGTCCAAATTGGTGGGGTTACAGACATGCACCACCATGCCCAGATCCAATTTGGATTCTTATATAAATGACAAAATATTTTAAAAATCACAACATGACTAACATCAAAACTGGAAAAGGAAGGTTCTGTGGGAGGAAGCAAGGCAGAGCATGTACATGGTAGGTGCCCATGTCAGGGTTCAAGGGTCTGAGCGTGTTCTGTGCTGCAATCTGGTAAGCAGTATATATGGATGTTCAATCTATTGCTGTTCAACTGCAAACACAATTTTACACACTTTTTTATGTGTAGAATACATTTTGCAACTTTTTAAAGTTTTTTTGTTGTTATTATTGGGTTTTTTGGTCATTTGAAGGAGTTAAGGAGCTGTCAAACAATGGTCCTAATGGTCCCTAGTGAAGGTGAGCGCCCCCTAATGGAGCAAACAAGTACAGTCATTCTTCTCCATCAGACACAGGGCAGGTGGGAGATACAAAGATCTCAAAGTTTCCTTCTATTGTTCAGTCTGTCTTCCTTAAAACACATTCTGGAATTCGCAGTAAGGAGGAAGCCCATGTAACTTGAGATTTTGAACCAACACTTCTGGAAAGCGATGCAGAATTAACATTTAAAGCTGACAGAAATGCCACATTGAGAAAATGCACAAGAGCACAACTCTCAGTGACAGAAGGCATTAAGGATCTTCTTGATTTATTCTGAGAGCTTTCACTGTGTGATTTACACAGTAATCCCAGTATGGGTAACATGGCGGGGTGGGGGGGCACTCCAGGAAACAAGTGAAGCTACTTGCTTCAGAAAAGACTGTACTGAAATATATGTTTGCCCTGTATGAGAATTCTTCTTGATGTGCGATGTAGGGGCCTTGATACCAAGAGCCTGGGCTTGGAAAGTCTGAACCATTTTTGAGTGTCTCAACAGGAAGCATTTGAGATGGAGATCTAGATCTCTAATCACCACGAAAGCTGGGCTGACGTGTGGGGCAAGTCAACAAGCATGTGCCCTAGAGGCTACAGATTCCCAGGCCCCACACCAAACCAACTGAGTCAGGATCTTTTGAGAGCAGAACCCAGAAATTCGTATTTCTAGAAATCACACCTCCACTCAATGATTGCAATTGAGGCATTCTGGGCCCATGTTAAATCAACTAGGCAAGTTAGGAGCAAAGATTTTTTAATCATGCAAACCTGGACTGAATCTTGCCTCTGCATTTGCCAGTTGTATGCCCTTGAACAAGTTATTTAACTTCACTGAGCCCAATAGTCCCCATAAAGCTGGACAATGATATTACTGCTCAGAGTTATTGGGAAGATCTAATTAGAGATTATATATACAGTAACTGGCTATGATACGTACTCAAAAATTTAGCTACATTTGTTTACTATCATTTATGAGTATCCACAATATGCAAAGCCTAACGCAGAAAAGGGTAGAGGACAGATACAAAAATGGTACCAGACACAGTGATGCACACCTATAATCCCAGGGACTTGAGAGGCTGAGGCAGAAGGACCACAAGTTCAGAGGCAGCCTCTGCAACTAAGCAAGACCTTGTCTCAAAATAAAAAGGACGGGAGATGTATGTCAGTGGTAGAGTGCTCCTGGGTTCAATCCCTAGTACCAACACACACACACACACACACACACACTTATGAACAGAATAGCTCCTACCTTTGAGGATATCAGTAACAGCTTTATTTCAAAATGATCATGAATCCAGAGATCATGCCTAGGGTTTCTAAGACTGCATAATGTTTCAAAGAAATGACTCCAACAAAACGGACCCAGGGAAAGCTAAACAGTTGTACCCCGCCCTCATCTGAACTCCTCCCACACCTGTGTCCACTCCAGAGCTAAGCAGCAATACCCTGGAGTTGACAGAAAGCAGTCCAGAGCTGCTTCTCTCTCTGTTCTGAATCTGCTTGGGGTTGATGTGCACAGGTTTTAATTCAAAAGACCTCATAATAAAATTACAGACTACCTAGAAGCATAACAGTAAATGAGACCTGGTGAATACACTAAAGTCAGAACTTTATCACGAATTATGTTAATTATGTCAAGAATAAATTTAAATCAAGATTTTTCCAAGGAGGAACAATAGTTGAACCATGCATCTTCAAGTAAGTGGCAAGTGATTATTAGGAGAGAGTTATGGTTGCTAGTTATCATGCTTACCTTGGTATGGTTAATCTCAATGAGTTCTCTGGGTAGTTCTTTAAAATGTTGATGCCAGACTCTCCCCCCAGATGAATTAAATGAGAATGCCTGGGTGTAGGGCCCAAGCATCAGTATTTTTTTTAAAGATCCCCAAGTAGTGCTAATGGGCAACTTGGGGTTGAAAGCCACTGTCTTAGTTAACAGAGCTCAGCTACCTGAAGAGGTAAATGCTGCTTTTAAAGCAATTTGGCTTTTCCCTTGAGCACCAAAGAATCATGTTGATTAATTAACATTTTCCAAACAACAGCAATGAATTAACTGCTGCTAATGTTCAGGCCATGGAATTAGACACGACTCCTGGACATCAGATTCATCTCCCCAGACAGATGCTTGAACACAGATTTCTGAGAACGAGAGCTTGGCAAACAACAATCAGAGACAGGGTGACCTCAACTGAGCAAGCAATGCTGTAGGGAGCAGAAAGACAAAGCCACAAGCTCATTTCCACATTCATTAAAATCTTTATTGTGTGCCAGGAACTGTGCAAAGGCCAGGAGTTTCTGAGATGAAGGGAATGTAGCCCATGCCCCCACAGCAACTGACAGCCTAATGGAGGAGGAAAGGTAGACAAAACTTTCCAGCCATGCAATATGTGATCAAAGTTCACAGCAGGTACTTGGGGAGCCAAAGGAGGAAGCACAGTGGCCTCAGGAAACAAGAAGACTCCTGGAAAAGGTAACACAGGAGTTGAGTCTAGAAGAGTGACTGGAAGTTTGTCAGGTCAATGGAGACTGAAGCCTGGGCGAAGAGGAGGAAGAGTATGCCCCGTTCCAGGAACAGCGTCAATGACAGGTAACCCTGGAAAGATGGGCAAGGAAATGACTGTGCCATCTAAGGATGTTGAACTGAACCTTGGAGGTGATGGTTGTTATTGATGGATTTCAAGTAGG
The DNA here is from genome assembly GCA_028644305.1 of Xerus rutilus. Lineage (NCBI taxonomy): Eukaryota > Metazoa > Chordata > Mammalia > Rodentia > Sciuridae > Xerus > Xerus rutilus. The sequence continues at coordinate 145,645,027 of CM053403.1, read as the reverse complement.
GTATCATCAGAGTCACATTTAGAATGATCACCCTAGCAATGTAGAGAGCCTTGCTACTTGAAGTGTGGTCCACAGCATCATCAGCATCACCAGGGAGTTTGTTGGAAAGAAGGACTCTTAGACTCCATCCCAAACATACTAAATCAAACTCTACATTTTAACAAGCTACCCAGAGGATTCACATACACATTAGAGTTTGAGACACAGAGCTAAAGACATTTTCGTGAGAAAGAGATGAAACTTTAGGAAGACCATTTAGGAGACTATAGTAAAAAAGAAAAATTTTAAGCTGTCTCTTAAAACAGCTCTTTAACCACACCTGTGGATAAATGATTCTACCTGTAGACTATGCTCCAAAATGTCCAGTTGATGTGTGAAACATTAAAGCAATATTTGTATAGGTACTCTGAGTTTCTCAATTTACTTTCCTTTTCCACCATGTTAGCCAAAATTGTATAGACAGAGCCGTACCGCAGCTCACATGCACTAGAATATGCAATGATACCTGCTGTCATTTGCATATGTTCTGAATGGAGCCCCTAAGGTTTCATGTGGTGGAAGCTTGGTCCCCAGTGTGCTGCTGTGAGAGGTGGTGGAACTTTAAGAGGCAAGGTTTAGTGGAAAGTAATTGAGCCACGGCATGCACCATCCTCAGAAGAAATTAATGTGTTTCTCAAGGACCCTGGCTCATTCTTGTGAATGGGTTCTAAGTACTTTGTTTCATGCTCTTGTTAATTTCATCCTATATTTTCCTTGTAAAACTTTTTAAAATATTTTTTAGTTGTTGATGGATCTTTATCTTATTCATTTATTATTTATATGTGGTGCTGAGGATCAAACCCAGTGCCTCATGCATGCTAGGCAAGCACTCTACCACTGAGCTACAGCCCCAGCCCTCCTTGTAAAACGTTTTAACTGTTGCCTATTAGTGTTTTGCAGAAGTACTACTCTAACAGAACAACGTGAGGTGATTAAAGACAATAAGCAATCACCTACCAAAAAACAAACAAGCAAAAAAAGGCCCCTCCCAGGTCTCTGGCTGGCTTCCTATCCCATGAAGTGATCTCTCACTCTCACAGGCTCTCTGGTCCTGATGTTACCACCATGATGTGATGCAGCCAAGGGAGCCCTCCCAAGAGCCAGCGAAATGCTGTTTGGACTTGCCACCTCCCAATATGTAAGCTAAATAAACATCTTTCTTTATTAAAATATTTTTCTTTATAAAGTGCTAATAAAACTCTTTCTTTATAAAGGACCCAGCCTTGAGTATTTTGTTACAGCAACAGAAAACAGATGAAGAGAATATTTACTATGGAATTTCAGGTACAGCCCAAAGGAAGTGAGGTCCCTTCATCTGGTTTTGACAATGGGCACAGGCCATCATTAAAGACTGTGGTCTTTCCCTCTGTTATCTCAAAGCCTATGAATGAGATGGGCATCGCCTTGATGTGGGGACCCAGAGACCCGGCTAAAATCAGACGTGAATTTTACAACGGCTGATTGTGTGTGCTGAGAGAGCGAGAGAGAGATCTGAAAAAGAGAGAAGAGGATGCATGTCTTGGGTGTTCTGTGGTGGAGAAAGTCTCCTTTGTTTATGAGCCTTTGTGACAGTGGGACCAAACTGGAGACACTCAGAGGGAGAACTGGGGGCATTCCTTTTCATAAGAAAATAAATAGCCTCTTCCAGAAGTGAATGTGGAAGAATTTGAAAGAGAGAGTGTGGTCTAATAGGTAAAAAGTAGGGGGTTTAAAAGGACAAACAAGCAATTAGTCTATAAATAAGCACAAGTGTACCTCATCTTTAACAATCAGCATGTTATTGAACAGGGTGTACAAATTGGACTTCGGTTAAATTAAACCTATTTTAAGCCCATTCTGGGAATTTGCTATTTAAAGGAATCCTTTGTAGAGTGGATAATCACTCACTAATGAAGCTTTTGTTAAATCTAGAGTTCTACAAAACTGAAGTTCCCAAACCAACTATGCCAGGAAGAACACCCCAAAGATACCTAGTGAGTTCAACTTTTCTGTGTGCCAAGGAGCTGAGCCAGATGGGCTAGGAAACTCACCCTCAGACAGAGGCAAAGTCCTACCCTTGGAGAAGTGGGGAGGTAGACAGACAAAAGAATATCAAACCACGAGGAAAATAAGTAAGAATGTGCAAGTGAAGCAGGTGTGGCTGGTGAGGAGGAGCAGGTGTGTCAGTGGGCAGCAGGTGGGAGGTGGACAGAGAGGGTGAGTGGCCACAAACGATGGGGAGAGCATACTTCACCATGACGAAATCCTTCCTCACTTCTCTCTAACCTCAGGATTTCTAGTGCGGTATCCAGGGTGTTTTGAAATGCTGTCAACTCAATTACCTGTGGGGCATCTGTGAAGTCTTAACTAGCTAGAAAGACATTGAGAGCAATGGAAGCTATAAGTAATTGAGTATAATCGAGTGATGATGCATACCTTTACTCTCAAAGCCAAGATGAGATTGCCTTCTGTGCTGGATTTCTGGAAACACCTTCCCAGAAAAGATGGAATCTAATGGGAAGATGAAAGATGGAGAAAGTTAGATAATTTAGAAAGAGGTAGAAAAAGTCAATCAGAGTTAAATCCAGAGGCATAGATACTTAAAACTGACTGTCTCTTCTCTTCTCTTCTGACCAAATATATTCATCCACAGCTTGGGGTGGGTACTCCAAGAAAGGGCCCAGGGGAAGAGCTAAGGACCAAGCAAGTTGTACCTTCCAAGAGCCATGTAAGATCATCACATCCTCCTGAGCAACTCAGTTTCCAGAGAGCAGAATGCACCCTTCCCACAGCCTGAGGCTGAATGAGAAACAAATTATTCACTCACTCAACAAATATTTGTTGAGTCTTGTTATGGTTTGGATATGAGATGTCCTGCGAAAGCTCATATCTTAGACAATACAGGAATTTTCAGAGGTGAAATGATTGGGTTATGAGAGACTAAATCTAATCGGTGGATTAACCCACTTATAAGGACTAACTGGGCAGTAACCATAGGCAAGTAGGGCGTAGCTGGAGGAAATGGTCAGAGCAGGTCCCTGGGGGTGTGCCTTTGGTGTATATATTTTGTCCGTGGTGAGGGGAGCCTCTCTCTGATTCCTGGTGCCATGTCCTGAGCTGCCTTCCTCCTCCACACCTTTTTGCCATGATGTTCTCCCTCACCTCAGGCCCAGAGCAATGGAGTCAGTTATCTATGGACTGAGACCCCTGAAACCACAAGTGCCAAATAAACTTTTCCTCCTCTACATTGTCCTTGTTAGGTCTTTCGGTCACACCAACAGAAAAGCTAACTAAAATAAGTCCCTACTATTGTCAGGGTAGGAGGCTTGAGAATCATT
>CM053403.1:145603500-145641171 GCA_028644305.1 Xerus rutilus | reverse complement strand
TTCCCCAGAGAATGGAGAACGGATGCATTCAGGAAGGAGCATCTCTTAGGAAGTGATCCATCACCCATGACATTGAAATGAAGCTAGGAGGAGTCAGAAGACAGGGACAAGCAGAAGGAGCTCCCTGACAATGCCAGAAAAATGAAACTTGGTGGACTCCTTATAGTACCCTCTCTGATCCCAGCTCCCACCCACAGACTCAGAGGCCCCTCCCAGGACCAGCTTAGCTCAAGGTGGGGACTCCAAGTTTTAAGCCCAATTAGATTCTCCATTTGCTCCTGACCCTTGATCTCTTAAGTAGTGTCTACATAACCCCACACCATCTTATCAGTTGAATCAGAAAATTCAGCCAGTCATTTACCTAGAGGTCTAAGCTCCAAACCTTTGGACCAGTTTGAAAGGATGCTTTTATTGGATTGATTAAATTGACCAGATGTTTTCCCTTCATTTTGGCATGGCCTCAGGTCCGTATCTGGTTACAGCACAAGAGCCTGAGGGCAGGATGAATGAGAAGTAAATCTGAGTCTTTGAAACCCAGGGTTCTGCTTGCTGTGCTTTGCTTTAGTCAATCAGAGTGAGCCCAGGAGACTTGGAGCCAAATCCATGGAGAGACTCCTCTCTTCTCGATGACCCTTCTTTAGTAACAACTACTATTCATAGAGCACTTTACAGTTTATAAGGCTCTTCCACATTGTGTACAATGAATCCAAAATTGAAACTCCACACAAAACAAGATGTTTTTATTCCATAATCAAGACTCAAATTTTCCCTTTACCTTAAGAATTATTTACCTCTGATATGCCTAATGTTCTCTCTGATAAGTGGATGCTGATCTATGACAGGGGAGGGAGCCTGGGAAGAATGGAGGGACTTTGGTCAAAGGGGAGGGAGGGAAAAAGAGGGGACATAGGGGCAAGAAAGATGGAGGAATGAGATGGACATCATTGCCCTAGGTACATGTATGACTGCACATATGGTGTAACTCTACATCATGTACAACCAGAGAAATGAAAAGTTGTGCTCCATTTGTGTACAATGAATCAAAATGCATTCTGCTGTCATGTATAACTAATTAGAATAAATAATTTTTTTAAATGCTGCTGAACAGGGGTATTGTGGCTGTTGAGGGGCAAGAGGTTTTTTGGGGGGTTGTTTTGGGATTGTTGCTGATTTTTTGTTGTTGTTTGTGTTTGGTACTGAGGATTGAACCCAGGGGTGCACTACCCTTGAGCCACATACCCAGCTCTTTGCATTTTTTTATTTTGAGACAGCATCTCATTAAATTGCCCAGACTGGCCTGGAGCTTGCAATCATCTTGTGGTGGCCTCTGGAGTAGCTGGGATTACAGGCCTGTGGCCTACTGAATAGGGTGTGTTAAGGCAGCGAAACTACTGCATGTGATTCTCTGATGGTGGCGATGGGTCATCACACACTGGTGCAACACCAAGAACGCAGAGCACCCAGAGTGAACCAGACAGACACTGGGGGCTGAGGTGTCAATGGAGGTTCCTGAGTTGTAACAGACATCCACTTTAGGGATAGGAGGCTGTGCGTGTGGGGACCAGGGGGCAGGAGAAACCAGGGAGTCCATGAAAATCTGTCCCTTCTACTTAATTTTACTGTGAACCTAAAACTACTCTAAATAATAAAGTCTATGACAAAGAAAAGAGAACAGCGCTGCTAGTGCTGCCTAGGCACAGGAGGGCTGGGGCTACACAGGACCAGGACACAAACTCACAATCAGGATCTCACCCAGCCAGTGACTAGCTGGCCAAACAGGTTTCTGTGCTGGCTCCGGGGGCCTTCTCCCAGGCTCTAATAATGGTCGGCTGCTGAGCCTGCAGCCCACAGCCCCTTCAGGCTCTGTCCACCCTCACTCCCCTGTAGCTTGATGTTTCCCAAAATTATGTGAGTAGCCTTGACCCCTTGCCCCAAGTTATAGGCTCATGTGCTTTCCAGGAGGGCGGGGACTCTGTCATAATTCATTGGTGCCCCCACACAGCCCCTAAGGCAGTCCCTTCCGCAGCAGGTCTCGGCAGGAGGTGCCTGTTCAGTCCCCCTGTGTCTCCGAGCCTAAAAGTAAGATCACTCGTGCAACCTAGAAAGTTCAGTGCTCCTTTCTCAGGCCCGTAGTTTCACTCTCCAATGTTGGGGCCACTGTCTCGTGCCATTCCAAGAGTCCATCTACCTTTGCCTCCATGTAAACGGCTCGCTTATTCCAGCATTAAACAAAATGCCGGGGCTGGGGTTATGGCGCAGTGGTAGCGTGCTCGCCTAGCACGCGTGAGGCACTGGGTTCGATCCTCAGCACCACATAAAAACAAAGATATTCTGTCCACCTAAAACTAAAAAATAAATAAATAAATATTTTTAAAAATTTAAAAAAAAAAACACAAAATGCCGTCACCAACGAAGCAGGGAAAATCGGGGTGTCAGAGCCTGCGCAACTGAAAGGGAAAAATAGCTACATTATTCAGCTAAAGCAGAACAATTTCTGGAAGAGATGCAAGAGCGTCGTGGGATAAAACATGAGGGGGCTTTCCAAGACCGAGCAGGGACAGGATACAGGGTGGTGCAGGATACAGCGGGCACAGCGTCCCGCGTGGCAGCAGCCTCTAAATAGCCCGCAGCACCCGCCCCTGCCTTCACACCCCGCGCAGCGCCCGCCCCGCGTGTGGGCGGGATTTACTGACTCACCTCGGAAGAAGGAACGTGGCGGAAGTGACGGCAGGTCACTTCCAAGACGCAGTTATAAAAAGAATGCCCCTTCCTTTGGGACACGCTCTCGCTCTCCTGAGAAGAAAGCAGCCTGTGCAGAGGCCTCCTTGACAAAGAACCCCAGGCCCACCAAAGCTAGCAGAGTGACCCTGAAAGCAGGTCTGCTGGACCTGGGGGTCCCCAGCCAGCACCTTGACTGAAGCACGCTGAGGGACCTTGAACCTGAATCAACAGCTAAGTTTTGCTGCAGGTTCCTGGCCTGCCTGGAAACTGTGGGATGATACATGTTTGCTGTTTTCAGCAGATAGATGTATCCATATGCAGCAATAGAGAACTGATACATCTGTTTCAACATCAATTGACCCCACAGTTCTGACCTCCTATTTAGATATTTCCTACATTGGTTCAGATGTTACACACATTCATTTGGTTCCCCCTCTTACATATGTGCCCTGTTGGGCAACAATTTAGATACTAGACATAGTGCTCAAATACAAAATATCACTTCAGTGTATGCAAAAGCTCTCAGAGGCTGCCTTACCCCAGGTTCCCAGGAAAGCAAACCCTGAAGAAAAGCGCATGCTGGTGCATTACTGGTGGTAGATCCCAGGGCCACAGCAGAGGGAGGGGGCAGTAAGGGAGACAAGAATGGAAGCAAATGACTCACTTTGCCCATCTCATCCCTTCTGAGGGCCAGCGGTCCTTAGTTGACTCAGGTTGCTATAACAAAACACATAGATCTGAATGACTGAGGAACAAAAGACATTTATTTCTTAAAGAGCTGAGACAGGGTAGTCCAAGATCAAGGTGCTGGCAGATTTGGTGTCTAGGGAGTGCCATTTTCCTGGTTCCTAGTTGGCTGTCTCCTGTGTCCTTACATGGTGGACCAGCTGTTACCCAGCTAGTAACAGACTCACATCCACACACAAAAATAGCCATTTTCTTAGTCACAGAGAAGTCTCCAGAAAGACATGCTATGGTCTTAATGTTTGTGTCCCCTTAAATTCATGCACTGAAATGCTACCCCACAAGGTCATGGTTTGGGGAGGTGGGCCTTTGGGAGTTGATTAGAATATGAGGGTGGAGTCCTCATGAATGAAGTTAAGCATCCTTATAAAACAGGCCTCAGAGAGCTCGTTCTCCTTGTCCTCCAAGTAAGGGCACAGGAGACAACCATCTAGGAACCAGGAAGACGGCACTCCCTAGACACCAAATCTGCCAGCACCTTGATCTTGGACTACCCTATCTCAGCTCTTTAAGAAATAAATGTCTATTGTTCGTAAGTCACTCAGATCTATGGTATTTTGTTATAGCAACCTGAATCAACTAAGGACCACTGGCCCTCAGAAGGGATGGGATGGGCAAAGTGAGTCATTTGCTTCCATTCCTGTCTCCTCCCTCTCTTTGGTCACACTTCCTCTCATAGAGCATCATAACCCTCTGCACTTCCAGGTTGCACTGTCCAGCTCCTCCAGGCGGCCACTGGGGAAAACAAGCCCTGAGCCCAAGCCATGTCATCAGGTCACCCATAGGCACTGGAGCTGTTGTGACTGCCACCACAGCAGACGTCCTGGAGGCCTTGCCAAAGTCTGGCCCTCAGTGAGGGAAGGCAGAGACAGATGGCAGTGTTAGGAGATGGAGTGACAGAGGAAGCAGCTGGGGTCCTTCATCAATCAGCCAAGAACAGGCGAGGAGGTGAGGCTTAGGGATGGAGGAGTGGGAGCTGCATCTGAACAGATGTACACACAGAGGAGCTCCTGCTTGCAAGGGTGCTACTTTTATATTTGAATTGCATGCATACACATTCGAGGGTTGCATGCATTGACTCAGATTTCATTACTTGTCGCCTGAAGACAGGACAGAGCCACCCTGTATGGGAGGGTTAGAGAGGGTCTCTGCAGCTCTTAGCAGCTCTGCTTCAGGAAGGCACCCTTATTCCTTGGGGAATTTTACTTTCCTGGAAACTTAATATTGCTTAATTCTCTTGTCTGGTTTCATATCATGATGTCACCAAGAGTACAGGAAGATGGGAGCTGATTCAGGATGCAGACAAAAGTGAGATCTGAACCAGTACTTCTGGGTCTGTGATGACCCTTCAGAGTTGCCCCCAAACTGAGATAAAGGGGCCAGGCCTTTGTATTCTTCTATCAACTCATCACTGGCAAACCACCCCTGAGCGAGATGAGAGGGGTGGAACCTTGGACAAGGCAGTTCCTTGCTGCAGTAAGAGGTAGCTCTGAGCTACCCATTCTCAGTCAGTGTTCTCATTAGAGGGGAGAAGGGTGCATTGGTCCCCCAAAGAGGACCTGTTAGGGATGCCACAGTATCCATTTCCCCTGGCCACCATCTCTCCTAAACTTCTCCTGTTAAGAATTACAACTCAGTCTTAACTTGGATTTTCTCCCAAAACAGCACACTGATTCACCTAAGACTTCTCCCCAGTGGAGGGGGAAAGGCTGCCAGTCTGGGGCTCCTAGAAGATTCCCAATGAGTATGTAGAATGAGCACATGATGTTTGCCTGTGGACTCAGCTGATTTCCTGATCCACTACAGTCACAGGACAGGATCCAGGCCACAGTTAAGCCCCACAGGACCCTTTTCCTTTATAAATGTTGAAATGCAAGTTTGACTTATAGAATCACCACGCCTGCATTCGACTATCCCTCCAGAAGCAAAGCGGCAAACCTAGCTATTTGCTCCAGGTTAAGAGAATGTTGCCTTTCTTGCTTCCCTCTATCCAGAGAAATTGGTCAACTCAAATAAAATAATCTCACTCCTGGGTTCAGAATCCTCAAAAGAATCCCCCCAATGTGGCCAGACTCTTTCATGACCCCTTTTAGGCTAGCTGCACAGTGCTTGCTGGTACAAAGACTAAGAGCCCTCACTGTGCCCACAGTGTTGAAATCTGCCCTCTTGCCAGGCCCCAGGGGTCCAAGCCCCTAAACCAGAGCTTTTCAAAGTGTAGTCTGATGCTCTGGGGTCTGACATGGTGGAGAATGTGGCCTATGTCCTGGCTTTTCTTTGGGGCAGCCGTTTAGGTTTGTGTTCTTGTTGTTGTTGTTCATCTGTTTTATACCCTGGTTCATGCAAGATGTTTTCTGAAGAAAGGTCAAGAAAATACATTTGAATCTCTTCTTGTTCCCTGTTCAGTCTTTAGCATCAACACTATCAAAATGTCCTCCCTTTGAGTAGCTGGGCTGCTTCTTTCTAAGCACATGCTCCCATCTCTCTACCACTTGCTGATTTCCCATTTTAACCAGAAAAAATGTGGGCTGCAGCCTTCAGAGGCATCCAGCTGGCATTGCCTAACCTTCTTTTCCATTGTGTTCCTTCTATAGTTCATTGCCTTTGGTTGCAGCCAGCTTACCAGCAACATTTGTGGCATGAAGCTTTCATTTTTCATTTTAAATAAATACAATCCAAATCTTCAAATGAGTGAATTTCATGAAAACTATAAAGTAAATAATAGAGCAGGATCACACATTTATGGCAAAAATCATGAAGGGATGTACATGTCCCTCTGGACATTCCATCTGTGGCCCACCATCCAAACACAGCCCAGCAAGTTCTCCACCTTATTGTCCATGAGAACCAGAGATTCTGGGGCTTGGGGTGTGGCTCAGTTGTAAAGCACCTGCTTAGCATGCATAAGGCCCTGGGTTTAATCTCTAGCATCCAAAAGGGGGAAGAAAAAAAAAGAACTAGAAATTTTAATTCCATATGTTGCAGATGAGACCCAGGAACCTGCATTCTTAGCAGACAGCTCTGCTTCCTGCTTATCTCCTGGAGCTCCTTAAGAGCAAAGATTAAGTCTTCCTCATACTTAGCCATATGATTAGCACAAAGCAGCCCTCAAATAAATGTTTGTGAAATACAGTCAGGTCAGTAAGATGGAAACACATGAATCTGAAATGTCAAGCTGGAAAGGTTTTCCCATTTTACAAATGGAAGCAAAGATCAGAGAAATTAAATTCTGCTTGTATGGCCCTTAGGTAGTAAAAGGCAGAACAGGAACAAGGCCAAAGTCTGAGCTCCAGGTCAGGGTTCTCTCCCATGGAGTCCTAGACCACTATGTCAAGCTGGCAGGCCTCCCAGGGTTGGAGCTGGAGTTAACAGGAACTTAGACTGTGGGCACAGATTCAGTTAGTGCAATTCACCCTGTTCCATGGCATAATTTAAGCTCTGAGTTTTGCAGAAATACAAGGGGGTGAAGGAAGGGAGCCTGGACAGATTTGCATGACTGGAGGAAAAAGAATAAGCAAACCTTCTATGCTGAGGCATCAGTAGCAATGTCTCCAAAACACATGAACCAGGCATGGGCCACACCCTGAACCAAATGAATAAAATGGCTTAATGACATAGGAAGTTGTGACCCTCTCCAACTTAGAAGATGTGAGGATGCGTGTAGCTCTCTTTATCTGCTCCATGTCACTATTCTTATAGCTACAATACAGGAATTCATGCAACACCTCTCTGGGAGGCAGTAGTGCAGTGGTAACACACAGGTCCTGGAGCCAGAGGCCTGGGTTCGAATCCTGTTTCTTAGTGTCTCTATCACCTTAGTCAATTTACCTAACATTCTCTGTACCTGTTTTCCCAACTGTAAAGCTGGGGTTACAGTTCCTATTTTGAGGGTCAGCACAGTGCCATCCAACTGGTAGGAGGTATTCAGTAAGTGTTACCAACTCCATTACATTTTCTAGTAACCACGAACCAAGTGCCTATGTCAAGTACCACTAGAGGTATAGAGCTGCCCTACAGATGCATGCTATTGGATGGAGGGGATGCAAAAAGCACAGAAATAACTAAGTCAGGGACAGTTAAGGTCATAAAGGCTGTGCACATTAGCAGCCACCATGTAGGAAGGGACCATCCACTTAAGAAGCAGTAAATCCCAACATGCCATTGGCAAGCACTAGGAGCATGGCATAGAGCAGCCCCTGCACTTGCCCACTATTGTAGACAGTAAGCACACAGTCAGGCTCTGAATTCCAGCTTCTCCTACTGTGCAGCCAGTACTCTCCACCATCATCCCTGACCCACACTGCCCAAGACCATGCCGTCCCACAGGTGCCACAAGTAACATCTCCATCAATAGACCAACATTCCAATGTTGACCTCACCAAACCAAATAAATCCCCATTGTATCTGCTAAACATTCACTGATTAAATCAATTTCCTAATTAGCTAGATTTACTAATGCTTTAATAATCCAATAATACCTAATTATACCTATTAATACCAGCCTAATACAAAGATCATGAGACTGGAAATTATCACAGATACAATCCTTTCTTCAGTTCCTAAAACAATGCCTGGCACATAGGATGGTTAAATAAGCATCTTTTGAATAAATAAACTTACTCCTGGTTTATACTCACTTTTGTGTTCAAATGTCTTTGACGTTTTTATTGTTAGTGTTATATTTTGTGTGTCCTGAGGTTCCTAACCTCACAAAGAACGACAATATTAATGTAATGCCTGCCCTTTCCTAAGACTTCCATTCATTGGGGAAAACCAAGGAGCACAAGAAAAGTATATATGTTGTGCAACTTTAGCAGGAGGCTTCAAAAACACCTAACCTGGAAAGGAATGCTGGGGAGACCTTGGATGGGGCAAGGGCAGGGGTGGTGAGCAAGTTGACAAGCTCTTAAAAGAACAAAAATTCTCCAACAAAGAAACATTTTAGCAGCCTAATTAAGAAAAGTGGACTGGGAATTAGAGATGGAGCCACCTGTTAAAAGAGAATTAGAACAAGTCTGAAACCACTGACCCACTTTTCCTCTGTTATGATCTTTAGTCAATGTAGCCATAATGCAACTGATGTGCCTTTCGGCTGGTACACTGCTAGAAGAAACTGTAACAACAAATCTTACTCTAAAATATGGTCTGGCCTCTCCCAACCTGCAAGGAAGGATCTAGTCTGTGCACAACAAAAGCAGTCAGAGCCCTGTCTGTACTGTCATCCATTGATGACAGTACAAACCAAGGAGCCATAACAAGGGACCATAAAGCCACCAGCAGGACTAGAGGAAACCAACAAGGAATGGCAGCCTCAGGAACCCATTACGACCCTGGGCCCAAAGGGACAGGAGCAGGTACTGGTTCCCCAAACTGGGGAAAGGGCTGCATGGGGAAGGGGGTTGCTCCTCAGAGGAGCTTTGGCCTTTGGCCCTTTGATACAAGCTGCAGCAACCAGCTAGGAGGGGACTGGGGAAACTTCTCCAGGTGGTGCCTCCTGTGAGCCAAATCTAACCAGAAGCCAGAGGGCAAGGGTGATCTACAGCACAAAGCAGGAAGAAAGAGTGGGATGGGAAAGGCTTCAGAGGTGGCAGGAAGCTGAAGCCACACACTTCCCGTGTGTGTTCTAATCCTTCGGCATCTCAGCTTCTTGCAGGAACCATGTTGAGTTAAGAGTTCCCACCATCGTGCCTTCCACTTAGTCAATGGCCAAGGTGAAGACGTGAGGGAGGTGCTCATTTTTTCTGGTTATCTCTACTGGCTGTGTCCCTCCACAAGGGAGATGTCTCTACCCAACCCTAACAGCATGTCCCAGAACTGCTCTTTCCCCTGGTCCCTTCAGGTTATTGTATGATGACTTTTATAAGGTGATACTTCACTTTTATGAGGTGACATTTTTCCACAGTAACACATGCCCAATTTTCAATAAAGGTTAATGAGAAACTAGAGTTTATTTATCATAAATCTATTTTTACTTTTCCAAAGACTGTTGAAATAGACATTCATCTACATAAGGGATACTGAGACAGGGGCAGTTCATGACAACACACGTCCGTGATTTTATATGGGGGGAAATACAAGTCACAGAGGAGCTTCCTCTCTCAAAGACCTTGGGACCCTGCCACTGGCCAGCTCCTAGCTTTCAGCCTGCATTAGCATTTCCTAATACAAATGTTAAAAACAAACTTGTCATTCAGTAAATATGGGTTGAGGGAATGTTAATCTGAACAGGGTTGAAATTCTTGTGTCTTTCCTACCTTAAAAAAAATTGCCATGGCTTCCCTTTGTGTATTGAATAGAACAAAGTCCCAAGCGTAAACTCCAAATCGCTCTGAGCTGACTCCCACCCTCTTCTCTTCTCCCCTTTCCCTCTGAATGTCTATCCTGTATTCCAGCCACCCCATCCCACGACACTTTTTGTCCATACCCTGGTCCTTACCTCCGTCTGTATGAAATATGGTTTCATTTCTGCGGATATTCTATTTGACATCCAAAGACTTCATAGCAGCTCAATCTTTAATAGCCACAAGCTGGAAACAACCCAAAAGTCCATCAATGGGTAAATGGATAAACAAACTATGGCATCTCCATCGGACGGAAGTCTGCTCAACAACAGAGAGCACGCTACTGATACATGCAACAACATGGATGAAATCCAAAAGCATGCTGAGTGAAAAAAAAGTAAGATAAAAAGAAAAGAGTACATACTGTATAATGCCATTTATAAGATTCTAGAAAAAGCAAGCTAATTTATGGTGGTCAGAAAGGAGATCAGAGGTTGCCTTGGGATGAGGGTAGGAAAGGGAAGGGATTACCAAGATACTCATGGACTCTTTAGGGGAAGATGAAAACAGGTTAATTGTGATGATGTTTTCATTGATGTCTACATACTACAAAACTCATAAAACCGAACACCTTAAATATGTACAGATTATTGTACACCAGCTATACCTAATAAAGATATAAATAGAGAGACATATATATTATAAAGTTCGGATAAACCATTAACTGGAAAAACTGCTACAGCAAGTCAATGAAAGATATTATTTCTGAAGTAATAAGGGTCCCCACAAATCAATTAAATAATGGCAGGGGGAAATGGGCACAGAGGACAAGTAGGTAAGTTGGAAACAAACACGAATGGCAGCCAGCTTGGAGAAAATCTTTCTGCCTCTACAGAGTGTAAAAAATACACCCTATGCACTGAGATGTGGGAAGCAGCAGCAGTATCTGCACGCTCATCAGTGATGCGGTGTCCTTCAGCCGCGGAGAGGGCTTCCTCTGGGGCGCTCCCACCACACCCCCAGCATCTTCACCAGGCTCCTAGACTTTTCCCTTTCAGCCTCTGGACTCATTTCAGCCTCTGGACACCCTTTCAGCATTAGTGGGTGCTATTTTGCGCAACCTGGCGTGTGCACACACGGGATTCTACAAGGGAAACCGAAGCCCCATCTCACTAGCACTCATGTCCTTGAATTATTTCTTCCTGGTCCCATCCTGAGCAGGAACGTTTGCATAGCCCCACCAGTGGCTTTTAGATTCCTCTAGCCCAGTCCCGAGAAACTTGGCCCTAACCCCCAGGCCAGGCCAGGGCTCCGCCATGGGATCCATCACAGGCTGCTCTCTGTCCCCAGCGCCGTTCCTTTCTCTCCCCAGTGAAAACGCAAGGCCCAGTGCACCTTGTTTGGGGTCCACGCCCTCAGCACCCAGCTCGGGACCTCTCGCCCGCCACACAGCCACATCTGGAGTTTTACTCTGACACTGTCCAAAGTACTTCCAGATGGCGTCCTTGTTCAACTCTCACAAGCCCCCTGGACTGGCAGCACAGTGATATCATTATTACCCTTATTCCCCATTTGCCCCATTTGAAAAAGCAAGACCTGCTGCGGGGCGACTGTCCTGAGGGTGTCCAGCTAATCAGAAAGGGGACTTGAGTCGCTCGCCCCTGCCAGTGCGTCCCCAGCGTCCCATCCACAAGAGCCAAAGCAGGTGCGGCTCAGTGGACTGGCCGAGGCCGGGTGGGCGACGCAGGAGGCACCAGTCAAGCGCCCGATGCGGCGGGGTTTTCTGCCTCCGCCTCCCTGGCCTGGCAGTTCCGCGCTGTTTGCCGGCAGCCGACTGAAACTGACAGGCTCACCGAGGAACTGGAGCAGAGCCGGTGGGGGCCAGGGGAGGGCGGCAGGGAGGGCGGAGCAGGAGGCGGAACCCGCGTGGAAAAGTCCCAGGTGACCCTGGAAGACACAAGGCGAGATGCAGGAACATCCTTAAGAAGGGGAGACAAAGAACAAAGTTGGAAAGGGAAGGAGACGTCGGAATGTGCGCGAGCCTTTCTGAAAGGGGGAAAAATGAACAATGGTTCATGTATTAATTATTGACAAATAAGTGGCACTAATGAATAGCATCGTTAAAGGGCATTTTGTGAATATTAATGTGTAGTTATATTCTAAATAAGGGCTCTGATCTCCCCTTGGCCAGCCAAGGTCCTTCCCTTCCTTGTTCAGAAGCCACCTATTTTAATTCCCGCCTCCTTGGCTCCCCCTGAAAACCCCGTAATACAACCCTGAGGGTCTCCCACGGTCCTCACCACCTCACAAGACTTGCCAACACACGATTTGTAGCCCTCCTGTTATTGCCTGTCCCCCGGAACTAGAGCATAAGCTTTCCAAAGATGTGAGGTTTTGTGTTCCTACAATGCCGTGAACAAGTAGGAACACATCGTAGATGGCCAATAAATATTTACCAAGAAAACAAAGTCCCATGACACGGGAGGGGAAGAGGGGATCCTGTCAATACATTATGGCCCATTTCCTGTAGAATTAGGGTTAGGCCTCTCTCCAATTAGCCCTTTCCTCATGGAAAGCTTGCAAAAGAGCTAGGGCAACCTGGTTGCAACTATGAACGATGCCTTTCCCTGCCAGCAGGCCCTGGAAGAGCCCATCGGAGAACTCCGACTGTCCCCTGGGCACTCTGAAAACCAGGCAGCATCCTCTCACAGGGGCACATACTCAGAGTTCCAGAGTGGAAGGAGTCGGCACTCTTATTTTACAGATACTCACTTTGGGACCCAGGAATGGTCTTCCCAAGGGTGCACAGTAAGTTCCTGAGCATCTCCTGCACTCCCTACCAGTGCACAGAGACTTGTGGGCAGGGGCCAATGGCCTAGTCCTTGGAAAAGTGCCCGAAGGTGGAGGTTGTACTGGGGACTGGCAGCTCTGGCTTTCTGTGTGGTGGCCTTCCTCTCCCGGAGCAGGTCTTTCCCTCCTCAACCTTCCCTCAACCTAGCTCTGGGTGACCAACCCAGGGATGAGTGCAGCGGTCACCCTCGGCCCGCAGATACACCCCTGCTTGGATGACTGCAGGGCAGGAGGTGCTGGCAGTAGTTTCAGTGCTTGGGGAGCTGAGTAAAAATCCACCTTTTCCAAACTCTGATATGTGCTTTTTCCAAAGAGCTGTCCATCTTTTTTAAACCCACAGGACAGAGCAGGAGTCTAAAGGCAATAAGAGGAAATGAGTGACCCAGGATCTCTGTGTCAGGGCGGTAAGAATCCAGGTCCTCTGATTTGTGGCTGCCCACGTGCAAAGTTGTTTCCCCTCCATTATCATCACATTTTTAGTAAAGAAGAGTCACATACAATAAGGAAAACCTTCAGGCAGATTTTTTCTGGATCTTCCCAGACTCAAGAAGTCCGAAGATATGGACACCGGTTCCCATACTTTTCCAAATGGATGAACCTCATCATCAGAGGCTGCTGGTGGCAAACTTGGAGCAAAGGATAAGAAATTCAGTGCTGAAGCTGGGGCTGTAGCTCAGTGGTACAGTGCTTGCCTCACATGTGTGAGTCACTGGGTTAGATCCTCAGCACCACATATAAATAAATAAATAAAATAAAGATATTGTGTCCATCAACAACTAAAAGAATATTTAAAAAAAAGAAATTCAGTGCTTAAAACAGGCCACAATAAGTAAATCAATAAATGGATAGATAAATACATAAATAAAAGTCCATAAAGCCTTCTATTTCTTGATCATCTAATATGTACCAGGCACTTCCAAATATTCATCTTCAGGTATGATCCACACAGTCCTGCAACATGGGCTCAGAGAAGTTAAGTAGTTTGCCAAGTATCACACAGCCAGTAATATCGAAGCTGACATTCAGATCAAGCACTGCATGACACCAGAGCCCCTATTTTTGCTCCCTAAAATCCTGGCTGCAGTGCACAATGTCAGGATGAAGAAAGAACCTTCAGTCTCATCCCTTAGAGGCTTCCGACTCCACGAGGCCCTCTTCACCCCACATTTCAGGGTTAAGTTTTCCACAGCTCCGGTTGCCATGGCATTAGGAGCTCTTCTCACCATTTGAAAACCCAGAAGAGGAAAATAAGAGGATTCAGCTCTTTGATTCAAGAGCTGACCAGTTCTTTTAAAAGATAAACTCAATCTGGTCCTTGAATCAGGATTAGAAATTGGAGCAGATAATGGCACTTGTAGGCCTTGGAATTATTTAGCTTCTTGCTCCAAGAAGTTCAGTTCACTTTTCAGACATGATCTCATTCTTCTCCACAGGGTCTTCCCGGGAGACCAAAGAAGGGATGGAGACAGTCCTCCGTAGGGTAGAGGGGAAGTGGGGCTCGTGACTGCTGCCCTGGTGTCTGAACTCGCTCTCTCTGCTCTCTTCTCCTGCCTGGTGTGACAGATAAGGGCATCACACCCCTGGCTCTGTCACAAGTGAGTGGGAATTTATGTGAGGGCCTTGGTTTAAAAGATCAAGAAACAAATATGCTACAAGATCACTAAAGCTGAAAGGGACAGTTCAGCTCCAAGCCCTGTCCCCCCACCCAGCACCCACCCTCCAGAGGAACCAATGAAAAAGCAGAGCAATGAGGTGAGCTGAAGAGATGGGATTTCAGTAGTGTTTTTCACAGTGGCCATGGGGGACCACCTTTCCAGCTTCCAGCAAGGAAGGATTTCTACAGTCCCTGCAGGATGCTCAAAAGGGGTTTTGTTATCACTCACTCTCTTGGGTCTTTGGGTTTTCTGCATGCTATCATCCAAATATTTGTGTCACTCCAAAATTCATGTGTTGAAATCTAACCCCAATATGATGGTATTAGGAGGTAGAGCCTTGGGAGGTGACCAGGTCATGAGGGCAAAGGCTTCATGAAGGACACTTATAAAAGAGGACCCAGAGAATGTGCTCTCCCCTTCCACCATGTAAGGACACAGCCAGAAGTTAATACCTATGGGCCAGAAAGTGAGCCCACATCAGATATCAAATTTGCTGACTTCTCAGACTCCCCAGCCTCTGGAACTATGAGAAATGAATTTCTATTGTTTATAAGCTGTCTGGTTTATGGTGTTTTGTTATAGCAACCTCAGTGGACTAAGACACTCTGTGAGTCTGCCTGCCCTTAGAGCACTGTGTGGTGGAAAGAACACGCCCTTTGGAATAGAAAAGTTTGGGCTTAAATTAGCTTTTCCTCCACTGATTAGTTATGTGATTTTAGGCAAGTTGCTTAATATTCTGTCTCAGGGACTTTACTTAAAATAAGGTGCTGGAAGATTCCTAGTCCTTGCTTTGTGCCTCAGTATTCTAGTGCTTGCATTTGGAACATTTCCAACATTCTGCTTTGAATTTCACTTCTCAAATTTACCCAGTTCTCATATTAGGATCTATGGTTTAGGTCTTGTTGATTGGTTTTCAGTACAGAGAGATCTTCTGGGAGTTCTCAAACAGAAACACAGCTTCCAGCTTGGCTGAACCCCTCACCGATGGGCAGAGAAAACACAAACCCGTGGCTTCAGTAGTGAGCTGTTTAGACTTTCACTGGCCAGACCTGAGGCCTGGGAGATGATGACACCTTGTTTACTGAGTCGTCTGCAGATCAACACTTTCCACTCTTAGCCCAAAATGCAGAGGAAATTTTATTTGGAATCCCCAGCAGTCCCAGCCTTGGAAAGCATGTGAACATGCAAAAAGATAAATGGTCTAGGGATGCAATTCTAGAATTTCCTAGCCCATCAGTATACTAAAAAATTCAGCCCATAAACAATATGTAGTAAAAATTCATCTACTTACCTATATTTTCAGAATCAGTCTCAAAGACAATAGAGACTGGAGAGCTAAGTAACATTCTAATATCTCAGGAGCTGCCAGTTTTCACACTAGATCCTTCAGTGCTCAATGGGCCTGAGTTAAAATCCCTAAGCAAAGGTCGTGGGATTTGGAGGAGAAATGGAGCTTATGGATTTGGGATTCGGGGGTGGAGGAGATGAAAATATTCTAAAATTGATTGTGGTAACCATTGCACAGCTCGGTGAATACACTGAAAACCCACTGAAGGAGTCAATTGTATGCTACATGAACTATATTTCATTAAAGCTCTTGCAGAAGTTCCTAGGCAATCTCGTTCTCAGTTGCTTTATTACATAATGGGGATAATACCTTGCAAATTTGTAGCAGAGACTGAGCAACCACAACCCAGCACCTGGCACTGGTTATAGCAGATGCTCAATTAATAGAACATCATGTTACCAGAGTAACACTGGCGATAACAGTGATGGTTGTGGAACCATCCCCATGTCCTTCAAAAACTTTCTTAATTGATTACAGCTCAAATTTGTTTCTTCTTTAGATTATTATCTGTGCAATTAATTTAAGGTTTTGACAAGTAATGGCCTATCTTGTGATAAGCTCTTCTATTATTGTCCAAAACAATTATTCACACCTTCTCTTCAGCTAATTTTATGGCTAAAAGTAACTTGTTGATTGTTCATATCATCTTTCAACTAGACTATGAAGTCCCTCCACCCCAAGGCCAAGTAAAGCAGCTCAGTGCCCCTTTCCCAGGCATGTGGCTTCTTGACTGAGTTTTACAAGGGATTTGTTGGGAGTATGGTTGGTTCCTCAGTCCTCCCCTGTCCTTTCTTTTCTAATTTCCAAAGTATTGATCATCTGTCTGCAAGTGTGAAGAACAAGCAGCAGCAGGCATGGATTCCTCTACTTTCTACCTCTGTGACTATACACCAGAGCCAAGAGGAGGAGAATATTGTTCCAGCTGACTGGGCAGCTTCTAGGGACATTTGCACACAAGGGTGGACCTGGCACCCTCTCAGTGTGCTCCTTAGAGGAAGGGCAATAAAGGTAGCCCTGAGGAACTCTTCACATACAGAATCCTGAGCCCCAAAACTGCCTTCCAATGAGCAAAAGTGTCTTCCCAACTGACAAAGACCTTCTTTCCTGGTCTTTGACTTTGTTCTATGTAACTAAAGGACATCCTTCCCACCAAAACAATGAAAAACCACAAAAATAGGCAAATGCATTAGCAGATGAGGCTGGGCACCTAGAAGAAACGGAATGAGCTATGATTAAGAATGAGGGTGAGGGCTGGGGCTGTAGCTCAGTGGCTGAGCTCTTGCCTAGCATGTGTGAGGCACTGGGTTCGATCCTCAGCACCACATAAATATAAACAAATAAAATAAAGGTATTAAAAATACAACAACATTATTAAAAAAGTTTAAAAAAAAAGAATGAGGGTGAAAATGCGATAAAGTAGGATTCACAAACTGGCCAGCTATGTCTTCTAACAGCTTCCATCTAATGTCACTCCACATGGCCAAGAATGGCAGGAATGAGTGAAATACCCTTGCTCTAAGAAGCCCAGTGGATTATTCTGGGGTGCTGCTTGTGGGACTCAACACAAGACAAGTTTGCATAGTGTCTTTGACAAATAACTGAGAGCTGTCTCCCAACAAGCAACCACTGAGCTATGCTAGAATGCTTTTTGCTGCAAGTAACAGAAACCCCTGTTCAATCAATAAAGAACTTCATTAGCTCACATAACAGGAAGGCCGGAAGGAACACGCGTTTCTGAGTGAATTGATATGGTGGCACGGCAGAGTCGCCAAGGTCCCAGCTTATTTTCACCCCTCTGTTCTATCATCCTGTGTGGCTCTCACATTAGGTTGGCAGCAACAATTCTCAGCATCTCCTCCAGATCCTTCTCCATCTCCTAGGGACAGGGAAGCCTTTCCCAGAGACCTTCCAGCACCAACTACCAGCAAAGGCAAGAGACCAGTCTGTCCCCATCAGAGCCACTCTGGAGCTGGAGACAAGGTCAGCTTCCACAGGGACATGGCTGCCTGGGGAACGGAGGATGCATGAACAAAACTGAGACTGCCTCAGGAAAGAGGAATGGGACATGAAGCCACACGGGGACGTAGTGGGATGATGGCTACAGGCTAACTGCCCATCTGAACATATAGGCAGGAATTACATCTTCTGCAGGCTGAGCAACAATGGGGCTTGCCCTCTCTTAGAGGCAATATGAAGTTGTCTTTCCTAAGTGCTCTAAAGGAGGGTCAAATCATCCAACAGATGTGGTGGCAATGAATGAAAGTGACATGAAGGTAGCTGGGGGATGGGTGAAACACGTGGCGATTACACAAACCCATGCGCGTCTGCAACTTTCCAAGATGTCTAACTGCTGTTGGGGGGTGGGGAGAAGGGGATGCGTCACCAGCTGTTTCCAGCAGCACTGTGACTGCCTGATAAGCCAAGGGTGTCAGTGTGAATGTCTCTAGCTTATTAAGTTAATGAAAGAAAAATGTATTTTTCAGATATAGAAGGGACCAAAGCCAAGTTCACAGGCAATAGCCGACTGAAAGCAGGATGACAAGTTTCCCTTTGAATTGCCCTGGTGCACACTCTGTGATGGGCTTGATGTGACACTTTCATAGCCCCCAGTGACTGGGAAACCAGAAATGCCTGTTCCTTCCCATCAAAGACTTTGTAGGGACTGTTATTTTAAATTATTGTGTCTTTCTCTATAGTTAACAGCACAATTTCCCATGAAGCATTCCATATTTATATAACATTGGCATTTGTTATTATCCCTCTTCAGAGTTGATGAAACTGAGATTTGAGGAAGTTAAATGACCTGCTCAAGATTACACAGTTGATAAAGAATTAGAAGTTTACCTAGGATGGCCTTTCATAGAGATAGAATAGCAAATTTGTCTTTATTGCATAATTTGGGTCATCCCTGAGAACCTGGAAATTCTTTTAGGTCATCTTCCACCTTCACTTGAAACTGAACTTGAAATTTCCACTGGTGGAACATGCCAGTGAGCTAAGGTATCATATCTTCCACAGTTCCTTGACAAGCCGGAAACAGTGGCATATGCTGTGATCCCATCAACTCTGGAGGCTGAGGCAGGAGGATCACAAGTCCTAAGCCCACCTGGGCAACTTGGCAAGACCCTGTCTCAAAATACAATTAAAAGGCCCAGAAATGTAGCTCAGTGGTAGAGGGCTTACCTAGCATGTGTGAGACCCTGGGTTTAATTCCCAGTTCAGGAAAATAATCCTTAACCAAGTTCCATACACTGCAAGGAATCTAATTCTCTGCCAATTACACCTCAGTGCCCACCCATGTTTTCCCTGAAATCTAGGGTTATTTAGCCAACTCTTGCAAGGAAATCAGAGAGCCAGGGGTCCATGCCATACACCCAGACCTAAAAGAATGAGATTAGTTCTGGGGAGGGAGAAGAGATGCTGCAGTATCTCACCTGTTTCTGAAAGAATGGGGCAGGAAGGGTTAAACAAGCACCCCAGAAGCTGATGAAAGAGAAGACTTAAAAGGAAAATTATTCTTATCCTGAAGGAAAACCCAAAAGAGTCCAAGTGGGACCCCTGAATGCTCAGCCTTCCTTAAGTTTCTGTGTTCCCGTCCTCAGCACAGCCTGCCAAGGACACTGACTCAGACATTCTGAACTCCCCAACATAAACAGCGACAGGCAGAGGTCCCACAGCCTCGGGAAGGGCCCGCTGGCGCTGTCTTTGGTGCTGAAGTAGCAGAGCCTGGCTCCGGGAACACCAGAGGCAGCAAGGACCCTCCAGGCTGCTCCATGCCCCAATTCTCCTTTAAATCATGAGGATCCTCAACCTTGGGACCCAGCTGCTCATGTTTCAGGACTAGGACACTGTACTTTAAGTCCCCACCTCTCCCTTCACTCCCACCACTCACACCAGTTTCTTGAAGGCACAGGAAAGAGATTTCTGAAGATTCAAGAAGAGTATCAGCCCAACTGCCAGGTCAGATCATCCCATAAATCCATGTCTCATTTCCCCTCCATGAAGTTCTTCCGGTGGCATATCCAGGGCAGTTCTCCCCATACGGATCCTCCTCCACAGCCCACGTCCCACAACCACTGTTGGAAGAGGACCTGAGAGAAGTCCTTAAAAACCAGAGTGAATTTAAGCCAGTGCAAGATTCCACTTGAGACTTTTGTGCTGTAGAGGGAAAAGTTACACTGTCCTCGAGAAAGGAATCTGGGAGGCAACAAAGGAAAAGATTCCTCTAGGTTTGTGAATGTCACAGACATAGGCAGCTTCCCGCTGTCCCTACATAGGACCCGAGCTGGTTGCTATCATGCCTGCGTAGTGTACATGGTTTAGTACTATAGAAGGAAAAACACATTTAACTTATCATGAAACAAGATTAAGTAATCTTCTTTTGAGGAAACATAAGAATGAGCATTCCCAATCTAGCTGAGGGCCGGGGTGATGTGTTGCCAACTAATAAGTTATAAGCCAAGACTTGAGCTATGTTTCCTGAGTCCAGAGACTGCCTAGAAGACCTAAGCATGGATCTCGAGTGGGAGCTTCTTAGATCAACAAAAGGAAAAGAGAAAAAATTACAAGACTTCTATTGTTTGTTTTGTGGTGCTGGGAATTGAACCCAGGGCCTCCTGCATGTGAGACAGGTGCTTTACCATTGAGTTACATGTTCAGCCAAAAGTTCAGCTACTGAGGTAAGGAAATCAGGATTCCAAATCTAACTCTGTTCACTATGATGTGGTCTTGGAATAGTAATTTTAAAGCTAAGCATGGGTGGTGGTGCATGTCTGTAATCCCTGCTATTTGAGAGTCTGAGGCAGTAGTATTGCAAGTCTGAAGCCAGCCTGGCCAACTTAGACTCTGTCTCAAAATAAAAAATAAGATGGACTGAGTATGTGCTCAGTGATAGAGAGTTTGCCTAGTATGTGTGAGGCCCTGGACTGGATCACCAGTTTCTCTCTCTCTCTCTCTCTCTCTCTCTCTCTCTCTCTCTCTCTCTCTCACACACACACACACACACACACACACACACACACACACATGCACACACAAAATGATCATTTAAACTTTCTTCCTTTTCTCCATCTGTATAATGAGAATAATAAGAATACCAGAACTTCTGAGTTATTTTCTAGATGAATTGAGACAATATGAAAACATGCTTTGAAAATTGCAAAGCACTGCTAAATAAAAACTTACCTTTCTCTGACTGTTTGTGTGACAGTGCCTAAGCTGGTGTGTAAGTGCCATGAGGGCAAGGTGGGTCCTTCCAGCTGGTTACAGTGCTGAGCACAGTATCGTGTTCCTGCAAATGGGCAGCAAGGGCATTCAGATTCCAAAAGAGCCCTGACTTGAGGGAGAAGAAAATATAATGTTTGTCCTCAGTGGCCAAGTCTACCCAAGCCCCCCTGGGGTGCAGGGCTGAAAGGTGCAATGGAAAAAAGACAGCTTTCACCGGAGGAGTTGGCCTGCAGCATGAGCTCCAGATGGAGTTTCAGCTGGAAGCATACAGCAGCAGCTGAGCTCAAAGAAATGACTGAAGTTTTCTGGACCTCCTCTCTGGCTGGTAGATGAGATGCATCAGAGAGAAAATGGAGGACAGGTGGTGTGGGCAGAAGGGAAAGGAAATGGGATGAGGAGAAGCACAGGAGAGGTCAGGATGCAGGGTCACATTCCAAATCTTTTGCTTGGGTGGAAATTTTCAACTAATACGACTGCCACTGGATATCACTATATCTTTATGAAGAGAGTTTTTAGGACAAAGATAACTGCAGATTATTAAAGTTGGAGGAGACCTTTAAAGTGATCTAGTCCAACATCTTCATTTCACAGATAAGACGAGGGCCAAGAGAAGTGAAGTTCAAAGTCAAAAACTGAGTCGCCTTCATATGCTTTCTCTCATCTGTGGAAGCTAAAAAGGAAAAAGGAAAAGAAAGGGGCAGCAAGAGGGATCTCATGAAAATCAAAGGGAGATCAGTAGAGTAGAAGAAGGGGGCCAGGGGAGGGAGGAGCGGAGGGAAAGGGGAAGTACTGGGGAATGACATTGGCCAAAGTATATTGTTATATTGTATGCAGGAAGGATATGTAACAAGGAACTACACCATTATGTACAACTATAATACACCAATTTTAAAAATACGGGGAGTCAGGCACAGTGGCACACGCCTGTAATCTCAGTACTTTGGGAGGCTGAGACAGGAGAATTGTGAGTTCAAAGCCAGCCTCAGCAACGGCGAGGCGCTAAGCAACTCAGTGAGACCCTGTCTCTACATAAAACACAAAATAGGGGTGGGGATGTGGCTCAGTGGTCGAGTACCCCTGAGTTCAATCCCTGGCACCAAAAAAAAAAAAAAAAAAGAATGAAGGAGGGTTTTCCCTCTCACATTCACATGACAGTCAAATAACAGTAGCATATGGGCTGGAGTCTCTGGGAAATGGACTGATAGGATGCATGCCCCTGGGGATTTAGGGGGGAGTTCTTCTGGGCAGAGGAGTTGTTACAGTTGTAACAGAAGCTAAGGCCAATAACCACAGAAGGCTCCAAAGTCCCTTTAAAGGTTTTCAAAATTGAGGCATGAGAGCCAGGCCTTTTGACCTAACATGCACCAAGCACTGGAAGTAAGCTGTCCTTACGGTAGGTGGTGGGACTTCAGGTGAGGCAGCTCTCTTTGGACAAGAGTAATTCCTAAAGAATTCAAATGTGAACCATCATCAGACATGTTCCCAGAAGCTGGGAGCATGAGTCCTGCAAAACTGAAAAGGAGAGGCCTGTGCAGCCCCACAGCATCCACTCTAGTAGTGCAGGCTTTGGGTGGGAGGGGGACAGGAGCCTCATGGTCATTGAGGAATCCAATCACTGTTCAACAATCTCCCTTAGAGAAGCATCATCATGTGTGTCCAGAGCTGGGTCCTTATCATGGGTAGGTTTATGTCATGGGAAAGAGACAGACAGCGTCAGGTGGGCACACCAGTATCTTCATGAACAGAGCTGGAAGTGGTTCAGATCCTTGACAAGAGCTCAAGCACAGGGTCATACTTGATAGCCAGGGAAGCTGGGGCCTGCTCAGCAGGGCCCAGCCAAAATCCAATATGGCAGAGTATTGCTAAGGCCCTGAACTGCCATTTACTTTTCATTAAATATATGTTTTCAATGATCTCTTGGTATTTCATTCCCCTCTTCAGAACTGGATGATATATGCTTCTTGGACCTCTTTTGTCCTATTATTTTTACTGAGGCCAAATTTACTTCAGAACCTCCCCCTCTTAGACAGTGGTTGAGCCAGATTGCTATCTGGATTAGGATCTTTCTCACTGCTCTAGGAGTAGCCCAGGAAACTATCAAAGAGATTCCAGGGGGGCTGGGGTTATGGCGCAGTGGTAGCGTGCTCGCCTAGCATGCGGGAGGCACTGGGTTCAATCCTCAGCACCACATAAAAATAAAATAAAGCTATTGTGTTCACCTACGACTAAAAAATAAATAAATATTAAAAAAAAAAAAAAGAGAGATTCCAGGAACCATTACTCCATTCTAGAGAAAGCCTGGGTTCTAGAGTTTCTCCAGCCCAGCAAAATCTGCGGAGCAGAGCAACTCAGTATCTCCACCTCACTGGGAGTGTCATCCCAGGGTCAGCCACAGAGACGCCCTGTGAAGCTTAGCTGGTGTATGTCATAACTTGTGACTATCCCATCCCTCTCTCTCTCTCTCTCCCAGAGTCACTTAGTCATAAGCACATCTCTTCTGGCTCAACATCAAATCAACCTGAACCCTCTTGTTTCACATAAAAACTCCAAGACCTATCCACCATGGAAGAAAGAACTGAAGTTTTCAGGACTCAGGGCTGGAGATGCACCTTGGTGGTAGAGCACTTGCCTAGTGCACACAAGGTCCCGGGTTTGATCTCAGCACTGCAACAATCTTAAAGGATCAAGGGAAGGACTTCTGCATATTCTGCTCTACACGTTAGAACTGTTCTGATAGTTTCAGATCTCTGCAACTGAACAAAGCTGTCTGTGTTTGCAATGCAGATGCATATAATCTGTAGCTTTGTCTAGAACAGACCACTAGAAACTGAACATCTCTTGGGTAGTTTCCTGGGCTACTCCCATAGCAGGTGCAAAACACCCCTATCCAGAGAGCAGTCTGGCTTAACCACTGCCTTGGAGAGTAAATTTGGGTAAATTTGGCTTCAGGAAGAATAATAAATTAGAAGAGGCTCAAGGAGCACGTGTAATCCAGCTCCAAGGCCCCAGAGGCTTCTTCGTCTTGGACCTCTATGCCATAGATAAGGAATTAGAAGCCACAATCAAGATGGTCCTAACAGTCATTCAAGGCCATCACTGGAGTCAGCAAAGTCTAGCTGTGACCATGTGACCTGCCTACCTGCCCCTGAACTCCAATCACAAGCCAGAAATAACTAGGCCTGTTCTCCTTATAAGTGCCCAGGAAATCAATCCCTCTTGAAAAAGTATTCAGAGCTCCTTAGAGCTTTGGGTGAGCAAAGCTCTACATATGAAGAAATTCTCTGAATCAGCATTCTCATTTTTGTTTAGTCTGTTTTTTTTTTTTTCCTGTAGCTTACAAAGCACATTTACCTCCATTAACGCAGTGGTTTCCAAAAAAGGGTGCAGGCAGATATCCCAAGGGACTGGCAGAACCATCCATTGAAAAGCAGGAAAGAAATTGTCAGAGCTTCTATGTTATCTTAATATTTAATACATGAGTTGACAGTGATGACTTGATGACCTTTTTTTCTGTGTATAGTAGCCCAGGTGCCATGAGTGAAGAGAAAGGGTTCCATGATGGGGAAGAATGGCAGGAGTTCCAGAGTGTGCAGCCTGGTTTCAATTAAACCGGCCCCCCGTGCAGTGGACACTTGGCTTAGAAGATCCCTGCAAAGAGATTCCAAATGGAAGTGGTTAGTAATGACTCAGCAACAACAGGAGAAGACAGGGCTGACACATCCATTCCTGGGGAAAACTCTTCACAACCACATTATTCCAAGATCAAAAAATGAGGATCTATTCAGATTCAACACCAAGTTGGCCAAGAGTTGTTTTCAAAATGATCATCATTGTTTGCAGTATGACTTAACATGCACTGTCATTAATAATGAACCTTACTCTAAGTGCACATTATGACTATAGCCTAAGTGTGGGATATAATTTATAAATGCATGCTATGTGCATTGGGGGTGCACACTCAAAAAAATTTTACTGATAGGGAGCAGAGTTGAAAAGGTTTAGAGACCACTGTCATAAGTCATCTAAATGATTCTTCATGATTACCCTAGATATGGTATTATTTTACAGATGAGAAAATTGAAACTCAAGATGACAAAAAATGCCTAGAGATCCCTCAGCTTTAATGTTTACATAGAAGCGAAGGCTGGCCAGCAATGAAACTGGCACCCCAAAAGATGGGTGAGCAATTCAGGGAGACATCTGTGGAAATTAAAATGCAAACTCCACCCCCCTGGCTAATGAGTCTTAGGTTCTGCCCCATTCTGTTCCCAAAGGATTATGCCAGGAAAGCCAGCACTAAAAGCATAACTCTTCCCATGGAGCTGAACGATGTCACCTTGGCTTGTAAGCCCACAGAAATATCACCCTTGAAGGAAAAAGTCAGCTATTTGCCCTCGGATGCTTTAAAGACCCTGTCACCGTCACCATCAACAAACACAAATGTCACCTTAGTGGATAGGGCTGAAACAGGAAGCAGGCTCACAATCCCAGATGATTAAATCTGACTGCACAAAAGGGGTCTAGTCTTGGCAAGAGCCAAGGTTTCTCCAATTCATCCCTTTGCAGGTGGCAGTGTTTAAAGTAACCCCCACCCCAACACACACACACACACACACACACACACACACACACATGGTAATACTCAATGGGAGGAACTAGCTGTTTGAAGAATGGAAAATGGGAACCCATTTCCCTCTGCAGCGATCCAGTCTGTCTCCCAAAGCTCTGAAATGTGCTGTGCTCAGCGATTCCGTGCGGATGCAGCATCCGGGGTAGAAAAGACAGGGGCGGTTGCTGCAGCGGCAGCGGCTCCAGGGGGTGGAATCAGATTTCACCTTTTCCATCTCCTCTGGCAGCAGAAGCACCGACTCACAAGGAGGATGAGGATGTAGTCCAGAGGCTGCTGGGCTATGTCACTCTGAAGGTGGTGAGTAACATGCTATGCACCGGGGCATCAGGCGTGCGTGTTCTGTCCCTGAGTGGAGATTCTAGGTCTAGGAGGTGTGTGTGTGTGTGTGTGTGTGTGTGTGTATGCGCACGCTTGAACACACATATGGGCACTTATATTTTCGCTGAGCAGCAATACCTGCAAAGCTGGGAGTGCAATAAATAAATAGAACATAGTGTTTTCAAGCTGGAGGGAGTTAGAGAAATCGTGTATTCCAAATCGTTTCCCAGAAGAGGATTCTGAGGTTCAAAGAGGTGAAGCCCTGAGATTACAAAACTAGTTAAGAGACCAGTTCTAGAACCCAGTGTCTTGATTCCTAGCACATAATTTGCGCCATTGCTGTCCACGGATTTACAGTGAGTCCCTCTACATCCAATGACCCGTGTGCTGGCATGAGATAGAAATCTCCTGCCGCAGTACAAATGCCACTGAGATGCATCTTGATTTTTCCAGTAAACATAGGAAGCCATTTCAAACATACCGCAACCCAGGGCACAGCAGCACAACAGCAGCACGTGTTTGCCACAAACTGCTCCAGTCAATGCCTACCTCTTCCCCCAAGGTTATTCTCGGGGGTCACACTGCATGGAGAATCTTCCTAGCAGAGTCAAGTGGGCCATGGCTGGGGCTGGAGAGCATGCTCCATCAAGAATATCCCCCTTTCTTCAGAAGAAATGTCTGCTGAACAGCATCCTATGCTAGGCATGGTGCAAGACACCATGGTGTTCTTTATCTCACTTTATCCTCACCGCACTGCTATCCACACCAGACAAGTCAGGAGACTGAGACTGGGTGAGG
Organism: Xerus rutilus; assembly: GCA_028644305.1. Taxonomy (NCBI): domain Eukaryota; kingdom Metazoa; phylum Chordata; class Mammalia; order Rodentia; family Sciuridae; genus Xerus; species Xerus rutilus. The sequence continues at coordinate 145,614,603 of CM053403.1, read as the reverse complement.
TTAAAAAGTACAAGCTATTTTTGAGTCTTTAAAACATTCCTAGTTTCCCCAAGAATCAGGGTTTTAAAAGAGTCATTTTCTATGATTCCCTCACCAGTATGCTCTTGGCCTCCAGAATAGAAGGGAATGTTCTCTCCTTAATGAAAAGCAATTATCTACAACATTCTGGATCAAATGTGTAGTGAGACCAGAGAAGACAGCACTGAACATACACAGCCTTGACTCTCAGTTAGGCATTGCATGGGCCTTGGGGGTTTCTCAGGTTTCTCTCTTCCTTCCCTGGTTTCTGTTTCAAACAAAGATTACACAATATGCTTCATCAACTGGGCTTCTTAAACCATCTCTAACCCCAAGCGTGTGTTTCAGAGTCAGTCACTTTACTTTCTTGGGTCTCAGTCTCCTCATTGAGAAACTGACAAGTAAGACTAAATGATCTCTGGCCCTGCTTTGAGCTCTGAAATATCTGTGTATGCATCCATTCATTCCCACTCCCACGTTTCTGGAGTTCCTGTGGCATCCAGATGCAGTGCTGGTGGGGGAGGGAATCGTTTTCAAACCTGAAGGGGTTATTGGCCAACGGTGAAAGTTCTCGTCAAGCACCGTGGATACTGTCCAGCACACTTTCTTAATTCAAATCATTTAGATCAGAAAGAGAACTTATCCTGTGTCCCTCTCCCAGCTCTAAGTGATTCGGACTGTCTTTCCTCTGGCTCTTTTCTTAACATTTATTGAGTACCTCCTCAACAAACCACAGTGCCAGAAACTGTGCTAAGCGGCTTTCGTGCATGACGTCATTCTGTCCTGACAATAAGCCCATTCAGGAGATAATATGATTAGCCCTGACTGACAGATGAAGAAGCTGGCAACTTGACCAAAATGGCACCATTCAAAAGTAATGGGGACCTGGTTCTATTTGAGATGATGGAAAAGCCCTGGCAATGGATAGTGGATGTGGTTGTACGACATTGTGAGCGTAGTGACAATGAATTGTACAATTTAAAATGGTTGATTTGATGTTATGTATATTTTATTACAATAAAAGACAAAAGTAGTTGGGAACTTAAGCCCAGGTAGCACCCAACTCCCAAACCAGCTACCTCCAACCACCCCTCATCCGCTGCTGCCACAGGCAGGGCTCAGAAATAGAGTGGCTGCCTCTCCATCAACCAAGGACTGAAGGGATGAGTTCCCTCCTCAGAGGAGGGCTGACAAAATATTATTTATTTGTTTCTTGGCCACAAAATCAGAAAGTTCCTCTTTGAGCCAAAGGTCATTAGTGGCCTATATGGAATGATTCTCAAGTCTAGAAGAGTCAGAAGACACTTGGAGCTTCCTTCTCCCACTTCTCCCCCTGCCTACAGGGGTGCAGCTCTGTCTGCAAACCCAGTTTCACTTCAGACCCTACATATTGGGTGGCCACTCTGTGCAAGGTCCTGCTTTCTTGTTGTGATGGCAGAGATAAGAGTTTTTGCCTCAAAAGGCTTGACAAACTAGCAAAAAGGAAAACATACAACTAAGTGCAAAAGAAGAAAAGTTATTGAACAAAATTACTAAGCACCAGTGTTAGCTGCAAAGCCAAGGTGGACGGATGAAACACTGTCCTTCTCAAGGCAAGACTGAGAACAGAGAACTCATATGACCCCGATAGGACCTTTGGAGCCAGACAACAATTTGCTAAGGGAGAAGGGTACCTGCCATGACGCAGGTTTCTCATCGGTGAAATAGCCATGGGCCTGTGCCAGGTGGGGTCAGAATCTAAGTCTCACCTCCTTCCTCACCAAACTTTTTTCCTTCTTTAGTCTTTCTTTGCTAACCTAAGCGTTATAAGACTATCAGTTCTCCTCTAAGTATTACTATAGCTGCATGACCAAGTTTTGATAGGTAGTATTTTGATTAGGTAACTAATAATTTACAATATGACTTATTTTTGAACTGAGCTATTAGAAATGCTTTTTTGCCCATGAGGAGAAGTGTGTGGATTTGGGGGAGAGAAGAGGGGCTATTGATAAACTAAATTTTACTGCTGTCAAATCACACAGTATGTATGACATCACATCTTAGCATTTGTTGAGACTTCTTTTGTGGATAGGACATAATCAAGTTCCATCAATATCCCACGTATATGCAAAAAGAGTGTGATTTTTTTCTTATTATTGATAAGAGGTTTTCCAAACTTGTCTGTTCGAATGAGTTTGACCATGGTGTTCTTCCAATACTCCTTAGCATTTCCAATTTTTTAAAATCAATTACCAGCAGAACATTAAAATCTCTTCCTGCATTTCCCTTTGTCATTTTCTCCCTAAAGGTGCTTCATTGTTGTTGTGTTGCTTTGCCTTGTGTGTGTGTGTGTGTGTGTGTGTGTGTGTGGTGCTGGGGATCGAACCCAGGGCCTTGTGCATGCGAAGCAAGGACTTCCTACTGAGCTATGTCGTCAGCCCCTCTTGCTTTGTTTTGTCTCCTGCTCTTCTGTTTTGAAGCTCTGTTGGGGACATGCACATTTAGGATTGCTCTTCTACTCTGCTGTTCTTTCTCCATTGTTCTTTGTGTACAGGCCATCTTGATCAGCAGCAGCGCTTTTATTTTATTGGACATGAACAAGCAGCACCCGTTTTCTTTTGGTTAGTATTTAGCGTCACCGCTGTTCCCATCCTTTTTGTTTCATGTTTTCTTATGCCCTTCTTATAAGCAACTCCTAGCTAGATTTTATTTCAGGTCCAGCTGTATTTATTTCCTTCAAGCCCTACTATGCAATCAAAATAATATTCTTACATCTTATCTAAAAGTTTTAGGTATTAATTTCCAGAAACTACTCAGGTTTCTTATTACCAGAAGGGAAAGCCCTTGGACCCTGTTAGTTAAGTTAAGAAGATTTATAAGGATTTTTTTTAACATCCTCTTCCCTAAGATGTTAAAAATTGGACTTTCTTCCTCTCAGTGGGTCTGTTTTGTTCCATCACATCAAAGAAGCCCTTAATTTAATCTTGTCTCTCCCAGACATCCCCAAAGACATTCACATCCACAGTCAAATTCTTCAGTTTCTCCACTTACAATCCATCATACTGGAAATGAATCAATGATAAAGTAGATACTGAAGGGGGTCTCCTCCTTGAAAATAGACCTTAAAGTTTGAGGCTCAGATCTCCAAAAGAAAGAAAATTCCTTAGGTCCTTGAAATACCGTGGTTACCATTGGCCCTCAGAATATTGGGGACTGTCCCTGCATCTCATCAAGAACAAAGCCAATTCTACCCAAGGCCCTTCCTTGCCAATGGCTTTCTTTTTCTTATTCCTTCTCCTTCTCTCTTTTCTTTCTTTCTCCTTAAAAATGTCTTTAGCAAATATTTATTGAGCACATACTACAACATGGCCATTGATTAAGTGTTTTATACATTGTGTCACTGTATCCTGACAGTGACTCTATACCATAGGTATAACATTATCCCTCTGAAAAGAACTTCTAAAAATCTGAGGTCCTTTCAGAGCTGGGCTGTGACCTAGGAGAGAGAGAAAGTGAAGAAGTCTCCATAACAGAAAATCCCCCTTCTTCTCCTCCAACTTCCTCGACAGTGTGCAACATTCAGTCTTTGACTTCACACCACCTGATAAGCATCTGTCCTTGAGCAAGGAAGGAATGTCCCCCCTCCAGGCTTCAGCTTCCTCTCCTTCCAGCTCTAAGATTCTCTCTGGTCTCTGAGCACACCATATGCGATGGGCCCAAGACTGCGGGCCAGTTGGGAGGGCAGTATCCTCCCACCCACCTGCTCCAGCTTTATTTCCATGGGTGGATCTGAAACCCTCAAAATTCAAAGGTTCCAGAATTCAGGAGGCAGTGAGAGCTGTGCAGCTCCCTATCCCTTAGGTGCCTGACACTACCCTTGCCATGACTGTTCAGAATGACCTAACCCTTCCTCGGGCACCACTTCTGCCCAGACTGGAGCTGGCCATGAACCACACAGTAAGACCTGGGCAACAAAAGCACATGGCATGCAAGGTCACCTGCTGGCTCCCAAGCCCCTCTTTTGTGTGGAGAGGGAGGGGATGACAGGAGCAGTGGTGCTCAGGGCTCATCCTGGTCCATCTTTGAGAGAAAAGGCAGAAGGGCCAAGAAACACAAAACTGCCTGTCACTGGATGTTCTCTTGGTTAACAATAGCTCTGCAATGCCAGCAGGACCCTCATCCCCATGCTGCATGGGAAAACTGGCACAGAGTCACTGAGTAGGTAGGTGCTGGAGCTGGGATGGGCTCATACTGTCTTGGCCCAAGGTCATGCATGTTCTCCTCTAGGGGTGCCCCCTATAGTGGAAAAGGACAAGGAACTCATTCTCCTTTTTTTTTTTTTTTTTTTTTAGTACTGAGGACTGAACTCAGGGGTACTCGACCACTGAGCCACATCCCCAGCCCTATTTTGTGTTTTGTGTAGAGACAGGGTCTCACTGAGTTGCTTAGTGCCTCGCCATTGCTGAGACTGGCTTTGAACTCACGATTCTCCTGTCTCAGCCTCCCTAAGTGCTGGGATTACAGGCACGCGCCACCGCGCCCTCCCGGCTAAGGAACTCATTCTCAAGCAGCACTTTCTCCTACAAGCATCCATCACTCACTTGCTTACAGGTTCCCAAAATGTTATTCAGGCCTTTTAAAAATTCCCTCAAGAGAACAGCATCTTGGGCTGGGGTTGTGGCTCGGTGGCAGAGTGCCTGCCTTGCACGTGTGAAGCGCTGGGTTTGATCCTCAGCACCGCATAAAAATAACAAATAAAATAAAGGTATTGTGTCTATCTACAACTAAAAAGAGAGAGAGAGAGAGAACAGCATCTTGAGGTGACAGTTGCCAAATTGAGATGTTGCTCCGCAATATAAGGCATCAGGAAGGAGTCTCAGAAGGCCAGGGCAGAGAAGAAAACAGAGACAGTTTGGAGCAGTGGGTGAGTGGAAAGACTCTGCCTTTCATGTATCAGAGAGGGATTAAGCTTTTGAGGTGGAAAGTGACTTGTCCAAGGTCACAGTCTGGAACTCCACACCACAGAGCATTTTGCCAGCACAGTGGCTCCTTTATTAGACAGGGAGCTCTCCTGGTAATACCGTAGTGGCTGACATATGACTAGTAAGGAAGAAATACCATCTTTTCCTGTCCTAGGGCAGCTCAATAGATATAAAAAATATGTTCTGGGGCTGGGAGTATAACTCAGTGGTGCAGTGTGTAATGAGCATGCCCCAGGCCCTGGGTTCAATCCCCAGCACCCAAAACAATAAAAATAAAAACAGTCATTAAACAGAGCAACAAACCCCATAAGAGCAGAATCCCCATCCTTCTTTTTTATTTACATGTACCTTTTCTATCATTTGCTTCAGTCAGTCATTTCATTTTATATCATGTAGTGTCAGCTCAGGGGTAACTGACCAGGGCCCCCCAAAACAGGGGGCGTCTCTGCCAAGCAGGAGATCCTGCCGCCTGAGCCCTGCTGTAGATTAGGCTGTTGCAGGAGCTCACCCAGAAGCAAGTGGAAGTATATTCACCTTGATTTACAGCCTGCCACCCTCAGATTTTCCCCGGGCACTCTGCACCCAAACGGGCTGCTAAATTCTCAGTTTGCTGACACCCCTCCCCTTCCCCACCCCAGGTGGCGGAATGCTGTGACTGTTGTTAAGATGCTGTTTAAATGCAGAATGTTATTATCACTATATATCATTGCGATCGGCTTTCTGGGTCGTTCGGAGCATGTCAGAATGATGCAAGCCAACATTTTTATTATTTAGGATACAGTATACTAAGTTTATGTTGATTACTCGGAGTATCATCTTTGAAAGATAACTAGCATTAGAGTGTTGATAATGCTCCACTTTTGCAATCATATTTGCATAGTGTACAACACAGTTTAGCAGAAAAAATGATCGTAAGTGGTGTTTTTCATCTGCTCTGTCAGCCTCGCCCTTCCTGCTTCAACTGTGTGCATGCGGCAGGACAAACACTGGTTTTTTATATCGGCTTTACATTATATAATGTTACTCTTGTTCCTTCTGGAAAGCTGCAGTGCAGACTTGTAACAGAAAAGTCAGAGTCTCTGGGGCTGCTCAGACCTGGATTCTAATTCCAGTTCGGGTACTTGAGAAAGTCACTTAACCATTGGGCAAAGCAGACACCTCTTTGTAAAATGAGGCTATCGTAGCTGTGAGATTACAGATCAGAAAGAAAAACCTGTAACTAGCACTGTGCCTGGCCCGGAGCTGCAGTGCAGCGGCGCCCTTTGTTTTCTGCACAGTGTTCTGCGATGCCCACTTACTGCAATTTGAAATTCAAGACTGCAAGGAAACCCACGTTCCCCACACTGTACTTCCAGCGGACAATCCTTTGGCCCCCAGCAGTGTTATATATGCAGATAATCTGTTTGATGCTGCTGAACACAGAAGGGACACTGATTTTATTTTATGAACAATAGTTAGATGTCTCCCGAGTGCCGGCTACTGGGAAATAAATATTCTAGATTTCATCTATTCATTCATTCATTACAAACAAGCTATCCTCCAAATGACCCCCTCCTTCTCTCTTTTTCCCTGTACCTTTTTACAATTTTTTTTTTATTTTCTTACAATCCTCTAGGCTTAGTACAGTCTTTTTGCCCAATTGGATGCTATTTTCATTTTCGTCTTGTCACCACCTAATGTCCAAATTTATTTAAATCATCCTCAGACACAATCCTACAAGATATGAATCACATTTCAGGTTTTTTTTTCCTTCTGACTTGTCAGCTGTCTCACTTATGATTGACAAGATTTCCATTTCAGTCATTTCTACTAATTCTGCTTCAAATCTGTATATTTAATGAACACACCAATTGGCACCTCGTTATCAGTCAGGGCCATTTTTTTCCAAGTGTAATGCACTGATTTTATAATTTATCGTGCATGGTGGCTGCCTTTAAATGAAATTCAAAGAAAGCCTTGTCCGGTTTGTAGTCATACCATATCTGGCACATGAATACAATCATTAGACCCTCCCCATGGTCTCCTCCTTTATGCATATGAACAGTTTTTATGTTGCCGTCAGGCCCTTAGACACAAACAAGGCTTTTCTCTTTGTAAAAGTATGTTGAATTGTATAACTCTGCACAAAGACAGAAAGAAAAACAGAGTTTGCCTGCACCAAAAAACAGTCCCAGATCTCCAGTGCAAACACAACCTGACACATGCTAAAAATCGCCTGAAGCAATGGTGAGTCATAGTTCTTCTCCCTGGGGCAGATAATTCATTAGGAAGTAGCCTCATGCCCTCTGTAACAATTGAACAAAAATATTTACGTGTGGTAATATCAGACGATAAGAGTAAAGGGGTTTCTTTTGGAAAGAGGGGGAAGGGAGGCCTGCAGTGGATGCCCATCATAAGCATTGCAAATGAATCATTAGCCCTCATCCTGCAATCTAGGTCAGGATGGGAGCTGGAGAGAGGGCTTCTAAATCTGCTATATGGCTCAAGTTGAATCTGCTTATGTGGAGGCCCAGCCGGCAGGCAGTTCTACTGCCCTGAGCATCCTTAGGGGAATGGAGAGATGCTTTCACCTAATACGGGACCGCCACGCCTGAGTCAGAGAGTAATCAGAAGTAAAGAGGTGGTCCTTTCAGGTGAAAGCCATTTAAACACACGACTTTATCTAAGCCTTCCCTGTTCAAGTTTTCAGGCCTCAGTATCTACTAGTTAGACATCTTCCACACCCAGGAACATGTGGATTCTTAAAAAACAAAAACAAAAAACAATAGAATCATATACACCTTGTGTGGGAAGGACTTGAGAAAGAAGATATGAAACAAGAAGGAAAGCACCTTCTTTGCCCAAAGTCACACAAGTGTCCTATGTCCTGACACAATTTTTTCTTTTGGTTTTTTTTTTTAGATTCTTTTTGTGTACAATATGAATAATTTATTAAATAATGATGATACAAAACAAATTGCTGTGGCAACTGCCCCCGGTAAACTGAATTTGTATCAGAGAATCTTGCCACATGCCTCTCAGCTTGCCCCAAAATGTGAGAGGACACAGTGTTTTCCATAGCGCTGGCTTGGGCTGGGCTGCTTCCTCAAAATCTCCTGGGCTCCTTTTAATGTGATTATTCTATGGACATGTCGTGGCACTTAATTCACTTGGTCAAGGGCTCTGACATATTCATGTGGCTCTCTACCATCCTTACCCTAAAACACAAGAGGCTCAGGGGTGTTTTCCTTATTAGGTTCCAAAATATTCTCAACTAGAAAAATTAAAATAGATAAATTTGGATTTCAAAATTCATTCCAAGCTAAACACTAAGTGAACTTGATCAGGTAAGATTTTTTTTCAGTACATATTATTTTATTTATATTTAACTGACATGTAACAATTGTTCCTAATTATGGAGCAAAGTATAATAATTTGATACATGCATACAATATGTAATGATCAAATCAGAGTAATTAGCATTTTTCATGTCTTCAAAATTTATCATTCCTATGTGTTGGGAAACTTAGGACTCTTCTAGATATTTTGGAAAATATTATAAATTATTGTAGACTATAGTTACCCTAGGCTATTTCTTATGCTTGCTAAAAATCATGAGAAAACTTTTAAAGCTCAAATATGAGAAAAAAAATACACAGCAAGGAATGATAAGACTCAGCTTTTGTTCTTATCTGCCTCTGAATTTGCTCTAAGCCCTCCTCTTGACATCTAGAAGCAATTTTTCTATTGCTCTGGGCCTTGCTTTCCTCCTTTTTACAAGTAAAAGACAAGATCACATGGTCCCTGGATTCCATCATTAGCTATGCCATCCAGGTAACACCTCCGAAATTGTTTTGTTCATTTTTTTGGACCGGCACAGCACCTGCAGAACTATCTGCAGCTATTTCCAAAGACCTGAGCTGACATTCGGGGAACACAGGAACACATCTGCATCTGCTGCATATATATCAAGCTTTCAGATGAGGTAGCTTCACTATTGAAAAAATTTTCCAAAACAGTCAGTGTGACCGGCTTTGGAAGGAGGGCTAGCTTGTAGATCTAACTGGTGTTTCCCCTCATTTCACTGTCCACTGATTTGTGAGGGCCATCTCCCCCTGCCTCCTCAAAAACATTGTAAAGGCCTGGAGAGGACAAGGAGTATGTGTATACACAGATACATTAGCAAAAACTACCCAGTTCTTATCTGCTCCAGTATTTCAGTAGGAACCAAGTTTTGCATTCTGTGACTGAAAGGTGATAGAATATTCTATTTCAGGACACCTTTAAGAAAAAAACAAGGCGCCGTTTAAAAGTGCTGCGGAATGTTATTTTGATTTCTGCCACAGGATGAACCCCTCCTCCTGAATGCAAACACCAGGAAAGAATGCGTTAGAGGAGCCACCATCATATTAAAAATTAAATCCAGCGGCATATCCTAATGGGCTCTCCTTTTTAAAGCCTGGTTTTATCTTCTCACCATGGAAATTGCAGTCTGATGGCTGTTCTTTATGGTTAACACTAAGGCATCCATCGGCAGAGGTCAGAACCCTGCTTCTCTGAACAGGGAACCACAAATGTCACTAACACATGGTACGTTTGGCAAATAATATATTTCTTTCCAATCTCCTTTCTCTTCAGTTTGCCTAACGTCATGCATGTGGTAAACTGGAGAGTTTATTTCTCAGGTCTTCCTTCCTTCCTTTGGTGGGACCAGCAGGAGGCATGCAATTGACAATGAATTCAAAAGTGCACCTCTTTTGATTGTTGTCTTTATTTTAACCTCCAAGAAGAGAGAGATTTAACTCAGCCTTCACCCCAGGCTAAGCTAATACTTAGGTCATGTCTGAGCTCTCTGGGGAACCCCGGCTTTATCTCATCCGAGGGGCAGTGGTGTCTTTTCAGTGGAGCAGTACAGCTGTCCAGCCATATGGGCCCCAAACAGCCCAGTCAATCGGATTTGGGGAGGTTTTACAATGTAATTTCTTAACGTGTTAGTATTTGGGGTGAGAATGATCAGGAGCATAGACAGCTCTTAAGCCCAAGGGTTTAGGTTTTAAGAAGCCATCACAAATGTCCCAGCATCCGATCAGACTGGTGAAAAACAGATATGAAATCTGGGGCTGGGGGAGGGGCTAGGACCCCTGACCCCCTGGTTGGAGAAAGCCCCAGGGGTATGCTCTAACTATTAATTCAGCATCAGCTGCTCCCCCCCCCCTTTTCTGTTTTAACCCAGGGCTCATCATGTAAGGCGTTCCCACTCAGGCCTGCAGAGCCTGTTACAAAACCATCCCTCTGCTCCCCTCCCCCCTTGCCGCAAGATGAGAGAGCAAATATCCTGCATTGCAGCAACCCGCAGGAGGGACTGCATGGAAACCATCCTCAAGCTAAACAAAACCAGGCCTTTAAGAAAACCCAGCAAAGGGCAACAGTCCTATAGGTCCCGCTGTCCTTCAGTCCAGACCAACTGGAACTCCAGTCGCTGCCCCATCCCTCCATGTAGCAGGGGTTCAGAAGCTAGCTGCTGAAGGAATTCTAGGTAAATAAAAACAAATAATCCTAAAACCCTTATCAAAATGGTGGAAGTCCTGAGCCAAGCTACCACAAGTAGAGTTTTTCCACCTGAAAAGTATTTTAGTTGGAGGAGAACGTTATAAGAACGTAAATCTTCCCCAGGAACATAGCCCAGATATGGCTTTTTTCAACTAGCTACCGTCTTAAATTAAAAATCTACTGCAAAGATGTTTTATATCCCCCCTATTCCTCTCTCGCTGTCTGTCTCTCCCTTTCTCTCTCCCTCTCTCCCTCCCTTCAGGTTCCACTTCTTGAAATTCACAAAAACTGTTTATTTTCTCAGCTTCTAGTGGTGCATTGTTGAAGCAAAAAGCCAGAGCTGAGAGATTTTGGCTTGCTATTCTTCTTCTCTTGGGACAAACACCCAATAATTGACAAGAGCTGAAATGGCTTGAAAGGAGAAGGGCAGCGCCGGGGGTCACCATTCACTTGGCCCTTTCCGGAGAGGCGCCTCTGCCACTACCCCCGACCCCCGCAGGACCCCGCGGCCGCGCTAGGCCTGTGTGATCTGAGGGGGACTGCGTTTAGCTGACGGGGCTTGTTCTCCTCGGCTCTCGCTGTCCTGAATCCGGAG
>CM053403.1:145318191-145603400 GCA_028644305.1 Xerus rutilus | reverse complement strand
CCTTCAGATTTTGCTGTGTAGGGCAGATTCATTGGGGTCCTTCCTTAAGACCAAGTCAACCCCATGCTGGGGGGGACCAACACCCGCATAACCACCACAACAAAAGGCGCTACTCCCAGTGTGTCTTGGTGTCGGCGGAACCAGCGGCCCGGGGTAGAGATGCACTTTTGTGCCTCTCTGATCTCGGACGTCCATCTGGCCCTAGCAGGCGCGGGCAGCAGGAACGCGACGGGAGGGGCGGGGCGCGTGCACGACCCCGAGGCGCGGGCACGCGCGCCCGCTCTCCTTCAGGCTCACCTTGGCTGCAGGGGGCGGAGGGATGGGACTGTGGTCCTCCCCTCCCGCCCCGCTCTTCTCCCCACCCCCGGCCGCGGTGCTGCCTAGACGCCCGCCCGCAGCGGGTTGGGGGAGGCTGCACCCGCGCACGGGTCGCCGCAGCGGCCCGGCGGCCGCGCGCTCTCGGCGGTGATGTCAACCGCATCCGCCGCAGCGCGCCCCCCAACCGCCCGCACCCTGCTCGCCCGCACAGCGGCCGCAACCCGGCCTCGCGCTTTAGGCCCGGGCGAGGAGCAGAGGGTGTGCGAATGCCCCGGGTCCCAGTCCATCTGCCGGGGCGTGAGAGATCGGGACTGGACCGGCCGCGGTGTCGCACAGCGGAGCCGCGGCGACTAGGAAGGGGAAGGAGACCGGGAGCGGGGAGGACGCGGTGGAGGTAGGTGGAGGTTTGACGTCCCGGGCCTCTCGGCCTCGGACTGGGGCCGCCGAGGTGGCGTTAGGGGCGGGGGGCACGGACCACTGCAGATGCGGCGCGTGTGCGCGCGGCGAAAGCGCCCCCTTCTCCCGGGCTCCAAACGGATAAACGGAAGTGCGGCGAGTGTGGGGGTGCGAGTGGCCACCTCCGGCCTCGCTTTCCCGCTCTCCCGAGCGCTCCCACTTCTCACTCTCCCCAAATCCGCATTTTCCTTGGCACGGCTCTCCGGAGCACCGGGGAGAGGGAGGTGCCCGGGAGCGGTGAGAATGACGTGTGCTGCAGCAGAGGGGGTGGGGGGCTGCGGGCCGGGCTCTGTGGACCAGCTCCTAATCCTCTTGTTTTCGGAACTGTCAGCAGATGTGGCTTCTCTTAGCTGAATAATCCGTTAAAGGAATAATAATTTTTTTTAAAAAGACATCGACCTCACCCAACGAAGACTGAAGGAGATCAGGGCTTGGTAAGGATAAATTAAAAGGCTCCATCCAAATTCTCCCCGTCCCCTTCAGCCTTCCTCCTCACCCCTCCCCCTCCCTCCTCCTCTCCATCCTCCCCTCCCCCTTCTCCCCCATCCGCTGCAATCCGCACTCGACGCGAGTTCACGCGCAGGGCTGGATTTCCAGGCTACAGCGCAACTTCGCTGCGCGTTATTATTATTCATCTGAGGGTGCTGCCTCCACAACCTTTGCCTCCCGCGCTCCCATCCTTCCCCCGGCCGTCGCCGCCAGCAGTGCAGTCCCGCCTGCACGCATGCTCTGGTTCACCAAAGGGAGATTCTGATTTTTTTTTTTTTTTTATCATGCTCACGATCATTACCATGATGCCCCTTATCATGGTTATCATTTCCTCCTGCCAGGTGGAGCGACCACCAGCGCCTGCCCGCCGCCCGCCCCTTTCCTAGCGAACGAAGCGATTCGGGCTCGGCCCGGCGGCCGCTCCCTAAAAATGCTGGCTGGCTTTGCTTTGCGCATCCCTCCCTCGTTTATCTGCATGTATATTATCTTGATCCCTTTTATTCCAGTAGATCTATTGCCTTTGGATGGGCTGGATGAAGCGCTGCGGACTGCAACCCAGGCTCTTAAAAAGGAGAACAAAAAGATGAAGACCCTGGGCGGACGCCGGGACAAAGCACCTCGCGCCCGGCGAGAAGGGACGCGCTCTGGAACACTAGTTATCTCCGCGGCGGAAGGGCGCCTGCCGGGCGTGCGGACCTCTGAGGGTAGTCGGATTGAATTTTATTGATACTTTTACCATGTTTTTTGCGTGTCAGTGTTAGGGAGGGATTGGGTTCCCGACCCCCGGAGGGATAGCTGAATCCAAGGAGATCCAGGGGAATTTAATTCGACTTTCCTGTTCCCCGCATTGCCTTCTCAAAATGCGGGTGTTGCGAAGGGGAGTGGGGACTGGAAGACTTAGAAAAGAGAAGCGGCCGAATGCTGCCCGGAGGGGTAAGGGAATAGTGGGGCGAGGTGGAGGTGAATGGGCTGGGCCAGCTGGAGGACGGGTGCGGTCCAGAGGGGTCTCCTCCTCCAATCCACAAAACGAATTCTGCTAGGAATGAGAGTATGGGTGTCTAGAAAGGAGCTTTGAGAAATTGACATGTCCCTGTACATGCATAAGGCGGCGACTGGACTTGTGTGTAAACAGAGCAGAGGGATGGTGGAGGGCAAGGAGGGAGAGGGCTTAAAATGATGTCTTATTGTCCCTTTGGCTTTAAAGACTCTCATCCTCTGTCTCTCCCTTTTTTGACCCAAGGATCCAGCCACATTATATACGAGTGACCTTTTAAATCTACGCCCACCCTTTACCCGGTAAAGCCCATTGACAGAGATGGGGTGGGAAGAGTGTAGGGGTGTTCTCGTTCTCCGACTCCCTTCCCCCTCCTCCCTCTCCCTCCTCCCTCGCCTCCCCTCCCTCCCCCCCCCCACTCTCTCTCTTCCTCCCTCCCACCTCCCTCGCTCCCTCCCTCCCTGCTGCATTTTGCATGAGCTATCTAGGTCATTAGCATTTTAGCGTATGCAAGACTTGACAAAGCTGATGAGGGGCCAGATGGGCCTCGCTCTTATGGTTTTTTTTTTTTTTTTCCCCCTCTTTTCCTTTTTCCCCTCCACCACTTGGGACCTGAGCGAGAGGACTGCAGCAGGCGAGTTCCGGAAGGCTGATTCCCCAGATCCCGACCCCGGACCGCGGCAGCTCGCCCCTCAGGCACGCCCGGCCGAACTGTGCCTGGACTCAGCGATCAAGGTAAAGGCGGTGGCCTCGCGCCCTGCCTGGCAGCCGCTGCTGGGCCCCTGCTACTCTCTTCTTTCCTTGCCCTCAGCCTCAGGCTCCCGGCCCCCCTTAGTTTCCTGGGCAAAGCTGAGGACGAAGTGGGTGGGTAGGGTTCGCTACTCTGGGGCGAGGTGGGGGTGATGTTGTGTTTTTCATTGTCTGGAGCTGCAGGGAAAGCGAGGCGCACGGAGAAGGGCGAGGGGAATCGGGGTAATTAACACGGGGGAGGCACCCCTCGGTCTCCCACTTCCACCCACACCCCCAACCCTCCACCCCCTCCGCTTTGCAGGAAAAAGCCTGGAAACGAAAGGATGCGGGAGAACAAAGAGCCTTTGGAAGACGTGGCTGTTATCTCATTGTCTGTGTGATTGGGGGAGCTGCGGTAGGGAGGATGCTGTGGTCCTTTCCTCCGGGCGCTCCCCCACCCCCACCCCTCTCCCTGCTGTCAGTGCGCACGCACACGCGCCGCTTTTTATTTCTCTTTCCTGGTTTTCTCATATCATCTTCTCCCCACCTCCTTCCTTTCTTCCACCTTTCCTTCCTTCCTCAGGAGAAAGGCCTCTCTCTCCGTGTTCACAGCGGACCTTGATTTAAATGTCCATACAATTAAGGCACGCGGTGAATGCCAAGAATGGGGCTGGCTGAGCACCATGGGTCCGCGAGGGCCCGCCACGGAAGACGCCACCGAGCCGAGGAATCCTCGGCAGACCTCAGCGCTGCGGCTGCGGCTGCGGGCGCGGCACGACAGGAGGGGTCGCTGGGTCCTGCGGCAGGCTGACCCGCACTGGAGCCCTTGGGGTGGGGAGGTGTGTGGCTTGTGACAGGGGCTTAGAGATGCAAACAGACGGAGGGAGGGAAACCGAAGTGATTCTGTGACAGAAACAGATTTGTGCAAGCGCAGATTTGGGGCGGGGGAGGGGGTCTCCTTAAGCGGGTGGCCCAGTCCTTCTGTGCACATTTTTATCCGGGCACGGATGCATTGTACGTGGATCGACATCTTCCTCCGTGGCTGTGGTTTTGTTCTGGGCTTAGCTTTTGGTTTGCCCTTAAAAAAAAAAAAAAAAAAAAAAAAAAAGCTGGCATCCAGGAGACTGGCAGACTGCCTTAGGGCCTGGGCTGCGGATATATTGTTCTGCTTGAGGGTTGGGGCTGGGGGATGACCATTTGGAAGGAGGAGGAAGCTGTTGGTTACCCTTTGCTGTAGAGCTGTGAGCTCCCGACAAGCTTAAGGAAGTCATTGGGCTCTGCTGACAAGAAGGAATAAGCTCTTGGCCAGTTCCTGAGCTCCATCGGGGTTGAGAGCCTGGCCAGGGCTCCAATGAGCACCTCATGCCCTCCTTGCACTGTTACTGCAGTTTCAGGGAGTGATCCAGGAACTGCAGAGGAAAGGAGAGACACATCTGCAGAAGAGAGGCATTCCTTTTAAAACCTGAACAGAAGAAAAAAATAGCACAGGTGGGGGTCTAAGGAGTGTTTTGAAAGAGGTTGTCAGGGAGGAAAAGGGTTAAGCCTCCCTCTTCCTGAAGAACCTGCTGTCTGAATCAGGCCTTGGTCCCCATCACAGCCCCTGAGCCTCAGCTCATCCTAGAGACCCCTGTCACAGTCCCATCCCATCTCCAGCTCAGCATTAACAGCCAAGCTGCTGCGGATGGTGGCAGAACCTAAACTCATTAATTTCCAGGTAGAGAAACTGGAGGAGGGGCAGTAGGGGAAGGAGGGTAAGAGCTGGATCTTCCTACCCAGAAAGCCTGCTGTGTCCCCTCACCCCTATGGCAGAGGCCTGCCTTTGCAAGGCCAAGCCCGTAAGGGACACTTAGGAGTTTACTTTGATTCCTGATACAGTAATCAAGGCCTAAAGAGTGTCAGTTCAAGCTAACTGAGGACTTCTCTTCAAAGCCTCAGTCTAGCCCAGTAAATAAACTAGTATTCAACAATACCGTGGATGGGCACCCACCCCTCCCTGCCTCATTTCCTCGCTAGCATTTGAGTACCTACTACATGCCAGTCACTGCAGTTATTCATCTTAGGTTCTTCATTTGCCCTCCTAAGGGAGTATTCGGAGTCAGACAGGCCAAGATCAAGTGCGCTGCACCCCCCCTAGGTATTAGCAGAACTACCTCTGGCTCTACAGAAACAGGCCACAAGCCCCTCTGCCCTGCAGAGGGCAAGCTGCAGTGCCTGTCCTGCAGACTGCAGTTGCTGTGCTGGCCCTGAGTCCCAGGAGGCAAGGTTGGTTACAGGACAGAAGGAGCTGCAGGAAAGAGGCGCGGTAGCCATTGCCTTCAAATACCTCCCTGGAAGATAGTGCCCTGTGGTCCTGGTGTGCCTACTACCCTCTCTGAATAGGCTGGTGAAGAGAAGAGCCATGCCTCATTGGAGGGGAACATCCCCTCCTCCTCCTCCACACTAAGAAGACTGTGTCTGCAGTTCTTCTAGGCATGGTCCAAGCCTCCGATAACCAAACCCCGTGCCCCACAAATGTGCACATTAGCTAGCCTCTTCTAACTGCTTCCCCTGCAGTTCCTTCAGACATTGCTGCACCCTTCTCTAATGTGCCGCCCGGTGTAATCTCCCCATACCTCCCCCAAGTAATGCTCCTTTTAGGAGGAAACCAAACACACTTCACCCAGAGAGCTTCTACCGCAAGGCCTGCAGGGTTTCTGCTGCAGAGAATCTGCGATGGGTGGATTTTTTTTTTTTTTAATTACGTAAACTCTTGTTCCAGAAAGCTTTAATGTGTGGGAGTGTTCTGGGTTGGCTGGGTCTGTGTGCAGCGATGTATTTGCCTGTGTCCACCAGGTCTCATTACAGAATGGGTTTTTATGTAGGGTTTTAATGGCCTTCTCTGTCCCATGTGTAATTTCAAGTTCACTTTTGTGTTCACTAAATGAAGTATCAGAGTGAGGGTCAACCTGAGCTGCCTCCCTCTAAATCGAGGGCCCATTTATGCCCAGCATTACTTATGCAAGAGACCTAAAGATTACTGCTCTTTAAAGATATTCTTGGCATCTCCCCTATTTGAGCTCTTCTAATTGCATCTTATGGCTAAAATGTAGGAAGAAACATGGTTTAAAAAGTGTAGACCTAGTTGAGTTTGCGGATCAAATACACTGAGAAGGCCCCTGGGTTCATGTGACCACCACCATGGTAGTCCTCATCAGGTTCAAGTCACTGCGTTTCTTAAGGTAGCTATACCTGCCCAACACTTGAGATGGATTTAGAAATGTAACAAAAGAAATTTTGCTTATATTCTTTCCCCTACCGGAGACAGTCCAGATCTGTTTCAGTGGAGGAGGGAGATTGACCCCTTAACAGAAGTAAAGGTAAACACTAAGTTACTTGGTAACCAAGGAGGGTGGGGGCTTTTGTGAATGCACAAGGAGCTGTAGACAGAGAAATTAATATTGGAATTAATATTTGGAAAGGGGTAGTTCCTCAGCTGGCGTTTGTCAGTACACATACATATATTCATTTTCACAGTCAGTACCCTTTGCTGGTACCCTTTGCAAGGCACTTGACCACACCAGAAGTCTACCCATCTATACTGTCTCCACAGGGAAATTTTCTCTTTCCCACTATTGAACTTACATAATATCTGTCCTCCATTCCAACCTTAGATGCAGTCCTCTGGGGGCAGCTGCAAAGCTTCTCCCTGGGACAGATGGAGCCCCGCCCCCATCTACTCTGTGGGTGGTTTAGAGCCCCATGAGTCAACATGCGCTGATTGAGGAGTGCTGGTGGTGTGTGTTTGAGGTGTGGCCGCTGATTCACACTGACAACTATGTCAATAACTAAAATTACTACCTAATAAAGATTTTTTTCTTCTAAATCCCATCTACAATTCTTTCACTGGGTGTTTTTGCCAAGTCTTAATTTGTTAAAAAGATATTTCATTGCATCTCAAATGTAGACAGAAGAAGGAGTTCAAATGGAATTTATTGGAGGTGATGCTGCTTTGTATCGCGTAGGGGTCTGCAAGCGGCCTGCAGACATGCAGACATTTTTGAAGCACCAAATTTAGATGGAGGTGAGGGAAATAGGCCTTACTCAGGAAAAGGAATGTTCAGGGTCAGAAAGGAAGTGTCAGCAATTCTCAATAGGTTCACCTTTTCGTTTTCTCTTCCTTTAGTCATAAAATGGAAACGTCAAGAAATAAGGGCCTGCGTCATGGCTGCAGGAGCCCAAAACAACCTCCAGGATCACAAGGGGCTTTGCTCTCAAAATCAAAGTGGGGGTATGAGGTCATTTTAAATTCAATCTACTTGTTTAAATGGACAGTCCAAAAACTGTTGAGAGCTGGGGCCTAGGAGGCAATACGACTTCATTTTTGCTTCTTGTTTGTCATGTTTTCAAGGCGTTCTGCGCACGAATGCGCGGCAGCTCCGCAGCCTGCGGAGGCTCCATGCTGCCTGGGGCCCGCGCCGAGATGCACCTAGGCCACCGCTTTCCGACTCACAGGAGGCTTTCTCTCTCCTCTTTTTTGTCCTAATGAACCTGAGCCATAGACAAGTAGCAAGGCAGAGATGAGCAGGCACTGGTTTCATTTTTGGCTCCTGTTTTCTCCGTTTTGACTTTTTTTTTTTTTCCTTTCCTGAATCAGCTGGATGTGGGACTCCTGAGATTTGGGTCATCTGCATTTCCTAAGGCTTTGGACTGTTCGGAGGTGCATGTAGATCCGGGTATGGTTCAGCCCGGTTCTAGAATATGCCCCAAGCCAAAGTCCTAAGACTCCAGGGACGCGGAGAAATCAGGGTGCCCTCTGCACCGGACCACCAACAGCGGGTACAGTCCTGGAGCACCCGCATTGTCCCCTTTCCGCGCACCTCGGTTCCCCCAGCTTCATCTGGAGCCAGTCACCACTAGACCTTCAACTTTAGAGGTAATTACAAGCACGGATGTTGGTTGTAGCGGGGGGGGGGGGGGGGGGATAAGCTTGGAAAAATTCGCTGTGCCAAACCAGAGACCTCTGAAAAATGAAATGTCCCCCTTGGCCACCTCCAGCAGTTTCCAAGCCGCCACACCCACCCCACCGCGCACCTGGAGGGTCTTTCACGCTTGGTCCCTCTCCCCTTGACCTCCTCCCGGCCTGGGCGGCCCGGTTCCCATCAGAAACCCCCGGAAAGACTCTGAACGTGCTAGAAAGAAGAGCTGTGGGTGCGGCCTTGCAGGGGTGTGGCGAAAGGAGAGAATGCGGAGGTTGGGGAAGGACCCTATTTGAAGAGTCTCTTCAGGGTCACTCCCTTGACCTCCCGCCAGCAGAGCCTTGAGAGAAAGCACTTTGGACGGGGCTCCTGTCCCCAGTGCATCTCCATGAAATCCCCAGACTCCTCTGTCCTCCAAACCTGGGTAGCCAGGCCAAGGGCGGGCATCTTCCCCCCAGAACCTGGGGACACATCCTTGTCCTCGAATCTCCAAACATCTCCTTCCCCACCCCCACAACACTCTCTAAAGAAGCTAAAAACAACAAAATCTTCGAACCAGGAGGAAAATGACACAATCCTCCCTCAGCCTTAGTCAGCAATAGTCCCAGATCCTGTGCTAAAAGGGACAGAGCCGCTTGGAAGTGCCTTTGAAGGAGAGAAGCTGAAAGCTGACATCCTAAAACGCTTTGCAACCATTTTCAGGGCAAGGCAGGTCTCTATTTTAAGAAGAACCAAATTCCTCACTGGTTGGGTTCACCAGGGTGCAGAGTTAGTGCAACAGGCTCCTCTAGGTTAACCGTCCAGTGCCCTGAAACAATCTTCAGAACCCTGGTCTCAAGGTCATGCATGGGACACTTGGCCTCTAGAGGTCACACACAGGTCAGGGCCAGAAGGCATCTTCTGGTCACCAAAAGCTGACACACAGGAAAGTGCACCTGGGCTTCACAGAGGGGCTTCCCTACAGTCCCCTCCTGCACTTACTCAGATTGAGACAATGGTTTAATTTCAGATGGCTTTGGTTTAAGACCCAACGTGGGTTTCTGCCGTTCTTGCCCAGTGCTTCTACAGAAACGAATTGCTGTTAATATCCAATTTTGGTATTATTATTGGTTAATCCATTATGTATCCCATAGCCTAGGCCTTGCAGCTCCTGCTGGAGTCCTCTGCACTCTGCCAGGCTCCTGCCTCTGCCCTGGCCTGCACTCTGCACTAGTCAGAGAGCACTGGTCATTCTGCCTATCCCAGCACTGGTTGCACAGTCTTTAGGACTGAGGGAAATTTCAGCCCCTGCAGTTGAAGTAAATAATTTTCATCCTTTAAAAAAGTAAAATTAAAGTTTTCCCTCCCTCTGTTCAGTATTTCTGGATTTCCTTTCTCTGGAGCCATTTTGGAGTAGCATTTTTTCATCAAAAGAAGACAAGATGCCTCTGCCTGGTAGTTGAGAGGTGGTCCCTCCCTCCCCACTCTCCTGACCTCCCCGGGATGCCAGCCACAACAGTATCAAAGCCACCACATATATACAACAGCAGGTTTAGACAGAGTACCAGGAAAGCACCATTTCCCATTTCCAGGAGGGAAACTTAGGGAAGTACTTTGGGAAGGGAATCATTTCAGAGATGAATAAGGCAACTCCCACCTCCTTCCTACAGAGGGTCCTTCCACCCCAAAACCACACCTGCCTTTTATCACTGGATCCTGCTCTCTGGAACTAATGTGATCCAAGGCATAAGCCTTAAAAAACAAAAAAACGCCCTTTTGCCTCTTGTATTTGTGTCTTGAGCTCAGGGGTTCACGGAAGGAAGGAAGCAGCCACTTCGCACTGCTGCACTCTGGGAAAATAGAAGTAGAAATCACAATAGCAGAAGGGCCTTCTTTGTCAGCTCCCCTCCGATGGCATCAATGCTATTGTATGTCCTTACATGTCTCCCTAGCAGTTCTGTAGCAACCCACAGAGCGTCAGCATCAGAGCCCAATGGAGAGAAAACACAGTGTCAGAGCAGCTGGCTCTGCCACGTTCTCCCTCCTCTGGCCACCTGGAGGCCCAGCCCCTGGTGATACAGGAGGCTGGAGGCTTCTCAGCCGGCCTGGGAATCCTGTGGTCAGATTTTTCGTAGGGGGAAGTGGGTGGTGAGTGTTGTGGGGGGTTGGTGCATTGTTAAGAAGGTGCCTTACACATAAGGCTTGATAAATACCACCCAAATTGGATGTAATTAAATTAGCAGCAGCTGTCCTTCTGCTTTTCCTGCAGAAAAGCTACAATTATGCATGAAGACCTCTTGGGCAAGGGCCAGACAGTGACCTCCTAGGACAGGAAGAAGCTTAAAAATGTTTCTGGATCATCCTCCACCCTCTGCCCCTTAACTTATCCAAATCATTTAGTTCATGCATGATGAAGAAATTGAATGACATACTCAGTCCTAGATGAAATTTAATTTATTTATTTCTCTTTTTTCCTTTTTTTGCACTATAGGGGAGATTAAACCCAGGGCCACATACAAGCTAGGCAAACACTCTGCAACTGAGCTTCATCCCCAGCCCATTTTATGTTATTTTATTTTGACTTAGGTCAAAATTAGGTCTTCCTAAGTTACCCAGGCTGACCTTGAACTTGGCATCCTCCTGCCTCAGCCTCCCCAGAAGCTGGAATTACAGGTGTGAGCCACTGCCACTATGCCAGTCCCCACATGAAATTTCTTTCTGGTTTTGTTGTTGGTGGTGGTGGTTTGTTTTTTGTTTTTGTGGTACTAGTGATTTAACCCAGGAGCACTCTACCATTGAGCTACACTCCAGCCCCTTTTTACTTTCAAGATAGGCTCTCACTAAATTGAACAGGCTGGCCTCAAACTTGGAAATCCTCTTACCTCAGCCTCCCAAGTTGCTGGGATTACAGGCATGAGTCACCACACTGGATCAGACAGAATTTCTAAGAGGAGAAATCTCGTCTTTTTGGGTGGTAGGGGGTACTGGGAATTGAACTCAGAGGCACTCAACCACTGAGCCACATCCCCAGCCCTATTTTGTGTTTTATGTAGAGACAGGGTCTCACCAAGTTGCTTAGCACCTTGCTGTTGCTAAGGCTGGCTTTGAACTCGCGATTCTCCCGTCTCAGCCTCCCCAAGTTCTGGGATTACAGGTGTGCGCCGCCGCACCTGGCTGAGAAAACTCATCTTTAGAATCCTTCCATCTCCCTCGTGGAACAGTGTCCCTTCTACTCAAATCTCTCTCATTGCCACCCTGATTCACCCAAAGCCTTCCCCACCGGGGTGTGTCCTCTAAAAATAAATTAATAATAAATTCCTATCTCCTTCTCTCCTCCCCAAAGCCCCTTAAAAACATCTGTGTTCTCAAAGTTCAAGACATGTTAGGAGAAAGGAGCTTCCACCATTTCACAGCAGGGCGTGAATAGCCTGAAGTCTCTTCACTTTCCCAGAGATATTTTACAGTTTAGAAGAGGCACTTACATACCAAGTGAAGTCCCACTGGAGGAGCTTCCCTCACAGTGCCCGCCAGCAGGAAGGGAGAACCACATCAGGGTCTTGGCTTTCTGTTAAAGACAGCACTGTGGCCCCTGGTTCCATACTCCCTAGCGCCTGCGCGTCCAAATGCACATGTTGGATGAAGTCAATAAGAAAACGCATCGTAGGAACCTGAAACGGACCTTGGTTGCTGCGTCTCTCTTCTACTTGCCCAAAGTCTAACATCCTTCCAAGACCTACGGCAGACAGGTAGCAGCACCCGGCCATTAACAAGACACGTGTGATTTCGGCTGCAGGATAGGTGTCAGCCAGGTTAAGTAACTCACCTGAGCAGGTTTGAAGGCAGCCCTTTCATGTTGTTTTGCATAATTTTGAATTCTGATTATTAATTATTTGATTAAATACGGGACCATATGACTCAGGAAGCTCAAGAAATCTGTGCAGAAGCCGGGCGCGGTGGCGCAAGCCTGTAATCCCAGCACTTTGGGAGGCTGAGACAGGAGAACGAGTTCAAAGCCAGCCTCAGCAATGCGAGGTGCTAAGCAACTCAGTGAGACCCTGTCTCTACAGAAAACACAAAATAGGGCTGGGGATGTGGCTCAGTGGTCGAGTGCCCCTGAGTTCAATCCTCGGTACCAAAAAAAAAAGAAAAGTGTGCAGAATTTGACATTGGCACTTGTGGTATCCTCTCCCTTCTCCTCGTCCAGCCCTTCCCTTGTGGAACTCCGGCTTTTTTGTGTCTTTGGCACCCTGACTTTCCCAGCAGTCAGGCCTGCCATGTCGCACCCTCGCCATGCGTCAGAATCTCAAGCAATTGCAAGGCAGGACCCCAGAAATACGTTGTTTAGGGCAAGAAGCAGAGTGTGCTGGCATTTTCTGGTGAGCACACAGCACACAGAGCAGCTGCCCTCCCAGCTCCCGCCAGCCTTTTAGAAAACTTTACCCTGGAAAATATCAAACGTCTCTCTCCTCTTCCCACCTTCCCCCTCATCTTGCTGCCTCTGTGTGGACTATTAATCAACTGCAGAGCATGAGAGGCGGTAGCGAGGTCTTGCTGCCAGCCCACTCAGAACCCCCATTGTGTCCAACCTGTCGCATCCAATTCCTGAATCACTCCTCACACCAGTGACTCAGATCCATCCAAGGCCCTTTTGGGGGCAGATAGGAAAATTATTTAATGTGGTCCCAGGACCTCTTAGAAGCCTATATGGGCTTGGTTTTCAACTTTTTGAGGGTCTCAGGATATAAAGAAATCAAGACATGCCAAAGCAGAGGTAGGAAAGTTGAGGTGCATTCTGTAACAGCCTTTTTCAGTTCTGTGAATGTGCCTACACTATATATATATATATATATATATATATATATATATATATATATATATATATAACACCTTCCAAAAATATGACTGGAAAGTGTGCATTGTGATTCTGACACCTTTAGTGATCCCAACAAAGGGTGTGTGCTCAAGTGTCAGCCCCCAAAAAGGTATATGGCATGCTATGACTACGAGCCTGGAATCTGATTGTTTCTGCCTGATCCTCCTCTGTAAAAGGTGGTAAAAATAGCAGGATGTACTTCATAGAGTTGTCAGAATTAAATAATAATGCTAAAATATTTATCATAGTACATAGTACATAGTTCAGGAGAAGTATAGTACAAGCAATACATGGAATTTTAAACTTTCTAGTAGCCACATTTTTAAAAGTAAAAAAAACGTGACATTAATTGTAATCATACATTTTATTTAACCCAATACCTATAACCAAAAATATTACCATTTCGACATGTAACCAATATAAAAATTATTAATGATAGATTTACTGTTATTTTATTCCTACGGAATCTTCCAAATCTGATGTGTGTTTTTTAAAAAATATTTTTTAGTTGTTGATGGATCTTTATTTTATTCATTTATTATTTATATGTGGTGCTGAGGATCGAACCCAGTGCCTCACACATGCTAGGCAAGCGCTCTACCACTGAGCTACAGCCCCAGCCCTCTGATGTGTGTTTTACATGTATGGTGCATCTCAATTCAGATTCTAAATTTTCATCAGAAATATTTGCCTTTGGGGCTGGGATTGTGGCTCAGTGGTAGAGCGCTTGCCTCGCTTGCGTGAGGCACTGGGTTCGAACCTCAGCACCACATAAAAATAAATAAGATATTGTGTCCATCTACAACTAAAAAAAATTTAAAAAATAAAAAAAAAGAAATATTTGCCTCATATTTAGATGTCATAAGATTTAGAGTTGAAGAAGTAAATTCACACACCAAGTTAGTTCTAAGCCTTGTGTGTGTGTGTGTGTGTGTGTGTGTGTGTATGCTACACATATGTACATGCTAGAGATTAAACCCAAGGGTACTCTACCACTAGACTACATCCCATCCCCAGCCCTTTCTTCTTCTTCCTCCTCCTCCTCCTCTTCTTCTTTTTTGGTCCCAGGGATTGAACTCAGGGGTACTCGACCACTGAGCCACATCCCCAGCCCTATTTTGTGTTTTCTGTAGAGACAGGGTCTCACTGAGTTGCTCAGCACCTCGCTTTTGCTGAGGCTGGCTTTGAACTTGTGATTCTCCTGTCTCAGCCTCCCAAAGTGCTAGAATTACAGGCGTAGGGCACTGTGCCCAGCTTTTTTTTTTCCACTAAGTTGCTCAGGCTGGCTTTGAACTTGTGCTCTTCATGTCTCAGCCTCCTGAGTTACTGGGATTACAGACACGCACCACTGTGCCTGGCTCCAGGCATCCTTAAATAGTACCTAATAACTGAATATCGTATCTGTTTTTAAGTTTAAATTAAATTAAAAAGTCAGTTATTCATTTGCACTAGTCACATTCCAAGTACTCAGTAGCCACAGGCAGTTAGTATCTATCATGTGACATGTTCTGACAACACCTGGCATATATAACAAGTGCTCAGAAAAAATGCTCTTTAGCTGTGCCCCTGAGGCCCGTCCTTCCCAGACACAGAGAACAACAGTTGCTGCCCTTCCTTCCGGCTCCACATCTGAAGCCAGCCTGTCGTCTGCCTCACACAAAGCCTTCCACATGATAGGCTCATGCTCAACAGCTCTGGTCCTTTTTTGGGACATCCTAGTCCAGTCAGACTGTCAGAACAAAATATCATAGGCTGGGTAGCCTATAACCAACAGAAATTAATTTCTCACGTTCCTAGAGACTGGAAAATCCAGGATCACCATATTCTTACACAGTAGAAGGACCACGTGAGCTTCCTTGGGCCTGGTTTTACACAGGCACCGATCTCGTTGGTGAGGCCCCACTTCTACACACCATCACCGTGAGGGCTAGAATTTCAACATATAGATGTTGCGGGACATTCACATTCAGACCATAGAAGGGGGAAATTTAAACATCATGGATGAGGCCATTTTCCATCATCATCTCCTGAGTTCCCTGCTGTAATTCTAGGAAGCCTTTTGGAGTCTCCAGGATTAACTGGTGTGTGTAAGAGTCAGGATGAGGAGGCTTTTGCAGAGGCTTACTTCTGGAAACAATGACTTGGTACATCTGTAAGCAGAAACGACAAGAACAACGTGGCCACACAAGCCACCGACCTCTTCTCCTGTTCACAGACCAAACTGTGTATGTAGGAGAAAATACACATGTGTGGGATGTGTTCCTAAATTTAATTTTGTGCTAACCTCTCATACTGCTATGAATAAATCTTCTGAGCCTCCCCATATTCACTTTTTTCCAACTATTTTTATTGAAATTTTGCTATGGGGCCAACCCTGAAGTCAGCTAGAAGGAATCTGTGGATAAACAAGACTCACCGTCACCCTGCCCTCAGAGAGCACCCAGTCCACCGAAGAAGATGAGACAAACCGGTGACCATTACAGCAGCAAACATGAGTGGCAGGGTATGAGAGACTGTCTAGCGCTGTGAGAGTTCCAGGGACACCTTGTCCCATGAGAGGGTCAGGGAAACTTCAAGATTCAGGAATGGAGGAGCATCCGAAATAGTCAGATTTGCATGAGCCCCATCCTTGAGGGGGAGGAACATTTGTAGAAGAACCAAGCATAAGCATAGTGAGAATATCTCAACAAGTTCATGTTCAGATTGCAGGTGGGAATCTCTGGATCAGATGATGATTCTATTTTTAATCTTTTGAGGAACCGCCATGCGGTTTTCCACAGTAGCTGCAGCCTTTCTCCACATCTTTGCCTGTGTGTGTGTGTGTGTGTGTGTGTGTGTGTGTGTGTGTGTTTATAGTAGTCATCCTAAAAGGGTATGGCGTGTTCCGTCGTGGTTTTGATTTTCTTTTTTCTTTTTCTTTTTTTTCTTTTTTTGGTACCGGGGATTGAACTCAGGGGCACTCAACCCCTGAGCCACATCCCCAGCCCTATTTTGTGTTTTATGTAGAGACAGGGCCTCACTGAGTTGCTTAGTGCCTCGCCATTGCTGAGGCTGGCTTTGAACTCGCGATTCTCCTGTCTCAGCCTCGCTAAGTGCTGGAATTACAAACGTGAGCCACTGCACCCGGCTGTGGTTTTGATTTTCATTTCCCTAAAGCTTAGCAGTACTGAGTATAATTTTATGTGCTTATTGGCCATTTGTATATCTTCTTTGGAGAAATGTCTGTTCAAGTCTTTTGCCCATTTTTCTAGTTGGCTTATTTTCTGCTTTTGCTGTTGTCGTCATCACAACCATGACTTTGGCAAACTCCCAAGCAGTTTTGACAAATGGAGTGGAGACGGCAGCCCTTTACCCATTGGGGGCAGTCTTGCCACCCATTGGGTGATGCCCAGTCACCTGCATGACCAATGGTGCCTTCTTCACATGTGGTTTACTTGCTTAAATTCTCCAACTTTCCTCCTTGGTTGAGTCTCAACCCCTTCCTACCACTTGCCTGCTTCCAATTCCCAAGAGCTATGCTTTTCTTCTTCTTTTTTTTAGTTGTTGATGGATCTTTATTTTATTCATTTATTATTTATATGTGGTGCTGAGGATGGAACCCAGTGCCTCACACATGCTAGGCAAGCGTTCTACCACTGAGCTACAGCCCCAGCCCCCCAAGAGCTATGCTTAACCTCTGGAAGGTATTCAGTGGCACACACCTGTAATCCCAGCAACTCCAGAGGCTGAAGCAGAAGGATTGCAAGTTCAAGGTCAGACTGGGCAATTTAGTGAGACCCTGTCACAAAAAATAAAAAGGCTGGGGATATAGTTCAATTTGTAGAGTGCTTGCCTAGCATGTGCAAGGCCCTAGGTTCAACTCCCAGTACTGCAAAACAAACAAAACAGTAGTCTTGCCTCCCTAACCTTGGTGTCCAGCAAATTATTTGGAACTCTGATGATTTCAAGGGAAAAGAAGCCCAATTTGAACCAGCTTAAACACTAAGGGGACTTGTTGTCTCACGGAACACCATACAAGGATCTCGTTGTGCCTCAGGGACAGCTGGAGATATCCACTCCAACATCTTTCTCTGAGTCCCTCATCTCAGCTCCTTTCGGAATACATTTAATTATTCTCTCTGTCCTGTGAACTGGCCTCTGCTTCCCAGAGCCCCTCGGCACGAAACAGCTTTGGGGATTTCGCAGTCTGTATATTTTATGCCCAGCTTGAGCTGGGTTCCCCTCAACTTAACCAAAGGATGGAAAACCACAACCCATCAAGTTGGAGTTAGGTATGTGCATGGCACACCAATAGCAACCAGGGATGGGTGGGGAGTGTGGCACCTGGAAGAAAATGCCACCCAGGTAACACCATAGGCATCCCTTCTGCCACCAGTGCCTGGGGAAGTTGTCTCTGCAGGTGTGCCTTACACAGATGGTGTGATGTTGGTCCTTGTAGAATATCTTTTTTTTTTTTTTTAATATTTTTTTAGTTGTTGATGGACACAATGTCTTTATTTTATTGTTTTGTATGTGGTGCTGAGGATCGAACCCACGGCCTCACGCATGCGAGGCAAGCGCTCTACCGCTGAGCTACAATCCCAGCCTTGTAGAATATCTTATTTCTGGACTCAAACTCATCAGATTGGATCTGCCTCCTGCATTCTTCCTCCTGAGAAGTCCTCATTGACAGACATCTTCCAGAGTCCTGTGGTTTGAAATGTTGATCATTCCTCTTAACTCTGGAAGCAAGGTCCCCTCATGCTTCAGGATCCAAAATTATTTTATGATGAGATCAGGTTGTTATTATTATTTCTTCTTATTATTTTAGCCAGCTGCATAGCATTGGGTGTTTTCTGTCTTACTTTGTTGCTTCCTTCCCTAGCAAGCTATCTTTCTTCTCTCCTCCCTAAAAAAGAAAAGGGAAAAAAAATAGCAGCAAGTAATGCTAGACTCTCCTGTTCCAGGGGATTCCTTGGCAATGAGCAGTTTGAGACCTGAGGAAAATCCCTCTGGGGAGCTCTTGCTCCCAAGCGCCACTGATTCTGGATTGAATTCTTCCCCGTGGGCCAGGCATTGAATTAATAACCCCCACACCTTCAATTTCCCATTGTCTCCTCTAATAAAGGGTCCAGATCTGAAAGTCACTGAGACCCTAACCCTAATCCAATTAAACCCTGCAAAAGCAGACTAGACTTGGAAAGACAAAAGGTGAAGAGGTTAATCACAGACAGAACCTCCACTGACAAGCTAAATTAGCCTTGCCCACCGCGGGAGAAATGTTAAAAGTAGATTACCCAGGCTGCTGTTGGTGATTAACATTTGCTCAAAAATCTAAGTAGCTGATTTTTTTTCCTTTCTCTGTTAAATGTTAACCTGCAGAAAGAGGAACATTAAGCTATATGGACAGGAATGAGAAGAAAAAAACAGAAAGACCAATCTGCTGGGCAGATATCTTCTTCCCAGAGCAGCTGGGACCAGGAATGCTGAGGAACAAGGTCCACTCACTCTCATTTCTTTCTCAGGTAGGAAAGATGGAGGTTTTCAACACCACCGTTCAACACAGAAGCTGGGTTCCTGCATTGGAATGGAAGGAGGGAGGCAGCTGCCAAGCCTGACCCGAGGGGATCAGGAGCTACCTGGAGCCCTTCCAGTTTCTTACCCTCTGTGAACTTGTCTATGGGCACTGGGTTTGTTCTGATCCCTTAGTAGCTAATACTGGAAAAGCATCATCTCCACTCAACATTATGGTGCAATGGGACCATATTCTTGGTGCAAATAAACATCTGAATTCATTTTTGGTGCAAATAAACATCTGAATTTTCCTTAACATCTTTTGGTAGAGGCTTCATTTACCATGATGAAGAGTAGAAGGATTACAGTGTAAGAAGTGAGTGCATGTGTGTCCATTAGTAAACACCATGAGAAGGGTGTCAATGTAGAAAGAAACCACACAGTATTCAGGGCACAGTATTAAGGTACAGAACATCAGCAGACACAGCATTAAGGTGCTAACTGAAGATCCAGGAAGAACTGAAAAATGTAACATGGATCTTACCTTTCAGGAACGTATTAGACAGTGTTTTAGTCAGCTTTTTCACTGGTTTGACTAAAAGATCTGACAGGAATATTTTAGAAGGGGAAAAGTTTTATCTGGTTTAAAAAGCTCATGGTTTCAGAGGTCTCAGTCCATGGACAGCAGTCTCCATTCCTCGGGGCTTGAGGTGAGGCTGACTGTCATGGCAGAGCTGCAGAGGGAAGCTACTCACATGATGGTCAGGAAGCAGAGAGAGACTCCACTCATTATATATATATATACCCCGAAGCCACACCCCCAATGCCCCACCTCTTCCAATTGCCACTCAGTTAATTTCATCAGGGGATTAATTCACTGATTGGGTTAAGGCTGTCACAACCTAATCATTTTTTCTCTGAACTTTCTGACATTTGAGGGGACACCTCAAATCCAAACCATAGCAGACAGGAAAGAGAAGACTTGTACAAATGGCTAAAAACATACTGGGGAGTGGTAGTCAACACAGGGTGCTGATACAAGATCGTGTGGTTTCGGGAAGATCAAATGGCGAGGTTGTGGTGGAAATCAATATGGTAGCTCCTGAAACAATTAAACAGAATTATCACATGACCTGGACGTTCCACCTCTGGATATAGATCTAGAAGAAAAACATCTGAAAAGAGGAACTCAAGCAGATGTTGCTATTCCGATGCTCACAGCAGCATTATTCTCAATAGCCAAAAGGTAGAAGCAAACTGTTTTTATCACCAGATGAATGGATTAGCAAAATGTAATAAATACAATGGACTATTATTCTGTCTTAAATAAGAAAGAAATTCTGACATCTGCGACAATATGAATGAACTTTAAGACTTTCATGCTAAGTGAAATAAGCCAGTCACCGAAGGACAATTACTATGATTCCATTTACAAAAGGAAACTAGTCAAATACAAAGACTGAAAGTAAATTGATAGTCACAGCGGCTCGGGCGGATGATGGAGAGTTAGGAGTTTAGTCCAGGAGGATGGAAACATTCTGGAGATAGATGGAGATGGTTTGCCCCAAAGGTGAATGTACATAATGACACTGAACTGTACACTTGAAAACAGTTAAGATGGTAAATTTTATGTCATGTGTATTTTGTCCCAACTTTTTAAAAGTTATAGTTTCAGATGGGATGTTATAGAAGGGGGGCCTGAGAGGACAGATGAACTTTAGTAAAAAGAGGAAATGGGCAATTAGAAATGGACCAGGAAGGGAACAGTTACCGTGAAAGGATTGTAGACCGTGAAGCATCCACAGGAGACCCAGTGAAAGGTTTAAGTTTCTAGAACGAAGAGTTTGGGAAGAAAAGCAAGGTCAGATCCCCGCTGAAGCCTGGACAGTGGTGGACCCTGAGGGCTGCACTGAGAAGATTGGATTTCATTCTCTAACCCAGCACACCTAGCATTTCCAATGTGCTCCACAGACTACGGAACACTAGTTCTAAAAGAAAAGGGAGCCATAGTTGAATCAGTTCGGAAGTGGGGCCTAGCCCTGCAGGTATTCACTGAGCACATTGGCTAGTCCCTAAATAAAGAAACCAGCCTCCATTTGTTTTAGTGTTGCCCAAATCGGTTTGATCATGCTATCCCTGGATTCCCACAATGCCTATCAGCACCCTCGGTTATTAGAAACACCTCCCCAGCACAATGCTGCTGTTGGAGATCGCTGAGCAGAGGTATTTACATGGCCATAGTTTGGACTTAGGAAGGCCAATCAAACTGCAGCTTGATGAGCACATCAAGGGAGAGAGGAGTGACTAGACCCCTGGATGATGTGTCATTAAGGAAAGGCACATGTCAGGTTTCCATTAAGTTCTTCTCTGGGTTTGACATACCTCTTCTGGTGTTCACATTTGGGAAAAGTGTTTAAAATACTAAAGAGACTTTAGAGCACAGAGAAGACATGCTCTGTCTGGCCTGTTCTGTGCTGTTACTACAGAATATCTGAAGACAAATATATACACACATATATTTGGGGGGAGTGGTACTGAGGGTTGAACCCAGGGCCTCATGCATGCATGCAAAGCTTGTACTTCACCACTGAGCTATACTCCCAGCCCTGGGTAATGAATGTAGAAAAGAGGTTTGCGCAGCTCTCAGCTCTGGAGATTCAAGAGTGTGGTGCTTGCATCTGTTCGCCCTGGTGAGGACTTTGTGGCAGATGGCATCATAATGGCAAGAGCCCATGTAGAAGCACAATACAGGGACGAGGCCAGGCTTGTTTAACACAACCCATTCTTATGGGGACAAATACTCTAGTCCCATAAGACCTGACCCACTACTGCAAGACGCATCAATCCATGCATGAGGGTGAAGCCCTCATGACCTTTACCTTCCACTAGACTTCACCTTGTGAAGGGGCTCCCATCTCAACATTGCCATACTGGGGAGTATGTTCCAGTTCATGAGCCTTTGGCAGATACACCCCATACGAAACATGGTACCTTCTTACTGAGAACAAATACTAACAGTCAGCATTTTGAGTCCCAAATGAGTGACTCGTTCACCCCTGAAGTACCACACAGTCCTCGACAGGTCCATCCACCTGTGTTGGGCCACATCCTCTCAGCCCCCAGAGTCAGGTGAAGTGGTACATTGGAATAGCTCTACCTGCCCTTGAGAGCTATTTAGAAATTTTGCGAGAGTAGAAATCTCATGATGGGACTATTTATGCCATGGAAATCAGCCAACGCTACAAGCGAGGGCTTTTTATTCTGTTTTTTGGTTTTGTTTTTATTTTTAAATATTTTTTTAGTTGTAGATGACCACAATATCTATTTTATTTATTTTTATGTGGTGCTGAGGATTGAACGTGAGGGCTTTTGTTTTTGGAGATGTAGTGTACCTACACATCTCTGAGTAGGTGTCACGAAGATATTAAATGTGTAAGGACTGTATTAAGGAAAACACTGGTGGGAGGAAAAAACAGGAAGGAAGGTGAAGAAGAGGGAGAGAGTGTCAGATAGCAAAGCAGAGATGGGAAGACAGGGAGAGGAGGTTGGATGGAATTTCCTAGACTACTGCCATCTAAGGAGAGTTCAGCAATCTGATGGGGAGTCCTTGGGCTGAAGTCAGTTATCACTGGAAGTCTCACAGGAGTCAGCTTGTCTTAGATCCCTGCATGCTCAGCCTTACAGGAAACAGCCTGCAGAAGTATAGCATCAGAGCAAAGGCAGCTGGGATGCTCCAAGCACAGCACCCATGGCCTTTGGTCATTTATGCTCCCTGGTGTTGGTGGTGGTGGTGGTCCTTAAATGGTATTCTTTTTATTTTTATCTATTTATTTATTTTTGGTACCAGGGATTGAATTCAGGGGTACTCAACTACTGAGCCACATCCTCAGCCCTATTTTGTGTTTTATGTAGAGACAGGGTCTCGCTGAGTTGCTTAGCACCTCGCCATTGTTGAGGCTGGCTTTGAACTTGCGATTCTCCTGTCTCAGCCTCCCAAAGTGCTGGGATTATAGGCTTGCGCCACTGCACTCGGCTCCTTAAGGGGCATTCTTGACTGCCACAGTCCACTCTAGCAGCACCCAGTTCTTCTCTACACAGGAAGGTCCAGGCAGCTGATGCTCTGAGGTCCTCTCTTCTCTGAGTTGTGCCCCATAATCAGGTGCTTTCCTCCACAGCCCCCACCTCAGCAGCTCAGCCTGGATCTGCAACTGGAGCATCCTCATCCTTCCTCCACTCTTCATGTAAGTCCTCCTCACTCTTAGCTACCAAGGAAGCAGATGTTGGTGGTTTACCTGATGGCATGACCCACAGTCCTGATGGACCTAAATCCACAACACTCACCTGAGTGGCAAACACCTGTAATCCCAACTACTTGTGAGACTCAAGCCCAGCCTGGGCAACACAGCAAAATCCTGTCTCAAAAATAAACAAACAAATAAATAATAATTATACTCTTCTGTTTGGGGCAGCTGCACACATTGATTCTCAGTTATTGTGAGGCAGAGGAGGACCAGGAGCCCCCCCAGGCGGATCCCCTGAGTCCCACACAAGTTCCTCCCTGTCCCTGCTAGATATAAGCACTCCTCCCGCCTCCTGCAGGCTCAGGTCAGTAGCTCCTGCCAATATGGCGACTCCTCTGTTCAGCTGCTGATCCTGTGCACAAGGAGTCCAAAGTGTCCTGATAGCAGCTTTAACTGGAAATTCAACAGAACCCTCACTGTGTCTCCTGGCAAGGGTGTGCCTGGTCTCCAGACCAAGACCTTCCATCCAGCAGAGCCTTGAACTGCAGAACAGGAGACAGAGTCTCCAGAGTGTCACTGAGAGTCAGGGTGAGTGAAGTCACTTCCTCTCCCTGTCCCTACCTCCTTTATCTGAAGACCCATGTATCCTTCCTTTGGGGGACATAATGGCATATGTAGGTCTCTGCATGTAAGAACGGCACCTCATTCTTTCGAGTGTTCCCTCTGAGCTGGCACCTCAGTTGCCCCCTTAGAAGGCCACTTCAGGGTTCTGTGAAGCCAGCTGTCTCAGGAAGGTGCAGTGCATGAGGCATTCGGCGAAACCAAGGTTGTGGGCTGTGAGCTGTGTCCCTTAGGTGAATGCTATGGCCTGTGGCCTTCCATGCCTGAGGATCAGGTAGTCTGTACAGTGGTGTTGGCTGGGGGACAGCAAAGGCATGGAAAGGCAATCCAGTCTCAGAATAAGTATCAGCCCTATAAGGATGAACCATGGCCCTTTCAGGCAACGTCCTTGGGGAACGGTGCTACATCAGGAGTGGCTCTGTGGCTGACATTCAGAAGTGACTGTAGCTAGACTGGCCTCGGTAAGTAGGAGTCCATGCCAGGGACCCAGGCACAGCCTCCATCCCTGCCGTTCTGTGCACTGCCTACAGCTCCAGTTCTGGCACGGACCGTGACAGCTAACATCACTGGCCTGGTCTTCGTGTCTAATTGATTATCGGGACTTCCTGGTGGACATAAAGGTGTGTAGGGAAGGCCCTGATGTGTTTGCCAACTCTCCAATGTGCATCCACATCTCTCTGCCCCAGAACTCCTGAGCTGCCATCCAGGATTTGCATCAGTTCTCATCCTGGGCCATTTTTCCTTCCATGCAAATTAAATGATCCGAGGCTCTGTCCACCAAGATTTTCTCTCTACACTGAGTTTTGGGGCCACCCCTGAATGTGGCTATCTTCCATATACCAAATCAACCCAATTGCAACCCAAACTTGGGGTTTCCTCTTGTGTCAGCTGGTCATACAGGACCCTACAAATAATCAGGTGCAGATCAGGGTATTGGTGCTGCTGTGGTGCGTGACGTGGGTTCTGAGCTGCCTGCTTATTCTGCAGCTCCTGCCCTTTGATCAGCTTAGACCCAACCCAGAATGGGCCATTTCCATATGATAATGGATTGTGGTGGTCTGACTAATGATTTTACAGGACCCAGCTCACCAAAGACATGAAACACAGTACTCCAGTGAGGACCCAATGTACGGTCACTGAATTGACCCATCAATCTAGTGTGCTATCTCCACCAAGGCCCAGCTATATCCTGAAAGCTGATTCTCAAAGGGCACTCATCTCTGAGTATGATGCATAGGCTTTTCCCCAAACCCCAGGGACTTGCATTGTAATTCTCCTGCTGGTGTTGACCATAAGCTCTATACTGCAGCTCTTCCCATGACTGACCCCTCCAGCACCATAAGACCTGCCAAAATTTATGGCCCAAGTAGCAGGGCAATTGTACCATGAGTTAGACTTGCTGAAGTTCAGCTTTGGGCCCCACTCAAGGCTGGCCACCTTCAGTGTCCCCCAATACATGAACCACAGCAATATCCTAGGTGTAGCAGGCCTCAAGAGGCCCACCAGGTGTTAAGTATCCCTTACTGGGGTAAGTGATCTTTACTTTGGAGGCTCCTGACCACTGGACTCCTAAAAACATCACCAAAGTGACCATTCTCTGGGTCTTGCTCACCACTTGGGGCTTGCTCACGACTCACTGGAGTACCGTCTTCCATGCAGGCCTCCACCTCTTCCTCGTCCTGACCAGGCATTAGCACAGCATCGAGCACCAGTGTAATGACGTAATCCAGGTGTCTTCAGACTAAATTTTGCCTGAGAGCAGAAGACAAAACTGTAAATGAATATTGATGTCCATCCCATAAGAATGCAATCTGTCTCTGATCCTCTTTTCTAATGGAGATAGAGCAGAATGAATTCACCACACTGATAGCCACACACCATGTACCAAGGCTTTGTTAACCTGCTCTATGGCTATGACACCAGGCTCAATTCAGGACCTAAATTTAAGTCCACCACTGGGCATAAGTCTGCAATAGACTGGTCATTTTCTAACCTCCAACCAGCCTTTGCAGGACCCAGACTGGCAAACTAAATGGACCTTCACTGCTCTGTCCCATGATGTGGGTTTTTAGTGGTTACTTCAATCATTCTCCACCACTCTTATCAGGAATGATACTGTTTTTATTTACTTTTGATGTCAGGGGGAGAAGGGTCATTGTTTCAGTCTGTTTTCTGTTGCTATAATTGAATACTAGAGACTGAGTAATTTATGAAGAGTAGAGGTTTAGTAGCTCAGTGGTAGAGTGCATGCTTACTTAGCATGTACAAGGCCTGGGTTCAATCCCCAGCACCAAAAAGAGTAAGGGTTTATTTATCTCACAGTTCTGGATGCTGAGAAACTCAAGATTTGAGGGTCAGCATATGGCGGGGAGCTTTGTGATACATCACAACATGGTGGAAGGGCAGAAAGGCAAGTAGCTTTTTACATCTGTATCATTTCTTTTTGCTTTTATTTAACTTGTAGGGTGTGTGTGTTGTGCTGGAGATGAAACCCAGAGCCTCATGCATGCTGGGCAAGTGCTCTACCACTGAGGTGCATCTGCATTCTGTCCCTTTATTATACATCCCAGTCCAGCTCCTCATGTCCCTAGTCAAAATCAATTTCCAGTTACCAAAGGTAGAGCCCCATCAGCTCCTTCTGGCCCAAACTCATATAAAATAAGAGTAAAAAGAACTTCCAGACTGTCAACTCGGCATTTCCTTATTGAGCTCCAGCTGCATACTGGGAGGCAGATATCCTGAGATACAGAGAAACAAGATCCCAGCCCTCTGTCTAACGGCTCCCTGCCAACCCTTCCACAGGTCTCGCTCGTGATGCTGGAGCGCTGGGGTTTAAATTATTCACAGAGGATAAAATGGTCTATTTTGGGGTAATTCCCATCACACTTCATGGTGACTGCTTCCATTTTTAAAATAGCCTCAAGTGTGACTATTAATCAGGATATCATTAAAAATAATATGTGTCAGGTTGATATTCATTTCTGCTCCACAAATAATGTCACCAGCATTGAATCTTGAACAATGGGTCATTTACTGGCTACAGAAGAAATCCAGGTAAGAAGCTTCTGGGGCAGAGTTGTGTCCTTTGCTTTCCTAACACTGAGCTCCTGGGACAGTGCCTGACACTTAATAGGAGCTCAGCAGATATTTGTAGAATTCACTTTAAAACTCACACTTTTCCGCATTGTGACTCTGTTGTGAAAGGATGTGGCTCTACTTTATGACATCAAGTTCTAAGGTTAGAAGTGCTTCCAAAACATCTTAATGTGCCTTAGGGACACATTATTGCTCTTTAAGAATATATTTGTATCTTTATCCTCTTGCATTTCTTAGGCTTATAAATTTCATACGCTCATTACTCAAGATGAGAAAAGGTACGTAGCTTTCATTAGTTTTAAATCTGCTCCTATTAAACATCAAGAGCTGCCCCCTTTTGAACTGGGTAAAATTCACTGTCAATGTTGCTTGGTCTATTTCTACTTTTCTCAGGCACTAACATTCTTGGCTTATTTGATTTTTAAAATTAGATTCTGGGATAATTGCAGATTCACATGCACTTATAAGAACTAATACAGAGTGGATGTCACCGACTCTTCACCCAATCGCTCACTAATGTGAGCATTTCACATAACCATAGCACAATAGTGCACGTTGGACATTGATTTTGATATAATCAGTTCTCAGTTTCAATCATTTGGTTTACAGAATATCATATAAGAGAAATCACAAAGATGTGAGCTTTTGAGATGTTTCAAAATTATTCAGCAATTTAGATCCATGCTTATACCCATCTCATGTAGCTTCATGTACCAATAGTTTTTCCCTTTTATAGCTGAACAGCCTTCCATGGCATGAGTGGACCTCAGTGTGTCTAATCATTCACCTGCTGAAGGAGATTTGAGCATTCCCAGCTTGGAGCTAGGGCTGTTAGACCTTATCACATAAAAACACTGGGCACGGCATCTCTCAGTCTATCTCACTACGTGGCCCAAGTGCCTCCAGTTCCCTTCCTCATCTGATCCTCGCCTGCCCTTCTAACTATTTAAAGCACCTTTCTCAAGCCATAACCTGTTTTTCTGAGGTTTATTGATCAAAACTCCACGTAGTATTCAGCCTTGAAAATGCACTAGTTTGACATGGTGGCACACTAAAGGTTTTCCCCATGTTTGTAACACCTTTCTTGATTGGGCCCACCACGTAATCAACTTTTTTGGCAATTTGGAGCTGACGAGCTCAGAGAACACCCTAATATTCTGCATCAACATGTGTTTAGCCCCAGGAGCCATAAGCACAGCCTGGATTGTTTTCTGAACATTCCATTCTTTCATTTGCCTGTGCCGAGACTCTTCTGCCATTTTTCCTGCAGCTCAGACTCTGGAAAGAGCTTCATCCTCCGCGCAATCTTTCACTGATGTTCTCACCATGTGAGTCCTGCAGGATCTCCTGGCTTGAAGGCCACGCTGTGCCCTCCGCTCATGCGCAAGCCCAAGACTCAGGCCTGCTTTTCTCAATTTCCTGTTACTGAGTCTCCTGCAAATAAGCA
The DNA here is from genome assembly GCA_028644305.1 of Xerus rutilus. Lineage (NCBI taxonomy): Eukaryota > Metazoa > Chordata > Mammalia > Rodentia > Sciuridae > Xerus > Xerus rutilus. The sequence goes on along the minus strand of CM053403.1, from coordinate 145,575,709 downwards.
TCTATCTACGACTGCTTTCTGTTTCTCAGAAGGAAGGGATTCTTTGATTTTACAAAATCCTGAATGAGCATTCTGAGCTCTAGGAAACCACATCATTCCTACCCTAGGCTGAGGAAGAAAGAGACCAAGAAGCTTCAGCAGGGTTCCTGCACCAGCTGCACTTAGCACCCAGGTCTCGCCTCTGACGCTATATCCAAGGAAGTCCCAGAGCTTGAATGTTTTTTAAAAAAATACCTAGAGGCTGGGAATGTAGTTCAGGGGCAGGGCACTTACCTAGTAAGTGCAAGGCCTGAGTTCAATCCCCAGCACCACACATGCACACTTGAAGAACTTGATGCACACAAAAATGTCCTTGCAAACCCATTCATTTGGAATATCATACAAACTTTAGAAAGATGGAGGAAGCTGGGCACGTGGCACATGCCTGTAATCTCAGCACTTAGGGAGGCTGAGACAGGAGATTCATGAGTTCAAAACCAGCCTTAGCAACAGAGAGGCACTGAGCAACTCAGTGAGACCCTGTGTCTACATAAAACACAAAATAGGGCTGGGGATGTGGCTCAGTGGTCAAGTACTCTTGAGTTCAATTCCTGGTACCAAAAAAAAAAAAAAAGATGGAGGAAGCTGCTGGTACACTGATGGGGAAAAATATCCAAGAGAGTGTTACATGGATGCAGCTAGTTTAAATCAGTACGTTCCTGTTTGTGTAGGGGAAGATAAAGTATCTTACTTATAGAAGGTAAAATGTCCCTGACAGAATTACAAGTCTTTAAGGTCAGGGAGTCTTGAGACTCCCTTGACACTTAGGGAGTTTGGGGTAGCTGAGGGTAAGGGGCAGAGGGCTACTTTTCACCACTATGTTTTTTTTTAAACCTTAGTATTAAACTGGTGAACAGATAACCTGTATCAAAAATCAAATGGAAATTAAAAGAAAATGAAAGTGACAGCATTGCCCAGCCAGAACTGAGGACCACTGCACACTAGGGCCGTGCACTCGTGGCCAAGACCGCCAGCCCAGCTACAGGCTTCATGGACCATCTAGCTACAGACTTTATTATTTTGGAACAGGTTGAAAATGTCCCTTTAGGTGCCACATCTACACACTCTTTTAAAAATGGAAATACAATGTAAGGAAAGTGCTCAACCAGTCTGTCTTGATGGCTTTCCATGTGGAAACCCCAGTGAAACCACCATTCCCATCAAGAAGCGGTCCTCTCCAGCATTCTGGAAGGCTCTGCAGGACTCCTGTCAATCCTGCCCCCTGCAGAGCTCCCCACTCCTCTGATGCAGGCTCGTCATGGACTTCATATAAACAGAGGCAGTCGTGGCTCATCTGTGGCTTCTTGCATTGGCCCCGACGCCTGTGAGAGTGAGTCATGCTGCTGCCTGTGGCTGTTGTCCCTGTTGCTGTTGAGTGGGCTCCCATGTCATAAAAGTATACTGTGGTTTATTTAGCCATTATCCCCTTGGATATTTTGGTTGTCTGTGGTTTGGGGCTACCATGAATAAAGCTATGAGAACATTCTGACAGCTGTCTTTCAGACACAGGAGCTCACTGTTCTTGGGTACTGTTCATCTTTTAACAACAGTCTTCAATTGTGTGATTAACTGACTGATGTTTACCTTCCCGGAGCAATTATAAGCTCTGGGGTGGTGCGGCAGGATTTGTGACTGTTCACTCTAACATTCCCCAAATACAAAGGCAATTTCACTACGGTCCTTTACGTTTCCCCTGTGTTCTACCCTCAGAAGAGAACTTGATGCCAGGATATGTGGCAGCCATCTTCTGATAATGAGGACAAAAGGAAAAGAAAGAGCCAGAAGCTATGAGGAATCCAGGTCTCTGAGGATACTGTAGAGCCATGGTATCAGTCCCAGAATGTCTACCTTCAAACTGGTCTGCGTGAAAAGCAAGAAGAAAATGGAAACGCACAGAGTGGAGCAAAGCTGAAGGATGGATAAGGTCCCCTTCCTGAGGCTGGGCTGCATCCTGCTGTCACATTTCCCATGCATCCTGCTCCATCTTTCTTTCCTTACTTGTCTTCTGTGACTCCAACCAAGGATCCCACTTGTAAGTACTTCTGTACTGCATTACCATTCATAAGACTGTCACTAATTCGTCAAGAAAATGGTAAACATATACTTGGTCATCTCTAATTTGTAAAATGCAAGTGGCATCACAGTGTGGTAGCAATATCATGGGCTTTGGAGTTGGAAAAACTGGATTCCACTCCCCCTTCTTGCATTTACCCAAACTGTGCTTGTGGCCAAGTTACATAAGTTCCCTGAGCTTCCCATTTTTCTCACTGGCTAAATGATGATGATGATACCTACTTTTCAGGGTTGCTAAGAGCCAATTACAATAATGTCTGTAAAGGACTTTAGATACTAAGTATTCAATAATGACAGGAATTTTTTAAAGACGGGGAGGCATGTGTTATGTATATACTAGAAAGATTTCCCTTGAAAGCGATTTTTCCATTTAATGGGGTTATCTTTATTGTGTGTGTATGAGAGAGGAATATTACCTTATTTCCTAATGATGCCAGATGGTGTACCATCAATGTACACTAGTCCAAACTTGGAGCATCGCAAACATATTTTTGAGTGTCAATAAACCATTGGAAAAATTATATGTTAACTAAATGATATCCTCAAAATAAGATTTCTGAAATTTATAGGCACTGTGCAAAGAGATTGGCAGCCTAAGCCTGCTCTGAGCTTCTCTTCCCAGAGCTTGGGGACAAATAGTGTCTCCGAACACCAGATGACTCCACAGACCACCGCCTCCTGTGCTGGGTTAAGCCCCAGAGGGTCCGCACCATCTCTGGGCCAGGAACCACATCCTCAGTTCTGCTCTTCATCCTGGACCACCGTAACTTTAAATACAAGGCAGCACTTTACAATCAAACAAATCCAGATGGACAGCTCTCCTCAAGCCAAATCTATACCCAGGACACAGATTTCTAGAGGAAAATGCAGCCAAGGCAGAATCAAAAACAACCCAGGGAACAAAAAGTCCCAGTCACTATGAAGTCATCAATCATTCTGCTGCTCAAAATCCAGCACAGCAAGCGCAGCGTGATAGCAGGCACCGGGCCTGCGGGAGGACCGCGAGCCGCACGCCAAAGCCGCGATGCGCGGGGTGCGAGGAGGTGACCCGAGGACCGCAGTGGAAGTCAGCTCCACTTTCTCGCACACACTCACACACACCAGAATGCAGTCGGCACCCGGGCCATCCCACTTCATTTAGCTACCCTGCACATTCCCATCCATGGCCTTTAAAAATCGACTTTTGAGATCTTATTTGCCCTTTCCTATCAGCATTCTTAAAGAATGAGTCAAGCCATGTAAGATCAGTTTTGTAAAAATGATACTTAATCTCAGAAAAATTTTCAAACTATATATATATTTTTTTTTTTTTTTTTTGGTACTGGAGATTGAACTCAGGGGCACTCGACCACTGAGCCACATCCCCAGCCCTGTTTTGTGTTTTATGTAGAGACAGAGTCTCACTGAGTTGCTTAGCGCTTCACCTTTGCTGAGGTTGGCTTTGAACTTGCGATTCTCCTGTCTCAGCCTCTCTAAATGCTGAGATTACAGGCTTGAGCCACCACACCCGGCTTCAAATTATGTATTTTTTTAATCACTAAAAATGACATCATCCAGGGATAACCACTGTTAATATTTGGAGCTTATCCTTCTAGAAAGTTCTGTGCATACATACAGAGTAAGATATGTGTATTCCATCTTACAAATATGGGAACATGCTGTGCAAGAGTTCCATGTGATCTGTTTTTCCTGCCTGGGTGATAGAGGCACCTCCCCAGGCTATCAGCTATTCACAGCAGAGCAGAGGGGCGGCTGCAGATGGTCCTGGGGCTATGGACAGAGATGAGGAGAAATGCAGGCTCTCGTTCCAATGCTAAGGAAAAGACACAATTTTGGATTGCAAAATTTCTTTCTTTCTTTTTGGTACTGGAGACTGAACTCAGGGGCACTCGACCACTGAGCCACATCCCCAGCCCTATTTTGTGTTTTATGTAGAGACAGGGTCTCATTGACTTGCTTTGCGCCTCACCGTTGCTGAGGCTGGCTTTGAACTCGTGATTCTCCTGTCTCAACCTCCCAAAGTGCTGGGATTACAGGCTTGCGCCACCACGCCCGGTTTCATTATTTTTTTTTTTCCACAATATCTTTATTTATTTATTTTTTTTTTATGTGGTGCTGAGGATCGAACCCAGTGCCTCACGTATGCGAGGCAAGCGCTCAACCGCTGAGCCATAACCCCAGCCCCCCGGTTTCATTATTTTTTAAGAAACTTATTCTGACATGAGAGTTTACTGCCATTATTTAGTCAAAATCTATACCTAAATATTTCAGTGGGATCTAACCTCAGATGTAAAAGAAGCAAATGCCAGCAGTTTCCATTCCATTCAAGTCTACACAGAGGCTCTTGGATTCAAATTTATTATCAGACAAGAGCCATCATATATAGTTTCCCATCTTTATGAAATTTATGCATCTGCTTTCCAAAAACAATAAATGTTCATGGTAGAAATCACAAAGGTTTTTTTTTTTTTTAAAGAAAACTTACTTGTAATTCTACCACCTGGAAATAAGTACTCATCATTACCATGATAATACATGGTACTGTCTAGCTCAGCAGACATGCTTGCCCTTGCCCAGTGTGTCTGCTAAGCTGGACAGTACCAGCAGGGCTCTGAAGGTGGGACACCGAGGTCCCTCACTCTGCCCAGCCCTGTTTCTTCCTCCAAGGAGGCCATCTCCCTCTCGTCCTCTTAGGAGGCCAACAGATCTCCACTGGCAGGGCAGCCTTGGCCCAGGAGACCGCAGCTGCGAGACCCATCACTCCTCCAGGCTCAGGGTTACAGAGCTCCACCTCCAAATGTCAAGTGGAGGGATGGATTACAGTCATAGGTACATGCGCTTTCTTTGAAAAGACATTCTAGGAAGAGAAAAGGGTCCCTGCCAGCCCATCCTTCCCTTCACACCATTGTTTTTTTCAATCTCCTTTATCTCTTCCAGAAATGATGCTTTTTTCCCCCCCATTTTCATTTTACACCTAAGCAGCCCTCTGGCTTTAGCCTCACATCACTGGCATGGGATTTTCAGGACTTCTTCTCCAGCCTAGTTTTCTCTACAAAAATTTTCCCTCCTTATGCACTGAGTTTATCAACTGCATTCTCTTCTTAGTGCCTTGTATTTATTTATCTACTCTAAGACTGAACAATATTAACCCAGTACGTCTTGGTATTTAGCTGTGACCAAATCTCCCAACCACCCACCTCACCAGCACTACCACTGTCAATCATTCATTCAACCACCGTTCACCTGATTCCCACTAGGTACTAGGAACCATGCTGGGATTCAGAAGATAAGAAGAAATGGGTTTTAACTGGACCAAACAGCAATTTAATTAAATAAATTTAATGTAAAAACTGCTCATGACTCAGCCAGTGTCTCCCCAAGGTGCGTCCATTGACTTCTCGACAACTCCGAGTGACCTCAGGTGCTCTTCACATTCCAGCTGATGCTCAGTGCTCTGGCCTGGACCACAGACCTCTTATGTCCCCCTCTTCAGCTTCACTTCCACTCTGCCCTGCAGTCTCTGTCCCAGAGAGGTGACCTTCGTGAATACTCAAGGAGCTCCTGTGCCCTCCAGCTTTGCTTGATATTAGTTATGAGTATATATTCATGGAAATGTTTTAAAAAATCAACATGGTACCTCAATGTAAGACCCCAAACTGTAAGACTCCTAGAAGAAACACAGGGGGAAATTCATGGTATTGAATTTGATGACAACTTCTTGGATGCGGCATCAAAAGCACAGGCAACAAAAGTAAAACTAGACAAATAGAACTGTATCAAACAAAGTCAGCAGAAGGAAAGACAACCTATGAAGTGGGAGAAAGCATTTCTAAATCACATGTGTGATAAGGATTAATATTCAGAATATATAAAGAACTCTTTCAGCTCAACCACAGAAAATCAAATAACCCAAATTCAAAATGGGCAAAAAACTCAATAGACATTTCTCCAAAGATCATAAGCAAATGGCCAACAAATATACGATAAGATGCTTAATGTCACTAATCAAAGAAACGGACATCAATTCTCCACAACATGTTACTTTACACCTGTTAATGTGGCTACCATTTCTTCTCATCTCTGTGGCTACCACTTAAAAATTAAGAACAAAGCTGGGCATAGGGCATGTTTCTCTAGTCCTCGCTGCTCAAGAGGCTGAGGCAGGAGGGTCACTGGAGCCCAGGAGTTGGAGGCCGGCCTGGGCAACAGAGCAAGACCCTGTCTCGAAAATAAAATAAAATAAAATAACCGAAAATAATAAGTGTTGGGAAATTGGTGAAGAAATTGGAGCATTTGTGCACTGTTGGTGGGACTGCAAAATGGTTCTGCCACCATGGAAAGCTGTATGATGATTCTTCAAAAACTTAAAAGTAGAATCACTGTGTCATCTGGCAATTCCATTGATTGAATTTTCAAAAGAAATGAAAGCAGGAGGCAGGAGCAATCAGATACCCAGTAACAGATAAATGCAATGCAGACCTACACTGGAGTATCAGCCTGTTAATATGGCTGATACTCCAAGCGAAGAAAAGCCTACCGCCCACGATAGTGTGGACGAATGCGGAGGACATTGCGCCCAGTGAAACAAGCCAGTCCCCAAAAGACAGGCAGCATGCTCCCACCCATTGGAGCTATCTGCAGCATGAAAATTCACAGAAACAGAAAATGGAATGGTGGTCACCAAGGCAGGAAAGGGAGCAGGGAGGGAACAATGGTTTAATAGAGCAGGTTTTCAGTTTTGCCAGATGAAAAAGCTCATGAGCTCTCTTTCACATAATATTAATATACTTAACATGACTGAACTGTACACTTGAGAATAGCGAAGACAGCCAGGTATAATGGCACACACCTAAATCCCACTCAGGAGATTGAGGCAGGAGGATCACAAGTGTAAGGTCAGCCTTAGCTACTTATTGAGACCCTGTCTCAAAATAAAATAAAAAGTGATAGGGATGTAGCTTAGTGGTAGGGTACTTGTCAAGCATGCTTGAGGCTTGGAGTTCAATCCCCAGTACCACAAAAAAAAAGAGGTTGAAATGATAAATGTTACATTTTTTACCATAATTTTTAAAAATCGATATTATAATCAATTGCCATATTTATTTATTTATTTACTTACTTACTTATTTATTGTGTGGTGCTGGGTATCAAACTCAGTGCCTTGCGCATGCTGAACTATATCTCCAGTCCTCATTATTTTTTAAATTTGACCAGTGGGAATCCCTTCATTCCATTCCTATGTCCTTTTAATGTTATTCCATCAACTTTTAAGCCTTTCCTTGCTTTCTGGTTACAATACTTAAAAATGTAAGCCTTTATGGTAACCTTATTTATTGTAATGGCACATAATTCCTGTATTTCAGATGAAAAAAAAAATCCAGCCTACCTGTCTTATGCAGGCATTGACAATCTCTGAAAAGCTACTCAGGAAACATGCTGGCAATTACCTCTGGAAATGGGGGTTGGGATCCAGTATTCACTGAGACCCTTATCTACTTTGCTCCTATTCACTGGGCGCTTTATCCAACCTCAGGGAACAGCATCCTAAACAGTTCAGCTTAAGGCTACCCTTAAGTGACTTCAGACCTGGCATGGCCCACTACATAAGGATGCTCACACCACGGAGCTTCTTTCTCTCTCCGCATTGGTCTCAGCTCCTCCTTTCCGCAGCTGACCCCACAGGGGCTCCACTCAGCTCGTAAGCATAACACCACTTTTTTTTTTTAATTTTTTAAGTTGTTGATGGACCTTTATTCATTCATTTATTTGTATGTGGAGCTGAGGATCGAACCCAGTGCCTCACACATGCGAGGCAAGCTCTCTACCACTGAGCCACAATCCCAACCTCACCACCTATTTTTGTTTACATGAGTGGCTTTCTATTTAGACCTCATCACCATGTATCACGATCACTAACACACACTTCACCATCGTGGATTTTATTACCAAGCCCCATGAACCTGTCTGCAGTCTCCCCAAAGCGAGCAGCATGGCTCCTGCCGCACCTGAAGAGCAGAGGGGCTTTGCTGAGGAGGACCTGACCAGCTGCCCCCACCACATTTACACCATGATAACAGCAATCACAAAGAACAACGACCAAGCACTACCAGGGGACAGCTAATTGTCACAGAAGCCAGGGGACACGGGTATTTCCACCCCCATTTCACAGGTAAGGAGGGGGAGGCGCCGAGCAGTGAGGTCATGTGCGTGAGATCACTAAGTGGCAAAGCCAGGCAGACCAGCCCCCGAGCGGCAACCCTGGGGGGGGAGAGCCTGGCTGGTGTCCTTTAACATATGTTGCAGGGGAGCTTGTCAGCAAAAGGACATGCTTTAGTGAAACTGAAATGTCAGCTTAGACCAGCGACAAGTGGAAGCCAATATCATTTTTCTCATCAGCCTTGCTAGGGGTAGGGACCTGTCCTTCGTGTCTGGAATCCCAACACTGCCTAACAGTTTCTGCTGCTCTGAGAATAAAATCAAGTTCAGTTATTGTCCCTAACCCTGCCCCTTTCCCTAAACCGGCTCAGCTCACCCACATCCTGCTCACCACCCACCCAAAATGGGTTTCCAAACGTCCTCATGGCTAGTGCCCCAGCCAGGTCCCAGTTGTCCTTGCCTGACTCAAGGTAGCATCCCTCCCTCTGCCCAGGAAGCTCTGGCAGATTCTCCCACACGGTCCCCTTGGCCTGCCATCCAGCATTAGTCACCCCCTTGCAGGGCTTCTCTGTTCGACGGTCACTGTCCCTCAGCCCTTGGCAGTGTCCAGTGAGCCAGTCCCGCCAGCAAAGGTGCCACGTCTTTCTCATATTTTCCTCTACCGCCAAATCTGGAATGCAGCCAAAATGCCGAGAAGTGTTTGCTATACTAACGATTTCCCAAAGACTTTTATAAAAATGTTTTTAAATAAAAATAATATATTAAAAAAGAAAAATGCAAACATTTCAAACAATATAGAAGTTATAAAACAAAGAAAAATATTTCTTCCTTTCTTTCTTTTTGATGTGTGTATGTGCGTGGGTGGTGCTGGGGGTGGACCCCCCAGGGCCTCATGTATGTTAGGCAAGCACTAAGCTACACCCCAGCCCAACAAAATAAACATAAATCTTCCTTCCCATCCCTAGTTCTCCCCGGAAGGATATCTGAATATATATATGTGTGTGTGTATGTTATATATTTATATATATATATTATATATAATTTTTTTAATTCACAAAAGAAATGAAATTACTCTGCACACACATCTGCAGTTTGCTTTTGTTATATGCTTATGGGAGGTGGAACCTATGGAATTTGTCTCACTCTGTTAAATAGTTGCATACTATTCCACTGTATGTACATTTACTTAATCTATGATGGACATTTGGATAATTTTTCAGTTCTTTGGTATAATAATGTTCCAATTACTTTATCCTAAAGTCTCCTTTTTACATTTTGTTTTAAATGAGTAACACATTCACATGATTCAAAATTCAAATGTGTAAGAGTATAAAATGGGGGCTGGGGTTATGGCTCAGTGGTAGAGCACTTGTCTAGCATGTGTGAGGCACTGGGTTTGATCCTCAGCACCACATAAAAATAAAATAAAGCTATTGTGTCCACTTACAACTAAAAAATAAATATTTTTTAAAAAAGAGTGTAAAGTATACTTTTTTACAAAGTAAAATGTTTTCTTTTTTTTTCCTATAATTTTCACCCCATTTTTTCTCTCCTATCCCCAGCCACCAAGTTTCTTCCATGCAGGCATTAATGTCACTAGTTTGTTTTTTGTTTATTTGGTTTCTTTTTAACCTATCTCAACATCAGCATGATTTTAAGTGAATATCCAAAAGTCACATTTCTAAGTCAATTTAAATCATTAAATCAAAGAGTGTGTTTTTTAAAATTGATATTGCCAATGTGTTCTTCAAAGAAGTTGTACTGATTTTATTAATAATTAGTGTAATACTAATTAGGAATTAACAAATAGTAATTTACATTTATACAAGAAGCAAAAAATATTTACTTCTCTATACCCTCATCAACACTGGCTACTTTCCAACCCATAGATATTTGCCAATTGAATAGACAAAAAAGAGTTCTTTCTTAGCCCGCACAGTGGTGCAAGCCTGTAATCTCAGCACTTAGGGAGGCTGAGACAGGAGAATTGCAAGTTCAAAGCCAACCTCAGCAACGGCGAGGTGCTAAGCAACTCAATGAGACCCTGTCTCTACGTAAAACACAAAATAAGGCTGAGGATGGGGCTCAGTGGTCGAGTGCGCCTGAGTTCAATCTCCAGTACCAAAAAAGAGAGTCCTTTCTTGCTGTGATCTACAGTTCTTAGCCTGGAGTGAAGATGAATATTTTCATGTGATCATTGCTGTTTGGATTTCTTTTTCTGTGCACTGGCTATTCACGTGCTTTGTCCATTTTCCTACTGAGTTACTTACATCTTTCTTATTGATTTCTAAGTTTTTCTGACATAAAATCTGCAAATATTTGGGCTGGGGTTGTGGCTCAATGGTAGAGTGCTGGGGCACTGGGTTCAATCCTCAGCACCACATAAAATAAATAAATCAATAAAATAAAAGTATTGGGTCCTGTACAACTAAAAAATTAATAAAATAAAATCTGTAAATATTTTCCTTGCTAACACACTTGCAATTAAATACACATAATCCAAAACTTAAATCTCATCCTGAGAGTCACTTTGGGCTTTCCACGGAGATTGCAAATCCTAGAAGACAGAAATCAAGAATGGAGTCTCACCCCAGGGACTGTGGTAAACACGAGTGGGACGCCCCGTCCTCCACCTGGACACCTGCATGACTGCGAGCCTCTGGGGAGGAATTTTATCTTTTGCCGTTACAGAGGAGATGAGATTTGCCTTCCTGGGTCAGACCCTCATCGATCCCGTCTAGCTTCCTATCTGACAGCAGCAACAAGAAACATTCGAGGAGAATCCAATTACCCTCTTGCACGTCTGCGTCAAAGGTTAGGAGTCCAGCCTGGGTGCCCCCTCCCGATCTCACTTCCATCAATTCCCCTAACGCTTCCCGAACTCCTGTATTCCAGCATCTAATCCCACTCCAGGCACTAAGGTAATCAGTTCTTTTGTTTATAATGCAATATATCAACTTCTGGGTCAGCAAGTCAGTGTTCTGTGTGAGTGTGTAGAATTCTGGCTGCTTCACTCTGAATACCTATTAATAATAAATTTAAAATAGTAACATGATGGTCCCTTGATTAGTTCCAATTTTTAAAAAACTTTTCTTTTGAGCTTTTTTTTTTCAATTGTATCTTCTTAATCCAAAAGGTAACAAATATGTGTGTGTGTGTGTGTGTGTGTGTGTGTGTGTGTGTGTGCAGTTTAGTGAATAATTTTAAAGGAGAAGCTATTTATTCACACCAGGTGAAAGTAGAACATGGAAAGGATTCTAAGCGCCCTAATGGCCCCTTCCCCACACAGGGAGTGGAAACACTCTCCTGACTTTTGAGATGCTCACCTCCTTGCGCTGTCATCTATGGATATATGCCTCAATTCTGTATACTTAAATTTCAGCCAGTTTTAAACTCTCTATATGTGGATTAGTGTGTCCTGTGTTTCTTGTGTCCTGTTTCTTTCCCTCAGCACTGTTTCTCGGTTCATTCACATTGGCTGAGAATAGCTCTACCTAGTTCATTTGCTTTCTAATCTTCCACGATCTGACCACCCCACGATTCAGTCACACGTCCTGATGATGGGCACTGGGTGTTTCCCTTCGGGAGTTACTGTAAGTCATGAAGCTGGTCTTGTTAATGTTCCCTGCCACAGGTCTGTACAAGCTTCCCCAGCGCCACATGCTCAGGAGGGAAGTTGCTAAGCCATAGGGATGTGCGTCCTCAGCTAGTGGATACTGCCGAGTGCCTTTCCAAACCAGCCTTCCTGCCCACAGCCCTTGAGAGTCTCTGTCGCTCCACACCGTCCTTCAGGCTGGGTGGACTCAGGCTTTTTTGAACAGCTCCATTAAATATGCCATAGTTTGAATGTGGTCTGTCCCCCACGGGTTCATGTGCTGGGTTGGGTCACCAATGAGGTGGTAGTAAGAGGTGATGGAACATGTGAGAGGTGACACCTAGTGGAAGGTTGTCAGCTCAGTGGGCAGGCTGCCCCAGGAAGGAGTCAGTGTAATCCCTCCTGGCCGCAGGTGAGTTAAGAGAGTGGGCTATTATAAAGCAAGAGTCCCCTGAGGCACTTGGCCCCTTCCGTTTGTGGCCATGTCCCTTTCCGTCTCTCCACTGTGCAGTGACACACCCAGAGGCCCCTGGAGAGGCCAAACAGACAGGACCACCTGAACTTGGACTTTCAGCCTCTAAAACTCTGAGCTAAATAGACCTTGTCTTTGTAAAGAGGCTAAAGCCTCAGGTATTTTGTTATAGCAACAGAAAATAAACTAATACAAAATATACTTCAGATACCTTACAATTCACCCTTTCAAATACTACAAATCAGTGGGTTTTAGTATTATTCACAGAGTGTGCCTTTAACCATAATCAATTTAGAACATTTTAATTGCCACAAGCAAAAAAAAAAAGCCTCACAGCTGAGATTGTGGCTCAGTGGTAGAGCACTTGCCTAGCACATGTGACACACCGGTTTCAATCCTCAGCACCACATAAAAATAAAGAAATACATACATAAATAAATGTATTGTGTCTATCTACAACTAAAAAAAAAATTTAAAAAAAAAAACCTCATCAATCCCCCTGACCCCAGATCTAGGTGACACTATAGATGTGCTTGTTCTGGACACTTCATATAAATGGAATTATACAATATGTGGTCTTTTTTTTGTACCAGGGATTGAACTCAGGGGCACTCCACCACTGAGCCACATCCTCAGCCCTATTTTGTGTTTTATGTAGAGACAGGGTCTCACTGAGTTGCTTAGCGCCTCGCCGTTGCTGAAGCTGGCTTTGAACTTGCGATTCTCCTGTCTCAGCTGAGATTAAGTGCTGGGATTACAGGCTCACGCCACCACACCCCGCTCAATATGTGGTCTTTTTTAACTGATAACTTTTGCTTAGAATAATATCCTTGAGCTTCATCTATGTTGTAGCATGAATCAGAGCTGTTTTTTTTTTTTTTTTTTTTTTTTGGTACCAGCGATGGAACCCAGGAGTGCTTAACCAATGAGCCACATTCCAGCTCCGCTTTTGTTTTATGCTTTGAGATAGGGTCTTTCTAAGTTGCTTAGGGCCTCACTAAGTTAATGAAGTTGGCTTTGAACTTGTAATCCTTCTGCCTTAGCCTCCCAAACCACTGGGATTATAGGCATGCACCGCCACGCCTGGCTCATTTTTATATAATATACCATTATATGGATATATCACATTTTATGTACCCACTCATCATTTGATGGACATCAGGGTTTTCTCCTTTTTGACAATATGATCATGCTGCTATGAATGTTCATGCACGAGATTGGGTGCAGACATACATTTTCGTTTCTCTTGGGAATATACCTACGAGGTACTGGATGCTATGGTAACTCTGCTTAACCATTTGAGGGGCGGCCAGACTCTTTTCCCAAGGAGCATTTTACATTCTCACCAGTAGTGTATTGCGGTTCCAATATTCTCTACATAGTCACCAACGTCTGTTACTAGCTTTTTTTTTTTTTTTTTAATATTTTTTGGTTGTAGATGGATGCAATATCTTTATTTATTCATTTTTACGTGGTGCTGAGGATTGAACCCCGTGCCTCACGCATGCGAGGCAAGCGCTCTACCACTGAGCCACAGTCCCAGCCCTGTTACTAGCTTTTGTAATGATACCTTTCTAGTGGGTGTGAATCGGTACCTGCTTGTGGTTTGGATTTGCTGATGGCTAATGCTGTTGAGCATCTTTTTACATCTGTTGGTCATGTGTGTATTTTCTTTGGAGAAATGTGTACTCAGATATTTTGCCCACTTTTTTTGTTTTTCCAATCCTGGGGATCCAACCCAGAGCCTCATCATGCTAGGCAGATTCTACCACTGAGCTACATCCCCAGCCCCCTTTGCCCACTTATTAACTAGCTCATCTATCTTTTTTTAAATTTATTTTTAGTTGTTGAAGGATCTTTATTTTACTTACTCATATGTGGTGCTGAGAATCGAACCCATTGCCTCACACATGCTAGGCAAGTGCTCTACCACTGAGCTACAACTCCAGCCCCTAGCTCATCTATCTTTTTATCATTAAGTTGTAAGAGTTCTTACACAGTCTACATACAAGTCCCTTCTCAGATATATGATTGGCAAAAATTTTCTCCTGCCCTGTGTGTTCTCTTTTTACTCTCTTCTTAGCATCCTTCAGAGCACAAAAGTTTTAAGTTTTGGTGATGTCCAGTTGATCTATATTTTATTGCTTGTACTTTTGGTGGCTTAACTAAGAAACCCATTGCCTAATCCAAGGTCACACAGACTTACATCTATGTTTTCTTCTAAGAGTTTTATACTTTTGGCTCTTACATTTAGATTTTGATCAATTTTTTAGTTAATTTTTTATATGTAGTGTGAGATATGGCTCCAACATCTTTCCATGTTAAGATTTTTTGTGTGCAGCTGTTCAGTTACAACCAGTACTACTGGTTGAAACAACTCTTTCTCTATTGAATTATCTAAGCATTTAGTTCTTTTTGGTTCTACTATAAATGAAACTTTTACAATTTTTATTTTTATTAACCTGCAGAAGTTCTTATGTTCTAGACTTCCATCCTTTGTAAATTTGTGTGCTATAGAAAAAAAAATCTTTTCTGTGGCTTAAGACTGTCTACAAAGTCTTAATATATAGAAGTTTGAAATGTTTATGTAGCCAAATATATAATCCTTTCCTGATGATAAGGGCAAAAACATTTTGTGTCCTGTGTAAAAAATCCAAGATCATTTTTTAAATTCTCCTATCTGGGCTGGGGTAGCAGCTTAGTGGCAGAGCACTTGGCCAGCATGCACCAAGCTCCGGGTTCCATGTGTAGCACCTCTACTCGCCACACACACAAAAGTCTTTTTTGATTTTTTTTTTTTTGTCTCTTTCATTGTTAGGACTTTTATCCACCTATCCACCTAGAAATGTTCTCTGTGGATGGTGTTAGAAATACAACTTCGCTTTTTCCTGCATGGATACCACTTACCCTAACACTCTTTGTTGAAAGGATCATTCTTTACCCAATTATTTTGCAAAGCCAGGTCTAGTTCAGATCAAGTATCCATAAATGTTTCTGGATATTCATTCAGTTCCAGTGGTCTATTTGCTCATTTTGACTCCAAAACCACACATTTTATTATAATGATAACTCTCTATAACTTGTAAAATAACTGCTTCAACCATATTCTTCTCCACGGGGACCTTGACTTTTCTTGGCCCTTTGTATTTCCACAAACATTTAGGAATCAGCTTATGAAGTTCCACCAAAAACTTGTTTGGAATTTTCACAAGGATGACAGTGAATCTACTGATAAATCTGAGTATAAATGACATTATTAGAATATTAATTCTCCCAATCTGTAAATATAGTTGTTCTGAAAATCTGATAGAAAAGAACCAGCCATAGCAGGCAGAAGTTGCCATGATCCCAAAGAATGACAGAGCCAGGGTGGTACAGAGCACATTTATTGAGCACTTACTGGCAGACACATGATCAAGGTTAGCAGCAAGATGAGTGGATCCCTATGATTTGAATCAGAGAAAAAGAGAGTATATAGTGGTCAGGACAAAAGTGACTTCATTCAAGCAGAAATGTCTCTGGTTTATCACATGCTAATATCAAGGACATCAGGCACTGATGGCACTAGGGTCTAGTGGTAAAGGTCCATATACTACTCTAATGGTTTTGTTGGTTTATAGTATGCTGGAAATTATGCAAGGAAAAGAGACCGGGAGCGATCGTGATGGTTTTGACTCAAGATGATGGGCCTCAGGTCAAGCTGGATCTTTCCTGTAGTATATTTCCCCATGTATTAGGTATGCATTAATGTTTGACAATGAAGTTTAAATATATTTTGGTAAAGGCATCACACAGATATTTTGAAGTCCTTTATTTCTATGTTAATGTAAATGGTATTTAAATATTTTAATTTTTTATTTGTAATCAGTGTATAGATGTTTAACTGATTTTTGCATACAATTAGCTAAATATTCATTGATGTTGATGGGCCTATAATTTTCTTTGCTCAAACTATTCTTGTCAGTGTGCTATCAAGGTTATGGCAACCTCAGAAATGAGTGAGAATGGAAATTGTTTTTGTGTTTTCTAAAATATTTATGTAAGTTTAGAATTATATGTTTCATGAGTATTCAGTTGAATTTTCCATTGAAACCATCTGGGCCCAGAATTTTATTCATGAGAAGATTTTTAATCACCAATTTGATCTTTACAATGATATAAAACTTCTCAGATTTGGTCTTTCTTCCAAAGTAACATTTCATTTTAGATCACTTTATTGAAGTATCATTTACAAACCATAAAATCCACCCACTCTGCATGTAAAATTCAACCATTTTTAGTACATTAATTGACTTATGCAACCATAACCATATCCTGTTTTATAACCCAGATTCAATGTTGTTAAGTTGTTTTTATTAGAAATTTGTGCATTATGCTTAATTTTTTGGCATAAAATTTGTCCATAGTAACTTATTATTAAATTGTGAATTTTTATAGACTCTTCACTTTATGGTCTTCTTTTTACTCCTGAATTTTTTGGCACCATTTTTCTTTTTCCTGTATTTAGCCTCTTCAAAAACTCATCATGTATTTTTTTAAAGTCTTTTTTTTTTTTTGTAGTTGTAGATTGACAGCATGCCTTTATTTATTTTTACATAATGCTGAGGATCAAACCCAGTGCTAGGCATGTGTTCACATGTGCTAGGCAAGTGCTCTACCACTGAGCCCCAGCCCCAGCCCATATCATGTATTTTGATTTTATTTTAAATATCACAAGGCATTATTATTATTTTATCTAATTGATGTTAACTTAGAGTTTTTCTAGAAACCTACCACTTTTTTCTTTGTTCATTTCTTCTATTTGGTACCATATTATTTCTGTTTTAAATCTATACTTTAGAATTTGCTTTATTGAGCTTCTGATAATGCTAAACACTCTCTCTCTCCCTCTGAAAAATCTCTATTTCACCCTCATCCTTTAAAGATAAAGCGGTAGTGAGTTTCTTTCAGTGCACTGATAACATCATTCCATTGTCTCTGGCTTCCATTGTCGCCACTGAAAAGTCAGCCATTAATCTTTCTGCCACTCCTTTGAAGGTATCATGTTCTCTGTCTGGTTGCTTTTAAGATCTTTTCGTTGTTTTGGGTATTCTAAGCTTCTTTACAAACTCAGCACAGATGTTTTTGTATTGAACCAGTTTGTGATCCAGAGTTCTCTATCTGTGGTTTGCTGTCTTTCATGACTTCTAGAAAATTCTTAGCCTTTTATATTGCTGCCATCTCCTTTTCTTTTCCTCTCCTTGTGGAAATGCAATTCAGTATATGTTGGATTTTTTCACTATGTCTCTTAATCAATCTTTTCACTTCTCTGTGACACCTTCCAGAAAAATGTGCAGACCTATCTTCAAGGAAATTAATTTTGTCTTCAGCCATGTTTATTCTGCTGGTGAAACCATCCACTGAGCTTTTTAATTTCAGCATTGTGTGCATCACTTCCAGAAGCTCTGCTTGATTCTTTTTCTATTAAATTTAATCTTGGTTGTTCTTATTTGTTCCCCCATAGATATATTCAAGCTTATCCTTTATTTAATTAAATATAGTAAGCAGAGTTGTTTAATTATGCCTGACAATTCCACCTCCTATTGGAATTCCAGTATTCCAAATGCGTAGACCTCATCCTATTGTTTCTTCTTGTTCTCCATCATTGTTTTTTTCTCCTCTTGCATTTGTTACCTTTGTGTGCTGCTACTATACCAGAAGCAATTATATCTAGAAAGCATTTTAGGCATTGGGTGAAGCTTCTTTCCCCAAAGAGGATTTGTTTTGTGCCCATCTGGTGTGGAGATCCTAACAGCCCAGGAACTTCTTGAGGCTTCCCAGACCAAGGTAATATAAACCTGGAGTACAGATCCCTTCAAAAGTCAGTTTACCATCCTGCTGAGAATATAGCCCTTTGAGTTTCTGATTCTGGTCATCATTCAAACTATCTTTTCCTGGGATCTTTCTTTCTTTCTTTCTTTCTTTCTTTCTTTCTTTCTTTCTTTCTTTCTTTCTTTCTTTCTTTCTTTCTTTCTTTCGAGGGGAGGTGCTGGGGATTTAACCCAGGGCCTCACACATGCTAGGCAGGTACTCTACTATGGAACTACATCCTCAACCCTCTTCTTAAAGTACTCCAAATCACACAATGTTCCAGGTGGAGAAATTCTTAGCTTTAAAAAAGGATAAGACAATAATGTCTGAGTTCTTTATTTTTAATAACAGTCCCCATGACATCAAGAAACTCATTGTCTCTTTAAGTCAAAGTGACTTGTTGTGCCATTTTCCTTGGGAAGTAGTTTATGAAACACCAACAGTGTGTAGTTCAGGAAATGCTTGGTTGGCCATGGGCCAAGTACTATGGTTCTAGGAGTTAAATTGTGAGAAATACAGAAATCAGCCCTCCAATGATGACCTAATTCCTTTCCTGGATATAATTGGTGAATTTTGATTTCTAATTGTAAAAGTAAAAGAAATCATCCTGTGTCCATTCCCCCGAGAGCTTAAAGCCTGTTTGGACACAAAATGTGAAATGGCCTGGGTGATTCACTTCTCCAGTTGCATCTTGTAAGACCTACAGGGAAGTAATGATCACAGACTCCTCAAATGCTGTGTGTCCACACTTGTCTCTTGCCCCTTGCCCATGAGGTGGCAGTGTTATCCCCATCATACAACTTAAGAGATGAGGGAGTGAGGACATTCACTTTCCTGAAGGCAGCCTCTAAATAGCTCCCAAAGATTTCTGCCTCCTGGTCCCCCCACACCCTTCCCTGTGCTAGCCCCTCCCTTTGAGAAGTTGGAAAGAGTGACTCCCTTCTAATCAGGAGAACACAGCAAAAGGGAAGGCAGGTCACTTCTGAGATCAGCTTACCAAGGACTGCAACTTCCATCTCCTACTCTCTCCTTCTCTCTGGCTTTCTGTACTTGTTCCTTCCATTGTCCAAGCAGTCACGTCATGAGGTGCCCAGGAGGGTCTATCACAAGAAACTGAAATGCTCAGTTGGTCAGTCCATGAGGACATGAGGCCTGCCAATGGCCATGAGATCAAGCAATAGAGCAGATCCTCCGCCCAGCCAATCCTTCAGATGGGATTGCATGAAAAACCCTGAGCCAGAAGAGCCAGCCAAGTCACAGTCAGATTCTGGACCTGCAGGTAGTGTGAGATAATGATGTTTTAAGTCATTAAGTGTTCAGGTAATGTGTCACTCAACAATCAATATCCATACACACCTGATATGAGGCACTCTAAGACCACACTGTCTTTCAGGACATGGTTATTGGTATAGTTTGGATCTGGAATGTCTGCAAAGGCCCATGTATTAAAGGCTTGGTCCTCAGCTTGATGCACTGGGAGAAGGTGGAACTTTTAAGAGGCTGGTCCTAGTAGAAGGAAGTTAGGCCATTGTGGCGTGCCATTGAGGGGACACTGGGACCTCAGCCACTTCCTCTTTCTCTTTGCTTCTATGACACAGTCACCATGAGTTTAGCCGCTTCCCCCATCACATGCCATCCTGGTGTGCTGCTTCACCACTAGCTTAAAAGCAACATGCCACCTGACCGTGGACTGTAACCTCTGAAACAGTGAACCAAATAGACCTTTTCTCCTTGTAAGATGATTCTCTCAGGTATTTTGTCACAGCAACAGAAAGCTGACCAACAATTATATATTAAAAACCACATCTTTGGGGGAGGTACTTTTGAATGGGAATCTTTAAGAACAGTCTGGCCAATATATGTAAAACAAAAGTAGAGATAAATTTATCCTTAAAACTCACTCAATCCAACTTTTTCAATTTACAGTCAAGGAAACTGAGAGATTGAGTGACTGTCCCAGTTCCCTGTGGCCATTTAGGTAAGGTCAAGGCTAGAACCTCATTTGTTTCCCCATCCAGAGGTCTTCAGGCTGCTTCCTGCTTAGATGTCTCTTACCAGTGTGTTTTGCACAAGTGCCTATGTGTGTTACTTTTTAAATAATGAACACTTGCTGCAAGGCTAGAAAAACCAAGGACACTTTGTCCTTGCATGTCACCGTGAAGAACAATTGCTCGATGAAATGGACTGTGACGTGGTCAAGGGGTGGCCTGGATGCTCCATGAAAAGGAAGCAGGGGCCGTATAGGGCCACGTGCAGCTGGGGATGAGAGCCAGATGAGGCAGTGTGTCAGCGGGAACTTGCAGCTGTCTTGTGATTCCTAGAATGTGTTCAGAATGGAAAGGCGAAGATTTTCAGGATCCCGGGAAAGCCTCAAAAGAAAAAACAGCACTCGGCAGAAAGCACTCAGCAGAAAGCACTCAGCAGCAACTTCTCGTTCTTCCCCAGCCTCCTTCATAGACTGCAGTGCTACACAAGCCCACTAGAGGTCAGCACTTACTCTAGTAAAGCAGGGGCTTCCTCTTCCTGGAAGATTCCCCACCTGGACATATTTTGTTTAAATCAATCTGATTCCCAGTGTTTATTTATAAAACATACAAGTAATAGCCACCTGAGATAACCAATGTCATACAATTCCAGTCTTCCTCTCGCTAATTTTTAAAATTTAACCTTCTTAGAGAAATCTGAAATAGGAGTTTTGAAATGCTAAAAAGTAAAAAAAAGAAAGAAGGGAGGTAGGAAGGAAAGGAAAAAAGAAAAGAAGAAAAGGAGGAAGCAAACTCTCCCTTCAGGAAAGGCAGTGTGTCGCAGCATTCTCCTTCACGGCAAGACAGGCCTGTGTCATTGGATAGAGTCCTAATTGATCCTGGGAGGGTAGAACTAAATGCCTGCTGGAGAAATCTACCTCAGACAAGCTCCCGAATCACATCCTCCATCCCCACGGCCCCTCTTCTGGGCTGGGAGTTGAACTCCGAAGCTTCTCCATGCTGGGGAGGCTCTCCACCACTGAGTTACACTCCCTGTATAATCACATTTTCTAGCATTTGGCATTAGCTAGATTTCTGTGTCTACTCACAGTAGGGTGCCAACAGGCTTGTGGAGAGGAGGCATGAGGCCTATTGGAGATGAATCTAATCACTTTGGCCAGGTTGTCACAGGCTTGTAGTCAGGTGCTCTATGGCATATGTCACTTTTTTAAAAATTTCTAGTCACTCTATAATTTGGCACAGAGTATAAGTGGTTTGATAACAATGTATTAAAAACCAAGAAGTAATTGGGTGCAGAGGTGCACGTCTGTAATGGCAGCTACGCAGGAGTCTGAGGCAGGAGGATCACAAGTTCAAGGCCAGCCTGGGCAATTTGGAGAGATCTGTATCACAATGAAATTGAAAGGGCCGGGGATGTAGCTCCATGGTAGAGCACTCGCCTAGATGCACAAGGCTCTGGGGTTTATTCCTGGCACTGGGGGTGGGAGGGAATAGTCCCCAAGAAGTGCTGATGAGCCACCGAATGAATAGAAAGCATCACTTTTCCAGTCTATGGTTCTCAAGATCCATAAGGAAATGGGCAGCGAGCTGTATAGCCGTGGTTTAGACGCAGGGCGTATGTTCAACGCTCAGGTTACGACGTTAACAACTGACAAAACTCGGAGGATCAACACTGCAGGTCTTCCTTGCGCACAGCCCCTTGTGAAGGTCCGCCGCGGAGCACGTTGACTGCAGTGAAACTACTGGCCACGAGGTGGCGCTGTTGCCTCGGAGTCAACCTTTCCCCCTCGGCCTGCCAGCCAAACCACCTTTAATCCCAACTGTTGAGGTTAACTGGTCTCCAGGTTTGCTTTAATTAATAACTCTGAGAAGTGAAAAAAAGCGTTAGAAGGTTGGAGATGTAGCTAGTATGCACAAGTCTCTGGGTGCGATCCCCAATACAAAAAAAAAAAAAGATAAAATCACTGCCAGGCTCAACCTTGGAAACTCAATTTGGTTTTAGCAGAGGATAAACACAGAACTAAATTTCACAGGAGCTCAATTCCTGTTTTAGACAGGACTACTTGGCTAGAGTGTGGAGCATATTCTGTCTGGGCTGTTTTCTATCTTGCTGTCTCTGTTCTATTGGGTCCGGGGTGAGACATGGCCACCCTCTGTGCAGAAGGGGATGGAGAGGGCAGTCGACTTGGGGCCAGGTGGACAGACTGAGTTACAAGCTCTTCCACCTGCTGTTACCATGTTTTCAAAAGCAGGAAGTAGGGAAGGTGTTATGGTTTGGATGTGGTGTCCCCTAAAATCTCAATGTGTGAGACAATTGCAAGGTTTAGAGGAGAAATGATTGGATTATGAGAGCCTTAACCTAATCAGTGAATTGATCCCTGGGATTAACTGAGTAGTGACTGTAGGCAGGTAGGGTGTGGCTAAAGGAGGTGTGCCTTGGGGGTATATATTCTGTATCTGCAGGAGGAGTCTCTCTCTTTCTGTCTCTGCTTCTTGATCACCATGAGAGCTGCTTCCCTCTGCCACACTCTTCTGCCACAGTGTCCAGCCTCACATTGAGCCGAGGAATGGAGCCAGCTGTCCCCGGACTGAGACCTATGAAACCGTGAGCCCCCAAATAAACTTTTTCTCTTCTACAATTGTTCTGGTTAGATCTTTTAGTCACAGCAGCAAAAAAAAAAGTTGACTAAAACAGAAGGGTACCAGGTACCTCTGATCAGAATTAGAATTCAGAATGACCCAAATAGGCAGCAGCTGTCAGCTGTAGCCACTTCAATGACGTTGAATCTGCAATAAACATAGACTCCCACCTGGACCGAAATAAGTGCATGGCCCCAATTCAGCTGAACAGTCTGGCCCACCATTCTCTGGGCACGTGTGTTCTTTTCTGTCTGCTCTGGGCTGTGCTCAGCCCTCATCCTCCTCTCATCCTTTTTTTTTTTTTTTTTTTGGTACCAGGGATTGAACTCAGGGGCACTCGACCACTGAGCCACATCCCCAGCCCTAGTTTGTGTTTTATGTAGAGACAGAGTCTGAGTTGCTTAGCGCCTCGCCGTTGCTGAGGCTGGCTTTGAACTCATGATTCTCCTGTCAATCCCCCAAAGTGCTGGGATTACAGGCCCTTGTCCATTTTTATAAAGGAGGAAAACTGAGGTCAGTGGTCTGGGATTTGAGTGCCTCGTCCCTGTAGGTATCTGCCTGGCCTGGCCTGCACAGCCTCACCCACAGGCATCGGCAGAGGGGGGCTGAGAGGTGCTGCATAGGGACTCTGTGAGGCAGCCCCACAGTACCGTGCCTGCAGTGGAATTTTTTTTTTTTTTTTTTTTTTTTGGTACCAGGGATTGAACTCAGGGGTATTTGACCACTGAGCCACATCCCCAGTCCTAGTTTGTGTTTTATGTAGAGACAGGGTCTCACTGAGTTGCTTAGTGTCTCACCATCGCTGAAGCTGGCTTTGAACTTTGCGATTCTCCTGTCTCAGCCTTGCAGAGTACTGGGATTACAGGCGTGCGCCACCGCACCCAGCGGAAATTTTTATTACAGGTTTCACCCTGAGGCAGTTTAACATCATGGTTAAAAACTCCACATCTGGGCCCAGGCTGCATGGTTTGCCTCGGCTGTGACTGATTAGCTGTATAAACTTGGGCAAATTACTTACCATTTCTGGGCTTTGGTTTCTTCTTTGGTAGGAATAATAATAATGCTTTTTAGAGGTTTGTTGTGAGAAATATACAAATGATATAAATGCAAAGTACCTTATATTATAGTTGGCACATGGTGAAAACTGTCTTTTGACTATTGTTTGCAAAAAAAAAAAGGAAAACTGTATCATTTACTGCTGTTTTAATTAAGGGGATGGCAATAATAAAATTCTTAGCATAAATGAAATCAAAGAAAACTTTAAATCAGCCAAATCTTTAAAAATTTACTCTTTCTAGTTTTTTCTTCACAAACCAAGATTCCTCTGGCCCATGCACCAGTTGGCCTAGGCTTTGATATGACTCTAACAGATTGTTGCATTGAGATGACGCACAGCTTGAGCACCTGCTGTGTGCTGCACTCTACTGTTTAAATAAGGTGATTGCCACTTCTGTTGAGAACATCGTCCAGTGGCTATGGGAAAATGAGTGGAATCTGTAGTTTCAAAAAGAAAACAAACTGGGTGCAGTCGCTCACGCCTGTAATCCCAGCACTTTGGGAGGCTGAGACAGGAGAATCGCGAGTTCAAAGTCAGCCTCAGCAATGGAGAGGTGCTAAGCAACTCAGTGAGACCCTGTCTCTACATAAAACACAAAATAGGGCCGAGAATGTGGCTCAGTAGTTGAGTGCCCCTGAGTCCAATCCCCAGTAACAAAAAAAAAAAAAAAAAAGGAAAGAAAAAGAAAAAGAAAAGAAAACGAGAGATGACATACAAAATGTTCGAGTGGCTTTCGAGGGATAGAAATGGCTCCAGCGGTGTGTGATGGGCACCTCTGGGTCTGATGTTCATAGATTCGGACTGTTACGAGACCATCAGGCAAAACAAACAAAATGAGTCACAAAGAAGAAAGGAGATATGCATGGCCAGCTGAGAGCCGAGCTGCCAGTGGGGCTACGGTCAACTTCCACATGTGTACTGCATTTTAAAAGACTCGATCCCACCATCCAAAAAAGGTTGACAAAAATTAAAACACATGCATACAGCCAGGGAGGGTGGTGCATGCCTGTAATCCCAGCTACTCAGGAGGCTGAGGCAGGAGGATCAAAATTAAAGGCAGCCCGGCTACTTAGTAAGACCTTGTCTCAAAAAATGAAAAGGTCTGGGGACGTACCTCAGTGGTAGAGCCCCTGAGTTCTGTCCCCGGTACCACAAAAACCATGTGTGTGTGCCCTACAAAAAGGTATAAAATAAGTAAGTTTTTTCTCCACCAAGCTCTTTCTGATTTATCTTTCTAGAAAATAGTGTTCATGGGTACCAGTTTATTTATATGTATTATTTTTGTATTCATATAAAAATGTTATTATATGTTACATTGTTTAGGTTTATTTCATGACTTTTTTTTCCCCCTTAAGACGGGCTTTGCTAAGTTGCCAAAGCTGGACTCAGGTTGCTAAGGCTGGACTGAAGCTTGCAATCCTCCTACCTCAGTCTCCTGAGTAGCTGGGACTGCAGGTGTGCACCACTGCACTTTAGTCTTTTTTTTTTGGCAGGGGAGGGGGGTGGCACTGGGGATTGAACCCAGGGCCCTGTGTATGTGGGGCAAGCATTCTACCAACTGAGCTATGTCCCCAGCCCTGTGTGTCTTTTGGTTTTAACTCAGAAGAGAAGAGAAAGTAGGGAGGAAAAGCTTGAACGATTAGCGGCAGGACAGGGCAGCGTTCCATGAACACAAATAATGACTCCACTCACTTTAATTTTAACTCAAATTTCCCCTGCAAACATCCCTAGAGCAATTAAGTGTCAGCACTAATAGTTGGAGCTGACGGTGGCCGAGATGAAGATGAGCAGCAACTTCAAATTTCCCATTAACACTTTAGACACAAAAGCAAAAGCCACCACCTTGAGATCACGTCCCTTATCCCACGAGGAAAAAAAGAGAACTCATTTAATGTGTCTCAATGGGCCATCATCCCCACCCCACAAGTACATGAGAGGAGGAAGGAGGCGTGTTCTCCACAGTTCTGATCACATCTGCATTGCCCGTGTTTCCAGGTGAGACATGTCCAGTGCGCCTTAAGGTGTCTCCTTGGACTGTCCCTGTGAGAAGCAGCACATCTTTCATCCAGGACTTCCACCTGCTCCTTGGGAGCCCCTGACTTCACAGAGTAGCTTTGCTACCATCAAATCTGTGGGAAGAGGACTGTTTCTGAAAGAAAATCCTATGGAAGGTGTACAGTTACCAGGCATCTCTAAGCTGCTTTTGTTTTGTTTTGTTTTTAATTTTTTTTTAGTTGTAGATGGACACAATATCTTTATTTTATTTATTTTTAGGTGGTGCTGAGGATCGAACCCAGTGCCTCACGCATGCGAGGCAAGTTCTCTACCACTGAGCCATAATCCCAGCCCTGTGCTTTTGTTTTATTTTGTTTTGTTTTGTTTGGTGGTGCTGGGGATCCAACCCAGGGTCTTGTGCATGTTGGGCACTACCACTGAGCCACACCCCCAGCCCTCTAAGTTCTTTCCATGGACACAGCCACTAAAGGAAAATGCATTCAATATACGACATGGACTTGTTTCTCATGACTCACATGACCTTGGCTTTCAGGAGAAGAAATTCTCCTTCTCAAATTTGTAATTCTATTTTTCTTCCATTTTTTGTTCCCCTTGCAGTACTGTGAATTGAAGCCAGGACGTCATACTTGATAGGCAAGTGCTCCACCACCAAGCTATAACCCCAGACATTTATATTTTATTTTTAAATTTTGAGACAAGGTCTTGCTAAAATTGCCCAGGCTGGCCACAAACTTGCAATCCTGCCTCTGCTTCGAAGAGCTGGGATTACAGGGGTACTAGGCCCTTAGAAATTCAGGTACATGGCTGCTTATGGCCACAAGGGGGCACTCGCTGTGCACGGAACCGTAAAGGTGGTCTCCAAAATGCTCAACCCAAAAACCCAGCGGAGCCACAGGGCAAGAAACTATGCTATGTGAAATAAACCAGCAAAAGTGATAAATTCTGTATAATTCCACTCATGCTGGGTACCTAGAGGAGTCAGATTCATAGAGACAGGAGCTTGGGGAGGAAGGATTAGGGGTTAGTGTCTAATGGGCCCAGGGTTTCAGTTTCACAAGCTGAAAAAGTTCTGTAGATGGCTGGTGGTGACCGTCACACAGCAGTGTGAATGTGCTTAATGCCACTCCTTAAAAATGGCAAGGATGGCTGGGTGCGGTGGCGCACACCTGTAATCCCAGCGGTTTGGGAGACTGAGGCAGGAGGATCATGAGTTCAAAGCCAGCCTCAGCAACATAGCGAGGCCCTAAGCAAGTCAGTGAGACCCTGTCTCAAAATAAAACATAAAAAGGGGCTGGGGATGTGGCTCAGTGGTTAAGTGCCTCTGGGTTCAATTCCTGATACCAAAAAAAAAAAAAAAAAAAACCAAAGAGCCGGGCGCGGTGGCGCACACCTGTAATCCCAGCACTAAGGGAGGCTGAGACAGGAGAATCGCGAGTTCAAAGCCAGCCTCAGCAACGGCAAGGCACTAAGCAACTCAGTGAGACCCTGTCTCTATATAAAACACAAAATAGGGCTGGGGATGTAGCTCAGTGGTCAAGTGCCCCTGAGTTCAATCTCCAGTACCAAAAAAAAAGAAAAGGATGGTAAATTTCTCCCTTTTCCTCCACACCTAACTCAAGGTTAAGGCCTATTCTGTCTCCTTTCGGGATGGATGCTGAGTGTAACCTCCTGGCCCCATTGCCTAGTGGCCCTGCAAGGCCTGATTGCCACATCTCCTTGTTCCTGGCTTCCACCCTTGGCCTCCACCCTTGGCCTCCCTTCCTAGCACTGCACCCACGCTGGGCTCTGCTGTACCGGGAACACCCTGGTACACTCACCCCGGCCTTCGCAGCTCAGTGCCCTGTCTCCCACACTCTGAGGCCACCTCCTCAGCTCGGCCTTCTCTGGCTGCCCACCCTGGAGTCCCACGGGTCCTGGTCTCTCCCTTCACCCTGCTCGGGGCATCAGACCCCCTTCTGCTGTGTGCGGCTTGCTCCTGACCCACGTCCTTGGTCTCAGACCAGCCCCCAGCGAGAGCGCACTGCCGTCTCCCAGGGCTTGCCCAGCACCTGCCCGGGATGGCCATTGGCTATACACAGGGTCCTTTGAGTGGAAGCGTGGGTGAGGGGGCAGCAGTCTTCCTGGCTCTCTGGTCTGAGGACTTGGCCTCCAGTAAACAGCCCAGGTCACTCCTCTGGAGCTGAGTGAGGCGGCCCAGCCTCATCTCCCTCCTGCTAACCGTCCAGCTGAGGCATGTCCTGGCCCTAGGTGCAGGCTATGTGAGGACATGTGGCCCTGACCAAGGCCCCCTGGGCTTCCACCCAGAGGCCACCACTTTTTTTATTTTTTAAAGTGATGCTTTCTTTTTTTTTTTTTTTTTAATTTTTTCTTAGTTGTAGATGGACACAATGTCTTTATTTTATTGCTTTGTATGTGGTGCTGAGGATCGAACCCAGGGCCTCACGCATGCGAGGCAAGCGCTCTACCGCTGAGCCACAATCCCAGCCCCGAGGCCACCACTTTTGAGAAAGGCCTTTTCCAGCACCCTCAAATAGCAACCCACTTTCCCCCCGAAAACATATCTGCATGAAGTTCCGACGACTGCCCCGAGTGCTCAATCGTGGATCAGGGGTCTCCTCTCTCCACCTCCTCTGTAAACTCAGTCTCCTTTCCTTCCAGTTTTAAAAGCCCATGAGACATAGAGGACAGCAGAGAAAACAGTCTGAGCCCTTGAGGAATGTTGGAAACACCACAACAATCACTTCAGACTACAGAGGGGTCATGTGTGAGTGGTTTTAAAGAGGAGGATAAGCAGGTCCATCTAGAATTTCCAGGAAAGTGGCTGCTGGTGGAGGGCTCCATGGGGCTGTGCCTCAGGAGCCAGGGCAGGTGCAGGATGCTGGTCCAGGAAGAGGCCACACCAAGCTTTGGATCAGTGGGAAGAGGGGTGCATTGGAGGTCCTGAGGAAGCAAGGGGCTTGCATTTTCTTTCTTTCTTTTGGGTACCGGGGATTGAACTCAGGGGCACTCGACTACAGAGCCACATCCCCAGCCCTATTTTGTGCTTTGTGTAGAGACAGGGTCTCACTGAGTTGCTTAGCACCTCGCCGTTGCTGAAGCTGATTTTGAACTCGCAGTTCTCCTGTCTTAGCCTCCCAGAGTGCTGGGATTACAGGCATGCACCACTGTGCCTGGCTCCTTTTTATTTTGAGACAAGGTCTTGCTAAGTTGCTGAGGCTGGCCTTGAACTTGCGATCCTCCTGCCTCAGCCTCCCTTGTTGCTGGAATTACAGGTGTGGGCCACCATGTCCAGCCACAGGACATCTGAAGAGAATCTCCATAGCTTTTCATCAGTCACCTGAGGTCTCTGCCCCATCAAAAGACTTTAACCATTATTCTAGGAGGTCCATGAACCCCTGTAGTGGGGGGAAGAAAGCGAAACCAGCCGGGCGCGGTGGCTCACGCCTGTAATCCCAGCACTTAGGGAGGCTGAGACAGGAGGATCGCGAGTTCAAAGCCAGCCTCAGCAACAGCGAGATGCTAAGTGACTCAGTGAGACCCTGTCTCTACATAAAAAACACAAAATAGGGCTGGGGATGTGGCTCAGTGGTCGAGTGCCCCTGAGTTCAGTCCCTGGTGCCAAAAAAAAAAAGAAAGCGAAACCAAACCCCTTTTCTCAAGAAAAAAGTTTAAGGCTAGGGTGTGGCTCAGTGGTTGAGCACCTACCTGCCTAGCCCGTGTGAGGCCCTGGGTTCCGTCCCCACCACTAGGTGGGGGAAGGAAGAGAAGAGAAAAAGTATTTGCCTCTGCAGAGGAGAAGTGGGAAGCAGGTGCCAGGGAGCTGGTGAGGCTGGGAGGATGTCCCACATCCACGTGGCACACACAGCCCACTGACATCTGTGGCCACCCAGCATCTTGTGAGGACACTTGTGTGTCCTGGGAGTTTCTCATGTGTGAGTCTCAGTGTCCCATGACACAAGACCCAGACTCTGCCCATCAGACGTCTATGCTGGACCAGGCTCAGGGGGTGCAGACCCAAGAAGAGGGCAGGGGGCTTGCTTTACCAGGGGTGGGGGAGCGGCAGCAACAGTACCACTTGGTGAGGTAGGGGCCCAGGGGTGGCAGGGTGCCACCTGCAGAGCCCGGTGCATGGGGACTCTAGCAGAGTGTCCTCCACAGACCAGCTGCAGCATGGCTGGCACAGTGTCCTGGGAGCTGGGCCGGGAGCTGGGCCTGGAGCTAGGCCCTCCCAACGAAGCTACCCAGCACCCTTGGAAGTTTCCCACTTTATTGGCCCAGTCCAGTGTCTACCACTTGTCATTAAAACCACAGATGACATCCTCCCATGTGTTGAGTGTGGGGAAGAAATTAAAATCACAGGAAGTACGAGACAGGGTCCCGTGAAGGAGCCGCACATGCACCCGCTCGTGAGGGGCGGAGCACAGCTTGGGCAAGCTCAGGAGAAAGCCAGGATCACAAGCCGGAGGGCAAAACGGAGGAGCAGTGAGGCAATTCCTTTTTAATTCATGGTTTGAAGGAAAAGAGATATTTAAAAAATGGAATAATAAGTGAAGTACAGAAATTATTCTGTGAATAGTGTAGAAATCATCATTAGGAAAATAATAAAATTTTACTGTTGTTTCCAATAGCTGTTTTTGTTAAGTAATGCATAATTTCAGGTGAAAACATGTAGGGTCCTACAAAAATAAAAAATAAAAAAGCAGGAGGGCTGAGGGAGCAGCATGTTACTGGGGTTTGATCCCCAGCACTGGGGAAAACCAACCAACCAACCCACCTCTTAAAGGCCATTTGAAATGACAAACCAGTAAAAGTCTCTCATCTGAGTAGTGGCTTTGTGCTTTTTAGAGTGCCTCTACCTGTATCCTCCACCTGATTTTAACAACAGCTGCTGGCCTGGTGTATCCTGGAACACACCAAAATTGTCACTGAAAGTAGAATGACCAGCAATGATAAAAGGAGAACTGTTTTGTGACTTAGCATTCTATTTTTAGTCACAATGAGACAATAACAAAACAAGACAGGGCATATCTTTTAAAATGCCTGCCCAGTTAGGAGTAAAAAATGAGGAGAGGCAACTTGCAAAAATAGGCCTCTTGAATGATTGGAAAATCTCAGAATGAATAATTTCATTAGAGGAAGGAAAATAAATGATAGATATATTCCATTTTTAAATCACAATGCAAAGCCTGGTGGCATGAGCCTGTAATCCCAGTGACTCAGGAGGTTGAGGCAGGAGGATTGCAAGTTCAAGGTCCATCTGGGCAGCTTATCGAAACCCAGTATCAAAAAGGGCTGGAGATGTAGTTCAGTGATAGAGCACCTCCGGGTTCTCTCCTCAGTACCCACAACACACACCCTGAAAACATAACCATTGATGAGTAACTAAGAACGCCAAGAGAAATATGTAATTTAAATGGTCATATGAGAGTAAGAAGGGAGGCTGTCTTCGTTTGTTTCTTGATGCTATAACAGATTACCTGAGGCTGGGTGATTTATAAAGAACAGGGGTCTATTTCTCACAGTTCTGGAGAGCTGAGAAGTCCAAAACTGAGAGGCCCAGATCTTGCAAGTGCCTTCGCGCTACGCCACCTGCTGGTGGAAGACGGAAGGGCAAGCGAGCACAGAGCAAGCAGGGAGAGGCTGAAGTGGCCTTTGGTGGGGATCCTGTGACACCAACCCGCCCACCCTGAGGGCCTTAACCCCTTCGTGAGGCTTAGTTTCATCGCTTCTTAAAATGCCCCTCAACACCATTGCACTGGGATTTTTTTCCAGCACATGAACTTGGGGGACACGTTCAAACCGCGGCAGAACAAAACCAAACCCGGATGCCGCTGGCGCTGGGGGACAAACGCCAGCTTTCGGTCTGAGGCCTGGCTTGGGTGCTCCTCTGTGGCAGAGATTGACTGGCCCACAGACCACAGCCAAGCACAGCTGTGGTCACAGACCCACCATCCCCACTGGGCACCTGTGACAGGGTGGCTGCCCCTCAGTCAAATATGGACAGAGCGGGTAGAGAAGGCGGCCTGGGCTCCCCTGGGAGGCTGGACCTCGCTAAGCCACACGGCTCTTCAGGACCTCACGGATTTGTCCCCGGTGCCAGCCAGGATGAAAGTCCTCAGTTACGGTCAAGGTCACACAAGAAGGGTAATGTTTTTCTGCCCCCCTCCTGTGCCCTATGTCTTCCCTTTCTCGTGGGAATAGATTATATAACACAAAGTTCTAATTATGCCATGAAATGAGGCTAATGTCATCAAGGGAATGGCTGATTTCTCTATGGCCAGTCTGCCTTGGTCTCAGAGCTCAGCAGCTCCACTGGAATCCAGGAGGGAGCTGGAGCCCCGTGGGCAGCCCTGGAGGGGCAAGGTCACGGAGCACAGGATGGGCAGAGGCTGGCCAAGAGGAAGCAGAAGGTACCACCAGGCTACCACCTCTCCAGGCCTGAGAGGCCATGTGACAGGAAGCACATGTCTCAGCCCGTCCTCTGCACTCGGCTTGTCTGTGCTCTGCTGGTGGCAGGAGCTCCTCTCCTCACAGATCTGGCCTGTGTCCTTCAGATACTGAGGGCATCATGGAGGATGCCATGTCCCCAGAGTGGCCAGGCAAGAGTTGGTGGGGACTGGTGGAAGGTGACCAAGTCACTGGAGGGCATTGCCCTGGGAAGGGATTAATGCTGGGCTCAAGGGGTGAGTTGTGGTCAAGGGTGGAGCCTGGCCCCTGAGGGCTCTGTGGCTTCCTGTCTCCTCATGTCATCTCTCCTTCTCACATGTCTGCCATGATGCGCCCGCCATGTTGGACACAACCAAGTAGGCCACGCGATCTTGAACTCTCAGTCTCCACAGCTGTGAGCTAAATAGACGTCTTTATAAAATACCCAGCCTCAGGTATTTTGTTAGAATAAAGGAAAACAAGGATCTATATAAACATTTTCCCTGATGTTCTCCTTGCTCTAGTGATTGGCAAAGATTTGCCCATCTGGCTTATCAGAACTAGCCTCTCCTGCTGGCCCCAGACCCCCTGAACCCTCTTCAGACCAACTGCCTGTGTCCACTGTCCCTGGCCACCCCAGGTGACCACTACCCAGCCCTGGTGAGGGACATTTCATTTTAAACCCAGACCCTCTACTCAGTTTGGAACCTGGCTGGAAATAGATTGCTTTCTAGAAGGAAGCACATGGATTCTGGAGCTTCTTAAGTTCAGTGGTGAAGATTTGGAGGAATCAAAAAGTTAAGAGTCTAGAGAAAAGATTAAGAAGTTCTATAGAGAAAACCACGGCTCCTCCCACCCTTAGGAGGGGAAGGATCCAGGACACCATGGCAGGGGTGCCTCTGGCCTGGGGAGAATGGTGACAGGTGCCACAGCATGAGTCACCAAGACTTCAGGTGGAGGGCAGGATGCATACAGGGCTAAAGAGGAAAGGAGGAGGAGGAGGAGCATCATTTGGGAAAGGAAAGTTTACGATGAAGGTAGGGTTTGATGCTGGGCGTGGTGGCACAGGCC
Organism: Xerus rutilus; assembly: GCA_028644305.1. Classification (NCBI taxonomy): domain Eukaryota; kingdom Metazoa; phylum Chordata; class Mammalia; order Rodentia; family Sciuridae; genus Xerus; species Xerus rutilus. The sequence goes on along the minus strand of CM053403.1, from coordinate 145,542,329 downwards.
TGTAGTCCCAGCACTTAGGGAGGCTGAGACAGGAGAATCACGAGTTCAAAGCCAGCTTCAGCAACGGTGAGGCTCTAAGCAACTCAGTGAGACCCTGTCTCTACATAAAACACAAAATAGGGCTGGGGATGTGGCTCAGTGGTCGAGTGCCCCTGAGTTCAATCCCCAGTACCAAAAAAGAAAAAAGAAAGAAAGAAAGAGAGTAGGGTTTAGTGAAGGTGCAGAGTATTAGGGACTTTTTCCTTTGTCCCCCTCAAGTCAAATGGGACACTAGAGGGAAACGTTCCAGGTGGTACTCAGCCAGCAGCTTCTAAGGATGACAGCACGTGTCAGAGAAACCTGGAGAGAGTTACTCTAGGAATGCACGGGACTTGGTTTTTATTCCTTATTAATAGATTTTTTTTTTTTTGGTAGCAGGGATTGAACCCAGGGGCACTTAACCACTGAGCCACATACCCAGCCCTTTTTATTTTATTATCTTTTTTTTTTTTTTTTTTTTGTGACAGGGTCTCACTAAATTACTTAGGGCCTCAAACTCACCATCCTCCTGCTTCAGCCTCCCCAGCCACTGGGATTACAGGTGATAGACTTTATTTTTTTAAAGCAGTTTTAGGTTTACAGAAAAATCAAGCTACCGTGTGGCTTTACTTTAACCCCAGCCTTTCCGAGGATTAGTTTTTCCTCTGCAGACCCAAAGATTTAAACAATGCTGACGTTTGTCACTGTACTAAATGAGATTGCGCCGGGGAAGGTGCCTCAGCTGGCACCTCGCATGTGTTTGGTGCTCCCTAACAGCATGCCGCCACCTTCACCTAGCTGAGGAAATCAGGGGACTTGAAGAGTCTTTGAGCCACTTCTCTGTCTTGGGCTTTGGATTGATCAGAGAGGCAATTAGAAAATTGCTTATGATTGTAAACTGTAATTATAAGACACATTTGATTATCATTATAAAAGTGTATCAGATTCTTTGTGTTCTTTTCTTTTTTAAACTTTCATTTATTTATTTTTGTGGCACTGGGGACTGAACCAAGGCCCCAGGAATGCTAGGCAAGTGCTCTACACCTGAGCTACCTCCTCAGCCTCCAGTTGCTCTATTAAAAGAGCTCTCTGTAGGTGAAGTCCAGAATCTAAACTCATGGCACTCTTCCTCCAAGGCCACCTCTACCCTAGCTTTCTTCTAGCCTCCCTCTCCCAGGCAGAATCATGTGTCCCAAAACATCACGAAAGCACTTCTTACCCAGGAATGTGGTTATTTCTTGGAGACGAGAAACCATCTAACTTTGTATCCCTACGGGTAGTAGAGAGCCACAATCATTCAGTGAGCCAGAGGCAGCCAGCAAGGTGCTTGTGAACAGGAGTTCTGGAGTCAGAATGCCCAGATTCACATCTGACTCTGCTCTCTGTTCACCTGGGACCTTGGGCCAGTCACTTGGCCTTGCTTAATCTTAGACTGTCGAACTCCAAAATAAGGTAATCAAACTGCTCCCCTCACAGGGTTGTTTGCAAGATTGAATAAGACTGTCACATGCTGGGTGCTGTGGTGCATGCCTGTAATCTCAGTGACTCAGGAGGCTGAGGCAGGAGGATCACAAGTTGGAGGCCAGCCTCAGCAAGTTAGTGAAACCCTGTCTCAAACTTCAAAAATAAAAAGGAAGCCGGGCGCGGTGGCGCACGCCTATAATCTCAGCACTTAGGGAGGCTGAGACAGGAGAACGACGAGTTCAAAGCCAGCCTTAGCAACAGCAAGGCACTAAGCAACTCAGTGAGACCCTGTCTCTACATAAAACACAAAATAGGGCTGGGGATGTGGCTCAGTGGTCAAGTGCCCCTGAGTTCAATCTCCAGTACCAAAAAAAAAAAAAAAAAAAAAATTCTCCAGGGACTTAACTCCATTTAGATGAAGCCCTAACTCCTTAGCTGGAATAGGATTTGTTCCATCTCTATTTAAAAAGCACCTTTATGATTGTTTGAATGTTTCTTTAAACACTGTTTTTGTATGTCTTGTTTTGTAATTACTACCTGGTCACAAGAAAACGAGTCCATCAGAATGGACCTCTTAGGAAGCAGTTCTGAGAATCTACTTATCAGCAGGTGGCTCAGCCCTGGCTACACATTAAAATCACCTGGGGAGCTTTAAAAACAACCCACACCTAAGCCCAGCCCCCAGAATTCCAATATAATCGGTCTGGGGTGTGGCTGAACAGTGGCATTTGTTTAAAAACTCTCTGGGTGAGCCAGTGTTGAGTGACACTGTTGTCACCTTGGCTCCCTCAGCTTGGGACAGCCTTGCTGCCACCTCACCTGAAGCCACACATTCTCAGGGGCTTGCTCCCCAGCCAGGAGCTCCTGGTCCCAGTTTGCCTGTGAGAGCCAAACTGGCCCCACTTCCTGCCCCAGGGGATTTAGAAAGACTTGCCTTCCGAGGCACTCAAGCCTTGTCTTCAAATCAGGACACAAACACACCTTGACTCACCCCCTGACTTCCTGGATTCCTGATCTGGTTTATGGTCTACTGATAACGTCCTAGAAGGAGAACCAGTTTCAGACTTGCCGTGACCGAGTTGCCCCTTGGCTGTGCCTGGAATGTCCTGTGCTCTGGGCTCCTTGCTGGTCCCAGACCAGAAGTAACTGGCTTCATTTTTGGCTCTTAGTGGGTGTTTTACCTGCGGACAGCCACTGTGACAGGTTCCAGCCTTCTGAGCTTTTATACTCCTGAACTTCCATCTTCTAACCCAGCCTGAGCCACTGGAGCTGCCATGGGCCGCCAGTTTCTACGTTCTCTATGCATAAAGAATGAGGTGATAGACTGAACGCTGGACAACATGAGAGAGAGAAAATTGGAATAAATTAACCCAGGGAAAGGGGAACTGGTCTTTGTAGTCATCCAACATGACTTAGCTTTTCTTGAATTCTCTAAGAACTCTAAAATCTAAAAATCTCTAAAATCTAGGGGAAAATGCATAGTGTTCCATTAGACTATGCGAAACCCAGTCCTTCCCATTTCAACACCATGGTCTCCACCCCATTTCTTCCTCCTGTCCCCGCCCCCACCATCACCCATGGCACATGGAATCCAAATGGGGAATCAGAATTATTTTTACTGTCAGAGCACAAATGAGATTTCCGAATCAAGCAACCAGGTTGGACTCTGGAGCCCATGTTGGATCATGGGGTGGGAAAAACGTTTCAGGTGGCAAGGATTCAACATCTACATAGGTCCTTCCTATAACATTTGTGCTACTCACTGGGAGGTCTGTGCAGTCGGCCTCAAGTTTGTTGCTCTTTTTTGCCCCAGCCGTGGGCCCTGCCAGTGCAACAGACTCAGGCTGGGCTCACCTACAAGCCCATGTAGGAGAAGCAGGCGTGACGTCTCAGCCCAGCTCACTTGGGAAGCTTCCCTGGCTCCTGCCTTTGTCAGCTGAGGGCCAGCAAGTTCACCGTGTAGGGTGACACCTGAGGGGTTAACTCAAGACACAAGCACAAGAAAAAAAACAATCAAGAATAAGGGAGTCGGGCGCAGTGGCTTACGCCTGTAATCCCAGCACTTGGGGAGGCTGAGGCAGGAGGATTGCAAATTCAAAGCCAGCCTCAGCAACAGCGAGGTGCTAAGCAACTCAGTGAGACCCTGTCTCTACATAAAACACAAAATAGGGCTGGGGATGTGGCTCAGTGGTCGAGTGCCCCTGAGTTCAATCCCACACTAGGAACCCACACTAGGGAGTGAAGACTGTCTCCACTGTACTCTTACTGTTAACTTCAACATAATTACATAAATCGTAACTATAAAGAATATGGAGTAGGGCTTTAATTTTAAAGACCCTTTCTCTATATCTCAGTGTAAAGTGTGGACAAAGGTCTTTGCCCGGTTTCCTATTTCTCATGGTTTATTTCATCTGTATCCCACATTGGACTACAGCAGAAGTCATTTTCCTGTCACGAGCCTTATTCCTAATTCCACAAAACTTGTATTAGTGGCTGGCAATACTCAACCTTCAGGCAGCACTAAACTGTTTTATCTGGTTACTTTTAAAATTCATCAGAAAAGTTGGACATGATAGTGCACGCCTGTCATCCCAGCAATTTAGGAGGGTGAGGCAGGAGGATCACAAGCTTGAGGCCAGCCTCAGCACCTTAGTAAGACCCTGTCCCACTGGGTTTTGCCCAGTCTACAGGAATGCCCTTTCTCTAAAAGACACCAGATTCTCTGTGGATGTGGCTCAGGAGTTGAATGACTCTGCATTCAATCTCCCATACCAAAAATAAAATAAATAAAATAAAATTCACCAGGAAAAAATTGTTGATTACAGGAAGTCAAGAAAATGCAAAGCCGGAAGCGGTGGCACAAGCCTGTAATCCCAGCACTTAGGGAGGCTGAGACAGGAGAATTGGGAGTTAAAAGCCAGCCTCAGCAACGGCAAGGTGCTAAGTAACTCAGTGAGACCCTGTCTCTACATAAAACACAAAAAATAGGGCTGGGGATGTGGCTCAGTGGTCAAGTGCTCCTAAATTCAATCCCTGTTGCCAAAAAAAAAAAAAATCTAAATTAACCATAACCCTCCTACTTAAATGTAACATTCTGAGTTATTTGTTAGTTTTCTTTCACTATATATACGTGTGTGCCTGTCTACATGCATTGTTTAGCTAAAAATGGATCATACTATACACTGTTTTCCAAAGTTACTGTGAGATTGTATTAAAACAAAGATCGTATTATTCCATGCCTTCAAATATTCCTCAAAAACATGAGTTTTATGGACTGCACTTAATAACTGCATCCCATAGTTTAAAAATGTGTATGTGTGTGTGTGTGTGTGTGTGTGTGTGTGTGTGTGTATGGAGAGAGATATAATATTCATTTCCCTATTGTCAAAAGTTTATTTTCAATTTTAAATACATATTATAAATGAAACCAATTGATAGGTCATAAACACAAATGTTTATGAACTTCTCCAGTTATTTCTTTAACATAGATTTCCTAGAAGTGGAATTTACTGGATTGAAGGTAGAAAGAAGACTGGAAATTCACATGCTCTCTAGAAAGGCTGCGTCAATACACACTTCCACCAGAACCTTCTAGAACTGTCCTTCTCACAGGGACTGTGCCCATGTGGGTTTTTTTGGTGCTGAAAGTTCCACACTTCAAGAAACCTTTCTCAGGACACTGGGAAGAAGACTGTGGGACAAGTACAGAATCACACAGTGGCCAAAATGCGGAGGCGGAGAGCAAAACTACCCCCAGTGTCCCGTGGGGAGTGCGTGGCTTGGCGCCTCCCAGGCGCTGACTACTCGTGCGGTTCCCTTGATCATAACAGATCATCCTCTGTGCCACTCTGGGCAGGACACAGCTTTGGTGCAACTGGATGCCTGGCCATTGTGAGCAGTAAATCGGCTCTGACCTCGCCCGTGGACTGTCGGGCTCTGTTTGTACTGAGATAGCGCTAGTTTAATTTTTAACACGGTGAATATTATGATCCTGGTTTTTAAGAGTTTGGTTCATAGTATCAACACCAACACGACCCAGTTGTCTTTGAAAAGAAGGCTAAGTGACTGTGTCATCCAAATGACAGACGGAAGGTCACAGGTACCTGATTAGGGAGGAAAATAACCAAAATGGAGCATGTTACACAGGTGCAGAAAATAATTTGGGGCTGGGCTTGGTGGGTGTAAAAGCACACAAGGAGGCTGGTCTCACAAGTCCTAGGTAAGAACAGCCGTGTGATGTTCAATCAATCAGCAGACTTGTTTGTTTCTCTTAAAGACACCAAGTTCTCCATGAAAAGCAGGGACTGCTGCGTTCGCTCGAGTGTTCTGCCTGAAGGAGCATTGTCATATTGTTCCCTTGATGGCTCTATGACACTGAGTCAAGTTTCATTTCCTAATTTGAAGGTTGCAACTGAAGTGTCATATGTGGGGGAAAAGGAGGAAATTTTAGTAAAACTGTGCCGGGCCTTGAAATGTCGGAACTTACCAGTGTTTTCACTGATGGGCTAAGTCACCGCCACAACCATCAGTGAGGGGATCAGAATACACCACCCCAAGATACTGCTTCATATTGGTTATTTTGAGCAGAAGACAATGGAGAATCTGCCCCCCCCTATCTGTCTAAGAACAGGACATTCATTTCCCCTTGAGAAAGTGCCCCCTTTCTAATGGGGTAGGGGCCCAGCTGGAACAAAAGGCTGAAGAAGGAGGTCGTTTTTGCATACATGTGCTCAGCTCTTCTTGAGCAGGTGCATTTTTGGCTGCTGCCATTGCCCATGGACATCAACTCCAGATAATTCAGTCTTTGAACTTGAACTTGAACCCGTGGCTCGGAAGGCTTCCAGGTCTTGGGCCTCAGACTGGGGCTGCATCAGCTGTGCTTCTTGTCCTGAGGCTCTAGCTTCATGGCCTGAGCAGCACTGGTTTCCTCATATCACCAGCCTACGGAGGGTCACCTGGGACCTTCCAGCCTCTGATAGCGTGAGCCAATCTGATTAATCCTCTCTTCTAATTATATATATTCTGTTGGTTCTGTTGCTCTGGGGAACCGTGATTAATATAGGGGACTAGGAAACAAATAGGGGGGAGGCTAATGTAAAATCTGAGTTATTTTAGGAAGGTCTGTTTATGTACACATCTCTGTATCAGCTGCACATCCCTGGAGGTAAAAATGTTCTTCTTGGTGCAGGGCAAGAGTAAAAATATCCTACAGTGTCATGTGACAAAAAGAAACACATCATTGTTCCTTTTTTCAAAAAATGAAATATAGTTAGTATTTATTTTATCGGTTCTATCATATTTATGTTCTCCTTTTAAAAAGTATTACATTTTCCCAGTGGTTCTGGAGGCTGAGCAGGAGGATTGCAGGTTCAAAGCCAGCCTCAGCCAACAGCGTGGTGCTGAGCAAGTCGGTGAGACCCTGCCTCTAAATAAAATACAAAATAGGACCGAGGATGTGGCCCAATGGTTAAGTATCCCTGAATTCAATTCCCGGTAGCTTCCCCCTCTAAAAAAGAGTATTACATTTATGTATCTTAGGAATCTACAACAACATAGCCTACAAAATTTAACTATCCAGTGCTGGGGCTGGGGCTCAATGGTATAGCGCTTGCCTTGCAAGTGTGAGGCACTGGGTTTCATCCTCAGCACTACATAAAAATAAATAAATAAAATAAAAGTCTGGAAAACAATTAAATATCTAATAAAGAATTTTTAAAAATGGCTGTATCAGAAAATCAAAAGCAGCACTATAGAAATATTAATATAAGCTAGGAGTGTAGCTCAGTGCTAGCACACATACTTAGCATGTATTAAGCCTTGGGTTCAATGCCCAACAAAAAATTTGATGTTTTTTTTTTGCATATTGTTTTAACATTCGTTTTATTATTAATTACCACTAATTGCCTCTGTTAACTAAACTTATGTGATTTTGTTTAAATAATAGCAGGCATGTAATAAAAATATAACACTGAATAACACCTACTTTAAACACCCATTTTCAGATTTTTGTGGTAAAGCAATAATGCACACATGCATAGTTACTTTGTTGGTTATATTTTTTGTCTTGTATGATCGTTTCCTGTTTGGTGTTCTAAAAGCAGGCCACCTTACTTGCACCAAAAGCTAGGCATTAACTTTTTGTTAAAAGTTTGCCAAGTTATTAGATGAAAACTGATATGCCAATGATTAGTTTAAATAACAACTTGATAAACAATTTGTTAAATACTGATTTGAAAAAAAATGCCGCTACATGTGCCTTTCTTTGATAACCAGGGGCACTGATCATTTCCACAGGTTCCTTGGCCAGCACATCACTTCCTTGGGAAAGAGCCTATTTGTAACCTTTGCCAAATTCTCTAATGACCTCTTTTGGTTTTTTTCTCTTTATTACAACTTCTTTAGGACTTTAACCCTCTGTCTATCATGTATTTCAAATGCCCCCCATCACGGCTCGCTGTTTTCACATACAATGGGTTATTTGGACATACTTTAGAAGTCCTGTTTTCCAAATGACCTGCTTCTAGTTTGTCCTTAAGGAGACGGTTTTGTGCAGGGTTTGGAGTAAGGATCCCGGGGCTGGGGTGGTGGCTCAGTGGTAGAGCGCTTGCCTAGCATGGGTGAGGCACTGGCTTAGTTTCTCAGCACCACATATAAATAAACAAAATAAAGGTTCATCGACAAAATTAAAAATCTATCAAAAAAAAAAGAGTAAGGCTTTGGCATTCCACAGCCCCCAGTCTGAGTTCTGGCACTACCTGTGTATGCTTCCAGCAGGTTCCTCAGGACTGTTACTGTCGATGAAGATATCTTTCCTGGCTTGACATCAGCTAAAGATTCACTTTGATTTTCGCCTAGTTCACTAGTGTCCATGCACAAGCCTTCTGCGTATGAGGGGTTCGGGTTGGCGAGCCATGGCCAAATCATTCCCTGTTTCTCCCACAGAAGACGCGGGAGTAGCAGCTGCCCCTCTCTTCCGGGCCTGGCTCAGCTGCTCTGAATGAGTCACGCTGTGGCCTTGGGAGGTTCTCTGCTCCTGGCTTTCTAGTGGGTAGTGCAGCTTCCAGATTGAGGCCCAGCTGAGACAAGCCTCCCTTCGTGGCACAGAAAAATGAGCCCCGTGACACTTCCTGTGCTACCACCGTTCACGGCCCCTGGCCGCAGCTGCTTGGGGTTTCTCTTTAACTGCTTGGTGCCCAGTGGCCTCCATCCCAGCCCGAGCCTTTTCCCTCTTCTCCATTCCCTGTGTCAGGATTTTGGCACCCACCCTGGCACTTCCTGCCGGAGTGACCCTACTGGAGCTGGAGCTGGGGTGACTCAGAATAGACTCTCCTTCTCCCTCCTAGGCTCAAGCCTCACACCCACTCACCTGCAGCTGCATTGGGTGACACTGTCCCCGGGAAGACAGGTTCTGAATCACCTGCCCGGTATCAAGGTTGGGACTGTATAGACGTTTGGTTCCATTTTAGCAACAGGATTATCTTCAACTTCTCACTTTCTGGAAATACACAGTCTTCTAAGCTCGCTTCTGTGATTCCTGGTGGGGCGGGGCCTTGCACTGATGGATGATACGCACAAACATTAGTTAGATTGATTGATTTAAAAAATCAGTAATGAATGGAGAACACAGCAGGGATTCAGGGCTTTGGCCCCAGGCCTATTTCTTCTCTCAGTCCTATTCCGGATTTACCCAGTGTTTCTCTGAGGAGGTTTTTTTCCTCTTTCTCCAAAATGCCCTCGTCAGGGAAAAAAGTTAGTTCCTTCTCCCAGGAACAGGAGTCCTGGGCAAATACTTCACCTCTGTCTTACCTCATCCATTCTCTTGTGGTTTCAGTAAATCCCTGTAAATTCTAAATAAGATTTGTGGATGAGCTATGGAAACCTCTGAGCCAAAGGGTGCGGCTGTGACCACAGGTCATTCTGACTAACCTAATCCCTCAGCTACGGGTCCCTAAGGCAGTCAATGCATTTGTACCACAGCCTATGAATATTTTATGGGTGTCCTTTTGTGCTCACTAATGGGGCCTGAACTGTACAATATGCCTTGAATAATACCAAAAGAATACTCTCCCCGACCTCTGTCACTGAAAGATTTATGGAGATGAACTAGGCGCATCAGAGAGTCGTTATTGATGTTGTTCTTTAGAGACACTTTTCAACAGAGGGGGAAGTTGATGTTCATCCAGAGAGTGAACACTTTGAGGGAGTCTACCCTGACTCCTCTGCACAAACTCTGTGTGTTTGGGGAGGGTTTTTGAACGTCTGACTGCCCTGGAGTTCTAGCTCTTAGATTAGAAGGGACTTTAATTTCCTCAGTAAAGAGGGCCAGGGGACATTCTGAAGTTCATCTCCCTACCATCCAGGTTTATGTCGGCCATCTCATTTCTTGTCATTCTAGAATACCAGGTAACATAATTAAAGCTCTTTCTTCCCTGGCTGTCCCACCTCTGTGCTGTCTGTACTGGAATGTCACAATCCCATCACTTAATGTTTCTCAAGTGGCTACACAGTCTTCGCTTGGAATGATCCTAAAGAAGGGAAGACCTTCAATCCCCAGTACAAAAAAAAAAAAAAGGGAAGACCTCCTTCCTGCTATTGAGTCCTCTGTCTAATGAGCGACAACAAGACCTACATACATTATTGAAGTCGGCTTGTAACCAAATGCCAATCCAGTACAGCAGAAGAGTTTCCAGAAGGGAATCATTAACGTGTGTGGGAGTTTAAGGAGGAAATGCAGCTAGAAAGGTTGGCAGAGGAAAGGCATCCCAGGAAAGGAGACCGAGCAGGGGGAGTCAGAGGGGTAGGAGAGGCCACTATCAATTGTTAAGAGAGGGGAATGCGGGGCTGGGATTGTAGCTCAGCGGTAGAGCGCTTGCGTGAGGCCCTGGGTTCGATCCTCAGCACCACATACAAAGCAATAAAATAAAGACATTGTGTTCATCTACAACTAAAAAAAAAATCTTTAAAAAAAAAAAAAGAGAGGGGAATGCAGGGAAGGCTACCTTCAGCATCAGTGAAACCCAGAGCTACAGGCTCAGCATGAAGAGAGAATTCTCCTGCTGTTTTATTTTTTTGGTGCTGGGGATTGAGCTCAGGAGTGCTTTACCACTGAGCTACACCCCAAGTCCTTTTTATTTTATTTTATTATTTTTTTTAGACAGGGTCTCACTAAGTTGCTGAGGGCTTTGCTAAGTTGCTAAGGCTGGCCTCCAACTTGCAATCCTCCTGCCTCAGCCTCCCAAGTTGCCGGGATTACAGGAGCCAAAGTGCTTCTGATCTGAATCTCCTGTGGTCTCTCCCCACACTCCACTGCCCTCACCACACTGGCCTCAAAGGTTAGACTTCCTCCCTTTTCAACCTTTGTCTCAAGTATAGACAAAAGTCCCTTCCTTTGCTTCCCCTTAGTACAGGTCAAATAAACACAAACTTAATAAAAACTTACCAAACACAAAGGGAGAACCACAAGGAAGCTGCCACATCAACAATCTGGGTTTACAAGGTGCTCCTCGCTGTCTGGGGCTGGTAAACCCTGGCCTTTTCTAAATGAGATCCTGGGGAAGAAGTGCATGGCCAGCGCTATTTCAGGGAACACCTTTAACCTCCAGCACCCAAGAGGATCCTTGTGAACATTTCCATCCCTTAAAACCAAGTCTACCGCAGCCTCCTTAACCCAGAGGATCGTGGCTTTACTCTTTGAGGAGAAACAAACCAATACTCATAAAGTGAAGGCCATCCCCAGGTGGGAGGGACACGTTCTACCTGGAGGTAGCTTTGGGGAGGAATCATGCAGAAGCCTTGAAAGCAAAAACATCGGGGATCTGAGATTAGGAAGGCGCGGGCGGGGCGCAGCTGGTGGCCAGGTGCTTCCCCAGAAAGCACACTACAGACGGTTTTTGAGGTCAAGAAACTTAGAGCTTTTTGCGACTTATGCCGTTTGATACAAAGGGTGTTTCCTTCCTGCCTATTTCATCTCTTAGTTGCCCACTCCATCTCTTTGCTCTTCTTTAACTAGGAGCTCCAAAATGGGGTGGAAGATCCTCAGGGTCTTTGCCTTCCCCGTTATCTCCATGATGTGGCCTACTGAACTGCCTTCTTTTTGAGGACACAGTTTTGACAGGGAATTCCCACACAGTACTGAAAAACCAAGAGGCAGCCAAACAACTTGAAGAAGTTAGGAAATTTCCAGAAATCTGCCCAAACCTCTTAGTTCTTAAGGACCAAGACAACAACATTGTTTTCATCTTCTCATCCTAGACACCTAGCCTAATCAGAGGTAGAGGTAAGGACATTTATCAAGTCAACTAATAAGGTAATTAAAACAAGGAAAACGAAAAGTGATGTCACATTGGGAGGCTGAGACAGGAGAATCGCGTGTTCAAAGCCAGCCTCAGCAATGGCGAGGCACTAAGCAGCTCAGTGAGACCCTGTCTCTACATAAAACACAAAATAGGGCTGGGGATGTGGCTCAGTGGTCGAGTGCCCCTGAGTTCAATCTCCAGTACCAAAAAAAAAAAAGAAAAAAAAAAAGTCATATCACAGAAACCAAAGGCACCAAAGCTTTAAGAAGAGGATGGTCAATAACACCAAATATCACAGCAAAGTCAAGTAAAAGCCACCCTACTGGATTTGCCATAAGAAGGTTAAGGGTACATTTTGCTGTGACTTTTATTGGAGGGATGAGGACATGGTGAAAGCGTGACTAAATTAATAGTTGGTTGACTAATGACAGGAGAGGGAGGGGAGACGCTGTAAACTATTATTTAGGGAGCTTGGCTGTGGAGGAGGCAGGGAACCTGGCAAGTAGAAGTGGACTTGGGGTTCAGGTAAATGGCCCTCTTTCTTTCTTCTTCAAGTGTTATTGTTTGCTTTTGTTTTCCCTGAGAGATTCTCAGATGATGGGAAGGGGCTGACAGAGAAGGAAAGGTTCAACTGATCAGACGGGGAAAAACTAATGGAACCTACTGCCACGGAGTGGGATGGTAGTGTGGAAGAAGGGCCTCAGCCTTGGGCTGAAGAAGCCCATATGATTCTGCCCCTGGAGGGGGAAGCTAGTGGTGGATACAGTCAAAGACGACATTTTGAGCGGGGCGTGGTGGCTCAAGCCTGTAATCCCAGCACTTAGGGAGGCTGAGACAGGAGAATTGCGGGTTCAAAGCCAGCCTCAGCAATGGTGAGGCTGCTAAGCAGCTCAGTGAGACCCTGTCTCTACATAAAACACAAAATAGGGCTGGGGATGTGGCTCAGGGGTCGAGTGCCCCTGAGTTCAATCCCTGGTACCAAAAAAAAAAAAAAACAAAAAACAAAAAAAACAAAAAGACGACATTTTGGACCCGGGAAGTGGAGGGAATTTTTGACTGAGAGCCCTCATGCTTCTGGGGAAGAAGCAGCTGTTTGGGGAGAGGGTGGTCATTTGAGTTGGGCTGGAAAACAGCAATGAGGATGGTGAAGGCCCTCGAGGAGCACACAAGCTGAGCAGGAGAGGGTAGCGAGTGTTACTGTGCACCGGCCTGCACAAACGGGTGGCTTCCTCCAGGGGTGCTATTTGCCTGACCAGGGAAGCAAGGAAAAGGGGGATTGATAACCTAGTGCTAGAGTTTGGATTTATTTTTTATATTCAACATTTTACTCACATTTTTAGCTATTGAAATAAGACAAGAAAAAATAAAGGCATACAGATCAAAAAGGAAAAATTGAAAGCATTTTAGACACAGATGAAATCATAAATGTAGAGGTCATAAGGAATCTACAAAAATAACGGTTCTAAGACATACTTAGAAAGGTCACAGGATATGAAGTGAACATACAAAAATCAATTATATGTCTACATTCTACTAACAAGCAATTGGAAAATAAAAACTTCAAAATATCTGTGGGGGTCGAGGGTAGAAGAGTGAATGGATATGATCAATGCCCAAGGTATGCATATATCACAGGGAATCCCATTGATTTGTTCAATTCATTTATGCTAATAATTGTAATAATAGTACAATAATAAATAAAATGTCATTTGCAATAGCATCAAAAACATAAAGCATGCTTATTTATTTATTTATTTATTTATTTATTTATTTATTTATTGGTGCTAGGTATCAAGCCCAGGGTCCAGCTCATGCTAGGCAAGAACTCTGTCACTGAGCTATACCCCAAGTTCAATATATTTCCATAATAAACAATAGTAATAATATAAATGCATGCAAGAATTCTACTGACATTGATAATTACAAAACTGCTAATAGAAACTAAGGAATACCTAAATAAATAAACAATATTCATGGATTGGAAGACAATATTGTTTTCACAGTGCCAGTACTTCACAAACTGATCTACTGATTCAAGGCTGTCCTCATCAAAATCCCATCAGGCTCTTTGGTAGAAGTTGGCAATCAGATTCTAAAACTATATTCAAATGAGTTAAAAATAATGAATAGACAAATAAAATTATATTCAAATGCAAAGAACTTAGAATTAAAACAAATATAAAAGGAAAAAATATAACATGGGAGAAATTACATTACTGCTGTGGTACTTAAGAGAAAATAGTAAACCTGGAAGTAGACTCACTATGTAACTGATTTATGGCCAAGATGCAAAAACAATTCAATACAGAAGGTCTTTCTTTTTTTTTTTTAACCTACTGGGGATTAAACCCAGATTGCCTCACACATGCGAGGCAGGCACTCTACCACTGGGATACATCTCCAGCCCTTCATTTACTTTATTTTGAGACAGGGTCTCCCTGCCTTGCCCAAGTTGGTCTTCAACTTGCAATCCTCCTGCCTCAGCCTCCTGAGTCACTGGGATAACAGGCATGTACCAGCATGGCCAGTTCAAGTTAATTTTTGTGTATGCTTTAAGATCTGATTAGAAGTATATTACATTAGTAGATATAGTCTGTTGTTATGGAATCCTTCATTAAAAAGACCTACTTGCCCCAGTGTGATGACACGCGCCTGTATCTAGATCTATACTCACTACTGTGCCAATTAACTCACAGGCAGCTTGCAGGGTGGCTGCTCTGAGGAAAAAGGACACACAACACTGTGCTGCACACCCTGAGTGGCAGGGTGGTGTTTAATCCAGTCACTTCTAATGTCTCCATTCCCAAGCAGGAGCGAAAGCCATGGCACTGCAGAAATGGAAAGCTTTCTCAATACTGGTCTTCTAGTTCTTCCTAGAGCAGATGAGAGTCAGTACTCAGTCAAGATCACTATCCTTTTGCCGGGCGCGGTGGCGCTAGCCTGTAATCCCAGCACTTAGGGAGGCTGAGACAGGAGAATCGCGAGTTCAAAGCCAGCCTCAGCAAGGGCGAGGTGCTAAGCAACTCAGTGAGACCCTGTCTCTACATAAAACACAAAATAGGGCTGGGGATGTGGCTCAGCGGTCGAGTGCCCCTGAGTTCAATCTCCAGTACCAAAAAATTAAAAAAATAAAATAAAATAAAGATGGCAGGCTGGGACCAGCATCAGGTGCCTCGACTCTCAGTTCGGCGATGCAATGTTTTGAGTGCATTGAGTTTGAAAAGCTGGGAAGACACCTGGATGGATAAAGTTCTGGAGGCAGGGAAGTCTGCGATCAGGAGTAGGCAGACCACTCCTGGTTCCTAGAAGTCACCTTCCCCGGTGGAAGAGGAGAGCTAGCCCTTTGCGCGTCTTTTCTTTTTGCAGTACTAGGGTTTGATCCCGGAGGTGCTTTACCACTGATCTACATCTCCAGTCCTATTTTTTCTTTTTTATTTCGAGACAGGGTGTGACTTGCTGAGGGTCTCGCTAAATTGCTGAGGCTGGCATCGAACCCGTGATCCTCATGAGTTGCTAGAATCACGGGCATGAGCAGCTTCGCTGGCTGAAGGCCCGTGGCACTATTGGGAGTGGAACCTTTAGGAGGGCGGGCCTCCAACGGAAGTTGCGTCACTGGGGGCGTGTCCCCGAGGGGAACACTGGGACTGTTCCTTGCTCGCTCTCCCTCTGCGTTCTGGCCATCGTGAGGTGCAGAGGCTTCATCTGCCCTGTGCTCCACCAGGAGCTACTGTGTCATCATAGGCCCAAAGCCACAGGCCCAAGTGACCATAGACTGTAACCTCTGAAACCATGAGCCCAAGGAAGCCCTTCACCCTTACAAGCTGGTTATCTTGGGTACTCGTTACCGTGGTGGGAAGCTGACAGATACGGAGGTTTAGGGATGCACAGGGCGTGAGTGGTGTCGTCCACAGTGGAGAGGGAGGCTGAGGCTGGAGCTGGAAGAAACCGAGCAGCCGAGTGAGGAAAGGGGTAAGGTGGGGAACAGAGGCATAGGAGAGCGGAGGCGGGGGTGGGGGGGTGGGGGGAGATGGGGGGGTGGGGGCGGTGGGCGAGGTTGGTTTCCTAGTGGAGCAATCTTAGGTCACAGCAGGAGTGTCAGCACAGGCTATGGCCCCAGGAGAGCACCAGAGGCGCCTGGAGGAGGCACGTGGAGCAGTGGAGACGGTCTGACAGCCCCGCCACATAGGGAACCCTGGAATTGACATTCAGGTCCCTTTCACCCAGGCCTGGGTGCAGGTTGATGTGCCTCACTGAGTCTCAACCTCATGGGATTGCAGTGACAATTAAATGAGCTCAGGTATTTGGAATGCTGAGCACACACCTGGTGCAGCAGGACCCTCGGTCCACAGCAGCTAGCCAGCAGTGACGGCTGCTGCAGTGAGGTCTGGGCTCCCCCCAGGACCTGAGTGTAGGAAAGAATGCAAACATGAAAAGCGGGTAGACATCTAGAGATGGCCACCTTTGTGAATCAAACAAATTTGTGCTCATATCCCAGCTCTGCCACTTACAGCGGCCACTTACAGCTGTGTGACTTGAATTCAGCAAGCCATTTAATATGACCAAGGTTAATGATGGTGCTGCCTTGTTCAAAGTTTTGTTCCCCAAAACATGTTAAGGGCCTAGTCAGTACCAGGTGCTGTACTAGGTGTGGAGATGAAGAGACTTAAAGACACTTTCCTGTGCTCCAAGAACTCATAGTAAGACTGGGGAGACAGATGAAGAGACAATTAAAATTGGAAAAGCTAGGGCTGGGGTTGTGGCTCAGTGGTAGGCTGCTTGCCTAGCACGGGTGAGGCACTGGGTTCGATCCTCAGCACCACATAAAAATAAAGGTATTAAAACAAACAAGCTGGGCATGGTGGTGTATGCCTGTAATCTCAGTGGCTCAGGAGGCTGAGGCAGGAGGATCGTGAGTTCAAAGCCAGCCTCAGCAAATTAGTGAGGCTTTAAGCAACTCATTGAGACCCTGTCTCTAAATAAAATATAACAACTGGGGGAGGGGGTGTGGCTCAGTGGTAAAATGCCCCTGGGTTCAATCCTTGGTATAAAAAAAAAAAAGAAAGAAAGAAAGCTAAGTCCCAGGGGAGCCGATAAATCCTGATCTAGGTTACAGAGAAGTATTTGTCTTGAGGAAGCAATTGTTTCATTCCTTCCTTTTTAAATACCCCAAACAAACAAACTAAAAAAAAGAAAAAGAAACCCTAGAACTTAGTATACTGTTCTACTTTTTCCAATAAGAGGGTTTTTGAAACTATTTTGAAAGTAGCATGGTGAACAGTAGGTCTTTCATATTCCTGTGGACTGCACAACCCGCACACATGCACCTGTCCACTGTGCAGGGTTGTAGGGTGGGGAGGTCACATCACAGCAGGACAGTAGTCCCTGGAATCAACTGCCCCTTGAGTAAGCTGTAAAATAGGGAAAATAGTAGCAACTGCTTTGCAGAGTTGGTATAAGGATTGAATGGGGTCAGGTGAAATGTGGTTGTGATGGTGTCTGGCGAATAGTCGGTGCTCAGTGTATGTTAGCTACTCAGGTTCAGTGATGACTGTAAAGAGGGGCACCAGGCCTTCCTTTACCTCTGAAGAGACTGTCAGAAGCTGTTGAGTGGGCGGATCAACACTGCAAAAGTAAACCAGGAGTCAGTTTCAGAATGAGTAGATTTGCAAAATGTCAGGGCCAAAAAGAAAAAAGGAAAAAAAAAAAAAAAAACCCCGAGAAACTCCTTCTAGACACAGCTAACAGCTAATGTCCAACAGATCTATACACAGCAGTGGTGGTGGTAGTATCTGCACTGCATGTAGCTGTTGATTTACAAAACAAAAGAAGGGAGGGCCTTACCTGCTCCTTCTTTTTCTTTTTCCTCTAGTGATTGACAGGACAGAAACCAGGATTCATGCTGCTCCTTGCAGACTGCCAAGCCCAGGCCGCTGCTGACCTGGCAGTTTCCCTAGGCGTGAACACCGCTGACAAGTGCTGCAGGTGGCCACTTGCAGCACAGTCCCTTCTCTCTCACCTGTTGCTGGAAAATTTTTCCACGGCTCCTTCATTGCTGCAGAAGCCAAAGGAGACAGGGCGGTACTAAGTGGAAAGGGAGATTACCCCACAGGGGTTTTCCCTACTGGCCCTAGGGAAGCTACTATCATCTTCTTCTAGTCAAAAGTCTCCAGACCAATTTAGACAAGTTTGGAACTTTAGAGAAAGTCCTCACCTCTTGGCTATTGTACCCTGCAGCCCTCCTTCAGCTCCTTAGGGGCTTTCTCCTCTCTAAAGTTTCAGCTTAAATACAATGTTCCCATAGAAACTGCATAGCCTTTTCTTTTTCTGCCCACTTTGCCTCTGTTTAAAAAGCTAGATTCAAGCTAGCATGAGGATATGCCATTTCAAAACAAAACTTGCTGGGTTACAAAAGACATAAAGTGAAGAATGGCTTAGCACATTCTAAAACTTATTTGTGACAACTGGGAAGTGGGGAGGTAGTAATTAGCGAATATATTTTAACACCAGACTGCCCAACTCTGGTCCTGGGGCCACTGCAAAAGATTCTTCAACACTCAGTAAGAGCAAAAGGACAGGAGTGAGGTTTTGTTCATCAAGCCAAAAGATTTCAATATGCACTGAAAGGATGCCCTTTAAAAAAAAAGGGAGGGCTGGGATTGTGGCTCAGTGGTAGAGTGCTTGCCTCGCATACGTGAGGCACTGGGTTCGATCCTCAGCACCACATAAAAATAAATAAATAAAATAAAAATATTAAAAAAAAAGGGAATTATAGAGATAATGGCAATTGTGTACATTCATTTTTTAAATAAAGAATTTACTGGGGGGAGGAATGCTGGGGAGTGATATTGGCCAAGTAATATTGCTATATTGTGTGCATGTGCCAATATATGACAATAAATCCTATCACTATGTACAACTATAATGCGCCAATAAAAATGTTGAAAGAAAAAAAGAATTTATTTGGTAAAATTAAGAAGCTGGCAATTTTATAATTTTTAAAACTTATTTTTTGCCGGGCGCGGTGGCTCAAGCGTGTAATCCCAGCACTAAGGGAGGCTGAGACAGGAGAATCGCGAGTTCAAAGCCAGCCTCAGCAACAGCGAGGTGCTAAGCAACTCAGTGAGACCCTGTCTCTACATAAAACACAAAATAGGGCTGGGGATGTGCCTCAGTGGTCGAGTGCCCCTGAGTTCATTCCCCAGTACCAAAAAAAAAACAAAAAACTTATTTTTTATTGGGGCTGGGATTGTGGTTCAGTGGTATAGCGCTTCCCTTGCATGCATGAAGCCCTGGGTTTGATCCTTGGTACCACATAAAAAGTAAATAAATAAAATAAAGATATCATGTCCATCTACAACTAAAAAGAAAAATATTTAAAAAAATAATTTAAAAAAATTATTTTTTATTTTTCTATGGTGCTGGGGATGGAAACCAGGGCCTTGCATACGTTAGGCAAGCACTTTTACCACTTTTACACCCGGCTCTGGCAATCCTAAATTGATTTTCTTGACGTTATGTTTGCTGTATTGGGCTATGAAAAATCAAAGGGCCCTACATTAAACCTACTTCTGCTCCAGCTGAGAGGAGGTGCCCCTAAGGAACAAATTTCCTTTCTTTAAAGAGGGCCTTTCAGCACCTCCTGCGTGCTGAGGAAGCACTCTGCCACTGAGCTATGCCCCTGACCCCTTAACCACTCCGAACTGCACAGTTCAGTAGCACTAAGTACATTCATATTGTCGATCATTACCACCATCCATCTCCCCAACTTTCTCATCTTCCCAAGCTGATCTGACACCCATTAAACACCAACTCCACATCCCACCTCCTCCTCCTCCTGGCAATGCCCATTTTACTTTGTCTCTATGAATTTGACTATTCCAGGGACCTCCTGTGAATGGAATCACCCATCACACATCCTTCCATCATGAGTTGCTCATTTCAAGTAGCATGGTGTCTTCAAGATCCATTTGTGCTGCAATGTGGCCAGAATTTCTACTGGGGATTGAATCCAGAGGCACTTAACCACTGAACTACATCCCCAGTCTTATTTATTTATTTATTTTTAAAATTTTGAGATGGGGTCTCTTTCCCTAAGTTGCAAAGCTGGCCTTGAACATGTGATCCTCTTGCCTTTGCCTCCCGAGTAGCTGGGATTATAGATGTGTGCCACCATACCTGGCTCAGAATGTCTTCTCTTTTACAAGTGTTTTTAACCTTTTCTAATGGCTCTGCCTGAATTGAAGATCTTTCAACAACAGGATTGTTGCTGGAAGTGCAGGTCTCACCAGCTTTCTGTATTCGTTCACCTGCAAAACGGTTGAGTCAGATACTATCCCCAAACACACCTAAGAAAGGGTCACAACCCGGCAGGATCCTAGAACACGGTGGTGAGGCAGACTGGAGGGGGCGATGGTGAACTGGGGACACTCACCTCTTATAAAGTTGGTCGCTGTTATTCAGTCCCAACCGTCTATTTCCAATATGTAATGCAGACCCAGTACTACATGCTCAAATCTGATTTTCACGTGTTGGCCAATAGGGTTAGGCCAAACAACGTGTTTGTAGGCTAGATCTGGCCCATAGGCCACCAGTTAATCTCTGCATGGGCAAATAAAGGGCTATTTCAGTTTGGCTTCATTCATCCATTCACGCAGTAAGTCTATACTATACTGAGTCTATAGGCTGTGTTACACATGGAAGTAAACCGTATGGCCTTAAATGTGCCTATTTTAGTGCCTTCTATCACCTCCATTTTACATACGAAAAGTCAAGCACTGAGCAGTCGAATATCTTGTCCAAGGTCACACGGTTGGGAAATCTGAACTCAGATTGCTTCCACCGCTCAAGGTCTCAGCAGGAGGAAGGCTCAAGGGCCAGAGTTAAGACCTTGATTGGAAGGAGAGCGATAATCTGCGGATCTAAAGAGGGTAGCACTCCACTAGACGAGTTCTGCAAAGGAGGCCAGGAGGGCAGTCCAAGTAGGGGAGGTCCTCTGAGCCAGGGTGGAAGACGTGCAGGAAGAGGTAAGGAGAAGGGTCTCCGGTACCGGCCATCTGGCCGTTCGTTTCCCGCTGAGGGACTGGCTCGTCGACAGCCCACGTCTCAGTACTAGTTGCGAGGAGAAGCACGGTGGGGAAGGGGAGCGCAGTCACCGACGCCCCGACAGCTGGCGAGCCCTAGCGAACCTCGCGCGGGCGCTTTCCCGCCCCGCCCGCAGGCACTACAGGTCCCGTCATGCCGCGGGGCGCGCCGGGCTCGCGCGGCCCCGCCCCTCCCTCCGGCCCCTCCCTCCGGCCCCGCCCCGCCCCGCCCCCGCGGACCCCTCCCGCCGGGTCAGCCCCGAAGAGTTGCCCGGTGGCCGCGGCAGACGGAAGCCGAGCGAGAGTCCCGGCGGCGGCAGGATGGGCGACTCCAAAGTGAAAGTGGCGGTGCGGGTCCGGCCCATGAACCGACGAGGTGAGAGCCCGCGCGGGCGGCAGGTGCCCCGCGCGCCCATGCCCGGGCCGCCGTGGGGGGTCCGGCCCGCCCCTGGGGTCGGCGGCGGGCGCGCTCCCCGGGGCCCCGCGCCCGGCCCCCGTCGCCGCGGGACGTCCCCTCCCGGGCCCGCGCGCGCCGCGGGGCCCCGCGCCCCGGCCGCCGCGCCCCCGCTGCCCCTTCCGCCCGCGGCGCCCCGCCCGGTGCCCTCCGCCTCCTCGCCGGCCCGCGCCCGCCCGCGCCCCGCCAGCTGTCACCGCGCCCGCGCCCCCGGCCCGCCGCGGTCAGCCCGCACCCCTACCCGCGGCGGGGGACGGCGCCGGAGTGGGCGGGCTCCTCCGAGGGGCTCCCCGTTCGCTCGCCTGCCCACCTCGGGCTTGACCTGCGCGCCCCGCAGAGCCGCTCCGCGCCGCGCCTCGGGCTGGGGTCCCAGACGCCTTTTTCTTCTGGGCGGGTTGAGGAGTTTCTGCTCTTGCTTGAAGACGTACTCGTCATCTCTCAACAATAAAGAGTTTAGGTGCCAAGATTCTTGTGAAATTGTATCTTTCAGACATTCTCCTAAATCTGTAGGGAGGGTAGAGGAGGCAGATAAACCGAGTACACTTAAATCATCTTCTGACATTCGAATGAAGTGAAGCCCAGCTCCAAGTCCGGAGAGGAGGTGGGCCGGGTCTCGCCTTGGATACTTCACCAGCACCCTGACGGGGCAGGTTCCTTTAAATGAGATGATATGTTTGAAAACTGTAAAAGAAAGGTCTTGTTACTGGGATCACTGTTACAGTCCCAGGGGATGACTTTGCCATTGGTAAGACTCTTGATTAATCAGAATCACTTCTAAGTACCAGAGTCATTTTCCAAGCTGTTTTTCAAAAACAACTTCTGTGTTCAAAATCAAGCGTTTTATTCTACATAGGAACTTAAAGCTATTTCCCTTTTCTTTGCTCTCTCCTATAGATTGAGATACACAGATCAGTCAGTTGACGTCTGCTTTGTTGGTTTGTCCTTCTGTTGGTTGAAAGTTGGTTTCTGTCTTAGAATTGGTTTGCCCACCTATCCCTGCTAGGGCTGCCTAAGGCTGTCACCTGAGTTTTCCCCTAAGGATTCAGTTGGATTCAGTTGCCTCAAATTCTCAGTTAATGCCTGGTTTGTCTCCATTCCACCTCCCCAATTCCTAGCTCTGACAAAATGAAATAACTTAGATGGAACTCTGAAAGTTTTCTGGAGCCTCTGTTTTTACATATTCAGGCATCTTTATTTTAGTTCACTTGAAGTTTATTATCATCATAATTTTTTTTTTTTTTGGTACTGGAGATTGAACTCAGGGGCACTCGACCTCTGAGCCACATCCCCAGCCCTATTTTGTGTTTTATATAGAGATAAGGTCTCACTGAGTTGCTTAGCACCTGGCCATTGCTGAGACTGGCTTTGAACTCGCGATTCTCCTGTCTCAGCCTCCCTAAGTGCTGGGATTACAGGCTTGCACCACCGTGCCCAGCTTCATCATAATTATTAAAAACAAACAAACTGCATGCCAAATGAAATACCGTTTATCTGGGAATTGAGTCTGAAAAGATGGTTTCAGCACATTCTTAAAATTTCCTTTTCTTTCTCTCTCTCTCACACACACAAACACACAAACAACTTGGAAATGTCAGTGATAAAAAAGAGGCAACCAACCACCACAAAGAACTTAGCTCAATATTTAGAGTCCTCTCTTCTCCTTTGTCTTCCCCATTGGTTTCACTTTTTGAAGGGAGTTACTATCCTTTTTATTTTTAAATTATTACTAGTAAGATTGTAATGTTTCCATCAGATTTTTTTCTTTTGGGGTACTGGGGATTGAATCCCCCAGCAATTGATTGCTCTACTATTGAGCTATATGCCCAGCCCTTTTTATTTTTTTATTTTGAAATAGGGTCTCCCGTATTTGCAGAGGCCTTGAACTTGGGATCCTCCTGCTTCAGCCTCCTGAGTTACTAGGTCTGTAGGCATGAGCCACCAGGCCTGGCTCAGTGTCTGAGTTTTGAGGAATGCATAGAATAATAATTTTAGCTGTGGAGAGGGAGTTAGTTGTTTCTTTGGTTGAACTCATTTTAAAAGTAAATGTTTACACATAGGTTCCATGGTCCTATAAATGGAAGTGCATTATTTATGGTGAACTGCCCCCCTCAATTCCTTTAGCGACCTCTCTTACCTAGCCTTATCTTTCCTGACACACATGGACTTCTTTTCAGTGATCACCACAAATGATTAAATGTGGTTCTTTTCCTATTTCTTCATGAAGTAATTGCATAAATTTAAAGGCTATTATGGAATACAATGTTGAATTTTAACACCAGTGATTTTTTAAATTGGTATCTAGAGTTCATATAAAAAGACTAAAATAAACTTGTATTCCTTTGTAATAATTTTGAAAAGAATCATATTCCTTTGAACAGTTATGACTTTTGGGAAAATTAATGTATTAAGCGATAGGATATAAGTATGGCATGTGGTCCCTTTTCATCCTGGTTGTTTCTCTCATGGCATATAAATGGAGGAAGCAGCCTGAGAAATCACAGTGAGGACAGGGATGAGAGTGGGTCACTGATGTGGTTTTGCTGTAGACTCTGATACTTGGAATCAATCACATTAGCTACCATTTAAGGAATGTTTGAAGATTTCTAGAAACCTTTGGTGCATCTTTAAGTTCTTTCTGTGATTCAGTGTCTGATATCTATTGCAGGTGGCTGCTTGGTTTATTATTTAGTGGTTGGTTGGTTTATTATTTAACATTTATCATGGAAGTAAGAGCTTCAGTCTTTCTGCTAAACTGTATATGGGTTTGGAAAACTTAAGTTACCTGAATGTTAAGCATTAAGCCCCAATTGAATAATAGCAAGATTGTAATGGCTAATTTGTCAAGAATATTTTTCTAGTTATGCATTCTAACATTATACTAACAAAACACAAAATAGAAAAATAATCCTCCTCTATCCTAACAGCTTTTCTTATTTCTAACCCAGTTTGTGCTAACATGGTATGTGGTTTGACATAGTTTGAACATTACAACTTCTACTTTTGTTTTTCTTCATCTGAAATCTGAAGCTAAACAGCTAAAGAAAAGGGGTAACCTCCTTTTGTGACAAGATCTTGAAGTTCTATTTTCAGGTGTTGTCTTCATGTTGTCTTTGAGATTGTGCAACTCAACAGACAATCTTGTGTGCTTTCTTGTACCATACAGAACACCTGTCCAACATTATTAACCAGGCTAATCATTAAGTGAGCTGAAAGTTTTACGAGCATAATTGACATTATTAAATGAGTGATACCCTCCAGGAATTTGACATTTTGTAACTTCGGATGGTTTAAAAAATATTCAATAGGTAAGTGAGTGAGTTCCTGCCAGGTTTCTAGCTTGTATTAGAGTGCTTGGACCCTTCAATCAAGGGACTGCTCTTGTTTTAATATAAGTAAGACTGACTTCCAAAATAAACGATATAAAAAGTGTTTGGGAAATACGTTTGTATAAGTGAGTGAAACAAAAATTACTCTAGAAATTGAGCCAGAGAGAAAAAATGAAATGGATTGTTAGGGAACATGGGCAATAAGATTATTTCAGTGGGTATTTCAAACAAGTTTACTTGGTGTTTTGCTATACTTGACGTAATAAAAGACACAAAAAGTAGGTAATAATGTGTAATAGAGTCAGTGCTTCAGTAAATCATGGTCTAATGGCAGTGGAGGAACTGATAGCTATTAGAGGTGGTGATCACAACCACTGAATAAGGAGGACTTCCGTGTCGGTGGGAAGAGCAGATGGAAGCCCACCTGCAACTGAGTGCATCTGCTGTGTGGCTTACCACGCAGACGTCTACAGGAGCAGCCAGAGCTAGAAAGAAGCATGGGGACGAAGGTGTTCTGTTGGGTGGATTTTATTTCCTGAAAACCTTCTTGGTATCGCCTACTCTTGTCATATTCAGTTTCTTAGTTTGCTTTATGGTTGGTGCTTATGAGGAAATGACTGTCACATGAAAAGATAAGATTAAAAGGTAAACTATAGCAGACTGCTGGCTTAAGTGCCAGGTGGGTACAGGTAAGTATGGGAATTTACAA
This sequence comes from Xerus rutilus, assembly GCA_028644305.1. NCBI lineage: Eukaryota > Metazoa > Chordata > Mammalia > Rodentia > Sciuridae > Xerus > Xerus rutilus. The sequence goes on along the minus strand of CM053403.1, from coordinate 145,516,983 downwards.
GAGAGATCTCTTCAGGCCTGGTGAGTAGGGAAGATTTCACGAGGGGAAAGAATCTTGGTAGGAGAGACTTCAAGGAGGAAGCCTGTGTTTGGCATGGGCAAGTGGTGAGAGGGGAGGGCCTTTGTTCTCTGAGGAGGAGGTATGGTCTGGCAGCAAAGCACGGAGATAAAAATGAATTGAGCAAGTTTAGGCAGCAGAGACTCACCTGCCTGAAAGGATTCTGGAAGGTTGGCTGGAGAAGGATGAGATAGAAAGTTTGGGGGCATTGCAGGGCGTCCTGGATGGTAGCTAGCTGGACCACAAGTCTTGCCCTAGGGTAGCTGGGCTGTGTGCTCTGTTTAGCTCTTTTAAGAACTTTGTGCAGACACAGACATGAAGGAGAGAGACTGCCAGATCCCAAAACAAGCTTGGAAGCCTAGGTAGATGACTGACTCCACCTTAGCTGGGTAGGACTTCAAAAGCATGAGGTGAAGCCGGGCACGGTGGCACACACCTGTAATCCCAGCACTTTGGGAGGCTGAGACAGGAGAATCGCAAGTTCAAAGCCAGCCTCAGCAACGGCAAGGCGCTAAGCAACTCATTGAAACCCTGTCTCCACATAAAACACAAAATAGGGCTGGGGATGTGGCTCAGTGGTCGAGGGCCCCTAAGTTCAATCCCTAGTACCCCTCCTCCCCCCAAAAAAGCACGAGGTGAAAGTGAAGCCACGTGAATAAGCAGCTGACGGGGGCTAGTCAACATCAAGCGAGCATCATAGAACGAAAGCCCAGTAGAACTGAGGAGGAGGAGGAAGCTTAAAGACCAGGTGCAGAACAGTGATCCTTAGGGAAGGAAGGGGCAGTGAAGGCATCTTTGATGTGGGGCTGTTGGTGGTTCTTCAGCTTTTTCAGAGAGGTCACTGGTGGATGTGGAGCTAAGTGTGGCTGTGGATGCTGGAACAGAAGATGCTTGTTTTTCTGGCCAGTGGGGAGTGGACACATCCATTACAACACTGTTTCTACGTCAGCTCAGTGGACTGAAATTTGGATTTATACACTTAGGGCCAGAGGCTTTCTATGGAGGTACACGTTTATAAAATGCAATTTTGTTGAAATTGGCATTAACTTTTACCCCGTTACCTCCATAAAGCCTTAAGTAATGGCTGACTTTTCCACTCCTTAAGTACTGAAGATGGAGGAAACCACTGTCAAAACTATTACTTCAGGAGATGGATGGAGGTATTTATTGAGTGGAAATGGATTTATTGATCTCAGTGCTTGCTGATCGGTTCCCTTGTTTTCAGCAGAGTGTGTTCTTAAAAAACTTGGCCTTTTAAAGAGATGCTCTCTGGAGAAGTGCAGGAGATGGGTCCACAGGAGGCAGATCCATGACAGTGGTGGTGGACTTTCACTCTCAGAGCTATGGGTAGCTTTGGAAAATGCTATGTGTTAATCCTTCCATTCATCCTGTTGACTGAAGAAAAAAATAAGAACGACTTTTTTTCCTTTCTTTCCATTTTTTAGGGTTCTGGGGATCAAACCCAGAGCTAGGCAAGTGCTCACTACTGATCAGACTCCCAGCCCCATTAGCTCCCTTTTTGAGATCTTTCTGCTTTCCTCCTCTGCTGGCGTTTGAACCTAGGGCTTCTTACATGTTAAGCATGTGGTCTACCATTGAGCTACACCTCTAGTCCAGAGAGCTTTGTGTTCTATTTGTGAGCAACAGTGTTTAGTGCTTCGTTTTTTGTTTTGTTTTGGTGATACTGGAGATTGAACCTAGGACTTTATGTGCACTAGGCAAGTGCTCTGCTGAGCTACATCCCAGCCCTTTTTATTTTTTATTTTGATAGGGTCTCACTACATTTGCCCAGGCTGGCCTTTCCTCCCAAATGGGTGGTATTACAGGTGAGTGCCACAGCACTTGGCTGAGTTCAGTGTTTTTAATACATTATTTTATTGTTCAAACCAGACCTTTAAAGGTAATAGTAGAAATTCTATTTACCACAATTTCAGGGGTTAATTAACATTCCTAGGTTTATAAAACCAGAATTTTGGAGCCTTCTGTCAGAGCCTGTGCTTTTACTACTGCATTGGACATTCTGATCTTTAAAGAGACCTGGCAATCCTGAGGTGTACAGGATGCAGAGAAGCATAAGTCATGGTCTTTGACCAGGGGAGCTCACTGTCTTCCTGGTGACCAGAGGCGCACAGGTGAGTTCATTATGACAACATGTACACAACTCCATGATGACAGTGTGAAGTAAAGAAATGGGACTAGGGTTTGAGAAGGCACAGCCGGCAGCATGAACAGTTCCCCTGGCCCCCAGGTCCCACCCAGCGATGGGGAGGGGTTCAGGTGAACCCACCAGTGGAGTGGGTGCGTATTGCGTCTGAGGAACGCTGAGCCTGCGGAGCCACTGTGTAGTTTCTGATCTAGACGACTGGGTGAGTGCTGGGTCATTAACTGAGATCAGAAAGTGTGGGAGGGGCAGGTTTTAGGGTGGAGGGTGGGAAATGCTGAGTCCTGTCCTGACACTCAGCAGTCTTTAGTCAGTGCTACCTGCAGTGCCCTGTGCCTTCAACTGTGAATAAGATAGAGCAAGCACCTGGGCGAAACTCAAGGGCTTATGGAGTACTGGGTGTCGCAATGCAGCTAGCTGGATGGATCCAGAGGCTGTTGTGTATATGAGTCTGAAGCTAAGGGGCTGGAGCTACGTATGTGGAGATTTAGGAGTCATTTCTGTAGGCAGAAAGTAGAACTTCACATTAAAGCATGTGTGAAGCAGAGACTGAGGCTGTGGCTCAGTGGTAGAACACTTGCCTGGCATGTGTGAGGCACTGGGTTCGATCCTCAGCACCACATTAAAAATAAATAAATAGATAAATAAATAAATGAACTAAAGCATCTGTGAAGCAGGAGGTCACAGAGGCTGAGAATAGAGACCTGAGGAGACTGAGATGAAAGTGGTGTTTTGGAAGCCCAGGGAGATAAAAATGTATCAAAGAATGGTTCATCAGATGTCACACGAATAGTCAGTGCATTAACACTGAACTGAGCGCAGTGGATTTGGCATCATGGCAGTTGATGGTAGTTTTCAGAGTAATTTCACATGAATGAATTAGTGGTGGGTGTTGGTGATGGGCTGAGGAGTGTGTGGGCATGCCAGTTTGGAGGCTGGGGTCTACCTGAATGCTCCTCCAGGAAGCTCCACCTGGAAGGGGAGGGTAAGGAGTGGTGTGGAGAGGTGTAGGTACTTAGCTCTGAGCCCTTTTAATTTTTTTGTAGAAAGTCTGGAAGATGTTTGAGCCTTATTATACAAGAATCAATAGGGAAGGATTTTTTTTTTTGAAATATAGTACAGGATAATTCTATAATGGGAAAGTCTTGGAGGGCTTAATTTTCTCTCGGAGGTAGTATGTGAGGAAATTAAAAGAGGAATTGGGTGAGTGGGGATCTTCAGAGTATTATGGAGAAATGTGGCTAAGAACTCTAACCATATTTTATCTGTGAGGATAGTGGGGTCATTCTTTCAAGTTTTCCTGTTTTTAAAATTTCCTTTTTTTTCTTATATTTCTGAGATGGGGTCTCATTGTGTTGCTCACATGGCCTATTCTTAATCTATGCTCCTGCCAAAGCCTCCCAAAGAGCTGGGTTTGGCAGGTGCCACCGCATCCAGTTCTTCTGCTATTAAATATAGTTCACATACCAAAAAATATGTCATTCAGTGGCTTTTAGGATATTTCCAGAGTTGTGCAGCCATTACCACTGAGCAATTTCAGAACATTTTCTTCACCCTGAAGAGAACCCTGTACCCATTAACAGTATTTTCCACTCCACCCTACCTTCCTTAGCCTTTAGTAACCACTCATCTGCTTTCTGTCTCTATGGATTTGCCTATTCTGGTATTTCATATTAATGGAATAATATGACTTATAGATTTTCTTATCTGGCTTCTTTCATATACCAGTGCATGTAGGGTCTGTTCATGTTTTACCAGGTATAAATGCATCATTCTTTTTATATCTGAATAATATTCCCTTATACAGATATGACACATTGTGTTTATCCATTAATCAATTGATGGATATTTGGTTTGTATCTACTTTTTGCTACTGTGAATAATGCTGCTATGAACATTTGTGTACAGGTTTCGTATAGACATTTTTATTTTTCATTTGTGCATATTTATAGAAGTGGAGGAGTTGCTTAGTTGTGTAGTAACTCTATATTTTGAGGTCCTACTTATCTGTTTTCCAAAATGAGTGCACCATTTTACATTCCCAGAAGGAATGCATGAAGGTTCTGATTTCTTTGCATCCTTGCTGGTACTTGTTATTGCCCCCCCCCCGCCCCCCCTCGGGATTGAACCCAGGGCTTTATGCTTGCTAGGCAAGCCCTCCATCACAGAGCTGCGCCCCTAGGCCCTATTTACCTTTTTAATTATTGCCATCCTAGTGGGTGTGAAGTGGTATCTTGTTTGATTTGCATTTCTCTGGAGGATAATAATTTTGAGCATCTTATATACACATTGGCCATTTGTGTGTCTTTGGAGAGATCTCTGTTCAAATCCTTTCCTTGGGCTGGGTGTAGTGGTGCGTGCCTTGTAATCCCGGCAGCTCTGGAGGCTGAGATAGGATCACGAATTCAAAGCCAGCCTTAGTAACGGTGAGGCGCTAAGCAACTCGGTGAGACTCTGTCTCTAAATAAAATACAAAATAAGGCTTGTCATGTGGCTCAGTGGTTGAGTGCCCTTGAGTTCAATCCCCAGTACCAAACAAACAAACAAACAAAAACATTAAAAAACAAAACAGGGCTGGGGCTATAGCTCTGTGACAGAACGCTTGCCTAGCATGCATGAGGCACTGGGTTCTATCCCTAGCACCACACAAAAATAAATAAAGGCATACTGTCCATATACAACTACAAAAAAAAAATTAAAACAAAAAAAACCAAATCCTTTCCTTGGGCTGTGGATGTAGCTCAGTGGTAGAGTGTGCTTAGCATGCATAAGGCCCTGGATTCATCACCTAGCACCTTTTTACTATTGAGTTGTAAGAATTGTTTATATATTCTGCATACCATTTCCTTCTCAGATAAGTGATTTGTAAACATTTTTTCTAGTTGATTGATCACCTTTTCACTCTTTGAAGCACAAATGTGTAAATTTTTTTTTTGGTACTGGAGGTTGAACTCAGGGGCACTCGACCACTGAGCCACATCACCGGCCCTATTGTGTATTTCATGCAGAGACAGGGTCTTACTGAGTTGCTTAGCGCCTCACCATTGCTGAGGCTGGCTTTGAACTCACAATTCTTCTGTCTCAGCCTCGCTAAGCGCTGGAATTACAGGCTTGCGCCACTGCACCCGGCTAAATATGTAATTTTTTTTAATTAAAAAAAATTTTTTTTTAGTTGTAGATGGACACATCTTTATTTATTTATTTTTTATGTGGTGCTGAGGATCAAACCCAGTGCCTCACACATGCAAGGCGAGCGCTGTACCACTGAGCTACAGTCCCAGCCCCTAAATGTGTAATTTTGATAAAGTCCAAATTACTGTTTGTTGCTTATTCTTTTGGTGTTATACCCGAGAAGCAATTACTTAACCCAAGGTCATGTGGACTAATAGTTACGTTTTCTTCTAAGAATTTTATAGTTTTAGCTCTTAAATTTAGATCTCTTGTCTGCTTGGAGTTAATTTTTGAGTGTGGTGTAAGGTAGGAGGCCACCTTCACTCTTTGCATGTGGATATCCAGTTGTCCCAGTACCATTTGTTAAAACATCTATTATTTCCTCCATTGGACTGTCTTGGCACCCTTGTACAAGTTAGTTGACCATAAATGTGACTCATATTTCCAAGTTATAGTTCTGGACTCACTTCTATTTCATTAGTCTATATATCTATCTTTTTAAAAGAAAATTTTTTTTTAGTTGTAGTTGGACACAATACTTTTATTTATTTATTTTATATGGTGCTGAGGATCAAGCCCAGTGCCTCATATGTGCTAGGCAAGCGCTCTACCACTGAGCCACAACCCCAGCCCTATATATCTCTCTTTCTATTTTTGTAATAATAGTGCCACGTCTTGGTTACTGTTGTTTTCTAGTAAGTTTTGATGTTTGGGAGTATGAGTCCTCTGACTTTGATTTTCTTTTTCAAGGTTATTTTTTGGCACTTTTGATTCTGTTTTTTAAGTTTTTAATTTAATTTTATTTTTTTTGTGGGGCTGGGGATCAAACCTATCACCTTGCACATGCTAGGTAAATGCTCTACCACTGAGCTACATCCTCTGCCCTGTCTTACAAGTTTCTGAATACCTATTTCATAGTCCTCTGAGATTGATTAGTTTTTGAGTGTGCACATTTTGTGTTTGGGGCCATGTAAGATGATCATAATTGTTTTCGCACTGTAACCTCTCCTCCGCTATCTAGCACCCCATCCCGTGTCTTCCTTCATTCCTTCTGCCTTTGCAGTAGCCATATTAGAGTTCAGTTATGTTTTTATCTTACATTTATTGAATATATATCATGTTCACTGAAAAAAATATAAAGGTAGTGATTGTAATATTTTATATATCTTTTTCTAAAAAAGCAAAGGAAGCCGGGCGTGGTGGCTCACGCCTGTAATCCCAGCACTTTGGGAGGCTGAGACAGGAAAATCGCGAGTTCAAAGCCAGCCTCAGCAATGGCGAGGTGCTAAGCAACTCAGTGAGACCCTGTCTGTACATAAAACATAAAATAGGGCTGGGGATGTGGCTCAGTGGTCGAGTACCCCTGAGTTCAATCCTTGGTACCAATAAATAAATAAATAAATAAATAAAGTGAATAAAAAGGCAAAAGACCAATTTGCTTTTTAAAAATTTAATTAAATTTTAATTAAAATTGATTGAACCCAGGGGTGCTTTACCACTGGGCTACATCCCCATCCCTTTTTATTTTTTATTTTCAGACAGGGTTTTGTTAAGTTGCCTGGGAAGACTTTGAACTTTTGATCCTCCTGCCTCAGCCTTCCAAGTTCAATTTGCTTTTTACTTACATGGCATCACCTGATGTTTCTTTCCCTGGGTAAGCAGACTGCAATAACAAGGGGTATCCAAAGCACCTACAAGTAAAGAAGCATAAACCATATTCCCTGTTCTGCCAGTGTGACTACTATATTCCAATTGGTAAAATAAGATTTTTGTACATGAAATATTAGTGAATATTTTACTTATGTGAACATGTGTATACATGTAAAAGTATTGGCTGAGTGACACAAATCACTTGAAAATAGGACCCTGTATGGCATGCAAACTGCTCTTTAATTAAAGTGTAAATATTATAATTTATTATCTTCCTTTTTATTTATTTAATTTTTGTGGCACTGAGGATTGAACCCAGGGGAGCTTTACTACTGAGCTACATCCCCAGCTCCTTTTAAAATTTTATCTTGAGACTCAGTCTCCCTAAATTGCTGAGGCTGGCCTGATCCTCCTGCTTTAACCTCCTGAGTTGCTCGAATTTTAGGTGTGTACCACATACCTGGCCTGTTATCTTCCTTTAAAAAATTGACCCCAGTGAATTTAAGAGTATGTTATAGTTAACTTTTAGGAACATGACTGGTAGGTTAAGGAAGATACATCTTTTCTGGGTAGTAGATTTGTTTTGGCAATTATTGTTTATTTTTTTGAGAAACATAAGAGCAGTTTAGTAAATGAGCGACTCGTTTATTTTGTCTAGTCTGTGAAGGATGCATTTCTCCACATGGAGCATGAATTATGTAAGAGAAGTCTCCCAGGTCTTGCCCATGTTTTACTATGATGTCATTGGGGTGCGAGCCATAGCTGATTTGTACAGTGAAGAAAGACCTGTTTCAAATTATTGCTCACTTTTACAAGGTGACTAATATGCAGGCTGAATAAGCCAGGTTGTCAGCTGTTGGTTATTTTAATATTTATCAAGAAAAACTTGACCTGGAAATGCATCCTGTTCGGGGAATAATACAGCCCTTTGATGTTAGTAAATTAACCTACCTTTCTGTTTTTCTTTGGACTGATGAATATCTCCACACATTAATGGTTCTGAGTACTGTAGAGCTTGAATGGTCATAACATAAGCTTATAGTACTACTTAAGATGGCTCTGGATTTTAATTGGTTTTCAGACATACTATTAATTACATTCCAATCATTATTTTAAGCTTCACTATGAATAAACTGTTGTCCTGTGTTACTTACTACAATAATGATGAGTTCTTAGTGCTTTTAAAAATTGTAGCAAAGTAGGGCTGGGGTTGTGGCTCAGTGGTAGAGCGCTTGCCTAGCATGCATGATGCACTGGGTTCAATTCTAAGCACCACATATAAATAAATAAAAAATGAACAAAGAGCCATCAACAACTAAAAGAAAAATGTTAAAAAAATTGTAGCAAAGTATACTTAACATTTATAGTTTTAGGCTTTTTTTTTTTTTTTGGTTCTGGGGATTGAACTCAGGGACACTCAATCACTGAGCCACATCCCCAGCCCTATTTTGTGTTTTATGTAGAGACAGGGTCTCACTGAGTTGCTTAGCACCTCACCATTGCTGAGGCTGGCTTTGAACTCGCAATTCTCCTGTTTCAGCCTTGCAAAGTGCTAGGATTATAGGCGTGTGCCACTGCGCCTGGCAGTTTTAACCATTTTTAAGTATACAGTTCAGTGGCATGAATAGTATTTACATTATTGTGCGACTGTCAACACCGCCCACATCCAAACTTTTTTCACCTTGCAAAACTGAAACTCCACAGTCATTAGACACTAACTCTCAACCCTCCTTTATTTCCATCCACCGGCACCACCACTCCGCTGTCCACCTATGAACCGACTGCACTAAGTGCCCCTGTAAGTGGAATCACTTTCATTGGTCCTCTTGTGACTGGCTGATTTCACTTAGCATAGTGTCTTTAGGCTTCATCCATATTGTAGCATTGGGCCAGAGTTTCTTTCCCTGTGAAGGTTGAACACTGTTCCCATGTGTGTATTAACCCCATCCTGATGATTCATTCAGCAGTGGACCTTGGGTTGCTGGCACCTTTGGAAATTGTGAATAGAGCTGCTATGAACATAGGTGTAGTGTAGTCCTATTTTTTGCTGTTCTCACAAAGGCAGTGCATAGCAGCTAGGTTCTTATCTTTTTAATCTAAGTATTGTTCCAAACTAAGAGGAAGATGTTTAGCTTTTGGACTTTTGGTAGGAGTGTGTGTGTTTTGCGTTTTGTTTTTTTCTTTAAGATTAAATTTACGACTTTTAAACTATGTTATTTAATTACTGAATTGCTTTGTAGGCAGTGTAGAGTAAAAATTTTTGACTGTAGTGTTATATTTAGAATCGTGTAGCAATATAATTTAATTCAACCAGCTAATCTCATTTGTGGGTTACACTAGCTGTAACATTTTGTATTTAAATGCTTTTCATATATCTGACTCTTAAACTCTATTCACATCTCACTTTATTTGCTTGGGTATGCATCCTAGATGGCTTATCTTTATATATTTTAAACAATCCTTTGAAAAGCCTTCTCAATAGCTGTCTGCCAGTTAACAGTTGGGGTGAGAATTTTGTTAAACCCTGAGTTGGTAAAGAAGTGAAGAGAGTTGTTTCCATACCAAAGGCCATTGGTGATGCAGGGGTGTTTCTAAGTGTTGCCACGGTTAGGACAAAGTGAGTTTAGATTAGATGCATTAGTAATAGGTGATTCTTTGTATTACATAGGGTTTTCAGAGGTTGGTTCCTTAATCATATCATTTGGTGCTTCCAAATTATTTGTTGTACTTGATGTAAGTGGCAAGCAGTGGTGTGGAAGAGGGAGGAGCCTCTAGGAAAGGTGTTGAAGGAGAAAGCCTAGGTACCTTCTCAGTTCAAGAACCTTTGAAATGAAGGTGATGCGCTATGTAGGAGAAACTATTTGATGAACACCCAGTTTTTTCAGGCATGCATTTTTATAAATCTAAATGTGTAGCTCCTCTGCTGAGACCAAACTCTCTTGCAAGAAACTAACAACTAACTTTGTGGTGGGTGGTGAGATAGTAGATTCTGAGTCACAGAATTTCCGGACAGTTGGTGATACATTTGTGTATAATGTAGATTTGCCTGTAAGAGGCCGCCTAATACAGTATGGTCAGATGCCATTAAGCAGAAGTATTAAAAAATCATGATGACTGCACACTTTCTCATGCGCTGGGCCTAAGGAAGCAAGGAAGTTAATTGCAGGTTTGAAAGGTTGCTGCAATGCCACTGAGACTTTCCTGAAGCTTATCTGTCACGGGCTAGAGGTGACAAACACAAAGCATTACAAATAGACTTTAAGGCTAGCTGATCATGGTAGAACCTGGCAGCCTTTCAGAGCCTTTTCTACCTAGGCAAAACAGCTCTAACATTTTTCTTTAGATTCTCTTTGCCTGAAAATCTAGTGGCCAAAAAAAAGAAAAAGACCAGTAACCTTTCTGCATTTCTCAAATATATCTTTGTTAATAAAAGTGGTGTAACTGATACTAGAAAAGTTAAGTTGGGGCCAGAAAGATAGGAATGTTTTTGTTTTGCATTTGTTATGTAAGTTAAAATGAATTCTAAAAATTACCCTTCTAAAAGTAGAAATACTTTCTAATGAATATGACATTGACATTTGACCAGGGTTCTTTGGAAAATAGTAATGACTAATTTAGTACAGATCCTTTCTTTGGAGCTTATCTTTTGGCAGTGGAGCTGAGATGAACAGAAAGTTTCATACTTCATACCAACAAATATAAGAGCATAACAGTATGGCAATGTAAACGCGAAGTCTAACACAGTATTGAGATAAAATTCGTATCTTGAACATTGTACCCAATTCATGCTTTTCTGTAAGCTCACAGTTGTACATCTACCAGCACAACCAATTGTAGAATATTTTCATTACCCTCAAAAGAAAACTGCACCCAGGAGCAGTCATTCTTCTGCACTAAACTACCACTGATCTCTTTTCTTGCTCTCTAGATTTCCTGCTTGGGACATTTAAATTAAGTGGAACCTCACTCTCTTTGGCCTTTTGTGAGTGGCTTTTTAAACGTAATGTAAGCTTCATCCAGGTGGTCACTCATATCAGTACTTAATTCATTTTTTTAAAAATATTGTTTTAGTTGTTGATGGATCTTTATTTTATTCATTTATTATTTATATGTGGTGCTGAGGATGGAACTCAGTGCCTCACACATGCTAGGCAAGCGCTCTACCACTGAGCTATGGCCCCAGCCCCTTAATTCATTTTTTTTTTTAAAATATTTTTTAGTTGTAGATGGACACAATGTCTTTATTTTATTGCTTTGTATGTGGTGCTGAAGATCGAACCCAGGGCCTCACGCATGCAAGGCAAGCGCTCTACCGCTGAGCTACAATCCCAGCCCCCCTTAATTCATTTTTATTGCTGAGTAATGTACCATTCTTTGGACCCATCACATTTATCCATTCATTACATGATGGACATTTGGATTATTTCTGCTTTTCTGTTTTATCTAGAAAACACTGTTGGAAACATTTGTGTATAAGATTTTGTGCAGACGTAGGTTGTCATTTCTCTTGGATATATATCTAGGAGTGAAATTGCTAAGTCACATGGAAACTCCAGCCAAACATTTCCCAAGTGACCACCTACTTTACTTTCCTATGGTAGTGCCACTAGCGTTCTATATTCTCCACATTCTTTCCAGCTTTTTTTATTACCTCCTTTTTGATTATAATTTCCCTAGGGGGTGTGAAATGATATTTCATTGTGGTTTTGGCTTGTATTCCCTCAACATCTAACGATGTCAAGCATCTTTTCTTGTGCTTATTGGGCATTTTTGTATTTGTTTGAAATATGTCTATTCTGTTTCTTTGCCCATTTAAAAATTTGACTATTTCTAATAGTCTTTTCATTATTGAAGGGGAAGAATTCTTTATTCTGATGCAAATCCCTTATTAAATATATGATTTATAAGTAGTTTTTACATTATGTTGTCTTTTTTCTCTCTTGATGGTGTCCTTTGAAGCACAAAAATTTTAAATTTTGATGAGGTCCAATTGTTTTTTTTTTCTTTTGCTGCTTGTGCTTTTTTTGTTGTGAGAAACAACTTACCATAAACAACTTACCATAAACCCAAGGTTATATGGATTTATGCTTATGGTTTCTTTTAGGAGTTTTATAGTTTTAGTTCTTGCATTTATATTTTTTCATCCATTTGGAGTTTTTCCTTCTCCTTCCTCCACCATAATTAATTTTTGAGTGTGGAGTGAGATAAGGGTTCTACTTTCATTCTTTAGTATGTGGATATCCAATTGTCCCAGCACCAATTGTTTAAAAAACTGTTCTTTTTCCATTGTTTTATCTTGACATCCTTGTCAGAATTCTGGACTTGCAATTCTATTCCATTGATCTATATATTTATCCTTATAGGTACCACATTGTTCAGGTTACTGTAGCTTTGCAGTATTTTGAAATAGGGGAGAGTGTGAGTTTTTTTTTTCTTTTTCAAGACTGTTTATGCTATTCTGGATCTTTTGCCTGCCTGCCTGCCTTTCTTTATTTTTCCCCTCTTTCCTTCCTTTTCTTTCTCCTTCCATGGTGGGGATTAAATCCAAGGCCTCACACATGCTGAGCAAGTGCTCCACCGCTGAACTATACCCCAGCTCAGCTTGTTGATTTTTTTTTTTTTTTTTAATAAAAAACCACTGATGGGGGGGATGTCCTTGAATCTTGGTGTGTAGACATGCTTGTGTGAGATGTTAAGTGTTGAACCCAGGGCCTCGTGCATGCTAAGCATGTACTCTATCACTGAGCTGTAGTCCCAGCCCCTGTCTTGAATCTTACAGATTTGGAGAATATTGCCATCTAAACAGTATGAAGTCTTTTAATTCATGAACATAAAATTTCTGTTCATTTATTTAAGTTTTTAATTTCTTTCAACAGTGTTTGGGAATTTCAGTGTATAATTCTTGCATTTCTTTTGAATTCATTCCTTTTAATTTTTTTATGGTATTACATATGAAATTATCTTCTTAATTTCATTTCTAGATTTTTTATTGCTGTGGTATAAAAACACAACTGATTTTTATATTTTGTCTTTATATCCAGTAGTTTGCAGAATGTGTTTGAGTAGTATTGTCATGGATTCTGTAGGATTTTCTACATACAAGATTATATCATCTGCAATAGAGATAGTTTTACTTCTTCCTTTCCAGTCTGGATGCCTTCTATTGTTCTTGCCTAACTGCCCTGACTAGAATTTCTAGTACTGTGTTGAATAGAAGTTGGTAGTAAACATCCATGTCTCGTCCCGATGTTGGGCATTCAGCTTTCGGTTCTTTACCATTGGGTGTGGTGTTAGTGGTGGGTTTTCATAGATACCTTCTAATAGGCTGAGAAATTTCTATTTCTAGTTTGTTGAGTGTTTTTATCATGAAAGAGTGTTGGAATTTTTTTTTAACCCCACTGAGAGTTTTGAATTTTTGTCAAATGTTTTTCCAAAATAAATTACCCTTAAAAATGCCTATTTATCTTTTTTTTTTAATCTGCAGAAATTGATTTGCATACCAAATGTGTGGTGGATGTTGATGCAAACAAGGTTATTCTTAATCCTGTAAATACGAATCTTTCCAAAGGAGATGCCCGGTAAGTTAAGAAGCAATCTTAATGTTCAATGGATTTTTAAATGACGGAGTGGAGTTCACTTGCAGGAACATGGAGTGCTCACTGTGGAGACATTGCTGTCTTCCAGGAGTCTGCTCGGGTGGAAGGGGTGAGTGAGTGCCAGGATGTGTGTCACAAGCAGAATTGCTTATGCAGGAAGACAAGGCATGTAAGGTTCTGGGGTAGTTGAGGGAGGTTTCTGGAAGCAGTGGGCTGGGAAGGGTCCGAGGGGATCAAAAATGAAGAAGAGGGGTGGGAAGGCCACCAGGCCATTGCTTAGTGAGGATGCCACTCACTTCTGCCAGGGCGAGCCCTCTCTGTCCCTGTTTCAGTGCTCCCTTGGCGAGGACTATCCTTCGGCCTGCAGGGATGCCTCTCCTCCAGAGGCTTGTTGGCTGTCATCCGTGTTGTCATGACAGGTTTTTTCTGGTTCTGTAGTTGATTTTAAGTCTTTGGGAGAAGAGACTGTCAGAGATAGGGGTGAGCACTCGAGTGGCACCCCAGGTCTTGATGAGGGTATGGACTGGAGTGGGAGGAAGAAAGTGAGTTGGAAAAGGAATGAAGAGATTAGTTTGGGTTTTCTTAGTAAATGGAGGGAAATTAACTTGATCAACTAAACTGAGATCAGATTACTGAAAACCTGGAAGGCAGACAAGGAAATTTGGCCTGTACTTTTGTCCTTACGATATTGCCTGTGACAGTTTTTCAGTGTTGTGATTGAGGGAGGTGGAAAGATGGTTGGTTGGCAAGGTAGAGAGTGGGTCTAACTAGGAAGGACAGTCATTTTGTGGAGACTGGCTGTCTCAGAGGGGCTTTTGTCCTAACTCTGGATGTGGAGAGGCCAGGAAGGAGAGACTGGCTGGCGGGATGCTTTGCGCACAGTGAATACTCCACAAGCACCACAAAGGCAGTGTGGAGTGTGGCTGTCCAGAGTTCCTTTTGAGTTGAGCTAAAAGAGCACTGGGTGTGGAGTCAGAAAATCTGAGTCAATTCCTTCCTCAACTGTGTTGTTAGTTATTTTCAACTCTTTGAACCCCCTCTGTTTGATGCCTGCCTTCTCTATCTCACAGAGAGGTTTTCTCCAAAGATCAAGTTAATTAGTGATTGGTAAAGTGCTTTATAAAGTGTGTGTAAATGTGTATTATTATTGCTGTGAGGTATTTAAGTATCTCCAGCTATGAGGACTATGGGGTATGCTGTTATTAGGGTGTGAAGGGAAGTCATGTCAGAAATGATGCTGGGATTTCAAGGCTGCCGATGGGATGAGCTGTTGCTCTGGGTGACACTTCTTTGGGGGATGTCTGCTGCTCTCAAAATGTTCAGTGTGGAAACTTTTGCTTTATTGGGAAATGTGGGCAACTCAGCAAATCTGGAAGCAGTACCCTCTGGTAGCTAGTGTGGGCTTTATGTATTGACTGATTGGAAGTCAGCTTCTTGTTGGCACAGTTACCTACCTGTGCTCTTTGTTTATGGAATATGTTAGCTATTTATTGCTGTCTAACATTGCTTCAAATGTAGTGGCTTAATACAGTAATAGTTATTTATCATACCATGCTTACTGAGGGCCAGGAGTCCTGTCAGGGTATGGCTTGTCCTGTCTCACACCTTGTGGGCTCTTGCTGGAAGACTTGAAGGTGGGAGTTGGAATCACCTGGAAAAGGCTTAGTCACCAGGCCTGGTAGTCAGTGCTGCCATTTGGCTGGAGGTGTCTCTGGGGCTGCATGCAGGACACGCACTCCCAGCTTGTAGCTGGTGCTAAGGCAGGTATCCTGAGAGAAACCAAGCCAGGAGGAAGCACCTCAGCCTGTGTGTCCCAACTTGGGAGTCCCACAGGTCATTTCGGCCACAATTTCTTACTCAAGGCTGGTGTAAAACTCTAAACAGTTGAGAGAAGAGGAAACATTCATTTCTCAGTAGAAGAAAATCAGTTTGTGTTATAAGAAAAGCTTTTGGTATGGAGTAGGTATTATTGTGCCCATCTTTGGAAAATATAGTCATCTGCCACCAATGTATAATAATACCTACATGACAGGGTTCTTGTGAGTAAAACGAGCACATAGAAGCTAAAAAAAAGTATGTTTCCTTTCCCTTGGTGATCTTCAAATCTCAGGGATTTGTGAAAGAATTAAATAGCACTTTTTGGTTCCATAGACTATCTTGGATGGCTCCTTTTTTGGATAAGAGGTTAATTTTTTTTTTCACTGCTGGGAATTGAACCAAGGCACACATGCTAGGCAAGTGCTCTATCACTGAGCTACACTCCCAGCCCTCTTCCCCCGCCCCCTCTTCTATATGCTAAAAATATAAATTCAGTATTACTCAGTGCTGTGGATTGCTTTCTCAGATTTTTTAAAAATATCTTTATTTGATTTGTTTATTTTTATGTGGTGCTGAGGATCGAACCCAGTGCCTCACATGTGCAAGGCAAGCGCTCTGCCACTGAGTTAACAACCCCAGCCCTCAGATTTTTTTTTGAAAAAAGAACTTTTTAAATTGATAACTTCAAGAAGGATAGTATGTAATGATTTTGGGTAAAGTTAAGAAATGTTTATTAAAAAAAGCAACTTTTTATTAAAATGTTTAATACATATACAGAAAAGTATATAGCTTGATGAGTTTTTATAAATTGAACACATTCTTATAATAGGCACCCACATGAAGAAGCAACATTACTAGCATGGCAAAATATCACTTTATGAGACGCTCTCTCTTTTTTCTTTTTTAAAGTGTAATATCAAGGTGAAAAGAAAACAAATTTTGGAATGTAACAGTTCAGTGGTGTATGTTGATTTCATTAAATTCAAGGAAAAATAGGAAAGACACCATACATTAAAAGTTTAATTTTTATTAATGATAGGAGATTAATTACCATCTTGCTGTGGAGTATGAGCTAATCTGTAAAATGAATTATGACTTTATAGGAACTATATTTATAGCCAGAGAGTTAGGGATTTGAAATTAGTATGAAAGTGATTGAATCATTTAAAATCACTAGTCAGAGGGGCTCAGTTTAATATTTTTTCCTTTAAAAGCTATATTATCCTTGCTTTTATGGTCTAATTCTATTAATGTAAGCCACTCACTAATTATATATGTACTTTACAATTCAAGTTTAGCTTTGAAATTAATATCAATTTTAAACCAATTATTTATTTTTTCTGATGAATTTTGCTTTAACTTTTATAAACTTCATGATTTGATCTTTTATTTATGAAAACCAACAGGAGCCATGGTTAAATCCATAGGTAAACATTTCATTTATCAACTTAATCATAGAAATTTGGGAAACATTTTTGCTGTGCTGTGTATGGGATTTCAGAACCATTTGAAAAAGAAGACTTTTGAAACTGAGAAAATTGGTAGTAGAGGGCCGACAGAAATGAAGAACAGGGGCCAGGCATCCTGGGCTGGATCTCAGCCCTGTGTCTTACCACATGTAACTCTGGCAAACTACTTACTTCCCTCTGCTTCTGTTTACTCATTTTTAAAATGGAGATTACAGTAGTACCTGATTTTAGGTTTTTATGAGGATTGAGTGAGCTAGAATTTGTCCCTTGGGCCAGGTGTGGTTGGCCCATGCTTATGATCCCAGCTACTTGGGAGGCCAAGGCAGGAGCATCTTAAGTTCAGGCCCAGCCTCAGCAATTCAGTGACACCTTTTGTCAAAAGAAAACATTGGGGCTGAGGATGTAGCTCAGTGATAGAGCACTCTAAAAAAAAAGTGCTGGTGCATGGGAACCCTATGGGAAGGTTAGCTGATATTCTTAGTATTACTTTTATTGTTATTATGGCCTGTGTTTAAATTGTAGTCCATATTATCTTTAGTTATCAATAAAACTTAACAAAGGTAGAGTATTTTTTAAAAATCAAAATATATTCATTATTTAAGTGTAGATGCCTATCATGAAATTTCCTAATTCTAGAAAAAGTTCAGCTTTGCAGGGACAGAAATATTACTGAGTTTGCCCACTGTTGATTGGGCACTTAAGGACAAACTTGCCATCTCTTAAAGAGACAAGCCCCTCTAGTTTTATGTTTTCAGTGAATAAAATATTAATCTATGTAACCCAGGCTTTTCCTTTTTACTCTCTACTAATTTGGGAAACCAGGTCAAAACATTTCTTGTGAATATAGGGTAGAAACAAAGGGACCTTTTATCAAACATGGGAAAGATTGATGATGAGCTGTTTCGGTTCCACAGCTGTGCTTTGGCACAGTCTACTTTAGTGGCTGAAGTCCTGTATCTACTAGATCACCTGTACCTCTTGTGATCAGTCCTGGACACACATTGACACATTGTAATTATTTTCTCATGTACAGCCACTTACCTGTTAATACTAGTACAATTAAATATCTTTGGAATTCACCTTCTTGCCCTGAATTAATTGCCCTCAATATAGTTTTCTAGATGGATCCCTGGGGTTTTCTAGATCTTCATTGGTAACATATTTACAAAATTTTAAAAAAATTGTTTTTAGTTGTCAGTGGACAACTATTTATTTATATGTAGTGCTGAGAATCAAACCCACTGCCTCACACATGCTCGGCAAGTGCTCTACCCCTAAGCTACAACCCAGCCACTAAAAATTGTTTTTTAGGGCTATAGATGGCTAATTTATTATCTAGTTTTAAATTTTTTAAGTTATTTTTAATTTTTTTTTCAGTATAGGGGCTTGATGTGTGAGGCAGATGCTTTTTTTTAAATTTTTTTTTTTTTTTGGTACTGGAGATTGAACTCAGGGGCACTAGACCACTGAGCCACATCCGCAGCCCTATTTTGTGTTTTATGTAGAGACAGGGTCTCACTGAGTTGCTTAGCGCTCACCGTTGCTGAGGATAGCTTTGAACTTGCGATTCTCCCGTCTCAGCCTCCCAAAGTGCTAGTATTACAGGCGTGAACCACCACACCCGGCTGAGGCAGATACTTTAACACTGAGCTACATCCTCATCCCTTTTTAAAATTTTGAATTCTTTTAAATTATTATTATTATTTTTTTTTGGTAATAGGGATGGAACCCAGGACCTTTGCCTGCTAGGATTAGTGTTAGGATTAGGGGTTTTTGAGGTTTACTCCCATTGTAACATTTATCAGTACTTTGTTTTTTAACTGGCAGCATAATGAGCACTTTTCTATATACCTTTATTTATTTATTTATTTATTTTTATGTGGTGCTGAGGATCGAACCCAGTGCCACATGTGCTAGGCAAGCACTCTACCATTGAGCTACCCCATACCATGAGCCTCAGCCCCATAATGAGCACTTTTTATTTTATTTTGAGACAGAGTCTTGCTGCATTGCCCAAACTGGTTTCCAACTTGTGATCCTCCTGCCTCAGCCTCCTGAGTAGCTGGGTTTATAGGTGTAAGCCAACACACCTGGCTATTAGATTTTTCTACAAGTCACATTCTCAATATGTAATTTTGAATATTGGGAGCACATTATTATTATAAGTGTCTAATATAACTAGTTACAATAATAGCATGTTGTGGAACAATCCCCTTTTAAATGACTAGAATAAGCTGGGCGCGGTGACACATGCCTGTAATCCCTGCATTTTGGGAGGCTGAGACAGGAGAATCGTGAGTTCAAAGCCAGCCTCAGCAACAGCAAGGTGCTAAGCAACTCAGTGAGACCCTGTCTCTACATAAAACACAAAATAGGGCTGGGGATGTGGCTCAGTGGTTGAGTGCCTGAGTTCAATCTCCAGTACCAAAAAAAAAAATGACTAGAATAAATTTTAGGTCTTATTTTATTTGGATTACATATTAAAATTTTATCCTATGAGAGAGCATTAATACTTGTGTTTGTCACCATCATAGGGCAAAATGGTTTCTTAGGCTTAATTTTATCTTCTGCCTCTTGCTTTCTGGGCAAATTAAGATGGTTTTTCATGGAGAGCGGCTGCCTTGGCTTTGTGAGTCCCTTGTGTTGTAAAGGCTGACATGTGGGTCAGTCTGGAAAACAGGGCATTTCCCATCGGACCTGCCTGTTGTTTCAAGTAAGCATGGTGTTTGGTCAGAAGAGGGACTAGTTTAACTTACAGCTTGGGCAGTGTTTATACTTTGATGTGCAGCCAGTGCTTCAGACCTCTTCCCGTTCCACCATGCACAATACTGAAAAGGTATACTCAAGGACTGAGATTGAATAAAGTGAATAATTTTTACTGCTTTATGGAGGACATTCTTACATGTAAAAAAGGCTTTTTTTCTTTTGTGGATGTGTGGTGATTAAGTGCAGTGCCTACCAGTATCTGTTGGTGTCATTGTGTCCACAGTGCTGCTTGTTTTATCTGTTATCTTTATACCACTAGTGCAGATGTCAGTGCATTGAAAAAACATAACCTTAGTATTATCCTGAAAATAGTTTTGATCTCTAGACCCTCTGGAAAACTCAGGGGGTCCCCCAGGAATCCTTAGACCACAATGTGACACACTGTGCTTCAGGGATTTTATCCAGTTTGCAACTTGTAAGAGCCAGTGTCTTTGGTTTGTTTATTTTAAAAATTTTATTGAGATATATATATCAATACACACACATACCATATAGTTCACCCCTTTAAAGTGAACAATTCAGTGGTTTTTATTATATTTACTAAGTTGTGCAATCAGTGCCATTATCTACTTTTATGCCTGTATGTGAGTGTGGGGAGTGCTGGGGATTGAACTCAGGGTGTCAGGCAAGTACTCTACCACTGAGCCCTGTTTAAGGGTCTTCCTAAGTTGCCCAGGAGGGCCTGGGACTTGGATCCTCATGCCTCTGCCCCTTAAGTAGCTGGGATTACAGTTATGTGCCATTGGGACCAGCCTTACTTATGTAATTTTTATCATTTTATTAATCTACTTTCTGTCTTGTCCAGATTTGAGATTTGCCTGTTTTGGACATTTCCTATAGATGATGTCATATGCTGTATGGTCTGTGATTGGTTGATTTTATTTAGCATGATGTTTTTGTGGTTTATTTCTGTTGTAACATTTATCAGTACTTTGTTTTTTACATGGCAGGATAATATCCCACTGTATTCCATTTTTCTTATCCATTCATCAGTTGATGGACATTTGGATCGTTTCCACTTTTCTTGGCTTTATGAATAGTGCTGCTTGTGCAAGTCTTTCTGTGGACGTGTTTCCATACTATTTTCAGTAGATATCTAGGCATGGAATTGCTGGGTCATATGGAAACTCTGTGCTTAATGTTTGAGGAACTGCCAAACTGTTTTCCAAAGTCTTGCAACATTTCAGTCTCCCTCTCCCCAAATGTATGAGGGTTCCAGCTTCTTTGGCTTGTTTTTAAGGAACTGTCATTTACCATAAGGGTAATGGTGGTACCTCTGGCTAATTGGAGAGTGCCTATCCTGCCTTCAGGCATTCAAGTTACAATGAAAAAGCAAAACAAAGCGTTGTGCGTTCCAAACAAAACAAGTTCAGCCAGCTTCAGCCCTTGGCTACTGGTTTGAAACCCCTGGTTCTGCTGAACTAGAGTCTAGTTACATTTCTGTTCAGTAGGACTTCCTTGTAAGGTTTTTTAAAAATTGAGCAAAATTTTAAGGGATAGGGGTACAGCTCAGTAGTAGCGCATGTGCCTAAAACATCGAACATTTATGTTTCTGTTGCTGAGTTTAATAAATCATCACCTGTACAATTTAAATCTTTGTGGTCTGTCTCTCAATTTTAACCTTCCCCTCAGCACCGCTGTTAACCACTTTCTTGAATTTGTTGTGTTTCTTTTCCTTGTATTTTTTTTACCTTGTCACTGTGCAGTTTGTAGATTGTTTGTATAATATTGTGTGTACATGAATGCCTTTTTCTAGTAAAGGCCCAGATGGGTGACTCAGAAAAGGTTGACTGTGCTTATGGAGTATAATGTATGATTTTTAAAGGCAAAAATGAATAGCCGAATGAATGAGTGAATGAGTTAAAAAAAGCCAAAAATAATATCAACAACTTATTTTGGTGGAGGAATGCTAAAACTTGCTATTTTATCAAATACCCTCTTCCTCTTAAAAAACAAACAAACAGAACAAAGCCCCACCCCCACCTTATCTCTTGTTTGTGGTGACTGCCCAGCCAGTGTGGCAGTAGAAAGTGCTTTAGTGTACCTACAATTCTTTGGAGAGACTCTAGAACAGTGAGCTATGTCTTTTCAGAGCTGCCGCTTCAAACACCAGCCTTGAAACCTCAAAAAAGAAAGAAGTCTTTGATGTAAATTGTACTTTTCCGTCCTGGGACCAGTTAATCCATTTTTTTTTCTTTAGCCCCTGCTTTCTGTCTCAAGTGTGGGGTGTGTCCGTGTGCATGCATTAACACTTCTAGTGTTAATACATTAAGTCGGAGTTTCTCTTATCCTTTATTTGTTATCAAGTGTCAGATTTTAGGACTAGACTCTCTGAAGATTGCAAGCATTTGGAGATTTCCATTTCAAGATCTTAATTCACCTGGACATATTTCTCCCATGTTCTGTGAGATGACGTGTTCTTTTTTTTTTTTAATGTTTATTTTTTAGTTGTAGGTGACAGAATATCTTTACTTTATTTTTATGTGGTGCTGAGGATCGAACCCAGTGCCTTATGCGTGCTAGGCGAGCACGCTACCACTGCGCCATAATCCCAGCCCCAGATGACGTGTTCTTAAGTGCATGTGAGGGAGACTCTGCAGCAAGCACAGAAGTAGCCACAGATGACGCAGATGAGCAGGGCTTTCTCTTGTTTTACAGTAAAAGTAGGGTGCGGCCCTCTCCTCCGTGCAGGGATGTGTTGTAGTGATCAAGCGGTGGTGTGCAGGTTACAGCTGCCAGTCTAATGAGAAGAATGTCTGAGATGTTGATCTCAACAACCGCTTGGTAAAGTCATTAAAATCTTTTTGTTCCTCCATTTTTTTTAAACTATACATCAGTTTAGTCAAGTTCATTAGGTAATTAATCAGTATCTAATATGAGCAAAGCACATCCAGCCCTTCTTTGGAGGTTTAGAGTACTCTGACTGTTGTAGGTGTTCAGACTGGAGCTCTTAAAATATATGCTGAATTAAGTGAGGATGTCCATACATTCATTTCTCTTGCAAGACACATTGTTAATGCTAATGAGAGGAGGGCCTATGCCAGTAATTTCTTTGACAAATACGAAGTCATTTTCCAACTAAGCCCTTGTTAGTAGAGGCATCATTAGGTCATATTAGATAATGACTTTAAATTTCTGTATAGCGCTATGGATGCTAATTTAAATAAAGATTTTAATTGAAGGAAGTCATGCACAGTATAATTATGGTATGCACAATAGACCTGCTTGTTCTCTCTGCTGTGAAATGACTTGAGTGAGGCTAATAATTCTGTTCAAATAGAATCAGCTCCCCTGGAGAATTACATGTGGTATGATGTTTTAATTTCATAAAGAGGCTCTTCCCCAGGGAGCCCGTCCACTCTAATTATGTCACAGTGTGGCAGGCAGAGGACTGCCCTGTGTGCTTGGAGGTTATAGGTGATTCTTCAACCTTTCCCTTTAAAAAAAGCACTATGATGATTGTGTAAATCAGTTACTGCTTTTGGATATAGTTGTAAAAATGAATCATGGAGACTTTTAAAAGATAAAATATGTATGACTGAATGTATAAAATTTCATAGTTAATAGATCATCAAATATACATATTGTCAAGTTATAGCACCAAAATCTAGCAGGTTGCTAAAAAAACTGACAACTTATTAGCAAAGCTGTCTGAACAAAAATCACCATAGAATGAAACCATAAGAGTTTATGGTTTTTTCCTTTGGATATATAAATATTATCATGTTAATGCCTTTTTTACATTATTGGTATAGCAATAAGAAGGAATAAACTTTAAGAAATATACTACTTGGATACTAACATTTGATAAGATGAAAAGTTTGAGTTATGTGAGTATATAGTTAGTTATTAGAATTTAATCAAGTAAGTTATACATAATAGGAATCACATGTTTTGAATTTCCCTGAATTCGGAATCTGGCATGAAATGGCCAGGTAATGTAAGGTAGATAAAAAATATCTAATTATATGGGCTGGAGTTGTAGCTCAGTGGTAGAATGCTTGCTTAGCAGGTGTGAGGTACTGGGTTCAGTCCTCAGCACCACGTAAAAATAAGTAAAATAAAGGTACTGTGTCCATCTACAACTAAAAACATGTTAAAAAATCTAATTATAAATAGAGTTTAGCCAACTATTACACCCCACTACAAAAGGGCTTTTGGTTATTTTGCTTTGTTCTTTGTTTTGCATACCATTATTATACTGGAACAATTAACAATAGTTAAGTAATATAGGTTGATTATTCATAATCTGAAAGTCTGCAATCTGAAATGCCCCCAATTCTGAAACTTTTTGAGCATTTACAGGATGCTGCAAGTAGAAGATTCCATACCTGACCTTATGTGACACACTGCAGGCAAAATGTAGGAGCATTAAAAATGCTACATAAAATTAGGTTTGTGGTATAGTTTAATGGTAGAATGCTTGCCTAACATACTGAAGGCCATGGGCTCGATCGCCAGCATCACAAAGAAAATCAACAAAACATTCATATAAAATTACCTGCAGGCTATGTGTATAAGACATACATGAATCTCATGTTTCGACTTGGGACCCTTCCCCAAATATCTCATTAGGAGTAAGTAAATATTAAAAAACAAACCAACCAACCCAAAATACCTGAAATCTGAAGTCCTATTGGTCCCTAGCATTTTTTTAAAAAATATTTTTAGTAGATAGACACAGTATTTTTATTTTATTTATTTATTTTGATGTGGTGCTGAGGATTGAACCCAGTACCTCACATGTGCTAGGTAAGCATTCTGCCACTGAGCTACAACCACAGCTCTGGTCCTTAGCATCTTGAATAAGGAATACTTAATTTTAAACATGACATTTTTAGTCAGGATTCAAATATCAGACTGTTTCATTAAGTTTTTTTTCCCCACTAGATTTGCTTTGAATAGAAAGATGGTCTGTACATTGGGATCAGATGATGCGATTTCCAATGTACTGGTTCCTTGTTGTTAGAGAAACCTGGCTCATTTGTTGATGGAATAATAAGTGAATTTGTCACAAGGGATAGATTTTCCTTCTCTAGTCAGATACCATGCCTTGATGTTCTACGTGGATATTTTTACCCTGGCATTCCTTTCCCTTCTCTGACATCACCCTAGTGGAGGACCTTGCTGCCTGTGCTGAGGTGGCAGCATAGCCTTCTGTGGCTTCTGGGGCCCACTACCACCAGACTCATCTTCAGGCCTGCTCCTGCTTCTGTAACTTGTCTTTGGAATTTAGAGCACTTACTAGTCCTACTGATTTGGAAATGGCAGTCACTCACAGGTCATCTCCCATGTGCTGTCTTGCATTGCTCGCTAATGCTTATGCTGGTTTGCTTGTTTTCCTGTTTTGAAAATCCCCTTCCCTGCTCGGCTGTGGCTGCTGGACAGCAGGGAGGCTGTCCTCTCTCAGCCTGTCTCTTCCTGTGCTTTGCAGCTCAGTGTCTCTTGCCTGGTGGCGGTGGTGGTGGGGGTCTGCTAGTGCCTGTTCGCAACACCTGTGCCCTTCGGGTTTGAAAAGGTGACTTGTGAGCCTGGAGCTGGATTCTGGCTGAATCCTCACGGCAGGGAGGAATCTGGGGCGCCATCTCCGAATCTGGGGCGCCATCTCCCGCCACCTGCTACAGGAGCGCACTTTCCAGCGATGGACGTCCTTGCCGTTCTCTAGTGTGCACAGTGAAAAGGACAGCATTTTCCTTTACTGTAGGCTTTCTACATTCCTGTGCCACAGTTTTGTTTTGCTCTTGTCCTTCTGACAACAACCTTTTGTTTCAGTCTGTTTCATTTGTTATATTTTAAGTTTGTTGCTTCTTAGTGCTCCAGTCAGAACCATACTGTAAGGTAAATTCCCACTGGAATTTCCTAAAGATTGATTGGTATCAGAGCCCCTTTAAACTCTTAAATATTAGGGAAGACCCTAAAGGGCTTTTGTTTATGTGGGTTGAAGCCTATAGATATCGTTTGGGTTAGAAATTAAAAATTAAAGTGAGAAGTTCTAAAAACATTTCACCAAAAAAAGAGTCATTACGTGTTAACAAATAATACTTTTAAGACAAATAATGCTACTTGCCAAAATGTTTCAGTTTCCTAAAGATTAATTTTTTTATAATGTATAGATTAGGTGCTGTATATGAGGTACCATAAGCCATATTTATCCATAGATGTCGTTTTTTGTCTTGCATTATCAGGTTTCAGATAAAAATTTAAATTGTAATTTTTTTTAAACAATTTGAGAATCTAGTAACACTGGGTTTGCTGCTATCTCCTGTGGACAGGTTATGAGCTCTTTAAGCTCCTGGCTGGTTTGCTCTCTCATTTATGTTATTTGCTAGGCTCCTGAGACACTCCTGTTTACAACCCATGATGTAGATTCATACTGCCTTTTGTCACAACAGATGCCCTTTCTTGATCTAAATATACATAAAATAAAATTCATCATTTTAATGTGCATGCCATTCATTGCATTAAATATATGTAACTATTACCATATCCATTTCCAGAATTATTCGTATTTTGAAAACTGAAACTCTTCCCCATTAAATGACAAATTCCCATTTCTTTCAGGCCCTGGAAACCATGTTTTACTTTCTATCTGTACAAGTTTTGACTAAGTCCATCATCTAAGTGGGATCATACAGTATTCTTGTTTTCTTGTGACTGCTTCTTTCACTTGGCATGATGCCTTCAAGGTTCATGTGTGCTGTAGCATGTGTTGGAATGTCCTTTTACGGCTGAATTATTCCATTGTATGTAGAGACCACATTTGCTTACCAGTTCAACTGCCAGTGGACACTTGGGTTGCTTCCACATTCTCTCTGTTGTGGATGCTGCTGCTGGGAACATGCAGGTGCATATATTTCTCCTGACTCTGCATGCAGCTCTTCTGTGTGTGTGCTAGGAGTAGAATTGCTGGATCTCACACTATTTATTGAGACCATCAACCTCTACTCTGAAAATATCATGCTCTCAGATTTTCTTTAACTTATTAAGAAGGCTAGCTATGTGAATTCCATACATGTTAACATGGCTTTATTTGTAAATTATAAATTATCGAGTGTTCTTGACATAGTGTTCAAATTATGACATTATTTTGCTAAAAAAGTAAACCATTGCTACATTTCTACTAAATATGTGTCATTTTTTATTTTAGAAAGTAATGGTTTTCTTAAAAATATTGTTTGTTAATGTGTAATGACACTTCTTATTTTGAAATGAATGAATTAAACTGTTTTTATAAGTTCTCATTTTAATTTCTTTTTCTTTTTTGTTTTTGTACCAGGGATTGAATGCAGGGTGCTTAACCACTAAGCCACATCCAAGCACTTTTTAAAAAATTTTTTATTTTGAGACAGGGTCTTGCTAAGTTGCTGAGGCTGGCTTTGAACTTGTGATCTGCCTGCCTTAGCCTCCTGAGCCATTGAGATTACAAGCATGCCTCACCACATTTGGCCCATTTTAATTTTTATTTCAAATAATGTGTATAGCCTGTAACTCACATAAACAAAAGGTCTTTGGGGTCTTCACTAATATTTTAGAATGTAAAGGGTTCTGATACCATAATTTTAAGAATCTCTTGATCTGGATAATTTGTTAGCACAGGTTACTAAAAATTGCTTGAGTTGCTTGTCTGAATTTTAGAACATAGTGATTTTCTCCCTTAGAAATAAGCAGTGCCATATAAAATTACAAATCACCTCCAGGTTGCTGCAGTATCTTATTAACCTGTGATATTTCTGAAGTTATTTGGTACTATTTAACTGAAACATTTGGAGCAACTAATTTTGTGCATCCAGAGTTCCAATTTAGAATGCCAAGGAATTTCCTCCTGTTCTTCTTTGGGGCAGCAGGACAAGGGTTTCTAGACTCCACGCCCTTCTGGTTGTTCTCTTTCTCTTGGTCGAGGGCTGTGGCATTGACAGTGGGAGGAGGCTGTGGAGAGCCAGGTTGGAATTTCCATGTGCTGGGAGATTTTTAAGGGAGCTTCTGAATGAGGTGCAGCTGCTGGAGGGTGAGAGAGTGGACCTTTGTGTGGGTTGTATGAAACCCCCATGTCTTCCAGGATCAGAAGGAAGGTGTAAAAGGCAGAAATAGTGTGTGTGTGTTAATCCTGGGAAAAGCAAGAAGCCTTTGATAAATTAGCATTCTGCTTATTGTCATCAAGATGGGATTGTTTGGCTATGAATTTGTCAAAATATTATGGTAATTGAACAAAAATTTAAAAATACTCTGAAATGAGTCACCTTATCTATAAAGATTTCAGTAGAATGTGATCACTGCGAGGGAGAAAAAGATGATGAGACTCATTTTATTTTTGTTTTTATATTTTGGAAGATGTAAATATCTACAAAATCATTGCTTTTAAAAAATAAATTTTACACTATGAAATGAAAACCATCATGAGAATCTGTGCCTAAGAGTCCCGTTCTTAACATAGCTCTGTAGATTTTGAGATCTGCATATTCCTCTGTGTGGGAAACTGGGCATGGGGGCATCACAGATGAGCTCCCTTGCCAGCTTCATTCCCAGCCACCGAGACTGCAGAAGCCCACATGTGAGCAGAACCTTTGCCTGCCACTCATCCAGTGAGAGCTGTCCTCACAGCCTGCTGGCTTCTTGGGGGATTGGGTGTACTGTCACGTGGCAGGAGCTGGCTGCAGGTACACATTTGGTACTATTTCCTGGTAGATCCTTCTAATCCAGTTCTGTAAGTCGTCTAGGAAAGCCCCCATGTGTCTTAGCTGAGCCCGTGCATCTGCTTACATCAGGAAGGGTGCTTAAGGGAAGACAGTGGGCCACATTGGCTTGAGATTAATACCCTGGCTCTAGTCTAGGACTTTGGGCCACCATTTCCAGAGCATCACTTAAATTTTCAGACTCTGATTTCATCCTTGTCCTGTTTCAGACACCTCTGTATGCCACCTCCCATCCTCTTCGCCTCACCTTTCCCCAGAGCGTTTGATCACTTCTCAGCCCTGGCTTTGCCAGCTCAGCCTGGATTCTGACCAGCCTCCCATGGACACATTCCAACACTTGCCCCTTGTTCCTGGGTTGCATCCCTGACAGGCCACAGGCTTGCTCCCCAAGGACTCCGTGCTGAGATGTCCTTTTTGTGTGCCTTGTCTCTGTTCTGATGGATTCTCCTGCTTAGGTTTTGATTGGCCCTCAGTTGATCTGTCGGCTTTGGCCCGCTGGGTCCCAGTATGTGCACTGGTGATAAGACCAGGAAGAGGACAGTCCTGCTTTTCTTAGAGTGGGTTGATGTTTTGAATTACCAACACCATAAGCGTTTAGAAAGGCTCTGGTATTGAGGTGCTGCCCGTGGAGTTCCACCATCATCATGGTTTGTGGGGATAGGGATTTGGTAGGAGTTGACTGAAGTGAAGTAGGGCAAGGGTGGGCCTGGGTTCTGGATCTGCCATTTGCCAGCATTGTAACCTGGACACTCATGTCACCGGGGCTTCAGTTTACTTTTTGTGAAGGGTGGGCGATGACATAACGATGTGGATGCTGCAGGATGAATGAGTTGCATGTAGACACGTGGTAGGTACTTGGTAGATGGTAGCTGCTGTTATGCTTTCCCTTGTTATTCAGATCGACTCTAGAAAATTTTATTCTCAAAATATGTCATATTCTAGGGCTGGGGTTGTGGCTCAGTGGTAGAACGCTTGCCTCACATGTGTGAGGCACTGAGTTCAATCCTCAGTACCACATGAAAACAAATAAATAAAATAAAGGTATCATGTCCATCTACAACTAAAAAAAATATAAAAAATATGTCATATTCTATGTAATATTCTTTTCAAACACTGGCATGTGATATGTGCTCAATATTTATTGACTGGTTCAGACATGTAATAAACTATGTCAGATTTCTCATAATAAATATGCCCTGCTCTTAATTGACAATAATTATGAGTACTTAAGCTGTAGAGCTAAGTATGGTTTCTTAACCCTCCAGATAGCAACCACTACATGTTTATTTCAGGGACTGTGGGTTTCCTCCAGAGAGCATCAATTTGCATAATATTGCCAGGATTGGTGTCCATGTCCTGAGAGAAGAACTATTATTAGAGTAAAAAGAAACTCAGTGGTCAGGGTCTTGGAACACTTAAAAGGTGTCAGTGCAGAGACAGCTAGTAAAGAGTTCTGGAAGTACAAGAGATGAATACAGACTTTAGTTTTTTGGATCTTCCCAATGATGACAAATAGCATGTATAGGTACTATTATCATCTATATTGTGTTGGAGGCTTTGCAAGTGTCCATGCTCTTATGAAATCCTTATAACACAAGATATAGGTACTGTTATTACCTCAAAAATTCCAGAAAAGGAATGAGGCATGAAGGCATTATGGGGCTCTCAGATCTCATGATCTGTAAGTGGCAGAACTGGGATTTGAACTCAGGTCTGCCGGGGCACATCTCTCCAAAACCATATGAGCTTGCTATTATTTCTCACTGCCTTTGAAGATTTGACAGAAGAGCTTCATCTTCATTTTAAACATTTTGAAAAGTTTAATTTGTTAATTCAGATTACAGCAAAACTCTAAGCATTCAGCAGTTATTGATATCTAATTCACACAACCCTGGTAAGGTGTCTAATAAGGGAAAGATAAAATATGACATGCTTTTTTTCTTTTTTCAAAAGGAATTCACATTCAGCAGTTAGGAAAACCCAGATACAGCTAAGTGTTATGTTCATTAATTCATTCAACATCTGTTTATTGAGGGCCTTCTGTATGTACCAGGACAGTGTGGACCCCAAGAAAACAATGGCGAAAAATAAATTTAGTCCCAGGCTCCATAGAGCTTGTTAGCTGAGCTGGGTGTTGTGAATGGATCTAAGCCATTTAGTCATTTATAAGGAGGTAATGGTAGTGCCCTGTGATTAAGTTGGGTGAGAGGTTCCTTCCTTCTCCCTCACAACCACACGCCAGGAGGCACATTACAGTAAAACCCAGACAGAATTCTGCCATATACTCATTATCAGGCAGTCACAACATTAGTCATACAACCTGTTCCTATACGTCCAGTGAAGCCACAGCTCCAGACAAGCACCTCCCTGGAAAGTTTCCCTTGAGACAAATGGAGCAGGTTTTAGGGACACTTCTGGTCAAAGTCATGTAACCAAATCTGAGTGTGGGTCTAGACAGAGCTCTAGCTAAGAATGCAGCTCCCAAGGGATTGGCGTGAGGCTTGCTAGAGTTTTATATGTTGCTTTCCACAAACGGGGGCAAGTGCCTATGTTGCATTTCTAGTCAGTCTTGTTTTAATGTATGCATTTTCCCAGGGAAAAATTATTTTTAACATTTATTTTTCTAGTTAACAAACTCTTTGCTATTGATCAGTAAAAAAGATAGCCAAAGGCATGCAAGAACTGCTTCTAGAACAGAAACTATTAACCTTTTTTTTTTTTTTTTTAAATCATGAATGCTTTTGGCAGTCTGATAAAGCCTCTGGATCACTTCCCAGAATTATTGTTCAAAACCTTAAAATGCATTTTAAGTTTTTGGAAGACTAAATATATATTGAAAAATAGATTCTGATAACTATTAGAACTATTTTTGGAGGTGTGTAATGCAGTAGTATGTGCTTGCTTATTGTATTAACAAGATCTAGTATGGAGAACAGCTGCTTTAATGTCAAAATTGGGTTGAATGTAAATGATATCCCAAGGTATTTTCAATGAAGAGAATATAATATGGTTTTGTTGGTGACAAAGACATAGGTTCCACCCATGTTGTGATTCACTGTCTACATCAGTAGTGGAAGGAACTACTGAATTTCATTTGAACATTGCCAAGAAATAAAAGTGTGACTTTCCCCATCCATGTTTGCAGTCCCTCACGATCATTCTGTGCAGGTTAAGAATCCCTACTCTAGAGTGTGCATCTTCTCACCTGCTACCTAATCAGCCCTGGCATGTGTATTTGTGATTAGGGTTTCAGGTGTTAAGTTCTCCTGTGTGTGGATTAGAACTGATGCGTGCTTTCACTCAGAGTTTTATACAACTCTGAGTGAAATTTAGTAGGGATGATGAGACGTCTGTTTAAAAACCAACAGTGAGGACTCGTGAGCACTTATGCAGTGCTGTGGGATCACGTGGAAGTATTTTAAAATACAGACATAGGACAAGAGGATCCATACAAACACCAGTACAGTGGCAGATGCTGTGGCTGCTAGAAAAGCGTTACTCTTTCTTTAACGTTGAAAAAGACATCACTGAAAACATAAGAGGAGGATGTTGTTCTCTGGGATTCAGAGATCAAGCTGTTTGGATATAGAGAACAGCCCAGCAGAGGGGGTGGGAGGTAGAAAGGCAGAACGAGCCACACATGAACACAGCCTTCCCACGTGTGGGGACAGATGAGACCAGCCACTATGATGAGTGCTTGATGTGAATTATTATATATAATCCTCATGACAGCCCTATTATTATTTGCCTTTTACAGATGGAGAAACAGGCGTAAATAGATTAAGTAACTTGCCCAGAGTCAAGACTAGGCCTCTGGCTCCACAGGACTCAAAACGACTCGTGCAATACAAGATGCCACTGATGACAGGGTGGAGGGTAGACTAGGTGGAGTGCCACTGCAGGTTGGATGTCAGGGCAGAGGCCACCAACATGATGCTGGCTGGAGGTGGCAGAGGTACCCAGAACACCGAGTTAAGAATAGGTGAAGACTTTTCCAGCCTGGGAAACTGCACATCTGTTTTCAAGCCAGGCGGCATCCATATGATGGGAAATAAAGTTTCTGAGTAGAGATTTTTACCAGCAGTTTTAAATCTCTCTGCACCTGGCTGCATCTGCTCCTTTACGATGTCCTTCCCCAACTGAAGAATGTTCATCTGGGACAGGATTCTGTTGTCATCCCTGCCAGTGTTTACAATAGCACCACTGTGGTTACTTGACTGGAGAAGGACACCAGTGGCATAGTTTGTAAACATGCATCATCTCGGGACTCAGACTACAGCGGTAAGGTGCTGCTTACACCATAGCAAAGGAGACCTTCAAAATCGGCTCGTTTGTTACAGTCCATTTGTGAGAATTCAAGGGTGAAGTGGGAAGCAGAATTTTAGGTCAAGGACAGACTAGCAGTGCAGGCAGCATCTAGAGTGCATTCCATTGATTCCAGAGGTTTTAAATCAATCCATCTTTGATGTAAAATGCAACAGCACCCCAACAAGTCCTGACTTGCCAAGTCCAGGGAAAGGCTCCTGGCAGCATAGAGTGCTCCTAGTAATCAGATTGGAGAGGGCATAAAAGTTATTTGAACTTATTTGAATTCCCTGGTGGAGTAAGTAACTGGCGTCTGTAGCTTTTCACATCATAGATAGAATTTTAGATGATTGGAGCTAAATGAAAGTTTTATAAAAGCATACCTAATCCACCTTCTGTGTTGACAGGCTCAGTTAGCTGGATCCTGGTCCCAAAGCACTTTATTGGTACACCTCAGATATTCAGCTACTGGCCTTGTAATGATGTCACAGGAGTTTGTTCATTTCATGTGCTTTTTTTTGAGGAGGGGATACTGGGGATTGAACTCAGGGGCACTCAACCATTGAGCCACATCCTCAGCCCTATTTTGTATTTTATGGGAGACAGGGACTCACTGAGTTGCTTAGCGCCTCACTGTTTGCTGAGGCTGGCTTTGAACTCATGATCTTCCTGCCTTAGCCTCCTGAGCCACTGGGATTACAGGTGTGTTCCACTGCACCTGGCTTCATGGGCATTTCTTAGGTGCCCATGATGTCCTCTCCCTGTGGGCACTCACATAGCCCATGTGGCTCTTCCCTTGCTTTCCAAGGCAAGGAGAGATTCCTCTTTATTTCAGACTTTTAAGATTTATAGTTAGAATGGTTGTTTGGTTTTTTTTTTTTTCAATCTACCATAAAGCAGTGAGGCTTTTCAGGCTGGTTAAGACCAAAGGTTACAATTTCTACCCTCATGTCTCTCGAAGATGGTCTCTGTATTTCCATGTTTCACTTCCATATTTAAAATTTTCACTTTCATATTTGCAGACTAATGGTCTGATTTAAGCTGTGGTTTCTTAGTAAATGGTTTGTGCATAAGTTTAGTTGTAATTGCAGTTATCAAATTGTAGATTTCCAGGCTGAAAAATAGAAGCAGTTCACCTGTTCCTAATACTCATCCCTAGGACAGGCTATTAGTTGAAAGGCCAAACACTATCAAACAGCCAAAGTAGGGAAACTGGAATTATTCTTTAATACTTGCACAAAACTTTCATATTGTTTCATCCAAGTTTTTGTTATACTTAACACAATAAGGATCCAATAAAGTAGTTAAAACCTATTTTGAGGGCTGGGGATATAGCTCAGTTGGTAGAGGGCTTGCCTCGCATGCACAAGGCCCTGGGTTCAATCCTCAGCACCACAAAAAACAAAAACAACAACAACAAAAAACCCAAAAACTATTTTGATTGAATCACATCATAAAATATTTATTGAAATTATGGCAACTCTCATTTCATTTCAACCTATAGAATATTTAATATTTTCTTCCATCGATTTTTTAAAAATATTAGTATATTTTTTAATACCCTTATTTTTTTTATGTGGTGCTCACACATGCTAGGCAAGTATTCTACTACTGAGCTACAACCACAGCCCCTCTTCCACCTATTAATAAAAACATTTTATGCCAACTGCTATAATGGTTTACAGTTACTTATTTTTTTGCTTTAACTACATACATGGGTAAATTTTAATTTTGGTGTTTAAAAAACATTGATAGAATTTTTCCTCATTTATTTTCAAAGCATAATATTCCTGCATTTGATTTGTTGACACATTAATCAAAGGAATACCATATCTTCATCATTTTTCATTTTATAAATAGCTTCTAATTTTGCCCATTATATTATTGCAGATTAATTATTGAGAAACAGTACATTGATCTATCTTTTATTATTTTAAATTATTTGATATATATTATCTAATGGTCTGATTTAAACTGTGGTTTCTTATAAATGGCTTATGCCATTTTGGTTACTTTTGGTACCCTTATCTTACAAAATATATTCCATAATTTTATTTCTTTTTGAAATGAATATTAAAACCTTTATTTGAATTAACAAATGAGGTCAGGTTGTTCTGTATAGAAAATTTTGGATTTAGTTGGGTATTTTGATAATAAGATAATAAGATTTGGTAATAGATGCAGATAATAAAGCCACTTCCTGGTTAGATTATATGACTGGCAGATTTTTCAGCACATTGAATTAGATAGATAGATATGTAGCTTTAATGTTTTAAGGAAAATATATTGAAGCATGCCATAGGATGAAATCATTTTTTCAAATAATATTCTTGTCACAGGTATAGTGGAGTTAACAATATTTCATGTTCTAACTTTTTCTGAACACCAAAGTGCCACTAAGTGAGACAATCACAGATGCAGTTAGCTTAATAAGTTATGGTGAAGTCTTGGGCCTATGTCCAAAAAATTGAGAAAAAGAATGACTTTATACCTTGGGTCATACCTCCCTTTATTAGTCAATTCTTTGCTTTCAGGATATCTAATTGGTTCATCAGTGGATAGATCATTACAAATAACATTTGATACTAGATCATTGTGTGTTACTGTGGCAGAAGTGCAAAGATTGTATGATTGGACATAATTCCTTCCATTTTCATCCCTTTATATGTGTGCTCAAGGTTTTCAGTGCTGAACTTTTAAACAGAAGAAAACAGGGAGAGTTAGGTCTCCTGCTGGATTATTCTGTTGCAAGTTCTGGTTACCTCATAGATTTATTTCATTCGGAGTGTTTTCTGATGCAGTTTTTACTTTTTATTTTGCTCTTTTCAATCATGCTATTAGTGATTGTAATGACAGCTCAATACAAAGGAAAAATGACAAGCAATGAACAGACTGGTTAATAAAAGACTTTATATTAGGACAAAAGTCTTTGGGAAAAGTAGAATAGAAATAGGAGTTCCTGGATAAAAAGATATAAATTTACTGACTATTTAAAAAGAGTTTTCATTTTATTTAAAAAAAATTAGTAAGGCTGGAGGTATAACTCCGTGATAGCCTAGCATATACAAGGCCTTGGGTTTGATTCCCAGCACTGGGGTGGGGTGGGGCGGTGGTGGTGGTGAGGAAGGTGAGAATCAAAAATAAAATATCAAGAAGTACCCAAATACCAAAATTTTATGATATTTTGATACCAATGGATATATTTCAAGGAATTATATTTAGTCTTCCAGAAATCATGTCCTTTATAGCTATTTAAGCTTATTTTTGAAGAATTTTCAACATCAACTTAAAAAGGTGTGAAGGGGGTGGGAGTGTAGCTCAGTGGTAGAATGTTTGCCTTAGCATGCATGAGGCCCTGGGTTTGCTCCCCAGCACTGGGGGAAAATGTATGAGAGGCTATCAGGTTTTAGAAAATTCCTTCCAGGTTGCACTAGCAAAAAGCCTGATCACTCTAGCGCACATGCACCTTGGTTTATTATTCTTAGGTCTGTGTTTGCTGTTGCCTGCAGAAGGCTCAGCTCCTCTGGACAGTTCTTTTTACCTCTTCTCCTACTGTTCATTTTTACATTGTTTTAAATAGTTTTCTATGATATTTTTACCTAGAATATGGAAATTGTATTTCTTATTAAATCAGCTTCAAATATTACCTCTTCACTCTGTAGACACCAAGATCAGGGCCTCTCTTTCCCTTGTGCCCTATAAAAGTCCACTTTGCTTTATCCACAGGTTGACATTGTTTTGCATGTGTGTCTCTCTCAGTGTTAGACCAAACAGTGTGTTTATCTATGGGTCACTAGCAAAACCCCTGAGGTATTTGATGCAGACTATTCTAGCATGGCCTATTTTTCACAAAAAGTTGTATTAATTAGAAACATTCAGAATGTCAACAAAATAGCTGCAACTTAAAAAAAATAGAGTGGTATCCAGTTAACGATAACAATGATCTCCCATCAGCTGCATCGGAGCCAACTGAAGATGGGAAATGACCACCCCCGTCTATAACTCACCTGTTTTGTGCCCCAGCCAGAACCTGTCGTCCATTTCCATGCCAGTTTTCAACCTGTACCAGGCCGCCTGTACCAGGCTGACTACTGAAAATAGCATTAGGACAAGGCTTTGTGAATGCACACATTCATTAACTATGTGGTACAGTTTAGAACCACGTCTTACACATCCTTACATTTCAGTTGTTTTCTTTAAAAGGAGTGAGTTCTGTACAGGAGGGTTAAATGACAAGAAAACTCACTGGAACCAGCTTATCTTCCTGGTCATCTTTGTCTTCCTCCGCTAACTCTCCTTCTTCCATCTTTTTCTTGGTTCAGTCCTGACAGCACCTTTTTTTTTTTTTGGCCACATCAGGCTTTCCTTTGGCTTGGTATTTGCAGTGATTTGCTTTTTGCATTCTTCAGCTGGGTGCCTTCTTTTGCGAGGCTGCTTGTCAGATGCGGCAGTGTGTTCTTCCACAGCTCTCCCAGCTTCCCTGGGCAGGCTGGTATGGTCTTTGATTTTGGGGTGATGAACAGAGTGAGGCAAAGGCTGAAGGAGGCCCTTCCGCTGGTTGCACTGAGATCCTTGAACTTGTTTTTATGTGCCCTTTAGGAGAGGTCTAGGTTTTCATTGCTTTCACAGTGGACCTTGTTCACCTTCGCCATGTCTTGCAGTTTTTCTTTGTCCATGACAGACATGGTCTTCCACCTCCGAAGCACTCCCTTGACAGCTCTGAGGAGTTGACTGAAGCTTCTGGGTTCCTCTTATGCTCCCCAAGCAAGTTTGCATCCAGTTGCACATATGACATTCTGGCCCTCCTTTGCCCATGCCTAGTTATTTCCTGTCCTGCAAGGCACGGAGTCTTCCAGGGCTGTTAGCCTTCACATGCCCAGTGTGCTGTCAAGTTCAGTGCCCTGCACTGGCTGGTGGCACGAGGTTCGGATGAATTCTCCTTTCTGAATGTCAGTTGCATCAGATCATATCACAGTTTTGTTTGCTTTATATTTTTTTTTAAATTTTTTTTTGTTTTTGGACAAGATGTAATCATGGTTAACCTGATTCCTAATATTGGACTTAAGTAAACATTCACTGAATGCCTACAGTTTGGCAGGTACTGGACTTAATTTAGATGATGAGTATGTGAAAGGAAGGAGTTGGTGTGGCAGTAGAGACAGGAAGTTCACCTGGAAGTAGTTGATATGGTGTAATATGTGTTATAAGGAAATGAGTTTAAGGGGTTCCAGGAACCTTATATTTTCATCCTTAATTTCTCCAGTTCTCTTTTTCAATCTGAAAAGCTCAGTGTAGCTATGCTGTAGTGTCCCAATACAAGTATATTTCATGTGGAAAATGGGTTTAAGAAATTTGAGGGATGATAACCTGTTGATCTCCATAGTCAGTAAGGAAGAGGAGAGGTGGTTTTAGGAAAGGCTGGCGAACTTGAAGGTTGAATGTTGGTGAGTGACATTGCAGTGAGCCTTGGTGAGTGTTGGGCATACCTTCCACCTGGGAGCAACCATGCCATCGCAATGGCTTTCCATTGGTGGAACACAATGGGGAAATTCTACACCAAGCACCTTAGTGCTTTGTCTTCTGGTCCAAGGAATTTTCTCCAGACTAGTTCACCAGAGAACAGACTGAGACATTGCTGCATCTAGTCACCAGAGCTGAAAGGCATTCCTACCTTCTTGTTTTCAAAAGACATCTCTCTCTCTCTGTTGGGATTTTAGGATGCACATGTACAATACCCCCTTTCTCTCCACCCAGTTCTTTTTTCTTCTTTTTTTACAGTACTGGGGTTGAAACCCAGGGGTGCGCTACCACTCAGTTACATCCCCAGCCCTTTTTATTTGAGACCAAGTCATGCTGAGTTGCCAAGGCTGGTCTTGAACTTGCTATCTTCCTGTCTCAGCCTCCTGAATTGCTGGATTACAGGTGTATACCACTCACTCACTCAGTTTCTAACAGATGATCATGGGGACTGCTGGGAGGCGGGGGAAAAAGAGGAAGAGGGAGAGAGAGAAAAAATTAAAGCCGTTAACACTGATGTGCCTATGTGCCAGGTGCCGTGTCACCTTCCTAGCAGTGCTATGAAGTAGGCTCTCTCATTGCCATCATTTTACAGAGAAGGAAACTGCAGCCTGGAGAGATCTGATTAGTTGGTCAGGGTCACACAGTAAGTGGTGGGGCAGGATTCCCAACCCCGCAGTTTGACTCCAGAGCCCAGCCTTGACCCGTGTGTGTTCCTGTGTCTCATTTCATCTGGGTTACTGATAAAGCTGGGAGAGAAAACGGCTTTGCATGTGTGCTCCAGCTGGACCGGCTGATCCCTCCTTCGATGAGACTCAGCAGGCACTGCAGGCTGGCCTTCTGTGGGAAGGGCGCGGAGCCCTGGCACTGGGTGTCCTCTCCTGAGCACCACTGTTTTGTCTGCCTCCTTTGGTTTCTGCCTTCGGAAGCCAGTTCCTGTGGGTTTTTCTGAAACAGGAGTACTGATTGGGGTGTTTTGTCCATTTGTGTGCATACACACCCATGCACAAGGGCGGGTCATTTGGAAGTATGCATCCTGATGCAAAACCAGTTACCTGTGTGCTGTGTGCTTAAAATTAGAATTTATATTTTGTTTACTTTTCCCCAAAGAGTCTAAATTTACTTTTGAAAGTGTTCAGTGCATTTTTTAATTGTTTGTTAAACTAATGCATTGATTGCTGCTGCTTTCTTCCAAACACCTTTAGATTAGATGAAGAATTCATACTTTCTTTTTTTTTTTTTTGTTTTTTTTTTTTTGTTTTTTTTTTTTTAAAATTTTTTTTTTTTTTAGTTGTTGATGGATCTTTATTTATTTTATTTATTTATATGTGGTGCTGAGATTCAAACCCAGTGCCTCACGCATGCTAGGCAAGCGCTCTACCGCTGAGCCACAACCCCAGCCCCAGAATTCATACTTTCTAAAGGTGGGCTGTTAAAGAGTTGGTTAGATCTTGGAACAGGAAATAATGGCAGCTGGGATGTGTTTGCTCCAGGAGATGGGACTTGAGGAGGACAGGTAGGAGGACTGAAGCACACACAATCCATGGAGGAAGCATAGAGCCACTGGACCAAGTTTACCATGGCAACATGTCCCAAAGAGAAGAGATAAGTGATACCTCAAGGCCTGCCCAATTTAGATCTTGCCCTTCAGTAGACCATTGTTGAGGTCAAGATCCCTTCTGCCTTGGCTCGGATCCCCAATCTACTATTTAATTGTTGACTCTGAGCAGATTACTTGCTCCTCACTAAGTTGCTTATGGCCTTGCTTAAGTGGCTGAGGTTGGCTTTGAACTTGCCATCCTCCAGCCTCGGCCTCCCGAGCTGCTGAGATTACAGGCAGCAGTTCTACTTTT
Organism: Xerus rutilus; assembly: GCA_028644305.1. NCBI lineage: Eukaryota > Metazoa > Chordata > Mammalia > Rodentia > Sciuridae > Xerus > Xerus rutilus. Next base: position 145,476,930 of record CM053403.1, on the reverse strand, counting down.
AAATGCTGCAGGTTAATAAAAATGAATTTGTACACAAAAATTTTGAAAGTGATTAGAGAGATAAGGAAGAAATAGATATAGAACAGAGAAATCAGTATGAATGAGGATAAGGAAGTAGGATTTGGATAGGAATTGATTAATCTTTATAATAATTTAATGTGCATAGAAACTTAATTGTGAAAAGTTTTCTGTTCTCTCAAATGAGATATAACACATTTTGAGAATACCCTCAGCGTTGCTCATTAGAGAAATGCAGCCTAGAACTGCAGTGAACTGTTCCTACACACACGCTTGAATGCCTGTGACCAGAAAGACGGTATGAGGCATTTGTGACCATGTGTAGCAGTTGTAACTCTTGTGTTACTGATGGAATGTACCATGGTACACTCACTTTGGGAAACAGTTTGACTATTTCCTCAAAAGTTGACTATACTTCTGGATATAAAAGTATTCACCATATGATTCACCAGCGGTTCTACTCTGGATCAAGAGAAATAAAAAGAAATGTGTACAAAAGAACTTATTCTTGGGCTGGGGTATGGCTCAGTGGTAGAGCACTTGCCTAGCATGCGTGAGGCACTGGGTTCAATTCTCAGCACCATAAATAAATAAATGAATAAATGTCCATTGACAACTAAAAAATATTAAAAAAAAAAGAACTTATTCTCGAAGGTTTCTAGCAATGCTATTCATAATAGTCCCAAACTGGAAACTATTAAATGTCTGTTTGGTCAATGGATAAACAAAATACTACATGGCAATAAAAAGGAGCAAAAGACTGATAATAACAAGCTCTGCGTGAATGAACCTCAAAAACACACCAAGCAAAAGACATCTGGTTAAAAGATGACATAGTGTAGCTCCTATTGTGTTGTAAATTCATATGATTCTATTTATCTAAAATGTCCAGAAAGAAAAAGCTGATGTGAACAAATATGTGAAAAAATGTCTAACATCTCTAGCAATTAGAGAAATGCAAATTAAGATTACAATGAGATTTCATCTCACTCTAACCAGAATGGCAATTATCAAGAATACAAGTAACAATAAATGTTGGCGAGGATGTGGAGAAAAAGGTACACTCATACATTGTTGGTGGGACTACAGATTCGTACAACCACTCTGGAAAGCAGTATGGAGATTCCTCAGAAAACTTGGAATGGAACCACTATTGGACTCAGTTATCCCACTCCTTGGTCTATACCCAGAGGACTTAAAATCAGCATTCTACAGTGACACAGCCACATTAATGTTGATAGCAGCCCAATTCACAATGACTAAGCTATGGAAAACCAACCTGGATGTCCTGCAACAGAAGAATGGATACAGAAAATGTGGTATATATACACAATGGAATATTACTCAGCCTTAAAAATGAAATTATGGCATTTGCTGGTAAATGGATGGAACTGGAGACTCCTATGCGAAGTAAAATAAGCCAATCCCCCCAAAACCAGAGGCCAAATGTTCTCTTTGATATGTGGATGCTAACACACAATAATGGAGGGGGCGGGAAGAATAAAAGTTCATTGTATTAGACAAAGGGGAATGAAGGGAAGGGATGGGGGATGGAAATAAGAAAGACAGTAGAATGACTTGGACATCACTTTCCTGTGTTCATATATGAGTACATGACCAGTGTAACTCCACATCATGTTCAACTGTAAGAATGGGAAGTTACATTGCATGTATGTATAATATGTCAAAATACACTCTACTGATGTGTATCTAAAAAAAAAAAACAAGTAAAAAATTAATAGAAAACAAAAAACAAAAAAATGGATGTGTGGTGACCTGGGCTGGTGCAGGACCTGGCTGCAGTTGAGCTAGTCTTTTGAGGTGATGGAAATGTGCTACACCTAGATTGTGGTGGTGGTTGCACAAGTCTAGATTTGCTAAGAGCAATGGACTTATACACTCAGGTTGGATGAAATTTGTGGTATAGAAATTAGCACCTCAATGAAACCGTCCCATTTCATTGACCTTTGTGACATTTGATTCATGCTAGTCTGGGATGTACCCTAAGGTAGCAGGAGCTTATTCCTTGAATTTCCAGGGTTGGGCAAATGGGAGACTGGGTGAACTGAGGTGCAGCTAAGTCTGCAAGCGTGTGTGTGTGTGGGGAGCCTGTGTACATCTGAGGTCCCAGCTTCTTGGGAGGCTGAAACAGAAGGATCACTTTGAGTCCAGGAGTTTGAGGCCACCCAGGGCAACATAATGAGACTCCATCTCAAACAATCAGACAAAGAAAAAACCAAAACACCAAGGAGGGCTCAGACCAGGAGCCTCCAACCTCCTTCCTAAAGTGCTTGACGCTGGTGTCCTCACTCTCTTCCCGTGGTTTTCCAACTCGTGGGGCCTATTCCTTTTCTGTCTGTTTTGTAAGTACCTACTTATAAGAACAGAAATTTGCAGGCTAAAGTTATCATTCTGTTTACATCTTTTATTTGTAGTTGGTCCTCAGTGGTTTTATTTCTTATCTAAAATGTTAGCTGATCAGCCTGTGGAAATAAATGAAGGCTACCCAAGAAGCACACACAGAGGCCGCTTGCCAGAGTGCACTCTAGCAAGGAGCCAGGCGTCACCGCTGTGTGGCAGACACTGAGGCAGGCAGTGGGGAGGCTACAGGATGCAGAGGAGGGCGGCTTCAGGGGTGCTCTTCAGGCTGTTAGGCAGAAGCCGGAAGCAGGGTAGCTGGAAGTGCAGCGTCTCAGGTGCTTGGTGTGGGAGCACATTTGTCACCTTGGTTGATCCTGAGTAGTAAGCAGGGGCAGAAAGAGAGAAGCTGGGTATTACTGGCCAAGGCCTGACCATTCTAGGCTGATAGCTGCAGATGTTGTGGGTCAGAGTTCTGTTGTCAGGTCTGGTCACTGTCTTTGTGTGAATTCAGTGTGTCCAGCAAAAGAGTGGCCTAGGATGTGGGACCCATAGTTCTTTTTTTTTGGTACCAGGGATTGAACGCAGGGGCACTTGACCACTGAGCCATATCCCCAGCCCTATTTTGTGTTTTATGTGGAGACAGGGTCTCACTGAGTTGCTTAGTGCCTCGCCATTGCTGAGGCTGGCTTTGAACTCGCGATTCTCCTGTCTCAGCCTCCCTAAGTGCTGGGATTACAGGCTTGCGCCACCGCGCCCAGCTGACCCATAGTTCTTAGTGAGTTGGGAAGCCGTGTAGACCTCAGGGGAGGTGAAGAGACAGGGCACCTTGTGCCACCAGCAGCCACATGGCATCTGCCCTGCTCCCTAAGTCAGCACCACCATCAGTCCCACCTCCATGCACACCCACTGCCCTCCCGCCTTAGCTCCTATTGTGTTAGAAATCCATTCATTTGTTCTGTTGGAACAATTTAAGCTTTTACAGGGTCAAGATTTGTCTGATGGTTCAAAGCAGTTTTCCCAGGACTTAGATTAGTGGCTGGCACATAGACAAATAGTACATATTTGTTGAATGAATGACTATGAGAAGGAAAAAGAAGAGACTGGAAAGATGATACCCTTGTCTCAGGAGAGGGGTGAACACAGCCTTCACTCCATTAAGCAGTGCATTACCTCTTGAGTAGCAAAGTGGGCAGTTGGGAAATGCTTGGGAATTGGGATTCTACTCAAAAAAGCTAAGAAAATTGCAGACAGTGTTGAGTCCAGAAATAAAACCATGTTAATAATGGTATCCATCATTTATTGAGCATGCATGAACATGTGTTCCAGGCATTTCATATGCACCATGTTTTTTTCTTTGAAATTCCCAGGCTTTATGACTTACATTTGAATTCTAGACCTACTACTGTGTGTGTATTACATTATATATGTATGTATATGTGTGTATATATACACATGCAACACACATGTACCTATGTGTATGTATATACATGAATGCTGTGTGTATATGACTATACCTGCATCTATGTATCCTTTTCTTGCAGTGCAAGGGATGGAAACCAGGGTCTTATGTATGCTAGGGAAATGCCTGCCACTGAGCTGCATTCCCAGCCACACTGCTTATATTGAAGACAATTGCTTTAGCTTTGATTTGATTTTGTAGCTATTAATTTCAATGATGTTCCTGCTGCAAAATTTGAGTTTGGGGTTCCTTGTTTAGGACTTTACAGCCAGGAGTATGTGTTGGAATTTTAACACATTGTAGTATTTGCTGGGGTGGGCAGTGTAGTTCTGATAGATGGCTCTCAGTGTCAGAGCCTTAGGACTTGGACTTGGAAATGTTGTTTTTGGTGTGAATTTGTGAATCTGTTTTCTTCAGGACTAAAGCTTCTTAAACCCCTTTCTGTGTTCTGTGGCAGGGATTTGGAACTTGGTTTCCTGTAGGGCGTAGTAGTTCAGATGAGCTGTGGTTGCTGCATGGAACTTGAACCAGATCTCTCAACTTTCAAGAGAATTTGGAAATCCAGAGTTCCTAATGGGAAGCCTTGTAATTTCCACTTTTGGCCAATACTGTGAGGACTGAGCACCATGCATCTGTGGCTGTTTTTGGCATGTAGGCCTTAGGTGTGTGGCCTCTGTTGGAGATGAAATGTAGAGAGGGTTGGGGACTGAGGGAATGTCAGCTAATGTCATAGGTGAAAACTTTTTCCAAATAAATGCAGTCCAGCCAAGCAGAAATCCAATGAAGAAAGAGGGTGGGGGGAAACCACAGGAAAATATAGACCCGTACAGTTAGAAACCACAAGTACTGAAAGAGCAAAAATTATAGGCTTTCTCTGCTTGGAGTCTAATAATATTTCAGTAATCTATCCTAGTGATTGTGTATGCCTTTGCAGTTGTTTGAATGTGCATTTATTCAAATGAATGTGTCTTACTCTGTTACTGTAGTACTGTGTACTGTAATATTATTGGCACTATATGGAATATATTTCATAAGAAGTTTCACAATTCTGGTTAGTATTCTCTGGCCAGGTTTAAACTTTCTTATAATGAAAGCGGATGATGAATTAAAACTCCATCTGCTGGTGTTTGACAGATGAGAAGAGGCAGGTGATTTGTGAGTGATGAGTTGAGGTAGTGGTGAGTGTATGTTTTGAATTTAGTTCTCCCATTATATGACAGTTTTAAATCATGGAATTTATAGGTTGGGGTTTTCGTATTTCTGAAGTCTGTGATTGTGCTACTTGTGGTTCACTAGTCTTGTTCTTTTATGTTTCTCTGTTCTCAAATACTTGTGGTTTGTGTGGGTGCAGGGTTACAGAAGAAGAGGATTGTCAGACTCTCTTCTCTTGTTTTAAAGAAGTCTCTCCAAGAATTGCCTTTCAGAGACAGTGATCTGAGTGTTTTGAGGGGGCTTGGAGGCAGGAGGGATTTAACTTACTCATTTCAAACAACCTCCCATATTTGAGTTCCCTTTTTTCTCCTCCTTTATTTCTTTGATTTTTTTTTTCTGTTTTGTAGATGCATTTTCTGTCTTTATGTCATGTTCTTTGGTTATAAATATTTCCATGTTTCATTGAACATAGAGTTTGTATTTGTTTCTTATTTGCCTTATGGTTTAGGGGCAATTTGGGAAAGGAGGGTGGTGGTAAAGTGGTGGTGAAATCATAAAACTGTGATTGAGAGTAACTAAGGGAGGTTGAGAAATAATAAGAAAGTTGAGGATTGAAAATGAATAGGAATTGGCCTCAGGAGTTCAAGGTAGAAGGAAAGTCATGCACGGAAGCTGGAAAACAGGTACATTATACCAGTTAGAAGAAGGCCTGTGTCGGGGGGAAAACTGATGAGACCTAGTTGGAGATGTAGGCCCAGGCCAGGTCCCCTAAAGAATCAAGGACTACCTGCTGAGCAACCAAAAGCCTTTGCTGGACTCTGATAAGTGAAGAGCACTGTCCTGTAGGGCTCGCAGTCTAGCTTAGATGTCACATGTGAGAAAGTCTGTGGGGCAGAACAATAGGTCCTGCACATGCAGTGGAGGGAGCTTTGGCTTATTGTAGGAATCGGGGAGGGACTGCTGGCTAGGGTCCTTCTGGAAAGTTCTTCAGGGAGATTTTGATAGGAGTTTTTCTTCTGCATGAAGGTGTGAGGAGGCAGAGCTTTGAGGGGCATGGCCTCATCTGAGGTAGGTGTGTGGAACACAGGGTGTGGCAAGGTGGCTGGAGCCCGGGAGTCTTCTGTGTATTGGGGAGATGATGCTCCAGCTGTGTCCCGGGTGCCTGTGGTCCTCCAGCACTCGCAGTAAAACATTGTAAATAGGAAGAAGAGTCCACAGCAGTTCAGTACCATTTCTTGTTCCTTATCATCCTCATACTGTGCTTTTCTGCTCTGCTAAAATAATTCCACTGATGAGGACCTGATTATTGAAACTGTTTTCCCCAGTGGGTTCCACTGAGTTCTAATAGAATGCTGTTCTTCAAACGTACTCTACCTTATCAGCCGTGCTGTTAACAATTTGTTCTTCAAAACTGAATGGCATGTTCCGGATGTTGAGGAAACAGTGTATAGACTTGCAGTGATGTTTGTATAGTAACTTCTTCCCGAGAGTTGTGTCAATGAGCAGAGGTTGAGAAGCTTTCATGGTGAGTCTAGTCTGCCTGAAGTTTTAAGTCAAGTGAGCTTTATTCCTGATGTGAAAGGCACATGGGGAGAGAGTGACAAGGAAGAGTAATGATCATCACACAGATTGTTGTTTGGTTGCTGGTACTGCCAGCTAAGTCTGAAAAAGAACAATGGCATTATGTAGTGTAACTATGTTAGAATGAGCTCTTTGTAATAATGTATGTCCTTTTTTTTTTCTTTAAAGAGCTGATTGGAGTGGAATGTTGTTAAAACAGCATTCCAAATATTTCTAATTGTGAACATTTCAGCAACTTAAATCTTTAGAATTAAGTGAAATGATGGTAGTGTTTAGATTAAATGTTTGATTTCAGTAGTTGATAGCCATTGTTGATTTGCAACTCATCATTCTACTGACATTATTTTATGTTTTATATATATGTACATTGTATTTTATTTTTAGACAGTTTTATTTTTTCCATGGTCAGAAACATGAATAAAAAGTTTCTAAAGATCATCAACTTGAGCCAGGCACAGTGGCTCAAGCCTGTAATCCCAGCACTTAGGGAGGCTGAGATAGGAGAATCGCAAGTTCAAAGCCAGCCTCAGCAATGGCGAGGTGCTAAGCAACTCGGTGAGACCCTGTCTCTACATAAAACACAAAATAGGGCTGGGGATGTGGCTCAGTGGTTGAGTGCCCCTGAGTTCAATCTCCAGTACCAAAAAAAAAAAAAAAAAAAAAGATCATCAACTTGTATAAAATCATCACTAAATTTCTTTTTCATAGTTTAGCATTCTGAAGATTAGGAACATAATTTGACTTATTTTTATGGTGTGAGTTATTATTTGAATGAGAGGTAAGCACAGTGGTTTTTCCTAAACCAGGTTAGGAAAAAGCAGTTAGAGAGTAGCTTATTCATAGGTAACAGCTCCTGTCCAAAATATGCAGCAAGATCATTTGCTGTGTCCTCTTCCATCGAAGTACATCCTCCAGGTCGATTCTCCTGTGCAGTTAACATGTGCTTCACTCGTGCTAGGCAGGCACCATCTGGGACAGTTGCCATTGCAGGCACAAATCCTAAGTGGATGTCAGAAGTCACAGGTGAAAATCTGGTGAGATTCTTGGTGTTTAGTTACACAGTCTCAAAGTCTTTCCCCTCAAGATGCGTATTAAGTATAAAGGGAGAAAATGGTCATGTTACCAGGGGGAGACCTGGTAGTCACGACCATGTGACGGGAATCAGCCTGGTCAGGAACGAGGCATGGTGTCAGTTGCTGCCTCGTAGGAGCATTGTGCAGGCCACACCGTCACTAGCATTGTGCTTGCCAAGATGCTCAGCTGGAATGGGGTCACAAGGAAGCCTCAGACAAACCCAGGCTGAGGAGTGAATTGTCTGCAAAACAGGTGTCCACGCCCCTGGCTGGAGAAGGACGACAGCGTGCAGTGCATGATCCTGGACAAGAGAAAAGGACATTAATGGGGGCAGCTGGCAAGGCTTGGATAAGGCTGGCTGGAAATTATTTAATAATTGGGGTGTTGATGGTTACCTTCCATATTTCAGCCATTGTAACTTATTGTAGAAGACATGACATGGGGTGGCTTGGTGAAGGGTGTGCAGAGATTCTTTGCACTATTTTTGGAACTTTTAGTAAATCTGAAAGTATTTCAAAATGAAGTTAAGCAACAACAAAAATAACTGGGCTCAGCTGAGCGATGAAGGCTGTGGTGCTCATGCTTCGCGACATCTCTTACTTGGTCAGGAGTTGATTTTCTCTGCTTCCTGAATCTCCACAGTGAACAGGATAGCTAAGGTTTCTAAATAAGGGATCTTGGGATCAGTGAGGCATGGCTGTATCGAATTGCAACTATACTTTGAAAGGTTTTGTTTAATTGGCTAATTTACTTATTTATTTGTACACAGAGCTGCAATTACATCTTTGGGTGTCCCATGGCTCTGTAGGTTATTTGAGCTTTCCTATTGTAGCTACCAGAATCCTACTTGGAAACATAGCTCTGTAATTAATTTACTTGTTATGCTGTCCTGCATTCAGGTTAGTCCCACGGATTTTTCTGCAGTGTGTCATATACTGCTGAATTCCATAGTTGTCTCTTGTATTTTAGGGAGAGCTGTTTTTTAAAATATGAAAATGTTTGATTTAAACTTTAAATATACTAAATATCTTTAGTTCTCAGAAAAGACAGTGTGATGTTGTCATACACAGTAGAGAGTAGCAAATGCATGCTGGCCTCAGCCAAGTGGCAACCTTGTATTGGGTAATAAGTAAAATGAAGAAAATCAATACACTGGCAAATGTTTGTTAGCAGGAGCAGTTGTTAATGTGTGACTCATAGTTTCTTAAGTCCGGGCAGTCTTGACCAGTGTGGGCAGGGCAAGACCATGGACTTAGGAGTCAGAGATCTTGTTTTGCACCGCAGATCCATGACTGCTCATTAGTGTGTTGGGCGGTCCTTTAGCTTTTCTGAGCTAAAGTTGGTCAGCTGTAACACTGGACTCACAGTGGCACCTTGCCTAGTTGTCATGAGGTCTGAATGAAGCAGGGAGCGAGTGTGCGCAGGCCCGCCCTAGCATTCCAGACCTGGGGTTCTCTTCTTACCTGCAGCTGGGTTTTAGGCTGTCCACAATGGAAGAGAAACTGCGTTGCTGATAGGACGTGTAGAAATGATAACGCACATCAGTAGCCTCTACTCATATCTCATAACTCTTTTTGTCAGGAAGCTTTTCCATATCTTTTTCCAGAGAAGTGCTTTGCTTTTATATGTCAGCCATGTTGGGTGTTACTCCCGGATCTGTTGGACGCATGCCACTTGTTTGCAAGTCTTGCTGTGGTATTTTACTGTTCTTATCTGAATCATTGGTACAGATAATTTTGGAAGGCAATCTTGTGAGACAGAGGGACAAGAAGGTGTGCAGACATTTGGAAGGAGACATTGGCATGTGCAGTTTGCTTTCAGGTTGGAGTTAGAGTTTTGGTCCTCTGCAAAGGGCCAATTATTACTATTACTATTGTATTCTAGTATCAAAAATGCTTTGCTTTATTTCTTAATTGTCTAAAGATTTGGATATTGCACTCTGATTAAGTAAGTGACCATTGTTTTTAGGAGTTACACACCGAAAGTGTTTAGAGCTGAAGGTCATGTCTGCAACTTACTGTCAAGTGGTTCAGAAATAAAATGAATTCACATGTGTTTTTATCTCTTTGGAGGGAGGCAGGGGATGAAAGCTGTCCTGGCAGCCTCAGCAGGGTGAATTTCAGTGAGGAGTCCATGGATGTTCTCGCTGCTTTCTCACAAGTTTTCTCTTATTTTGAAACTATCTCATAATTTATTGGATTTATACACTGTACCTTGGGGAGATGTAAGCTAGTGACAGGTTCAGAGGGAAGGAGAGAGGGGAGGATAGAACTGCCTGAGGACTAAAAAGGAGTAAGTAGTGGGGAATTCAGCAAAAGTAACTCACAGGCAAGACATGAGTTGTCCTCTAACCTTCTTTCCTTAGCCAGAACAGAATTCATTCTTTGTAGAAGGACCTGTAGAGATGAGAGTAAACTTCTGCTTTGCCAAAGTAGAGAAAATAATAAAGTTTTAAAAAGAAATACAGAGAAGGATAAGTAGAAATGCAAAAAGCAGAAAGATGAATGCTTTTGAAATTATTCAGTGTTGAGATAGTCTCTCTTCCATAAGTTAATCTTCTGTAATCAGCACCCCTCCTTAATAGCTAATTGGCATTCAATTACTATTTGGTTTTAAAGGTAATATTTCATTTTCTTATTGCAAATTTATATCATGTTTGTTATTATTTTATCTTCCAAAAAGAGTTTTCTAAGCTAAATTTTTTTAACTCTTTTCTTTTTTTTCCCCCCATGTCAACGACGGCATCTCCTTGGTGAACTAGGAGCCAGCCAAAGGTGAGAGATTTGGTTCATGGTGTGATGCTTATAAAGGTCTTATGTGCATATTCTTGAAATATTGGAGGTTTTCTTCTCAAACTGAAAACATGGGGCCTCTCTTGGTTTGTAGAAGCAGCGCCAGCCGTCAGCCTCTCCTGAAGCCTTTCTGGGGTGTGGTGGTGGTGGGGTTTATGGAAGGTATTTGCACTCTGACCAGTCGCCCAGTCTCCTCACAGCTGCCACACAGATTGCTTGTGTGCCACAGATTGGCACACAACTGGTAGTTCCAAACCGTGGTCATGCAGTGCTGGGCCAACTCATGCCCCTGGCTTCCAAGCCAGCTGGAAAGGCTTTGGGAGGCCTGCAGAAACCTCTGGTCCCCAGCTTCCTCCAGGGCGCAGCTCAGATCCCAGATCTGAGCCTGGATTCTAAGGTGACTTCTGTGGGGGGCCGGGGGGGGGTGCTCTATCAGTCATTGTCATCAGGGGACTTAGAGGTGTGCTAGGTGCACAAGTACTGTGTTTTAAGTTGACCATCTTCTGAAGTTACTTGAACCTTCCAGGAAATTCAGTTTGATCCACATTCTTGGGATTTGTTTTTGTTTTAGAGCCTGTGGTTGAATTGTAATTCCATTCTGTTATTGTTGCTAAAATATGTATAGACACACTGTTTGAAACTCCAAAGGACTTGAACAAATAGTTAAACCTGGCACTGGTTGAATGTTTGTAAAGCCTTACTCATCTTTCCTATGAAGAGGGTGCTGAATTATTTTTGTTTTATTTTTTGTTGGAGCAGAGACTGGAGATTAGGGTAAATGTGAGGAAAACATTTCATGACTATTTTAAAACTGTCCACGTTTTACTTAATTCAGCTGTGTTTCAGTGGTTCAGAAAATGTGTGGGCTAAAAACCCCACCTTGTCAACACAGCATTTACTTCTAGGGGAGGTGGACTTGGCAGATGAGGAGACCTTTATTTTCTGCTTCAGTGTTATTTGAGTTTGCTATTGAGAATGTTTATTTCTTCTCTATTAATTGAAAAGAGTTTTTTTCTTCATTTAAAGGAATAATGTTTGTTTAGAAAGAGAGGGACTTGTCTGTTTTATGGAAAATACCGATAATTACAAAATTAGTAAAATTTGAAAGGACTGTTTAGAGTTGTTAGTAAATAAGAACTTGGTGCTTTTAGCCCCCAACTTTGTGCTGACTGTGGCCCTTCCATATACAGTAATCCCCACTGGTCTGCAGTTTTTCTTTCTGTGGTTTCAGTTACCCAAGGCAAACTTTCGCAGATTGCAGTAGATATTTTGAGAGAAGAGAGAAGACAGACAGAGATACCACATTTATATGACTTTGTAGTATATTGTCATAGTTATATTTTATTATTAATCCTTGTTCATCTCTTACTGTGCCTACTTTATAAATTAAAATTTATTTTAGGTCTGTCTGTTTAGGAAAAGCATAGTGTGTCTAGGGTTGGGTACTTCCTGAAGCCTCAGGCCTGCTCCAGGTGGTGCTAGGCCTGCCCTGGGGTGGTGTGGAGTATGTCCCTGGCAGGTCAGAGGCGCTACTAGGCTATCCCTGTGGTGCAGATCAAGGACTTTTGAGCCAGTCTGCTGGCAGCTGCAGGTGCAGCTTGCCTCCTTTGTACCTGTTTGTTTTGCACAGGGCCTGCACACAGTCTCAGGCATTGCTGTAGAGACTTTAGTGATGGTTTCACCATTGGAATTAGGAGTAGGAAATGAGGTGGTTAAAGAAATCTCTAACCACAAGAATGAGAAGTTATACTCCATGTATGTATAATATGTCAAAATATATTCTGTCATGTATAACTAAACAAACCAAAACCAAAACAAAACAAAAAACAAGAAATCTCTAACTGAAAAGGGAGGCACCAGTAACGATGGGTAGGGTGCCGTGGAGAACCTCAGCCCTGATAAATGTACATGGCTGGCGATGGGACTTCTGAAGAGAGAGCTAAGCTTGTAAGAACAGAATTAAATAAAATTGCAAGGGATGAGAGTTGAAAGCAAGAACAGAAAAGAGTTAATCTGAGCATCACACTGTATTTCATCTCACCTTTTGTGATGATTCTCACTGTGGGTAACAAAGGGAGTTTGACAAGCAGCCCCCACTGGACCTTTTGATGCCCAGTCTGGGACTGTCTTCCACCTTCCTCTTGCTCTTCTTCCTGTTTGAGAATTGCTGACATAGATATGACACTGAGAGGGACGTCTGCTTAGCCTTAGGAAAAGGGCAGAGCTGGCAGTATGCACCGGGACACTGAATATGGGGGCTCTTCTGGGCGCCAGCAACCCTGCCTCTCCTTGGGGTTGTCAGCTCCCTGTTTTCTGCTTTGTGTCTCTGGCCTCACCTGCCAGCCAACCGCCGCCCCACCCAGAGAGTGCTCGCCTCACCTGCCTGCTGTCACACAGACCTGGGTGCTCTGATCCCTGCTTGTTCAGCGGTGTTTAACCTGTCACTCTCTTGAGTGATGCTCCCACCTCTCCTGCCACTTGGCTTGGGCCCCCGGATCCTCCCAGAGCTGCCCATGTCCTCTGTAGCATCTCCCTCTGCAGTATTTTCTTTTTGAACTTGGTTTCCCTGTGGCCTCACCCCCACCCTCACCTGCCAGTCTCATGGCGTTTTCCCTGCTCCCCAATCTGATCCAGGCACAAGCAAGCAGTCTGGCTTTCAAAACCATGTACTCATTTTCTCATTTTCTCCCCTTTGGGCCTTTTCCCCCAGTCCCTCCCTGATTATTTTATTTTTATTTTTTATTTTTTAAAATATTTTTTAGTTGTCAATGGACCTTTATTTTATTTATTTATATGTGGTGCTGAGAATCAAACCCAGTGCCTCACACATGCTAGGCAAGCGCTCTGCCACTGAGCCACAACCCCAGCTCCCCTCCTGTTTATTTTGAGTTAATTTTACGTTGTAGTGAGGTAGGATATTGGCAGGCACACTCAATTTTTGGTATTAATCTAATTCCTTTTCTTAAAAAATTTAACTTTTAGATATCTGGTCCAGATAATGCATAGCAGGAACAGACAAAATATTTTAAAATATTAGAATCATGTGATCATACTCACAAACAGAACTAGCAGTAAGCTGGGGCCCAGGCAGTGTTCTGGGCTTTGGAATCAGACGCAGGCCCTCATGGGACTGAAGTCAACTCTTGCCCTTCACTGGGGCCCTGACATGTGGTGGAGGACTGGAGTCAAGTTCACTGTGCGAATACTGATTTGGGAGAGGCTCCTCTGTGACTGAAGGCTTAAAAAAGCTGAGAAAGTGCCAGCCATCACCATTGAGCCAATGTCTATGTTGATAGGAGGGATTAGAAGGCTTCCATAGCAGAAGAGCTGACATGAACTGGCCACAGGAAGGGGCCTTTGGTAGAGGAAAAGTATAGCATGTAAACCGCAACAGATACTCCCAGTAAAGGTGCACCTGAAACTAACAGGTAGAGGCCCAGGAGGAAGGCCATGCTGGGGATGCACGGCAGCACTCCAAACTGAGGAGTTTGAGGAGAGGTGAACCAAGGCGAATCTTAAAACAGTTGCACTGCAAAGCCTTAAATAGGCCAGGTTATGGAACACAGATTAGTGGACATAAAACCATTAGAAGTCCAAAAAATGAAAGACAAAATTAATGAAACAAAACTTGTAAAAGATTGCAAAAGAACTATGTATATGTTTTAGAAAGTAGTGATAAGGCAAAATATCAAAATGGAAATTATTTTATCTGACCAAATAGCATGCACAAAGGTTTTTGCACAAACATGAATTCATATTCCAGATGTCTATAACTTTTTCATTAATACGATCACTTTTTTGTCAATAGCCTCTATACCCTTAAATCTATATAATATTGAACATGAACATGGGCGTATTATAATTTACTTAAACAATCTCTGATTATATAGCTATTTTGCACTTGCTGTGTGAGCATCTTTACATTTAATTATTTTAAAAATATCTTCATTGGGGCTAGAGGTGTAGCTCAGTTGGTAGAGCGTTTGCCTAGCATGTGTAAGGCACTGGGTTCGATCCTTAGCACCACATAAAATAAATAAAATAAAAGTACTGTGTCTGGCTACAACTAAAGAAATATTTTAAAAAATCATTTTCTCAGCTGGGCACGGTGGCGGAATCCTATAATCCCAGTACTTTGGGAGGCTGAGACAGGAGAATCGCGAGTTCAAAGCCAGCCTCAGCAACGGGGAGGCGCTAAGCAACTCAGTGAGACCCTGTCTCTACATAAAACACAAAATAGGGCTGGGGATGTGGCTCAGTGGTCGAGTGCCCCTGAGTTCAAACCCCGGTACCCCCCCCAAAAAAATTTTCTCTCATTACAAAAGTATAAATACAGAAAATTTATAAAAGCATAAGAAGAAAACAAAAATCAGTAATCTCATGCAGAAGTACACTTTATATTTGTTTTTTATACTTATTTGTGTGATACCATCCTGTGATGCATATTGTTCTATAAACTTGTTTTTTTCACTTAACATTGTGAATTGTTTTCCATGTAAAATATAGACCTAGATGATCCATGGTGTGTGTAGTTGTCATTGTGAGATTGTGTATAAATAATTAATCCTGTTGTGTAATAGTAAGTTGTTTTCGTTGTACTATTATGAACAATTCTGTTGATGTTATGACATTATCATAACATCATAGTGTTGGAGTTTTGTTCTTAATACATACATTATGTTCACTTTTCAACAGGTGTTTGCTTA
This sequence comes from Xerus rutilus, assembly GCA_028644305.1. NCBI lineage: Eukaryota > Metazoa > Chordata > Mammalia > Rodentia > Sciuridae > Xerus > Xerus rutilus. The sequence goes on along the minus strand of CM053403.1, from coordinate 145,461,787 downwards.
TGATCACTGTTTCTGGTCCATGGATGAATCTGTCCGAGAAAAGTATGCAGGTAACAGCATATAGCATCCTGTCCACTACTGCTGGTGCAGAAAAGGGATTTCAGTATATTCTCCAGACGTTAACCTCGTATAATCGTGTGTGACTTTAGAACTATTCAGACAACATCCTCCAGTGTTTGCCATGAGAGTTTTTATGTTGATTGGAAAATTGGGAGATTTACACTATGCTGTCCTTGGTTTGAGATGACAGTATCCAGTGGAGGTTGTCTCACACATGTCCCCAAGTCTCACATAGGGCCAGGAACGCATGATAGGTATATCCCTGAGATGTCAGTGATGTTATCTAGAGAGCCCACTGGTGTGAGGAAAGAAGCGTAGTGGTGACCGGTATCCAAGCTCTGCTCCTCTGCACCCCTGTGACGTTCCGTAAATCATGGCACCTGTCAGAGCCTGTTTTCTCTCTGTAATGGAGAGGAATGTGCCACATTCCTTCACATTTTCTTTTTGACCTGAATGTCTTATTTTATCACTTTCCTAAATGATGATTCTGCCTCATCATTTGCCACAAGATGAGGGTTATAGTGACAGCCTTTTTAAAATTCCTAACTGCTCCGTCACCTGTTTCTAAGCAGTCCCTTTTAATTTATATTTTATTTTTTCAGAGAGTCTTTTATGTTGCCAAATTGGCTTTGAACTCCTGGGATCAAGTGATCCTCCAGTCTCAGTCTCCCAAGTAACTGGGACCACAGCATGCACCGCCAGACTTAGTTTACCTTTTAAATATTGAGCATCATATTTTATTGGTTTCTATTGTGGCTATTTCAAAAGTTGAAGTACATTTGCTCTTGCAGCCCAATGACAACTTTAAGGATTGCCTCAAATTCAAGCTGGGGTAATTAACTGGCAGATGAACTCAGAAGTGGGCATAACGGAGTAATGGAATGCCTTTGCCCAACAGCAGCATCCAGTTCTTCCCTCTTATATTGGAGACACAGTGAGGTGGATGCTTGTCAGGTTCATATTTGTCTATTGACATCTCTCGCAAGTGCAGAACTTGACTCAATATATTACTTATGTCTGTACTTGAAAGCTGAAGAAAATTTCCAGGGTCTTTCTCCTTGTTCTAATTGTTGTGAATTGCAGATCCTGTAACTAGAAATTATCATTGAGGAAAACGAGAGGAGATTGGCACATAGGATTTTTCTAAACTCCCTAATTCATTGATTACAAGCACTGACTGAGTAGTACATACTTAATTCAGGTATTCCTAGATCCTGGATATAAATTGCAGGTATTCATAAAATAAGTGGTTCATTAGCTCTTTGCACTGAGGGGTTCCTTGGTCAGTGTTTTGTTTGTTTGTTTGTTTTTCCTTTTTAATTCAAGTATGTATTATAGGGAATGCTATACTGATTTTCCCTTGTGCTAACTACAAATAACTTGACAAGCACAAGCCTTTGGAAGCATTTATCAAGTTTAAAGCTCTTATTTGGAAGCTGATGGTGTGTTTTGAGATTTTTGTTTGCATGTGATTTGGCTTAAGACACCCCTTCTCACTCTATCTCAGGTCAAGATGATGTTTTCAAGTGCCTTGGAGAGAATATCCTTCAGAACGCTTTCGATGGATATAATGCATGCATTTTTGCGTATGGGCAGACAGGTACTGTTAAGTAATGTGAGAGCACATGAGCAAATGTCTTTCAGTGAAAGAGAAAATAGAACCATGTTTACTGAGTAATATATTGTTGATTTATTTTTTATTTTCCTTTTTAAGAAGTACTATAGATGCTGAAATCAAATACAGTTTTTAAAAAAAATAAGTATAATAAAATTAGGATTACAATTATCCCTTTTCTTGACTGATCTTCTCACATGGCAGTGGGTCCAGTTTGTTCCCAATAAATTAAGAGAATTATGACTGTTGAACATATTACTAGCCTATGTATCATAGGCTCCAAGGATCTTTATAGAGAAAATACTAAAAACAACATACATACTTGTTAATATCTTACTGATTATAATTGATAAGGAGCTTTGTGACTTCTCTGCCTTTGTGGTCAAGGAAACAAAAATCTACTTAAAGTGAACTAGTTACTTTTATAAGATATATCATATAACTTGTCCAATTGGAAACTCTTTTTCCAAAGTGTGTGATGATTTCAAGAATCATCACGTGGAGTGGTTGAAAGAGCATAGACTCCAAGCCAGGCTGTGCCAGCTCCACACTTGCCCTCGCTGCCTACCCACTGGGACTCTGCCCCACAGTTTCCTTATTTGTAACATGTTGATGACAATAGACCTTCATTGTAGGGTTATAGTGATGCACACTTTAAAAGAGACCTAGTGTGGGGGAAGTGGTATGTTAGTTTTAGGTTTATGAGAGCATGGGATCTCAAGCGACAGCAGCAGCATCTTGCGTGGTTGGAAAGCCTGTCTGCAGGGCTGGGGTGCAGCTCTGGGGTGGAGCACTTGCCTAGCATGAATGTGAGGCCCTGGATTCTATTCCCAGCACTGCAAAAACAAAGCAAACAAAAAATTTGTTTGCAAAATTACTGCTACTATAAAAAAGGAAAGAATTGCACTTAAGTGACAGTCATTACTGTTCGGGGATGGTGAGACTATTGTGATTTTTTTTCCTTTCATTTTCCTGTGTTTTCTGAATTTTCTTTAATGAACATATATTTCTGTTACAATAGAAAAATAATTTTGTATTAGAAAAGGATTAATCTTTGGTTCATGCACTATTGCCAGAGGGTAGTGAGTTAATTTGTTCTGGGGTCCATGTGGAGAACCTATATTTTTTGTGCTATGATTTGTGGTTGGGAGCAGACAGGCACACTAGTATTAACCATGTGGCTCATCCCAGTTTATTTGAGAGTGCTTTTCAATCCTCTCTGTTTTTCAGTTGTTGTAGGTTTTTTTTTAATATGAAGATGAATAAAATAGGCTTTTTTTCTTTCTAAAGCATGTTTCCTTTTTTTTAAAATATTTTTTTAGTTGTTGATGGATTTTCATTTTATTTATTTATATGTGGTGCTGAGAATCGAACCCAGTGCCTCACGCATGCTAGGCAAGCGCTCTACCACTGAGCCACAACCCCAGCCCAGCAGGTTTCCTTTTGACTATAACATTTGCAATAGGAAAGCTCCTGTATTTTTTATTTTCATTGTATTTGGATAAATTTCTTATATTGGGGGCATATTGCTAAGTGCTGGCAGTTTATCATAAGCAAAGGAAAGAGGGTTATGTGTTTAAGCGTCTCAAAGAGACAATTGTAACTCTGATTTTCCTTTCTCAGGGTCTGGAAAATCTTACACTATGATGGGCACAGTGGACCAACCTGGATTAATCCCAAGACTCTGCAGTGGACTCTTTGAACGAACCCAGAAAGAAGAAAACGAGGAGCAGAGTTTTAAAGTAGAAGTGTCCTACATGGAAATTTATAATGAAAAAGTCCGAGACCTTCTTGATCCCAAAGGGTAAAAGACCTTGAGACTTTAGTATTCTAGCATTCTGGAGTAAAACAGGCTTAATAACTAGGCTTGAGAGAAATTAGTACATTGACTCTAGTAGAGAATCATCCAGTTTTGTGGTCTTTGTGATTTATTTTTAGTTACCTGGAGTAGTTTCCTGCAGCCAGTTCTGGGCTTTTGAACTTGGGGGAGGGGCCTTTTGAGCAGGGAAGAGTGATTGAGCAGGCAAGTATTTGTGTCATACGTCAACCTCAGAGTCACCCAAAGCCACAAAGAATATGTAGTGAAAAGCAGTCAGTTGGCAGCATAACTGGTAGCCGTGAACAGTTTTTTATTTTATTTTGTCAGTTCATTTCAGGTAGAATTCAGCAGTTGGTTTGTGGACTGTCAGAGGCATATCAGGGATATGAAACCTGATCTTCAGGACTGTTAATTTGAAAGCTTCTCAGAAAAAATAAGCATGCCCATGATTTCATGGCAATGACTGTGAAAGAGAAGTGGCTCAGACAGGCCTTCATAAGTGCTCTGACCCCGAGGCCATTACTGAGTTTAACGAGGAGAACAGGAGGTGTCTGAGGAAATGTGTTCACTGCACAGAGTTCCCACATCAAGATGTCCAGGAAGCGCAGCAGTAGCAAGAAAGAGAGATAATGACCAGAGCCTGTGCCTTGTTGGTGTAAGCACAGAATTAGGAAGGTCAGAGAGCCATCTGGGCTGAGGCCTACAGAAGGAGCAGAGGACAACGAGGGGACAGTTAGCTATGTGTAGATGAGGAAAATGATCAAGGAGAGATGAGCTGACAGGCGGTGCATTGTAGTGTGCTCCGCTGAGAGGAAACAGCCCCTCCCTCTTCACTGCCGTCTGCTTTCCTTCACAGAGACAGTCATCTGTAGGCCTGCGCAAGGAGAAGGAATTGGCATTTCATGCTTTTCTGTAAACCTTCCTTAACATTGATTGAGCAATCAAGTATGTATCAGGCACCATGAAAGTCACAGGAAGGACTCACGCTGTGGGCAGAATGAGTTTTGTCCAGAAGTAATTACAACACAATGGAGTTTACTTTGACTTGTGAGAGGGGCTCATACAGAATAGCAAAAAGGGATTAACTGGCTGTGTGCACTGGTACATGCCTGTGCCACTAGAGTCTTGGGAGGTTGAGGCAGGAGGATTGCAAGTTCAAGACCAGCCTGGGAAATCTGGTAAGACCTTGTTTCAAAATGAAAATGAAAAGAGCTTGGCATGTAGCTCAATGGTAGGACGGCCCTGGGTTCAATCTCTAGCACTGCCAGAAAAGAAAGGAATTACTGCCCAGAGCAGAGGGAAGAGTCCACAGGATATTTGATGAATTTTATGCTGAGTACTTTTGTCCACTGAGAAATTAGGCAAGAACCATTTGTGTGTAGGGCACAGCCCTGTGCCAAACTGCAGAGGTGTAAAGAGATTACCTGTTTGAAGAATGATCAGCAGGTGGTTGGAGAAAGTCAGAACAGCACAGGAGGAGGCCAGAGGTGGGTGGTATGTGGCCCTGGCACCCACATTTTGCATAATACTATATTCCTGTACATTTGCTCATCAGCCTGCACTACTTTTCTTGCCCTTTGAACTCCATGAAGATCATTACTTTCTTTGAGATCCAGCTCAGACCTACTCTTTCCAGAAATTTTCAGCTGACTGACTTCATACCTATTCATTCCCGTGTTCAATATTCCACAGCACTTGGGTGGAATAGCTTGAACTTTACTGGCTGAACTTGTTCGTAGTCTTATGTTTGTCCTTAGTGCCGCTTAGTACTTAACAGCATGGGCTTTGGATTCCTACAGCTCTAGATCCAGGTGCTGTGCTTGTTACTTATTAAGTAAGGTCCTTGTGCTTTCTAGGCCTAACTTGTGCAGGGAACAGTGCTATCACATCATTTGATGCTTGAAGGTAGGCTGTTGATAGGCCTGAGGCCTCAGGACTTTCCTGGCATCCGGATATTGCTCAGTACATGGTAGCTGCTGCTGCTCTTGTGAAAGTTTTTTGAAGATTTTTTTTTAGTGTTTCTGAAGAGTCAAAGTAAATAGATTAAAGTTTTAAAGGTGATCTTGTTCCCACTAAAGAGTATGGGAAAGAACTTCAGTTTTTTATTCAAGTACTAATTTTATGAATTCACCATCTAGTATGTGTAGTTATGTAATTATGTTGCTGTACTCAAGACTTAATACAGTGTGCCTTATCTTTAAGGGAAAAGGTGGGAGAGGGAGGAGAGGAGGGAAAGGAGAAGTACTGGGGACTGAAGTGGAGCAACTCATATTCCACGCTTGTATGAGTATATCCCAGAATGAATGCCAATTATGTATAACTATAATGCACTAATGAAAACATAGAAAAAAAGGGGGAAAATGAAGGAGGAAAAGTTAATAATGTAATACAGCCTGGGGTAAGAGGTGGGAAGAATTAAATGTTGCAACTATCTGACTTCATCCATAGTTGTGTAGTAGTAAGTAATCTTTTCTTGGGGTACTGGGGATTGAACTTGGGGGCACTTGACCACTGAGCCACATCCCCAGCCCTGTTTTGTGTTTTATGTAGAGACAGGGTTTCACTGAGGTGCTTAGCGCCTCCTCGTTGCTGAGGCTGGCTTTGAACTCGCGATTCTCCTGTCTCAGCCTCCCAAAGTGCTGGGATTACAGGTGTGTGGCAGCACGCTTGTATGTTGATCCTAGACTACTAAAAGATTTCAAATCACTAGGAAATACTAAATTATAGTTGGTATACTGGAGGACAGTAACATTTTAGATTTAAGTCATTTCCCCATTTTTTAACTCTATTGCTTACATAAAAGATAAGTCTACAGCTGCTAATTATCTCACCCTGAATACCTGTGCTTGCTGGCTTTCTCCTGGGTAATAGCGGTTGGGTGTGGCTTCAGTTTCTGTGCTAGTTGCTCATTGTATGAAGTCTTCACCACCATTCCTTCCCTTCCTCTCCTGTTTTTGTTGCTAATCCTCTTTCCAGGTCACATAAGCCAACACATTGGAGTCTTTCTTTTTTTCTTTTTTTTATCTTTATTTCGTTTATTATTATTTTTTTAATGTGGTGCTGAGGATCAAACCCAGTGCCTCACATGTGCAAGGCAAATGCTCTGCCACTGAGCCCCAGTCCCAGCCCCCATTGGAGTCTTTCTTATTGCCTTATTCTCATTTCACTTTGTTAGCCAAGTTTGTTTATTCCCTGAGTGACTCTTGTGTGTCAGAAATTACGCTAGGAACTGCAGACCCCTAAACTAATAAAATATCATTCGTGCTCTTCTGGATCCCCAAAGTCTGTTAAAGAGTAGATGCATGTGAATTCCAACTCACGTCAAGGATTAGGAGACTTGAGACAAGAGAAGAGGCGAGGGCAGACTGTAAAGGAGCACAGATACCAAGCGGAGTGTCCATCTCAGAGAAATACCACAGAATTTCAAGCATTCCAGTTCCTTATTTGTTTTAAAAATTTTGTGTAGTCAAAATGAATGCACATGTGTGAATAGGAAGCACAGATGAACAACAGAACATAAGAAATCTTACTATCAGCAAGTGTCCTTTTAAAGAAAATTAATTTTTAATTGATTAATAATTGTATCTATGGGCTAACATGTGCTGTTTTGATATATATATGTGTTATGGAATGATTAGATCAAGCTAATATTTCCATCACCTTATATAACTTTGTTTTTATAGTGTGAACATTTAAAGACCACTCTTAATAATTTTGAAATATGTTACATTTTTATTGACTATAGTCACCATGCTGTGCAATAGATCTCTGGAATTTATTTCTTCTAAATGAAACTTTATACCCTTTGACCAACATCTCAACAGAATTTTTTGGCTCCCAACCTTAAGCATGCTGCATATACTTTTGGCAGATGCCCTTTACTGGGTTTATCAGTTTTTTGGTTGCAAACTCGTTTATTTTTTTAAAAAAATTATAAACAAGTATTTAATTTTTATTTTATTGAATCCTTTTCCTGCGCTTACTGGAGGGATCATACTCCCCCACCTTCCCTTTGGTCTGTCAGTGTAATCAAGCACATTGACCCTCTCTCCATGTCAAAACAACCTTCTGCCCCGGGATAAGCCCACTGCTGTGTTTTTAAATCATTATTAGACTCATTTCATTGTCTTTGTTTCTCTGTCTTTATTCTTGATTGAGCTGGTTGTCTAGTTTTCTTTTTCTTGCACAGTTAACATTTATTGAGTTTCTATGTTTGTGCCACATTCTGGGATATGACAAGTGGATTGTTTCATTATTTGATTCTGCATTCTTTACAGTAGTAAATAGACATCCCACAGTGTACCCTTTTGAGTGATGTGATATTTTACCACATTATGAAGTTTTTCTTCCCAGTGAAGATTTTAAAGTTTGGTTTAAATTATGTGGGGGATATAGTCAGTTGGTTTTATTTTGTGGGGGTCTTTCTTGAATGAAGCATATATTTCTGTGAAGTACAGTTGAGTCCTTTTACAAACAAATTGTTTCTTTGTTGTGAACAGAAGTCGTCAGACCTTGAAAGTCAGAGAACATAGTGTGTTGGGACCCTATGTGGATGGGCTTTCTAAACTGGCTGTAACAAGCTATAAGGTAACAACTTTGTTTATACGAACTACTTAAATTTAGTGTATTTTTTGTTTGTTTTTAAAATTAAATTTGTAATATCATTTAGTAAATCACTTTTTACCAAAAAAAAAAAAATTTTTTTCGTAAAAAGGAGTCAATGGATTGAGAACAGAGAGTAAATGTAGGCTAAATATGATGAAGTTTTAAAATTAAGCCTTAGGATTTTCAGGCTTAATAGATCTAAAATGGATTTTGAAGAGATCTTGAAAGTGGTGAATTTTACCTTTTGTTTTTGTTGTTTTATTCTGGTTCCTTTTTATACTTCTTTTGTAGTTAATGTTTTTACTCTGAGGCTTTTTCTCTATCATGTTGAATTTTTCCTTAAACATTATTCTTTTTCACTTAATATGCCAAAAGAGAATCCTATGTGATTTTCAAAGTTTTTCACACGTGTGTCAGTTAAAGATGATGTTCAACTTCAGATAACATAAAAAAGCATAACAGGATTTAATATTTTGAAGTGTAGATTATTATCTCTTTTGCTCATTATTTATCCTCAGTTTCGAGAAAGTACCTGGCGTATGGTTGGTGCTCTCAGTGTACCTTGGAGTGGAGGAATGAATGGCGATTTATGTACGATTTTCATGTAAAAGACCTCTGGCAGTAGATGCTCTGAGGCTGGTTTGGTGGCTCCAAGGTATTCTTAAGGACCTAGATTCCTTCCGCTCTCCACACTGAAAGATGTAAGGACCATGTGCTCATGGTTCAAGATAATTCTTAGAACCAAGATGTGATGGCAAGCTACTCCCTTTAAGAAGAATGGCCCAGATGGTCTGTATGACACTTTACATCGTATTTGCCAAAGTGTAGTCTTGGGGCCAGACTGAGCTGCAGGGGCATCTGGGAAATGTAGTCTCCCAGCTCTGCTGCTTATGCTCAGTTAGAGTTCCTTTGGCTGGTTTCACAATAGGCAACTAGACAGCTCTTTCACACATACTGTCTTTTTTGTTCCTCATGAAAATTCTTGTAAGGTAAATGATTTAATTTTATTTATTTATTTTCTGTGCTGGGGATTGAACTCAGGGCCTTGTGTATGTGAAACACAAGCTCCTACCACTGAGCTACACCCTTCGACGAAGTAGGTAATTTTATAACTCTATTGTAATTAATGAAACTGAAGTTAAGATTTTTCAGATTGGTTAAATAACCCTTTTAGAGCTTAATAACATTTTTTAAAATGAAAATTCCATGATCTTTCTATTGTGCTATCTTTGAGTGGTAATAGCAACAAAATAGCAAATCTCTGCAGATACTAGTCTCTTGATATTCTCATTTTTTAAGAACAGGTCTAATGAGATATGTGCCTGGTAGGTGAGTAATAATATGCATGGGTGAAGAGGTTATAAGTAAGTTATTTTTATTTGATTGTTGCTTATTTATATAATTTGTTTTAAAAATACATTTATGTTACTTTTTTTTTTTTTTAAACAGAAGTGGGAATTGACCCCAGGGCTTCATGCATGCTAATCAAGTACTCTACTACTGAGCTACAACCTCATCCCTTCTAAATATTTATTTATTTATTTGTGCAGTGCCTGGAATTGAACCCAGGGGTACTCTACTATGGAGCTACATCCCCAGCCCATTTTACTTTTCATTTTGAGACAGGGCCTTGCTAAGTTACTGAGGCTGCTTGAACTTGCAATCCTCCTTCCTTAGCCTCCTGGGTCACTGGGATTATAAGCATGTACCTTGGCACCAGTGTTTTTATTTTATTTTATTTATTTAGGTGGCAGAGATTGAACTCAGGGTACTCAACCACTGAGCCACATCCCTAGCTCTATTTTGTGTGTAATTTAGAGACACAGTCTCACTGAGTCGCTTAGTGCCTCGCCATTGCTGAGGCTAGCTTTGAACTCTCAATTCTCCTGTCTCAGCCTCCCAAAGTACAGGAATTACAGGCATGCACCACTGCACCCAGCTTTGATTTTGTTTTTGAAGACAAGATCTTGCCAAGTTTCCTAGGCTGGCTTGGAACTTGCAATCCTCCTACCTCAGCTTATTGACTAGCTGGGATTATAGGTGTGCACCACCATATCTGGCTTATATTGCTTTTATAATGAAAGAAACTTAAGTTTTTCCAAATTTCTAAAGTAGATGGGTATGGGCATGGCATGTTTGTCATGGAGTATTCGTTGTGGTATATCTGTGGCTTCTAAACTTTTCTGAGTTGAAGCTGCTGCTTTCTTTTGGACCAGAAGAAAATAATGTAGTTTAGTTGGGTTTCAGAGACAGTGTTGGCTATTATATTCTCTGAGTCTTAATGTTCATTGCAAAATACAATGTGAACTACAAATGTCATTGACAAAGCAGTGAAACTTGTAATGCACTTTGTAGTACAGCAGAGTTTTAATGTTTATTATATAGGTAACAAGATGTGTGTCTGAATTGTTTCCACTCAGGATATTGAGTCTTTGATGTCTGAGGGAAACAAATCTCGGACAGTTGCTGCAACCAACATGAATGAGGAGAGTAGCCGATCCCATGCGGTCTTCAAGATCACCCTCACGCATACTCTCTGTGATGTGAAGTCTGGGGTAGGTGTTCAGACGCATGACCTTTTTTAGTTCCTTAAGTGATCATCGTTTACCTTTTTCTCTTCAGGTGTTAGATGGTTTAAAGACCTAGCCAGACTTACTATCAACCAGGACTGGAGACAAGAAACAGAAGCCTCTTGAGGTAGACACAAAGGTGGGGGGTTAATATAGGGAATTAGGTGACTGCAGAGTTGTCGGAATACCTGAGAAGCAGTGGGTTCTAGATGGAGTCTCTCCACGCGGATCTGGTCTGTTAGGATGGTGCCATCTTTGAGGACACCCTTTGAGCTTTGGGTTCAAGGCACACCCCACAGTGGTGATCAGGAAGCAGGAATAAGGAAATTACTTCTTTTAGAGCAGCTGCCTCTTAGCGACTTAGAAGCTGGATGTGCTAGAAAGCCTCATATCTCCATGATCCTGCCGGCCAGTAGAAGAAGCCAAAAGGGGCGCTTCACTTCTGCTTTCCAGAGCTTTAACAAGAGGATGTGATTGATAGAATTTGGGTCCCATTCTGAATCCTGGCTGTAAGGGAGTCTTAGAGATGGAGGCCTTAGCTCCCACACTGTCCAGCTGTGGGAAGGTGGAACCCAAGTTACACAAGCACATCCCACAGTCTTGGCACGGCAGTGTTGGAGCCCTAAGCTGCTGGCTGCCTGTGTGAGCAGATGTTAGTGCTGCAGTTCATCAGTGGAGGTTCTTCTGCAGTGTGGCCTTCTGCTAAACAGCCAGGGTTAGGAATCACGTGTACTGGGGAATGGCACTACAAAGCTGCTAGATTTTGTAGAGTAGTTTTTGATTATTTGGTTTGGAACCTTGTGAAGAGTAGACTGAGTCAGAGATATAAACGTTTTGCCACACTGAGAACTTTTCTGTCAACTCATATGTTTGTGTCTTCTTTCTCTTCATGTGAATTTTTACATATTTTGTTGTGGTGCCCACTCCTTACAACATCATTTTCAAATACCAGAAGCTAAAGTAATCACCCTGGAAAAGTGCTTTATTTTGGCAGGACTTTAATTTGCTGAAAGTATATTTTTCTTTTCTTTCTTTTTTTTTTCACCATCACAGCAAGATTAGTGTAGTAACAAAAAGTTCTTTGTTTCCTATTTCCTTTTCAGCATAAAACAAAAAACATACTGAAGACTTTTTTTTTAAAGCTAAAAGTACTTTGGATTTGGGAAGCTAAATATCCTTTTGTTAGCAACATGTTTATTTTATGGAAATAAATATAAATGCATTTAAAAATGTATTTTTTTGTAGTTGTAGATGGACACACAATATCTTTATTTATTTTTATGGATCAAACCCAGTGCCTCACGCATGTGAGGCAAGTGCTCTACCACTGCCACAATCCCAGCCCAAATATAAATGCATTTTTAAGGAAAGTTTTTCAAATGATCCAGTCTATAGACTTTGGCACTGGTTTCTTAGCATGTCTTTTTTTGCTGCTGACATATAAAATATCTGTGTTATATATGCAATTTGAGAAAGGAAAATATCACTATATAAAAAATAACTTTTTTTGTGTGGTGTTGTTAGTACTGAGGATTGAACCCAGAGCTGCTTTACTACTGAGCCACAACCCAGCCCTTTTTCATTTTTTATTTGGGACAGGGTCTTGCTAGTTTGCTGAGGATTTTGCTGTGTTGCTGAGGCTGACTCTAACTTGTGATCCTGCTGCCTCAGCCTCCCAAGTCACTGAGATTACAAACATGTACTACCACGCCCAGCTATAAAAATACCTTCACTAGAAAAAATACAAATGAAATTATTATATATGATTAAGATGAAAAATTTTAGAAATTATCCTGAGTTTTGAGGATTCTTCTATTGGATAAATCAGATTAATGACTTTTACATTAGCAAGAATATAAGTATTTTGTCTAGGGATTTTGGTAAATGTGCAGTTTAATATGATTTTACAAATCATATTAAAATTCGCATCTTATAAGCCTTTTGTATACTGCTCTGAAAATTTTATTGGGCTCCCTTCAAAATCTCCCATTTGAGGGACACTATTTTTCTGAGATAATTATTCACTCTGGTATAGATTAGTAGAGGTCTGTAAATTTTGTGTGCATCCACTGCTGGGTTGTACAGTTTTCTTACAATGTTTTGTAGTAGCACAAAACAATTTTGCAATAACAACAAATGACTTTAATAAAAGATCTAGATGGTAATGCAGTTGATTGAGACAGCCTGGTTCCTGCCGTGTAACTGTTCTTGGTATGTGTCAATTTACTTTGCAGACATCTGGGGAGAAGGTGGGCAAACTGAGCCTGGTTGATTTAGCGGGCAGTGAACGAGCAACCAAAACTGGAGCTGCTGGTGACAGGCTAAAGGAGGGCAGCAACATTAACAAGTAAGCCTTCCAGAAGCTGCTTCCTGTTGCTTCCCCAAATTAACAGCCAAATGGGGAATGTCATGGTCATTAAATGATCAGATGATTCTGGGACAGTTAGGTTTTTTCCTGGTATTTTCAGTGTCTTGGGCTCATTTTATGTTCTGTGGAGATGCCTGATAGGTCTGAGGAGCCCAGCCTCTGTCAGACAACCCTAGTGGCATATCTGGGTGACTCTCTGTCCTGAGGTTGGGGGTCTTGGGCATCCAGGGTGTTTGGCAGCATCCCTGGCGTCTGCCCACTAGATGGCAGTGGTAGTTGTGATGACTCAGACTCTGGATGTGGCTTGGTTTCCCTGCGGGGGCACACTCACCATCCAGTTGAGAACCGCTGATCTGAATTATAGGAAAGAACACGATAATTGGTCTCTCAGTCTGGTTGATTGTGACCTATGTGCTGCTGTCTGGACATCTGCCAGGGGTCCCAGCCACACTGGGCTTGTCCTCTTACAGCTGCTCTGTCCAAGTCCAAGCTAGGACTTTATGAAGTCATGTTCTGTTCAGCAGTTCCTCCGTACTCCCTCAGGCTCCATGTGGTTTAGAGTCTTTGTCCTCAGGGCTCCCACAGGGACAGTGAATCATTAATGACCAACCAGGGATTATAAAGCACTGTCATCCAGAGGTTGGGCTGTTATTGAATCTTATAAATTTAATCTTTGCCTTGTACTGTGCTTTAATTACTATTTTGTTTGTGACTTCCTTCTGTAAGATATGCAGTGTTCATGTCTACCTTGACCTAATGTTTTACCACTCACATTTTTATCTACAAAAATGAATAAAAGGGGAGGGGCTAAGCAAAAGGGACAATGGCTCTTTAGAATTGCTATTTTAAAACAGCAGCAAAATGCTGACCACAGTGCTGCTTACATGCAGGTAGAGAGCATCTTGGTGTTCAATCTTTGTACTAAAAATGACATTTGATCTACTCCGTTTTTTCTAATTGTTCTGGTCTGTTGCCCCATGCAGGTCCCTCACCACCCTCGGTCTGGTCATCTCGGCGCTAGCAGATCAGGGTGCTGGCAAAAGCAAAAATAAATTTGTTCCATATCGGGACTCAGTTCTCACATGGCTGCTTAAAGTAAGTATTTTTCCTCCTTTCTTGGCATACTTTTGGTGGTTTACAAGAAGGAAAAGACTGTTAATCTCTTCTAGTAATCATTCCCTCTGTCAGTGTTCAGATTTATAATTATGAAGGTGTCTGGCAATTGTGACTGCCGTGGGCTGAGCGAGCAAAGGTTCCTTCCCAGTGATCAACAGCCTGGTCCTCCTTTGCATGCCCGGATTGTGGGGCTCACATTGAGTCACATAGCTGCTTGAGGAGATCTGAAGGTAGAAGGTCCTGGTGCCGATGTGACAGCTGTGAGTCACAGGAAAGGACACCCTCTGCAGGGCTGCCCCATGCTCTTAGACTCCATTAACAGTTGGGACCTTGTTTGCTGTATGACTTCACTGATGATCGTTTAATGTGCTTTCACCTTCTTGGAGGAGTTGCTGAAGGGTGCTGGGGAGAGCACAGCTGCTCACTGGTGAATTCAGTTCAGCAGGAAAGAGGGATGGGACGAGAAAGTGAGGCCTGTAGGAAGTGTGGGAGGAGGTACGTATGGGGCAGTGGAGCCACTCAGCTCCCTTTGGTGTAGGTCTGGGTAGGGAGGTGAGGTGCTCACAGACCGCTAGAGCATGAGCTCGCAGTGGGCTCTGTGGCAGAGGCAGGTGACAGGGAGACTATTTCCAGGTTCCCCAGTGCCTCAGTCTTCATAGAGATGCTGCGATAATGGATATCGGGCTGGGTCTTGGAGGATGTAAATTCTTGAGACAGTCGAACTAACAGAGGTGTCAACCTTGAATAAAATCTTTCATTTACTACTCTTTTTTCCCTTTTTCTTAAATGAAGAAATGATTTTATGTGCCCTATTTAGTTTTGTGGGGCTCGTTTTCTCATTGGTGGGGGTGTATTGAACACTGCATTAGGGTGGAGAATATACAGGGGAGGACAGATGCTGTCCAGTGCTCAGAGAGCAGCCCGGGGCGAGGGAGGTGGGGTTTTTCTTGGCTTCCACGTGCTGCCAGAGTTGCTTCCTAGTGTTCAGCTTTTGAATCTGAAACTGCAGACCATTTGAATATGCTTCGTTGGGTG
Source organism: Xerus rutilus (assembly GCA_028644305.1). NCBI lineage: Eukaryota > Metazoa > Chordata > Mammalia > Rodentia > Sciuridae > Xerus > Xerus rutilus. The sequence continues at coordinate 145,446,599 of CM053403.1, read as the reverse complement.
TGTACACCCTGTACACACGTCAGTGTGTTCTGCTTCATTACATATTATGTGGCATGTAATGCTGACACACTGGATGGGTTTGCCACAGTAGAAAATCAGGTAGTTATTTTCTTTGGCCAAAAGGCGATAAAATTAAACATTTAAAACAAAAAGGTAAACAGATGTTGATCATTAAAAACCACTTGGAAATGGGTATCACAGTCATTTTACTACCAGGGAATGAGTCACTAATTAACCTTGACACTCCTGGTTTTCCAGAAGTCATCTTTATAGGATATTTATTCTTCTGACTTCCGCAGAAGCGTTTCCTGATCACACATGACTATTCTGTGGATGCCTGAATTAAAAGACAGAGCCAGGAGCAGTGGTGCACGCCTGTAATCCCAGTGGCTCGGAGGCTGAGGCAGGAGGATCACAAGTTCAAAGCCAGCCTCAGGAACTTAGTGAGACCCTAGGCAATTTAGTGTCACCCTGTCTCAAAATAAAAAGAGATGGGGAGATGGCTCAGTGGTAAAGCACCCCTGGGTTCAATCCCTGGTATCAAAAATAAATATATAAGTAAATAAGCAAAAGAGTAATTACTGTCCTTGTCATTTTAGTGTTATTGCTTCAGTTTATTTAAAATGCTGACAGTAGTTAAAATGGCCTAGGAATTATTGAGTGGCTACTGCATAAGCTGGAGACTAGGAGAACCTGTTTCAAGACAGTCAGGTGCTTCCCAGGGCATCTCTCCAACTTTTCATAAGTAACAGTAGTGTTCCACTTGCCAGAGGAGGCAGAGGGCACAGAGCTCACAGACGGCAGGGTCAGGCCTGGGGCCTGGGCCGAGTATCCCGTGCATCTGTGTTTGACGAGGCTGTGTTCTAGTGGCAAGGTTGCTGTTCATCAGGAGGGGACTTGCTCAGCTCCACCAGTCTTTGATAGAATATAATTAAAAAACTGTTCATAATACTTGAAGAATTGAGGTTCTAATTGCAGGTCCAAGCAAATTCTCAGGTTGAGAAATAAATTATTTACTTGACTTTGTCATTTTTTTCCCCTTACAAACCTGTAAGACTTTTTTCTATCACTTCTGACTTTTGCACTGAGATCATAAGTAGAGGCACTTCTTAAAAATGTATTTCAGAACATAAACCGTTTCCCCAAGGCCTCTCCAGATCTGTGGACTCCCAGATCCTTTTTCTTCTTTAATTCTTTGTCTAATTCGTCCTGATCCTCATTCAACACAGGTATGAATCTCGTGTTCCTAACATCTCTTCCACTGAACTCATAAGATTGCTGGTATTTTATAAGATTTGCCATTTCTTCTTAGTGATCTTTTTGCATTGTGTTTGTGTAACAGTTGCCCTGTGCTCTTGATGTTTGTAACCTTCTGAATGTGGATCTCTCATCCTGGCTGGTGATGAGTGCTCAGATAATGAATAGCTTTCGTATTCACCCCTCTCATTCTTGCTGCAATTCTCTGATGAAGCCTGCTTCCATGTCTTGCCTAGATGACAAACACTTCCCTCGAGCCTTCTTGATCCGATCCTTTCTCCATAGTATGTTGTGACATATTTCTAAATTAATCACTAAGCCCTGCTTAGTGTGCCACCTCCCTACTCCCGACTGCTCATCTTCTGTTTCCTGGTGCTGTCACCTCTAGCTAAGTGTAGGGTGCTAGTGCTGCCTTCCTGCTGGGGCTCTGCTCTCCCTCTGTGTGGAACGTTCTTCCCCTTCTTCAGGTTCCCCGTCCTGCTCCTTTACTCAGGTCTCCAGCATCCCCTCCAGGTGTCCTCCTAATCTGCCTTTCTGCCTTCTCCCAACCGCCACGCTGGGCTCGGGCTTCAGTGCTCTCACAGCACTGGCTTCTCCCCTGCATCGTCAACTTCACCACGAGTCACATGCTCTGAATGAGCCAGCATCTGACCATGGAGAAGTTCGTCAGTCTTCCTGACTCTCCATTGCTCATCTAGAAAATGAGTAATTTGATTAGATGACTTCAGAGTTCTTTCAGCTTTAAAAAAATTCTGCCTTCCAAAATTAAATCTCTTTCCAGTGTCCATTTAATTTGCAGTTGCTACATTTGCAACGAAGCTTGTCTGATTTGCCTAATTAAATAATTATAGAATAAACAAGAAGCTTTATACTTTCTCCTTGAACAAGCGCCAGTTCTTTGGTTGCTATTTCCTTTTTCCCAATGGCATGAGGCCATTTTTAAATATAAGCATATTGTTCCATGATCAAGGATTTTAAAATATCAAGCATTCGCAGTTTGCCAGGTTTCCTTTTCTCAACATACATTGAAGCACAATGTATGTACTGGTCTCCTTGGTAGTTGCTGTTACAAACTTCCCTGTACCCACTTGGGTTTGCTGTTCATGTGGGCCAGCAATAGGTAGTAACCTTGAAGGGCTGCACGGTGCTACTGGTGTGGAACTGAATTGCAAAGTGACATTTAATTCCAGTGACCTTTTTATATCACATCTGAATCTGTCTAAGGCTCATGGGACTCTTCATGACAATTTTCTGGAAGTTGCCAAATTCAGGGCACCAAGTGTGAGACCAGTGACTAGAAGTGAAGAGTGAAATAAGCAGTGCTGGCCTTCACTTCCTGAATTCCAGATTGGTTCTGTTTCCTGCCTTTTCAAGTATCAAAGTATATCATCTTCAATATGATTTTATCTTTGTTTTCTTTAGAAAACCAAATTTGTCAGTAATGGATGAATAAACAGACACCAGGGCAGAATAATTTGGAGAAGTGTCAGGTCATTTCACTTAGTTCTCAGGTCTGAACTTCCTCTGTGTTACCAAGTATGTAAGTGGAGCTGTGGAAGAGCCGAAATCCTATTGCAATTGATGGCAGAACATAACTGGGCTAGAGTGTTGTTCGTTTTACTGGTTCTGAGTATTTTAGGCAGGGTGTTTAACCTTTGTCAGAACAAACCTCTATTTGCTCATTGGTAAAATGGGATTACTAATAATTTAACAAAAGGCTAAGAAATAAGTGGGTACATAGAAATTATGCTAAACAAATTTTACATATTTTGAAATTGGAAAACTTTGTCTTCAAAAGTAAGGATTTTCCAACTGGGCTAGTGGTGCACACCTGCAATCTCAGTGGCTTGGGAGGCTGAGGCAGGACAATCACAAGTTCAGAGCCAGCCTCAGCAATTTAGTAAGACCTTGTTCCAAAATAAAAAATCAAAAGGGTGGGGATTTGGCATAGTGGTTAAGCACCCCTGGGTTCAATCCCTGGCACCTCCCTGTCCAAAGTAAGGATTTTCTCTAAGTTAGTGCTATCCCAACTCAGTTAGCTTTTTTGTGATCTGATCAATTCCCTATTACTAGCCAGATGGAATATTTTTTCTTAATCTTAAGAATCTATCATGCAGTGATTTTCTTCTTTTCTGCTTTTTGGTGCTAGGCATTGAAGCCAGGGCCTTGCTCATGCCAGGCAGATGCTGTAGCACTGAGCCACACCCCCACCTTCATTCAGTGATGTTCCATCACTGATGGAGGGTATTGAATCTTCCCTCCCTTCCTCCTTTCCTCCCGTCTTCCCCTTCTTCCTTCTCAGCCTGGGATGGTATATTAGGGAGGGATGCTATAGCAGATTACCCTGCCCCCCAACTTAATAACAAACAACAGTTTATCACTCCTCAGTTTCTATAGATCAGGATTCTGGGAGCCCATAAACTGATTCTGGCTGGGGTCTTTCATGACTGCAGTCCAGGTGTCAGCTGGCGCTGTGGTCATCCCAAAGCCTGACCTGGGATGGGGCTGGGGCCTGATCATTTACATGGTACTTTACTGAGCTATATCCCTAACTCTTTGGATATTTTTTTTAAATTTTGAGACAGACTCTCGCTAAGTTGCCAGGCTGGCCTAGAACTTCCATCCTCCTTGCTGTTCTGCTGGGTCACAGGCATCTACCACACTGGCCCTATTCACTCTTTCTCCTCCCTGCAGGACAGCCTAGGGGGCAACAGCAAGACAGCCATGGTGGCTACGGTGAGTCCAGCCGCTGACAACTATGACGAAACCCTCTCTACTCTGAGGTACGCGGATCGAGCCAAGCACATTGTCAATCATGCTGTAGTGAATGAAGATCCGAATGCCCGGATCATCCGAGATCTCCGGGAAGAAGTCGAGAAGCTCCGAGAGCAGCTGACCAAGGCAGAGGTAGGAGGCGCAGCTGGGCCGTGCTCCGAGGCTAGGATGAGCTAGAACTCTGTGTTCTTGAATAAATTCCTGAGGTCAGCAGTAGAAACCAGACTGAATCCCCTACATGAGTCTAGATACATAACCTTTTGGAATTTAGAATAATAAGCCCTTCATAACTAGCCTCATGTGTTTATCTCCTTAAAGGGAATGAACTCTTCCCACAGGAGGTTGTGGAAGGGGCAGGTGAGTCTTCCTTGTGGACACACCTTGATGACTCTGTTGTCATGGTCCTCTCAGTGAGTAGGTGCTGGCGTCAGTGGGGGCCTGCTGGTGTGTTGTGGATAGGTGGACACCTTGGTGCTGTGCGCTGGGGAGAGGCCGACGGCCACCTTTGTCCTTTTAGCTTTGGCTGATTCTTTTTCCAGGACACCGTGCAGACAGTTTCATGAAGTGACTTTTTGCTTGTAGGCAATGAAATCTCCAGAGCTAAAAGACCGGCTAGAAGAGTCGGAAAAGCTGATCCAGGAAATGACGGTGACCTGGGAAGAGAGATTGAGGAAAACCGAGGAGATTGCACAGGTTTGTTTCCCAACTGATTAGGAGAGCGAAGCCTCTTGGTTGTCTGCATAATGGGACTCAGATGAAGTTTCTGGTCCCCTTTTGAGTTTTACCTTTGCAGCTGGCAAATCTAGCACCAGTAGGAATTCCCATCTAAGAACTGCACTTCACAAAATCAGTCTGAAGGATATAGAGGTAAAATTTGTAATGATTTGCTATGGAAGGGATAGTTAATTTTTCAATGCCAGTAATCTTAAAAAATCTTAAAAACCAATATTTTGTCACCTCTGATGTGAAAATCTGATTCTATCAAGTGTCTGTGACACTAAGGGACTTAGCGGTGAGATCACAGCATGACTAGTGGTGGTAGGTTATGAGCAGCTTGCTTCCAAGTGACAACTCAGTGAAGGTAACATAAAAAACCTAAATGTGAGGAGACCCTCTCTCATGGCTAGAAAATAATATAGAGTTGTGAGATTACAGGGTGGGAACATTAGCCAAGTCTAAGAAGATCTAGTCAAGTTTAGCACTGGGGGAAAATGCCAGAAAATCTGTCTTTAATGAAAGACTTACTCTGTGGTTTTTGGTTACCTGGTTATACAGCGTCTATTTTAGAAATACGTATAGTGACGTGGCACTCAGAACTCCCTCTGGCAGTCTTTTTGTGATTGGACAACTCTAATAGTGGCTATTTAATAGAAATTTTCTGTTCTTTTATTTCTACTTGTCAGCCCCAGCTTGTTCTACAGCTAAGAGAATGAGGGTCCCATTTGTACCTTGTGATAATAATAGCCCACCTTTATTAGGTGCTGGGCCCTTTGCTGAGCACTTGTAACTGAAGCATTTTATGTGACCCCATCAACAGTCCTATAAGATAGGGAATGTTACTGCCCAGTTCAGTGGCTTAGCTCTTTCTGATTGCCTCTCTGCCTCTTCCTTTTTCTTCATTAAAAATCCATAATGTTTCGCTGTTCCTTGTATTAGAGGATATACAGAACTCAGTATACCTTTTGTCCCCCAATAGATTTTTTCTTTAAATGTGCTTTTCAGAATCAGTTTACACTTGAGCTGTTGTGGGACAGTACAGTTAGCACAAAGTGGATGTTATGTATATTAGCATGCATTAGGATTTAATTTTATTTGAAAACATTTTATTATAGACATTTTCAAAATAGGTAAGAACTGGTGAAGTATATTAATAAATGTATTAGGACCCATCACCTGGTTTCATTTCAGATTAATATATGGTCAATCTTGTTTTATCTATATCTCTGCCTTGGGTTATGTTAACAGATATCCCACGAATTACCAAGACAAGGACACACTGGTGTATAAACTCCCTCATTACACATCTCACTTTATTTTTCATGACTTAAAAGTCTAATGATAATCGTCTAATTTGGAACTGCTGTGGTGTGCTGTTTTGAGCTACTCCAAAAGTAAAACACTGATGTGGAGGTGGCATTGTTGCCTTTTTCTCACTTACACAAATATTTCATGGTGTTTTACCATCATAAAACCTAAGTGATAGGAAAGTGTATAGAGAAGTAGCATAAAACAGTCATTCACTCACAGTAAGAATGGAATATCAGAATTGCTTCCCTTGTTTTATGGACATGGTTCTTTATCAGGAATAATCCCTTCTTGGATTTGAGTGCTATGAAAACTGTCAACTGTTAAAACTGCCCCAGGATTTCTGAAAGAACCCTGTGGCGGTGGATTCACAGACCCAGGACCCACAGAACTCCTTTCCTACTTTTTAACAGTGTGCTCGAGGGTGGGACCTGCAGCTGAGGTGCAGGGCCGTGTAAGTCACTTTGGCTACTGAGGGTGAGATTCTGAGGCTTTGCTTCCACCATGCTGCACACTTACTGTGTAGCCCTAGCCACCTGCCTTGGTCTGTCTTGTCTGTCCCCAGAATCAGCGTCCTCAGTGGCTGCAACTTGTCACTGTTCATTCTTTGTCCATAGCCAGAGACACACCATCCTGTCATGACTGGGCCTCTGTCGCAGAGCGTCTAGGTACCCACATTCACGCCCTGTGTGGTTCAGAGGCAGGCGGGCATGACAGAAAGGCTCGTGTGCATGTGAAACAGTGCTCGAGTGTCATGCTTAGGCAGGGTTGTTTTTAAACATGAACTCATCGATGTTTTGAGTGCTCCGTGTGTGTCCTGAACTGTGCTAAGTGGAAGGAACAGAACTGGGAGTAAGGCGGGATCCGTGTCCACTTGGCTGTGGTCTGTGTGAGGGGAGTGGCCAAGTAAACAGATGGTCACCAAGTGTGAGAAGTCCCGGTCTCTGCTCCACGCAGAAGGCAGAGGTGTGAAACCCCTGGCGTGAGAGAGCGCAGAGAGCCCCATTGACACTGTGAGGGGCCTGGAGCATGTTCCATGGAGCTGAGGGCAGGGTGTGAAGCAGGCATGACAAGATGTGCAGATGGAAAGCACGTGGGCCAGGAGGAAGGGCGCATGGACTTTATTGAAGGACTTTGGCCTTTGTCCTGTCTGGGGAGTCGCTGGAAATGTCAAGCAGGAGAGGGTATTGAAACTTATTTTAGAAAGACCACAGTTGAGTAAACTGCATTCATGTTTGCTCACGTATTCAGAATTCAGTGAGCTGAGCTGAAGGTGTTCCGTATTTTTAAGAATGAAAATTGAACTGGGTGTGGCTGCGTGCCTTAAACCCCAGTGACTCAGGAGGCTGAGGCAGGAGGAATGCAAGTTGGAGGCCAGCCTGGGCATATTAGGCATATCTCAAAATAAAAATAAAGAAAAGCTGAGACTCAGTAGCAGAGGGAGTGGTGAGAATGTGGAATGCCTGATTTCCGTCTACAGTACTGGAAAAAAACAGAAAAGAAAATCAAGAACTTGCTGCTGTCCTTGGTTGCTATTTGTAATGGGCTTTTGTGCTGTTATTGTTGCAGTTTTTTTTCCCCCTAATACTAGGGATTGAACCCAGAGTTCTTTACCACAAATCGGTGAGATTATAGGCATGGACTACCACCCCTGACTGGGATTTATTTTTTGAATAAATTCATTTACAAATTAAAACAGTTTTGATCTGGCTGTGGAGGCACATGCCTATAATCCCATCTGTTCTTTGGAAGCTGAGGCCAGAAGAGCCCAAGTTTAAGACTAGTTTGGCAATTTTCTTAGACCCTGTCTCAAAATAAAAAGTGATGGGGATGTGGCTCAGTGGGTTCAATCCCCAGTTCTGTGAAACAAAGAAAGTTGTACATAGCTAGGAATGAAGAGCAAAGAGCAATAATTTGAATGTCATATTTGAAGAATAACATTTGAATTATAAAGATAATTAACAGTTATTCAAATATTGTAGGGCCTTCCATATCTCACCCCCTCAGTGGCTGAGGAATAACACTTCTCTAATACTTTTACAGGAGCGACAGAAACAGCTGGAGAGCCTAGGAATCTCTCTTCAGTCTTCAGGAATCAAAGTTGGGGATGACAAGTGTTTCCTTGTTAATCTGAATGCTGATCCTGCTCTGAATGAACTCCTGGTGTACTATCTAAAGGTGAAGTAACATGCCTGCACAGAGTATAGTAAAGCGCTTCTTTAGACTTGAGGAACCGTGCCTTCTCAAAACAATGGGCTGAGGATTTAGCTCAGTATAGAGCACTTGTCTAGCACATTGCGAGGCCCTGGGTTCCATCCCCAGCACTGTCAAACAACAGCAGCAAACAGAAAATTATTTTTATTTGAATAAGCTGGAGTGTAGAACAGTCCTGGGTTTTATGATCAGTTTCCCTTTTTAGTCTTTGAGTGATGTCATTCAGCCTAGTCATATAAAAATGATATTCCAGTATTATTTCCAGCAAGTTAAATAGCTTACCTACCATTATTTAATAAGATTTATAATAGAGAATGATTTTGAAGCTTAAAAAATGACTTCTAAAACAAAATGATTTATTTATTCTGAAAATAAAAGTTAATGTAGTTTTATATGAAGCTTTTTTATTTATTCGTAAGAGGAAAAATTTAAAGAAGTTAAAGTTTTTAGGACCACTTGATAGGAAATTTATATTTCTGGTAATTCTTAGGAAAATAAAAATAATTTGAATTATTGTTTAAAAAAAGAGAGAGAGAGAGTAGGTCACTTATAAACTGAGAGGGTCAGAGAATGGAATAGAAAAAGACAAAATATTGGTACACAGTGAAATCTGTAGATCATGAGATATGTTAGGAAGACAAGAGACAACTTTAATTGGATGTGATCCTAGCTACTTCAGAGGCTGAGGCAGGAAGATCTCAAGTTCCAGTGGGCAATTTACTGAGACCCTGTCTCAAAAAAAAATACAATAAAGAAAAGAAAAGAAAAAAAGATGGAGCTTTGGCAAGAGCATGAACCCCAGGGGATGCAGCTCAGAGGTAGTAAACCCGAAAGCCTGTGAGGAGTGCTCCAAACCTAGAAAGCCCGTGAGGAGTACTCCAAATTGTCTTTTGTCAGGGTAACAGCACGAATTAATTATATCACGGACTGCGTAATTCTAACCCAGGGTTGGTACACTAGGATGCCGTTTTCCCCCTTCACGTATATGGGATTAGCTGATGTGACTAGGAAAGTAAAGCAGATGAACTGATTAAGTTGGAAACAGCTTTAAGATTAGAAAATTGTGACTGCATTTCTAAAAAGACTCACATTGGTTAATTTCTCAGTTTCTTTTTTTTTTTTAAATATTTTATTTTTTTAGTTGTAGATGGACACAATATCTTTATTTTATTTTTATGTGGTGCTGAGGATCGAACCCAGTGCCTCACGCATGCTAGGCAAGTATGCTACCACTGCGCCATAACCCCAGCACCAATTTCTCAGTTTCTATTGAAGGTATACTGTATGGATTGCTTTGTGCTATTTTGTTAAGGTCCCTTTGTCAAAAAGTATACTGTGTCGTGTTTGGTTATCCTGTGAGTTAAATCGTGTCTTTGACACACGCCATAACACGTGCATGTTTTAGGTATTGCAGTCAGTGGGAGCAGAGCTGCAGCAAGAGGGAGGAGGCCTGTGTTCTGCAGGTTCTTCTTTGCAGATTGATGGAAGTCACCTCTGGTGGGTCATGTGGGCATTAGACATATGGAAGCACTTTACAAACAAACACTATACACTTTTATCTCACATTCCATTTTCTCATTTGATATTCTTGTGTTCCTGTACATGCATAATAACCTTGCCTTTTAAAAAATGATGTGGGCATGGTGGTGCCTGCCTATAATCCCAGCTACTTGAGGGGTTGAGGCAGGAGAATGGCAAGTTCAACACTAGCCTCGGCTACTTAGTGAGACCGCATCTCAAAATCAGAAACAAAGTACTAAGCTGAGACAGGAGAATCGCGAGTTCAAAGCCACCCTCAGCAGTGGTGAGGTGCTAAGCAACTCAGTGAGACCCTGTCTCTACATAAAACACAAAATAGGGCTGGGGATGTGGCTCAGTGGTCGAGTGCCCCTGAGTTCAATCCCCAGTACTAGACAAAACAAAACAAAACAAAGTGCTAGGGACGTAGCTCAGTGGTAAAGTGCCCTGGATTTGATTCCCAGTTTCAGAGCAAAGCACAAATGATGTGTTATTACCTCCCTTACTGTGCTTCTGAGCGACATTGGCAACATTTTCAGTTGGAGCATCAGCCATAGATATCCACATGCTTTAGGGGAGATGCAGTATTAGGGTGGGACTTGAATATGCTCCTCAGAACTAAATTTTTGCTCAGAACTAAGAATTCTTTTCCTTTCTGGTGTGATAGAGTTCAAATTGGAACATGCAGACACACGTCCCAAGAAAACCCCTGATTCATATCTGTTATTTAACTAAAAAGTCAAACAAAGAAAGTGTTTGAGGAGAGATTTGTGGGGAGGAGCTGGCATCTCTGGTCATCTGCGTGGAGGTGTTCTGTGGGGTTTCAGACTGTGGTCAGCTGTTTGGGTGGTCAGAGGCCGGGTTACTGTGTTGGCTGCCAAGCCAGCCCCGAGACAAGACCATACTCATGACAAAGCACATTCAAAAGGGTGAGCTCAGCCCAAGAACAGTTTTCACTTTAGGAAAGTGACACCACCATGTGGGCTGGAGGAATTTGGAAGCTGAGTGTTTTTTTCTTTCTTTGCCTTCAACTTCTTGGCCAGTTCCAGTGCTGGGCGTCTGACTTCAGAGGTGATGACTTTAGCTGCCTGTCTGTAAGTGGAGGTGCTGGATTAAAACATCTCAAGTTCTTTCTAACTCGGGGTCTGGGTGGTCTCACTCCTAACACAGCCTCACCTGTGTGCTCTGCCCTGGCTCACGTGGTCACGTGCACCCTCCTGCTCCCCACGGATTTCGTCTCCTCTTGCTCCCCAGCACCTCCCACTGGAGGTGCTCCTAGAGAGCCTCCTGGGAGTCTCCTTGTCCTCATCAGTTTTTACTGCATTGTTCAGGGCACAATATGAAGAGCTTATAGACTTAGTTAACATCAAACAATGTGGCTTTGGCAGAATTGAACTTTTTGAATTTAGTATTTGAGATTCCATGGTATCATCATCTAAATCACTATAGATTCTAACCTCACATGAGACATCTAAGTTGTCATTCATAACATAAGGTTTGTAATTAGGAGTTTATCTATTTTTTGTGTCCCTAAGTGGTTCAGTGCCTGGCTCGTGTTGGATGCTCAATATAATTATTGATAAAATGAAATTTTTCTTCTGAAACTTGGATTAGGCCTTTGCCTGTTGGAGTTCATGTCTTCTGCTCCTGCTAATATGTAATTCATTCTGTTAGCAGGTGTTTGGCACCCAGTGCATATTGTATATGATGCTGGTTGTGCCTGATGGAATAGTCCTCCATAGGTTGCTGTCCCCATAAGGGGAAATAGTAAGTCCCAGTGCATACTGAGTCTTAGGGATAATCAGGATTTGGAGAATGGAGAAGTTAGGTAGGAGGGAAACCCTTCAGTGGAAGAAGGGAAAGGTAGTTGTGGGAGATGTTTTGTGTGGAGAGAAAGGAAGGAGTCTTGGGGCAGAGCAGCAGAGCCAGGGCAGGGTGGGAGGCACCTAGGAGTGGTGTGGAGTGTTGGTTCCACACGCAGACCTGTCTAGTGACCAGCACGAGTCTTTCTGCATTCCCACCCCACTCTTGAGGACAGAAAGGATTTCTAGGGCCCAGCTAGGACTCAGCACTAGGCTCATTCATGGGAGGGGAAGGAGTCCATGCAGAACTGACCTGGGAGAGTTTCCTCCTTCGTAGGTGGGCTTGGATGCTTCTTGCTGTCCCCTGCTTTTCTATCACCACCTTGCTGGTGGTGATAGATAGCCATGGGGAACACAGGGCAGTTGGTGCTTCAGCCTGCTTTGGAGCATCCTTGCAGTTCACACCTAGGCGGCCCTGTTCTCCAGGAGGACACCGTGGGACTGGCCTGGAAGCCCCAGCTGATAGTGAGGAGGGGGAGGTGCTGGGATGTCTTCTGTTTCATGCACTTCTTGGGAGTTCTGCCTGGAACATCCTGCAAAGGAAGAGGCCTTTTTGTGAGGCTGAAGTCCCAGAAGAGGGGACACAGGGTGTAAGTAGAAGGGGAACCTGCTGGGGAGGAGAGGATCACTGCCTTTGGGCCTGGTAGGGCAGGGGTGTTCATTTGTTTTCCGTATGTTGGTTTAATGCCTAACTGTGCTAGGCCTGTGTTAAGCATGTGGAGCTCCGTGGGGAGTTGGAGGCTGGTCTCTGCCCCAGGGTGTATCCATGCTAGCTGTATAGGCGGACAGCAAACCCACCTCTGAGTCAGTGTTGGGTAAGAAGTTAACATGGCCAGCGTGACAGTGATTGTGTGGCTCTTCCTGGTTGTGAGTTCAGGGAGCACTTCTCTGAGGACGTGATGTTATCAGCTGAGGTGCAGGGCTGGGAGTGCAGTCAGTGGTAGAGTATTTGCCTACCATGTGCCAGGCCCAGGGCTCCATCCTCAGTCCTGTAAAAGTAAAGCAAAAACCTAAAACACTGAAGTAGGCAAGAATGATAAGAAATGACAAATATTAGGGTCAGGGGAGAACATTTCAGGCAGAGAGAACAACTAGGATAGGCCAGTGAGATGGAGGTGCGGTCAGTGTGCTCAAGGGGCAGGGGCAGAAGCTGGGGTAGGAGCAGCAGGCAGGCGCCTGGTCGTGGGGGTTGTGAGCCTGTGTGGAGAGTTTGGACTCCATTAGAATTCAGAAGGTTTGGAATGGAGGATCTGACAAGGAGTTGTGTGGGAGTGGGTGGGGTGTAGACGTGGAGATAGTAGGAAGTTCCACATCCACCCAGGCGAGAGGTCCTGGTGTCTGAGACCAGGGTGTGGTCGGGGAGGTGGGAAAAGCAAGCTGAGTTTTGGTGTTTTGAGGTCGAATCTGTAAGGATTTCCCTATTGACATGGGTGGGCTGGTAAGGGAAAGAGGGAGGACTCAGGTAGTATCTGAGCTTTTTAGTCGACAGTCCAGGTGTTGGTATTGCCATTGTTATTGAGGAAGGGAATGGACTTCCCTTGGGTCAGGAGAAGGTGGGAGCAGTTTCTTTGGCTTTGCTGTCTTTTCAGTGCCTTCAGATATCCCATTGTGTCGAGTAGGCTAAATAGGCAAATGCTAAGGTGGAGGTGGGAGAAGATGGAAGTGAAGTCTGTGCTCCTGGTGGGTGATGGACACTTAGCTTATATGTGGCAGTATTTAAAGCCATGGGCATGGATGGGTTCCTGAGTCAGGAGTCAACTAACCACTTCTCACAGGCCACATCTAGTGCCCTTCCTGATTTTGTATGGCTCAAGAACTAAGAGTGGTCTTTACATTTTTTTTTTGTACCAGGGAATGAACTCAGGGGTGCTCAACCACTGAACCACATCCCCAGCCTTATTTCATGTTTTATTTAAAGACAGGGTCTCACTGAGTTGCTTAGCGCCTTGCCTCACCATTGCTGAGGCTGGCTTTGAACTCGCGATTCTCCTGTCTCTGCCTCCCAAAGTGCTAGGTAGACGTGTGTCACCGCGCCCAGCTTGGTCTTTACATTTTTAAGTGGTTGAAGAGTAATATTTTGGACATGTGAAAGTTACGTGACGTTCAAAACTCAGTGTTCTTGAGTGACATTTTATTGGGATACATCCCCACTTATTCATTTCCATTTTGTTTGCCTCTGTACTACATGGGGCAGAGTTGAGCAGTGGGATATGCTGGAGAAAGCCTCAGATGTTTCACCTCTGACCCCTGGTCTGGGTGTGTAGACAGGGGCCTGGGAACACAGCCCATTTCCCATCAAATCTTAATCACATACGAGCAGTCAATGGTTGTGCATAAGAAGGGGCTCAGTTTTTAGAGGGCAGTTTTCTCCATTCAAATTAGGTAAGTTACCTGCCAAAAAGTGAGGCTAGACATGAGTGGTTGTGGCCCAAGGTAAGGACTTACCTATTAAATCTTTTTTATGAGGTTAGGTGAGACCATGAAATTCATAAAATAATTTTTAGTCTTTTAGTACTCTCATATTTGAATAGCTTTTGTCTTTGTAGTTGACTTATTTTGGTTGAAACTACATAAGTGGTATCTAGCTTAAGGAACTGTAGTTTCTACACATGGTTTTGCTTTTTCCTGGGGGGGTGAGGTGGGCAGGGATTGAACCTGGGACCCTTAACCACTGAGCCACATACCCAGCCCTTTTTATTTTGCATTTTTAGACAAGGTCTCACTAAATTGCTTAGGGTCTTGCTAAGTTGCTGAGGCTGGCTTTGAACTTGGATCCTCCTGTCTCAGCCTCCTGGGCTGCTAGGATCACAGGTGTGCACCACTGTGCCTGACTTCCACACCATGCTTTTGCTACACCATTGACACTTGGCTTATGCTCTGAGAGTAGTATAAAATATTTAGAGTCCAGACTGTGATGAAAAATATGACTATAGTAGAAACATGGATATAAAGTTATAGTTTTAAATTTAAAAGGTATTACTCAGCTGAGTGTTATTCCTTATAAGGCACTGTACAAAGAATTTCAGAGAAAACTTTGAAAAGTTTGAAAGTTTGAAAGACACTACTTATGTAGTCTCAACTCCATTCACTTTGAAAATCTTTAAACCAAGGTAATAGATCAAAGAGGGCTCAATGTAGGTGATTTTAGTTTATGTACATGTAAGAATATAGTATTGATGAGTAAATTTTATTTTCTTAGGAACATACATTGATAGGGTCAGCAAATTCCCAGGATATCCAGCTGTGTGGAATGGGGATTCTTCCTGAACACTGCATTATAGACATCACGTCAGAAGGCCAGGTTGTGCTCACTCCTCACAAGAACACCAGGTAATGTGCTTGAGTGAGTGTTAATATCACAATGATTTTTTAAAAATATTTTTCATTGCAGATGGACACAGTAACTTTATTTTGTTTGTTTTTTATGTGGTGCTGCTGAGGATTGAACCCAGTGCCTCACGTGTATGAGGCAAGCACTCTACCACTGAGCCACAAGCCCAGGCCTATCACAGTGATTTTTAAGGGGAAGCATATACACTAGTGGTTGGGCAATAAGGGACATTTGTCATTAATTTGCCAAAGGATATTGAGGACTTTGAAAAATGGAGAATGATAATGTATTATACTTAGTCCCTGTAAGCATTTTATGTAAACCAGTAAAGTAAATTAAAATACTAAGATTCACCAAGGACAGATTTTATTTTGGGGAATTAATCATTTTGTTTTCCCTAGTAACTAGACTGCTGTAGTACTGGAAAACTAAAGCAGAGGACGGGATAATCATTACTCATGGTTGACCTTTTCTCCATACAGAACATTTGTAAATGGGTCCTCTGTCTCCAGTCCAGTACAGCTGCACCATGGGGACAGGATATTATGGGGAAACAACCATTTCTTCAGGTATGACATTGTTCATGGCCCTTCAAGGGGAGGTTATTGAAGATGATGCTCTGGTAGAACTATACATATTATAAAGTAAACTTTAATTTATAAAAATTAAATGTATTATTTTTCTGTATGTGCATATATATGTGTATATACATTTGTTATGTGTATGTTTTATATGTTTGTTCACTACATAAGGGTCCGAACCCTAGTATACATGATGTACACTCAGGAAAAATACTGAGTTTACTTAGATACTTGTTTCTTTTATTTCCCATTGAAAGATTTTTATTTTGCCATCTGGTGTAAAAATTCATTAATTTTTTTCTGATATGCTCATTTTTTGTGTGTGTATGACTATATATGTATATATATGTACATATATATGTGTTTTATATATGTGAGATACATGTGATTTTTTTTTTCTGAAAAGTGGTGTTTCCTTGTCCGTAACATCAGAATGGCCTTTCTTCAGGAGAGCTTGCAGCTGTGGGTAACAGCACAGTTGACAGTCACTGCTTAAACAGATGATTTATTTCTCTGATAGAATGAGAAATCTGAAGGGAGATGGTTGTGAGTGTTGGCCAAGCCTTTCAGAAATGCCACGGTGGGAGCCTGCATTGTGTTGGCACTTTCCTGCGCTCTAAAGACAGCCTTGCCCTGCAGCCTTGAGAGCAGCCCACATGCTCTGGGAGAAAAAGGAGCGCTGGGGCAGGGCGAGCCCCAGTGGTCCTCCTGTCAGGCCCGGGCAGTCCTGCACTTGTGTCCCCTTTGCTGGAATTTGCTGGGTAGCTGGAGAGCAGCTGAGAAAGGAAGGCCCTCCTGGGCCTGCACACGGTTTCCCAGGCAAGCATGGTGTCGTGTCACCAGGATAGACGGGCTGGGCGTTGTGTGCACTAACATCTGCATCTTCCCTCGCCCTGCCCCTGGCTGGTGTGCTTCAGCTGCCACACCGATGTTTCACATGGCTACCAGAGGTCCTTGCCTATAGGCCGCTTAGTATTTAGGTGTTTGAGGAAAGGGTAGATGGGTTCAAATGTTGTGGAAAATAATTTTTCCTTCCCCAATTAAAGCAAATATAAATTACTTGGCTTAGTCTTCCAGACCTTCCCTGGTTTGGGCTAGGGTGATCTTCCCAGCACTCTCCCTCACCTGTGCTGTGTGGAGTTCATGTGTCCTGGGGTGGCTCATGCATTCTCCAGAGACCGCCAGCACCTGCGTCCACATCTTCCCACACTGCTCCCTCTGCTCTCCTTTCTGCTTCTCCTTTGGGGCATGGCTTGGATGATCTCCTGCTTCATCCTTCCTCCTTTACCACTCTGCTCTGAATGGGACCTGGCTTTTCTTTTCCACCTGGCTGGGCAACACTCTGTTATAATTATTTGCACACATGGGTGATCTGTTTCTACCAGCAGAACGGAAAGTTCCTGAATACAGCAGTTTCCTTGAACTTACATTGTATTCCTTTGGCATCTGGCAAATGCCAGTTTTAAGGAATGGAATGAATAAATGCCTATCTTGATTTAAAAAAAATGATATTCTTTTTTTTTTTTTTTTTTTTTTTTTACCCCAAGGCTCAATTTGCCTAAAAAGAAAAAGAAAGCAGATCGAGAGGAAGAGGAGCAGGATGCCTCTCTGAGGAATGATAACAGTTCTGAGCAGCTGGATGCAGATGGGGACTCCTCCAGTGAGGTGTCCAGTGAGATTAACTTTAATTTTGAGTATGCACAGATGGAGGTGACCATGAAGGCCCTGGGAAATAATGGTGAGCAGTCTGCATGTATTCTGGAATCTTCTAGGGTTGACAGTGTTGGAAGTGTTTACAGTTCAGATGTTTTCACATTTTGGCAAAAGAGAAAATCTGTGTTACTGATCTCTGAACTCTACTCTCTTGTGTCTTTGACTATAAAAATTTATTATATTTGTAAAAACTTTAGTACTGTCTTGATATACAGTCAGATCACTGCAGACTTTGTTCTCATTGGTCAAAATCTCAAGTGAGAGGCTTGACTGCCGGCTCAGTGCTATTGTCATGTTTCTGGAGCACTCACTGAATCGTGGGTGATGATAGGATGTACGGTGGACCTGTGTTTGCTCCGTGGAAGGTAGTGTGGGGTAGGTGGGGACAACAGGAGCTGCAAGTGTGGGAAGCTGGGTGCATTCCAGGTTTCCTTCCGTGGCATTTGGCAGTGCTGATCAGAACAAAAACAGTATAGCACAGTGGATGACGTCGGAAGTGCATTTTCCTTTTGTTCATTCTCTTTCTTACAAACACATGTCCAGATCCAATGCAGTCAATATTGAACAGCCTAGAACAGCAGCACGAAGAAGAGAAACGCTCCGCACTAGAACGGCAGAGGCTCATGTACGAGCACGAGCTGGAGCAGCTCCGGAGAAGGCTGTCTCCTGAGAAGCAGGGCTGTCGCTCTGGCTCGCCCAGCGCCCAGCAGCGCCTGAGGCAGTGGGCGGAGGAGAGGTAGGCCCAGCCTCTGTGTGGAGCTGCTGCTGCCACTTCTGCATCTGGGAAGGCACTGGGTGGGAACTTCTGAAAACTTTTAAGAATGATCTGCAGATGCATCACACTGCAGGAGAGCGTGATCCCAGCCAAGAACCACTTTGCATTGTTGTTTTTCATGTTTGAAAAAATGGAAATTGCCAATTTGTATTTCTTTCTTTAAAACTGCCTGTGTTAGGTGCTGTCTGGTTTTCAGTTTGTATAGCTTTTGGATTTGAATAAAAAAGTATACTTTATCATTGTATCATGCTTTAGGTTCTGAAGCTTGGGTAGATGCTTTTTAAAAAAGAAAAAGAAAGAAAGTTGGTTGTCTGGACTGATTAGCTCAGGTAGGTGTAGCATGGTACTACTGAGATGCAGATTGCAAGTTTGACCTCTGTACCAGCTAATTAGCATCTTACTGAAATGCTTATTTATGTGGCTGCATCAGACCTTCGTCACTAACCTCCTGCTATTCCAAGTCTGGTCTTCAGGCCTGCGGCATCCCTATCAGCTAAGAGGCATAGAAACGCAGACCTTCCCGCCCCACCCAGACCTGCTGAGTAGAAATCTTCACTCTTGAGTTTCTCAAGATCCCTGGATGGTTCCTATCCACAGCTGTGAAGTGCAGCCTTTATCTGTGGTCAGCTTGCTGCAGAGGTGTGCCAGGTGCTGGCAGTGCAGCCCAGATAGAAGCGTGTGTACGGGTGTGTCAGCAGTACACTCCCTGCGTGCAGAACAGTCAGAAAGCGTGGTTTGCACTTGGCATCAGCAGACTCTGATGTTCTCATGTCTGCTTTGGGTGTTAACTCCTACTTACCTCCGCCTTTCCTCCTTTTTTCTCCTAAAGAGAAGCCACGTTGAATAACAGCCTGATGAGGCTGAGGGAACAAATCGTAAAGGCCAATCTGTTGGTGAGAGAAGCTAGTTACATCGCAGAGGAGCTGGATAAAAGAACCGAATACAAAGTGACCCTGCAGATTCCTGCCTCCAGCCTGGATGCCAATAGGAAGGTGAGGGACCCCTTCCTCAGCAAAGCAAAGGTGTCATTGCATGAGTTGCCTGGCATTGCACTGTGCGGTGGAGCTAGTGGGGTGTGCCCAGCTGCTCTCCAGACGCAACCCACTGAGATCCTGTGGTTCTTCTCTAGAGTAAAATTCACTTCCTCTTGCCTTTGTCCACACACACACACACACACACACACACACGTGTATGCATACATATGTGTGTATATGTGGGTATACACATACACATACCTTTACATTAAAAATGTATACATTTTTTATCCACTAAGAGTATACTCTCCACCTCCCCCGCCCCGCACAGTACATTTCACTCCACTTCCTTTTATCAAATATATTTATTTATTTTTTTGAACAGGTGTCAGATATTTTATTTACCCCATTAATTAATTCAGGAATATGATTTCTTGTATGTTCCTTCATGTGTAAATTAGAATTGCTGAGATACATTTATACATAGACCCAAGAGAAGCCAGTATTCACAGAGCCATAATCAATTGTATCCTATAACAGGAATTTCTTTGGACAGCAGTCATTTACATTGCTGTGTGTTTTCTATAACTTCCTAAATTATAAAATGGCTCAAGAACAGAGGCTCCTATAGAGACAGACAACCAAGTAGGAAATGCTAAATAAGACACTCGGTGACCTTTTTTTTTTTCTTTTTGGTGGGAGGGAAGTCCAGCTCAAAGTTGTTGACATTTTTTTCTTAACAATGTGGTCATTTTTTTTTATTGAATATGTTTTATTTATGCTGAGCATTGAAGACACAGGTATTAACAAAGGGAAAAATACATCTGTATTGACCCTGTAACTAACTCTTAAATGAGAAATGTGTCTTATTTTTAATTTTGAAGATTATCTATCTTTGAAGATGTGTGATTCTCCTCTTTTTTTTTTGGTACTAGGGATTGATCCCACAGGTGCTCTACCACTGAGCTATACTCCAAACCCTTTTTTATTTTTTAATTTGTTCTAATTAGTTATACATGACAGAATGCATTTTGACACACTGTATACAAATAGAGCACAACTTCTCATTCCTCTGGCTGTACATGGTACAGTCATACTAGTAGTGTAATCATACATGTATACAGGGTAATAATGTCTGTCTCATTCTACCATCCTTCCCGTTCCCACAGCCCCATCCCTCCCCTCACTCCCCTCTACAAAATCCAGAATTCCTTCATTCTTCTCTAGCCCCCTCCCCACTATGTATCAGCATCCACTGATCAGAGAAATCATGCAGCTTTTGGTTTTTTGGGATTGGCTTATTTTGCTTAGCATATTTTCTAGTTCCATCCATTTACCTACAAATGCCATAATTTCATTCTTCTTGAAGGCTGAGTAATATTCCATTGTGTATATGTACCACATTTTCTTTATCCATTCATCTGTTGAAGGGCATCTAGGTTGGTTCCATAGTTTAGCTATTGTGAATTGAGCTGCTATAAGCATTGATGTGGCTGTGTCACTGTAGTATGCTGATTTTAAGTACTTTGGGTATAGACCAGGAAGTAGGATAACTGAGTCAAATGGTCAAATATATTTAAATTATTTCTGAGAACTCTTTCCTGAACAATCCTCCCAAAGTGCCTTTTTTCTTTATTACCACTCCATGGCCCTTCCCAAGTCAGGTATTAACTTTACATATATCATGTCTTTATTTGCTAATAGATTACTCTATAAAATCATTCATTAGTTGTTTCCTGTACATGCTTAAGACGAAAAATCTCTCTTTGTGTAATGTAATGAGTTCAATAGTATTTTGTGGGAGAGTCCTACCCAAATATCCCACCCTTGACCTTTAGCCATTGTCAGCCTCCCCTTCCACCCACCCCCTCTGCACTCCTCCTCCTGAGGTTCTTCTCTAGCTCCGATTGCGTGCATGCGTGAATTTTAATGGCCCAGGGGGACCTTTCCATTCAGATACACTTCTGGTGAGTCCATGTGGTCTCTTTCTCCTGCGATGTTTAACACACACGGCTTCCATTAGTCTGTTTCCATGTTCTGTTGGAATTTGACAGCAGGGATAGCTGCTTCTCATGATATCAGCATCAAGCTCACTGCTTTGCACAGAGTAGAGATTTGGCAAATATGACTCAAATCTTTAGAGTAATAAAGGTTCTGCAAACCTGTAAACATTACTGTACAGATCCTTGGCTTGATGTATACTCTATGTGTAGTTTGAAAGATTTTACTTAAAACTTCATTTTACCGCATAGTTGTAGGGCAAAAATCTGAGTGTAGTGGGACTCAGACAAAAACAAAAGGGAGGCCAATTGTGGGCAGAAGTTTTAGGACTCAGCTTTTTCAAAAAGAAGTGTTAGATCTTCTCTCATTCTGCAGTGTTTGAGAACTGAGCATTTTTCCCCATTGAGCATGATGATAGCGCTTTTCTCTGTGTCCTATTTTGAACTTTATTTGGAAGGAGCACCACTGCTTTGGGACAGCCAACTCAGACCTTTGTGCCTCATTTCCCTTTGGGTCTCTCTCCTCCCATCCACCTGTGTACTCCTTGGGGCCGTTGGTGGCAGCTATGTGTTCACGCTCATAATTTACATAGCTAGATTCCTGGCCATTTAGTCCCAGGCCCATCATTCTGCCCCAGAAGAGTCAGTAGCCACAGATCACCAGTGGGATTTTTGTATTTGTTCACTAGCTGGCTGAAGATGGGGTAGAAGGGCCTAAAGCACATGACTTTTTTCAACTTTAAGAATTATTAAATGTCCAGCTGTGGTTTTAACTCAATGGTAAAATGCTTGCCTAGCATGCACTCAGCCCTGAATTTGATCCCCAGCACTGCCAAAAAGAAGAATTATCAAATCTTTATTTCATTATGTAAATTTTATTTCTTTGGAAGTGATCATACGCAATATGTTAATGAAACATCAGTGTATTTCATGGTTCACTTAAGTTCTAAGTAGACATATCAGAATAGTTAATAAATTAAGCCAGTGCATTTAAATTGATTAGATGATGGATAGATACATCTTTTGGGGGGAGATGTAGAGGACATTTTTATTTTCTATTTTGTGGTTTGAAAAAGTTCTAAAATTTTTTCTGCATTAAAAACACATTGTTTAGCTATGGATGTGGCTCAGTGGTAGAGTGCTGTGCCTAACCTGCTTGAGGCCCTGGGTTGATTCCTCAGCACCACAGACAAAACAACCCAAAACCACATCACTAGCCAAGTTTGATAGGTTGTGCCTGTAATCCCAGCTACTTGGGAAGTTAAGGCAGCAGGATCACAAATTTGAGGCCAGCCTGGGCAACTTAGTAAGACCCTGCCTCAGAATAAAAGGGTCTGGA
Organism: Xerus rutilus; assembly: GCA_028644305.1. NCBI lineage: Eukaryota > Metazoa > Chordata > Mammalia > Rodentia > Sciuridae > Xerus > Xerus rutilus. The sequence continues at coordinate 145,424,235 of CM053403.1, read as the reverse complement.
ATAATCCTGCTATTTATAATTATAATGTACCAATAAAAAAATTTAAAAGAAGAAAAGACTGGGAATGTAACTCAGTGGTTGAGCACTTGCCTAGTGGGAAGTACTGAAAGAAATAAACAAAAACACAGATTGCTTTTATAAGCTGGAAATATTTTACCAGATCCTGTTTTTCAGGTGAAATTTGTGTAACAACATTACTATTCTAAAGTAAATAGTTCACAGGCATTTAGTATATTCACAGTATCATGCAATTACCAACTGTCTAGTTCTCTACTAATTTAATAATAAATTCAAACTATGCATATTCAGAATCTAGTATCATTTATTGCTTCCAAATGGGACAGTTGTCATAGTTTCACCTTTTTGCAGTTTATAGTAACTTTTCTAAGAGTTTACTCTTTTTAGCATTAAGATACTACCCATTCAAAAAAATTTAAAGTTTACTCTTCGGAAAGTGCAAGGATATTTTTTTTACCGTGCATCTCAGCAGACTTCCCTTTGCCCTCCCGTATGTGTGACCCTTTCTCCCCAATGACATTCTGTGGTCATACAACAGCCTGAATAAAACATTCTTTTTTTAAAAAAATTTTTTTAGTTGTAGATGGACACAATACCTTTGTTTTATTTATTTGTTTTTATGTGGTGCGGAGGATCAAACCCAGTGCCTCACACATGCTAAATAACTGCTCTACCACTGAGCTACCACCACAGCCCCTGAATAAAACATTCTTATTTCAGCTTTCCATTGAATATAATCCAGGGTTTTAAATTTAATTGTATATCCAAGTACAATAAAAATTTAAATGTAAAGTTATACCTAAACCTGTTTACACTGAAATTTTCAGTTTTGATTGTAGCTGGTTGGAAAAGCATGTTAAAGCTTGTCTGGTTTTTTTGGAAGCTTATGGAAACTTTGTAACCATTAGCTTGGCATGATGACCTGGACAGTGGGTGTGGGCGCTCGGCACTGGCATTGTGGTTGGCCTGATGGCATCTCACAGCATCACTCTGTGTCTTTGCAGCGAGGCTCTCTCCTCAGTGAGCCTGCAATCCAAGTGAGACGAAGAGGAAAAGGAAAGCAGATTTGGTCTTTGGAAAAACTGGACAACAGGTTGCTGGATATGAGAGACCTTTATCAGGAGTGGAAAGAGTGTGAAGAGGATACCCCGGTGAGCGACCAAAGGATGCTGGCTTAACTGTCGTCACAGAAGGGACCAGGCTGCAGTGAGCCTGCCCACGGGGGAAATCCTTCATTTCCCCACAATTGTCCTATTTCTATAGCAAAATTTATTTTAATCCTTTAAATTGATTGCTTAATTAAAAATTTTGGTCACCTGTCCTTCAGAACAGGTGCTCTTCTCCTTGCTCCTCTCTGGATTTCTGACACTTCTCTACTTCGTGTTCTGCTTTCTCTTGGCAGGGATGTGTCTGCCCTGTGTGCTGCTCTGGGCCTCTGTAGGCCAGAGGCCTGGCCTTAGCATCTTCTGTTTCTCAATAAACGGAACTTTGTGCACAATAAACCTTACGATACATGTTTTTCAAGTTGAACTCAGCAGCACCTTAATATTTACACTATTAAGAACCTTTTTTGAAGAAGTTTTGATTTTGACGTAGGTGCTGTAAATACCTGTACTGGCACTTGCTGCTTGTTGCAGGGTTTCTCGCTGAGGTCAACCATGTATTTATACATATATAAAATAGAAATGCATATAATGTATTTTCAATACTGCCGGTCCTATTTCTGCGTGGAGTTGTTTACCACCTTAACCTCATGTTTTGTAAAAATGTTTATTTTTCCAAACTGTCTTTGTAAAACTGACACCCAGGTGCTGGCGGTCTCTGGAGAATGCGTGCACCACCGCAGTTAGATGACATTTTTGCTTAACATTTAAACAAATATCTTCTTTGTTCCTCTCCTGTTTCAACTGAAAAGTAAAATAACAATAATAAATACAAAGAAATTAGCCATTCTCCCATGAGGGGTCACCTCTCGTTTGTAGCAGAGTGTCTAATGACTCAGAAGAGATATGGGTGATCCTCCTCCCTAAAAGAAAAATAGAGAGGATTAGTACACTCCATTTCTTTTTTAGTCAAAATACTTTGTTTCTTTATTTTTGCAGGAAGATTTCTGTGTAAAGGAGAAGAAATGATAAAAGTAATGGCCTGCTATTGGGATAGTCCTCTTGGACTACCATTCTAAATAGGAATGAGGGAGTATGTGTCTAAGAACAATACAGTGCTGTGCTTTGGCTAGAACTTGCTTTACAGTAAAGAATACTAGTGATGAAAGTTAAGTGACAAATTAAGAGTATATCAAAAAGCAGTAAGTTGAATGCATTTATTTTTTGTGATTTTTAAGAAGTTTTCTGCCCTAAATCTCTTTTAGGTGATTCGATCATACTTCAAGCGTGCTGACCCATTCTATGACGAACAGGAAAATCACAGCCTCATTGGGGTGGCCAATGTCTTCCTGGAGTCCCTGTTCTATGATGTGAAGTTACAGTATGCTGTCCCCATCATCAATCAGAAGGGAGAGGTTGGCTTGCTCATGCCTTGGTTCCTGCAAAGAACAGTTCAGAGAACAGTAGAGTGGCAGTGGGGTCCTGTTCTGCCTTATTTTTTTTTTAAATGTCAGTATTGACAAATGATATGTGTGTGTGTGTGTGATACTTTGTTTCCATAGACTTTATGGTGGGTATTCCAAATATTTTGAGGGCAGAACAACAGTTAGAACTAGCCTTCTGCATTCTAGTATCATTGACCTGACAGCTTGGCTAGTGAGGAAGAGAGGGCTTCTCAGGGATCTGGAAGCCAGCGTCTGCTTTGCCCTGTTGCTCTAGGTGGCTGGGCGGCTGCATGTAGAGGTAGTGCGGATCAGTGGTGCCCCTGGGGAGAGAATCGCTGGAGGCGATGAAGCTGCGGAGGGCTCCTTTGAGAAGGAGGCCCAGGAGAGCAGACTGGTGTGCATGGTAAGTCCCAGGTTTGTCTGGGGAGTAGTCTGAGTGGGACTGTTTTTGAGGATTGTGGGTATTTAGATGATAAATGTGTGAATTTTGAAAACATCTGTCACCAAGTAAACCTTTCAGTATGTGGCATTCTTGGGACACATATCCTGAAGTATGAGTCCAGCACATCTAGAACTGTGGACAAGTCACCTCTTTTCTCTGGGTCACTCAACTCCAAAATCTTAGGAGTCTTACCCATGCCTCTGCAGAGAAGCCCTGGTCTCCCACACTAGTTTCCTCCTCCTGTTGGGGCTTTTGCTTCTTGCTGAAAGTAGGTGTTTACCCCAGTCCTGGTGTTTTCCTGAAGCTGCAGCCATGGTCACTCTTCACAGCTTCTCTCATGTCTGTGCCTCTGCTATGCTCTGCTGTGCTCCCCAGTCCCAGGCCCGCTTCTGCCTGCTCTTCTCTGGTGTGCCATTCATCGCACATTTGTTGAGTGTTACTGACCCGACCTTGCGTCAGATACCAGCAATATGGAGATGAGCTGACCGGTTCCTGCTCTTGAGTAGCTAGTGCCTGCATAGTGCTCATGGAGGTGTAGCGAGACCTGTGGGTGTGAACCGAAGACTCTGGTGTGTGATCCAGGTGCTTGATAGAGTAGGCATCAGTGGTCCCAACACAGAGAGGAGAGAAGTTAAGTTACAGGTCTGGGGATGATTTTTGGGCAAATGAGACAGGCCGAACCTGAAGGAGTGGGTGTTGGGTAAAATGGTCTCCACAAGTACTGTTGGTGTTTCTGTGTGTAATGGGTAGGTAGAAGGTAAGTAGTCATTACAGTTGTAGGTGCCTGCCCACTCAGAGTGGGTAGAGCCATTTCCTCTACTCCTCATGGCAGTGTGAATGTCCTTTCCCACATCTCCAAACACCCTCTAGTGGGCCAGCACTGCCGTTGGTTGAGAACCTTTGCAGGAGCTAGTGAAAAAAAGGTTTTGGTGACAAGAAATCAGCCACTGTGCTGTTTGCAAAGAAGCCAGTAGCTGGGCATGGTGGTGCACACTTGTAATCCCAGAGATTTAGTGGGCTGAGACAGGAGGGTCTCAGGTTCGAGGCCAGCCTCAGCAACTTAGCAAGACCTTGTTTCAAAATAATAAAGGACTCGGGTTGTGACTCCGTTCCCTGGGGGTCAATCCCCAGTACCAAAAAATGAAAAATGAAAAGAGGATTGTAAAAGGTAAGGAAAGGAAGCTAGATCTGACTCTTAATTCATAGCCCATCTGAGTCCAGTCCTCTTCCTTAGCAAACATTTCTAGAATTGCAGGAGTAAGTTACTTGTTAGCATCAAGTAGGAGAAGCAAATGCTGTTACGGGTTAGGCCACTTTCTGCAGGTCGCAGCCTATGCTAAGAAGGCCTGCAGTGTTCGGTGGCTCCGATCACTTCAGAATAGGGGGAAAACACCTTTATCCACCAGAAGGTTCATCTTTATTGCATTGATCTCAGAACCTGTCCCTTGAGGTATTGTGACTCTCAGAGGTGGAGACATAGGCTTGGTGACTCTGTGTGGCCCATTCAAGCTGGTGCACTAGTAAGTGCAACTCTGAAAGATGAGCTTTTACCAATGCAGTCAAACAGCATTCCTAGGAAATCTGTCATCTTCACTGAAAAAAGGTAGTGTGTCCCAGGAAACCTTTTTTTTTTTTGGTACCACGGATTGAACACAGGGGCACTGGACCAATGAGCCATATCCCCAACCCTATTTTGTTTTATTTAGAGACAGGGTCTCATTGAGTTGCTTAGAGCCTCGCTGTTGCTGAGACTAGCTTTGAACTAGTGATCCTGCTGTCTCAGCCTCCCGATGTGCTGGGATTACAGGTGTGCACCACCGTGCCCGTCTTCAGGTAACCTTTTTTTTAATGATGAAGCTTTTTAAAAATGCTGGTACAGTATATCTAAAGATTTTTTAAATGGAGTCAAGCACATGCAAGTAGTAGGAGCAGTCTAGTTGATCTCTTTACCCCACCTGACAGCAGCTGCCTGTGGCCTGTCCCCTTTTAATCCCACCCTCAGCTGCTTCTGTGCTGCCCCCTTTAAGCACCCCAGGTATCCTATTTTACCTGTGGACAGTTTAGTCTGCCTCTCTCAAACAACGAGTACTTCAAACAAAAATCATCATAACCATGGTATCATCATCCCAAATTAATAATCAGGGGGAGTTTCTCTCTCTCTCTCTAATAATCAGGGGGAGTTTCTCTCTCTCTCTCTCTCTCTCTTTCTTTTGCGTGCGCGCACGCACACACCCTGCACCTTGCTATGGAGACTGGGTGGTTGTCCTATAGTTTCTCATGGTCTGGCTTCCGCCGACTGTCACTACTGAATGTGTCACTGCATCAGGTGTGGTCTGGTGGCTCAGTGTGCAGGCGCTGTGCTGGAGAGGGAGGTCAGGGCTCTTTGTGGATGGGCTATTCTTCCATCGGGAGAGCAATGCTGTGTGTGGTGGTTCCTGTGGGGATGTTGGAGCTGTGGATGGTCATCACCTATGCATCACTTTGTTGGAAGCTACGGAGGAGTGGCATTGCAAGTCTTTGATCTATTAGCTGAAGTGCTTCTGTAGAGAGAATAGCCTTGTCATCAGTTATTTTGCCATTCAGAGACAGAGTTTGTATGGAGAAGGTGGGGTAAATGCTCCATTCCCCCCCCCTTTTTTACTAGTTTTCAAAATAACGAAATTCATGTTTTTATCTGTGAAATTTTCTTTCTCTATTATTGTGAATTCTTGAACTTAAGCATACTTGGGTTTCAGTCCATTGCACTCAGTACTTGTACTGAAGCTCTACTGTCCCTATCTTTGGCTGGTGGCAGTCACCTCAGCTGGCTGTGTTGGTGTGGCCCTGACCCTCACAGACGTGGTGGCTTTCTGTATGGTGGATGTTCTGGTTGCATCCCGTAGTTCCCTGCCCTCATGTAACCAGCCATTTCTCCAAAGAACCTGCTTTCTTTCATAGGAAGTTCTTTTTAGAGCCCATGCTCTAGCATGTGGTAGCCTTTTGTGTAAAAAGGGCAAGGACAGATAAACTGCAACAGTAAAGGAAGTGCTGATGGAAAAGTGAGAGAGGCCAGCCTGGGGACAGGTAGATATCGTGGGTACTGAGAATCACTCATCCAGGGAAGAAGCCGGAGCCTAGTTTTCTTAATTAAAAATATACACAGATTAATACTTCCAGTGATATTAAGTACATTCAAAAGCCCCAGACAACATTGATGCTGCCCACATCCCTTTGCCCCGTCTTGGACGGCTGCAAGCCGAAGTCTGTGGTATGCTGACACCTTGTGGTGGTTTTCATTTTTGTATATAAAAACTTAAACCCAATAAAACCCCAACCAACCAGTGTTCTAGATCCTGAGTCTCAATCCTGAGAAGTTGCTTATAGAGGATAGATTTGTTTATGACATCTTATTTCTTCTTATTCTTTACTTGAGATTAGTTTCTATAGGGAAAACATGGCTTTCAGATGGAATTTAGTCACAGAGAATATGTATTGAACACCTAGTCAGTTGCTTCCATTTGTTTCCTTTCCCTCATTGGAGTGGTGTCACCCAGGACAGTAGGGTGGCCATTAAAATTCCCATTTCTCCCAGGAGAAAGCTGAACCTAAGAAAACTAAAACTTTTTTTTTTCTTTTTGGTACTGGAGATTGAACTCAGGGGCACTGGACCACTGAGCCACATCCCCAGCCCTATTTTGTGTTTTATGTAGAGACAGGGTCTCACTGAGTTGCTTAGCGCCTTGCCGTTGCTGAGGCTGGCTTTGAACTCATGATTCTCCTGTCTCAGCCTTCCTAAGTGCTGAGATTACAGGCTTGTACCACCGCACCTGGCTAGGAAAACTAAAACTTTTATTTTTTAATTTTTAAAAAATTTTTATTTGTTCTTTTTAGTTATACATGACAGCAGAATGCATTCCATCATATACATACATGGAGTATAACTTCCCATTCTTGTGGTTGTACATGATGTGGAGTTACACTGGTTGTGTGCTCATATGAACATAGGAAAGTGATGTCTGGTTCATTCTGCTGCTTCCCCATTCCCATCCTCCCTCCCTTACCGTCTAATCAGCGAACTCCCCCTAACAACTCCATTGTGAGTCAGCACCCGCATATCAGAGAGAACATTCAGCCTTTGAGTTTTGGGCATTGGCTTATTTCACTCAGCACGATAGTCTCCAGTTCCATCCCATTACCTGCAAATGCCATAATTTCATTCTTCTTTACGGTGGAGTAATATTCCATTGTGTATATATACCCATTTTCTTTATCTATTCTTCTGTTGAAAGGCACCTATGTTGGTTTTCCATAGCTTAACTATTGTGAATTGAGCTGCTATAAACATTGATGTGTCTGGGTCACTGTAGTATGCTGATTTTAAGTCCTTTGGGTATCTAGTGAGGAGTGGGATAATTGGATCCAATGGTGGTTCCATTCCAAGTTTTCTGAAGAATCCCCATACTGCTTTCCAGAGTGGCTGCACCAGTTTACCATCCCACCAGCAATGAGTATGAGCAAAAAGGTATGAGTGTGCCTTTTCCCCACATCCTCACCAACATTTATTGTTACTTGTATTCTTGATAATTGCTACTCTGACTGGAGTGAGATGAAATCTCAGTGTAGTCTTAATTGGCATTTCTCTAATTGCTATGATATTGAACATTTTTTCATATATTTGTTGACTGCATTTCTTCTGTGAAGTGCTTGTTCAGTTTCTTGGCTCATTTATTGATTTGGTTATTTGTTTTTCTGGTGTTAAGTTTTTTGAGTTCTTCAGATATTCTGAACATTAATGCTCTGAGATGCAGGTAGCAAAAATTTTCTCCTATTCTGTAGGCTCTTTCTTCATGTTCTTGATTATTTCTTTTGCTGTGAAGAAGCTTTTTAGTTTGATACCATCTCATTTATTGATTTATTTTTTTAATGTTCCTTTAATATTTACAGTCCCTGTGTGTGTGTTTAGCCATAGATGGACATCATACTTTTGTTTGTTTTTATGTATTGCTGAGGATTGAACCCAGTGTCTCACATGTGCTAGGCAAGTGCTCTACCCTATTTATTGTTTCTTGATTTTACTTCTTGTGCTTTAGGAGTCTTGTTAAGGAATTCGGTTCCTAAGCTGACATGATGGAGATTTGGGTCTCCTTTTGCTTATAGTAGGCACAGGGTCTCTGGTCTAATGCCTAGGTCCTTGATCCTTTATGAGTTGAGTTTTGTGCAAGGTGAGAGATAGGAGTCTAATTTCATTTTGTTACTTACGGATTTCCAGTTTTCCCAGCACCATTTGTTGAAGAGGCCGTCTTTTCTCCAGTCTATGTTTATGGCGCCTTTGTCTAGTATGAGATAACTGTGTTTATGTGGGTTTGTCTCTGTGTCTTCTGTTCTGTACCATTGGTCTTCATGTCTGTTTTGGTCCAGTACCATGCTGAGAAAACTAAAAATTTAAGTAATTTGCACCGCGTACAAGCTAATATGTGACAGATTTTGTTTAGATTTTTGTAATCTCAAAATCTTGTAATCTTCGCATGGTGCCTCACTGTAAAGAATATAGTGGTGAAGGGCTGGGTTTGTGGCTCAGTGGCAGAGCGTTTGCCTAGCATGTGTGAAGCGCTGGGTTCGACTCTCAGCACACATATAAATAAATAAAATAAAGGTCCATTGACAACAAAAAAATATTTTTAAAAAATAATGTAGTGGTGAGAAAATGTCTTTAAAAATTAGTGAAAATGATAGTTTTTAAAAAACATTTAAAAATTAATTACAGAATACTGATTGCTCAGTTTGGTTTGAGGATGTGAGCTGTGCCAGCCAGTCTTCTGTAGCCTGTGAGGGAACTGCTGTCCAGAGGTTTTGGACTTGCTGGTATCACAGGGAAAAGTGAATCATATGGTGTTCCCATTTGATGCCGCCCGGCTCTGCCTGGTGTGGAGGAAATCTGCTTGCTGTGATTTCACTGTCCTTGCTAATGCTTCCAAAATGCAAAGGTTATATTTGTGGTCGCTGAACTTACATGAACTTATGCCATATATTCAACTTTATTTTTGTTAAATTTATTATTAGAGGTGGAGGGAATTATACAACATGCAGAGAGTGACCAGGTGAAGAACACAGTTTCTGATTATCGCGCAATTATAAAGTCAGAGTCTAAATTAACTTGCTCAGGCACATGTTTCCATTTTGACTTTGTTGTCACAGAACTCTCCAGTCCTCTAGTCCAGAGCCCTGTCCCTTGGTGCCTGTCCCCACCAAGTCTGTGTGGGGAAGGCATCTGGTCAGTGTTGGCGCAGACAGTGGTGAGCATTGCCCTCTGCACTTCCTCCGTTCCCCTCCAGAGCCTCAGCACCACATTCGCAGTGCCTTTAAAGTGCTCCAAAAAGTGCTGTAGTAGCATGTAACCTTTCTACTTGAGAACCTTGTTCCTCTTCATACTTCAAAATATCAAGATAGGTGCAGTGGTGCCCACCTGTAATCCCAGTGACTCGAGAGGCTGAGGCAGGAGGATTTCAAGTTCAAAGCCAGCCTTAGCAACTTAGCAAGGCCCTAAGCAACTTAGTGAGACCCTGTCTCAAAAAATAAAAAAGGACTGAGGCTTCAGCTCAGTGGTAGATCCCCCATGTTCAATCCTTGTACAAAAAAAAAATTGTTTTGAATGAATATTTGCCCTTCCTTGAACATTTGTTGCTTATTGGCACATACACTGATTTTTTTTTATTCATTGTAAATGGCTCTTTTTTTTTCTTATGGCATATTCATAGTTAGCCAGATTCATATCAGTGGTGTTGATGTTCAAGAACTTTCTTCTGAATTGATCACTACTAGATGCTTATGTTCTAAGAAACTAGAATGTAAATGCTCTTTATCAGCCTCTAAATAGTATATCCACCTTTATCATCAAGTTCTCATCACTCGGTATCATTAGGCCTTTTACTAAGTAGAACAGTCATGGGCCCCAGTTCAGATGCAGGAACACTCCAGAGCAAATGGCATGTGGCCAGGACAGGAACCACATTTCCAGCTCAGATAGCACTTGAAGTCTTCTGGTTAAAACACCAACAGAGCCCTCTTTTCCTTTCAGGTGAAAATACTTCAAGCCACAGGGCTGCCACAGCATTTGGCCCACTTTGTGTTCTGCAAGTACAACTTCTGGGACCAGCAGGAGCCAGTGATGGTTGTGCCTGAGGTGGACACCTGCTCCTCCCCTGTCAGCAAGGAGCCTCAGTGCATGGTTGTTTTTGATCACTGCAGTGTGAGTTGGTTTTGTCGTCTAGTCATGTGTGACTAAAAATCAAAAAATAAGCCTTGTTTCTTTGAATAATTTTGCCAATCTGTGGCTTGGACCAGAATGTCTTAGAGTGGGGATGGAGTCAGTAATTAAAAGAGTCAATCCATTTAACTTGTCTACAGTCAAAAGGTAACTTGTGCAGCCAGGCATGGTGGTGCATGCCTGTAATCCCAGTGGCTTGGGAGGCTAAGGCAGGAGGATCGCAAGTTCAAAGCCAGTCTCAGCAACTTAGCGAGGCCCTAAGCAACTCAGTGAGACCCTGCTTCTAAATAAAATATAAAAAAGGCCGGGGATGTGGCTCAGTGGTTAAGTGCCCTTGGATTCAATCCCTTTTTTTGTTTTGTTTTGTTTTTTTAAGTCTTTATTTTATTTACTTATGTATTTTGTATGTGGTGCTGAGGATCGAACCCAGTGCCCTATGCGTGCGAGGCAAGTGCTCTACCACTGAGTCACAACCCCAGCCCTCAATCCCCGGTTCAAAAAAAAAAGTGACTTGTGCAAAAAAAAAAAAAATCTCTGTGTGTAGTCGTCTCCAAAGGGAGTCCATGTTTTCTGTTACATTAATGGAGAGGAGAAATCTGAAATGGTTAAGAAGCTAGTGTTTTAGTGAAAACTAAGGCAATAGACAAGGAATGGCCTTATTGTGTGCCTGAGGTTCTGCTGAGCACTTTCTCCTTCTTTAACCCTTGCCAGTTGTATTTCATCGTAGCACTTTTTTTTTTGGCTGAAGGAACCATTCACAGAGATTCCTTTGCCCTCAGTGGTTACAGTCGTGTTGCCTGTGACTTGTGACCAGCAGAGCCTGCTCGGGCATGTCAGTCTTTTTTGCTACTATACCACACTTGATTAATCCAGTTTTTTGGGGGTGATATTTCTTTCCAATGTGTTTAAAACAGAGAAATATTTTTAGTACATTAAAGATGGATAGAGAAGGTCAGGGGAAATGCTACCAGAGTTGGAAAATTCCATGACTTTCTTAATATAGCAAAATCCTTATTGCAAAATACTATTTTGTAAAGGTGAACTGGTTGGGCCAGATGTCATGGTATACTCCTGCAATCCCAGTCACTCAGGAGGCTGAGGCAAGAGGATCCCAAATTGGAGGCCAGCCTTAGCAATTCGTCAAGACTCTGCCTCAAAATAAAAAATAAAAGGGTTGGAGATGTAGCTCATTGGTAGCAAGCACCCTTGGGTTTAATCCCCAATACCCCCCGCCACATGGACAGGTTGTGAAATTTCTTTTTTTGGTCTTATAATCATTTTCTTCTTTTATTGTACATATTGTCCAAAAAACTGGAAAAAGTCATTTTTGTAATATATTGTTACCCTATTGAATGTGGAAACATATCAAGATATTATAAATCAGCTGGGCACGGTGGCTCACACCTGTAATCCCAGCACTTTGGGAGGCTGAGACAGGAGAATCGCGAGTTCAAAGCCAGCCTCAGCAATAGCAAGGCACTAAGCAACTCAGTGAGACCCTGTCTCTACATAAAACACAAAATAGGGCTGGGATGTGGCTCAGTGGTCGAGTGCCCCTGAGTTCAATCCCCAGTGCCAAAAAAAAAAAAAAGATATTATAAGTCATGATAATGCTTCATGTAGTTAGTTGTACTTAAAAAAAATAGATTCCAAAATATAATGCAGTGTTGTTCTTACACTGGACTTCCAAAGTAGAAGGTTTTTAAAAAGTCAAGGTTTGAATGTTTTCTCTGATATGCAGAAACCAATCCAAAATAAGGTGGAGGGTATAAAAAAAAAAAAAAAAAAAAGATCAGTGGAGTAGATAAAGGAGAATGAAGGGAAGGGAGGAGGGAAGCCATAGGGAAGACAGTAGGAAGAACCTGACCTAACTGTCCTGTGTACATACGTGAATATACCACAGTGAACCTCACCATCATGTATATCCGCAAGACGCTAATTAAAAAAATCCACTGTAACAGCGGAAAGATCAGTAGAGCAGAGGGAAGCGAACGAGGAGGGAGAAGTGGAGGGGAAGAGGAAGTCCTGGGGATTGAATCAGAATAAATTATATTCCGTATTTTTATAAATGTCAAAATAAATTCTATGTCATGTATAACTAAAAAGAATCAATAAAAAAAGTGAACTCTAAGAGAAAAAAAGTGGAAGGTTTTAAAAATTCATAGTTAACTGAAAGGCCAGAATCTTGGGCCACCCGCGCACTCCCCAGGTGCTGTGGCAGCTCTGCTCTGTAACAGAAGCGCGCGCTCTGTTTTCTGTTTCTTTCCTCCCTGATAAAATTTAAGTACACAATGCCTGGTATTAGTAATCATAAGATTACCAGAAAGTGCGTCTGTTTTGTAATCAGCTATTGTGTTTCAGGAGTTTTCTGTGAACGTCACAGAAGACTTTACTGAGCATCTTTCAGAAGGGGCCTTGGCCATTGAAGTGTATGGACATAAAGTGAATGACCCTCGGAAACACCCAGCCCTATGGGATCTGGGAATCATCCAAGCAAAAACACGAAGTCTTCGGGACAGGTGAATTTTAGATATCCATCTGATTCCACTTGCAATTTTAAAACATTGCTGTAGATTAATACTGCCATTTGTAGGGCTTACTCTTTCCTGAGCATTACCAGGTCCTAGGGGTCGACGGTGTTGTGTCCAGTGTGTTCACCTCACAGTTAGACTTCCTCAGGGCAGTAAACTTTGAAGAATGATACAAGAAAGTTAAGTATGTGGCTGTTTAAGAAGAAATAATGAAATTAATGTGGAGAATGGTCACTTATCACTGTGAATTATTTCTAATTAATCAGCTTCAGAGAAATGAATGGGCATCTACTGTGGCATGACATGCACTGTCTTTAGCTCAGTTCTTTCTAGTGGCATCAGTGATGGAAGGAGGAAGCCTCGTTGTCAACCTTAAAAGGGAATAACTGATGGGGCTGGGTCTGTGGCTCAGTGGTAGAGCATGTGCCTCGCATGTGTGGGGCACTGGGTTTGATCCTCAGTACTATATAAAAAAGGCGAATAAAAGCTGGGTGCAGTGGTGCAAGCCTGTAATCCCAGCACTTAGGGAGACTGAGACAGGAGAATCGCCAGTTCAAAGCCAGTCTCAGCAATGGCGAGGCGCTAAGCAACTCATTGAGACCCTGTCTCTACATAAAACACAAAATCAGGCTGGGGCTGGGGCTCAGTGGTAGAGCATGTGCCTGGTGTGTGTGGGGCACTGGGTTTGATCCTCAGTACTATATAAAAAAGGCGAATAAAAGCTGGGCGCAGTAGCGCAAGCGGTGAGGTGCTAAGCAACTCAATGAGACCCAAAATAGGGCTGGGGATGTGGCTCAGTGGTCGGGTGCCCCTGAGTTCAATCCCCAGTACCAACAACAACAAAAAAAAGGCAAATAAGTGAAATAAAGGTATCGTGTTCATCTACAACTAAAAAGAATAAAGGGAATGACTGAAATAAAAGATGTTTTGCTTTTATTTAATTATAGACAAGAACTAGATCTTTCTTTTTCTTTTTTTTTCATTTGGAAAGTTTTAGCAAATGCTTAATTAGAAGGTGAGATTTTTTTCTTGACTCCTGTCAAGTCACTGGAGTGGACAGTGCTACCTTTATTTGTTATGAGAAGGTAGTCCTTTTACTTGTTCTGCACATCTCACTAGAGTGCTCTGGTTTTTGAGTAGCCACTTTGAAATAGATCTTGTCATTGTTGTATCTTTCTGAGCAAAATAAAGGAGTCGTTTCTAGTCCTGATATCAAGGTAGTTTAACTTTGCTGTTCATTTTATTTGCCAGCACATACCTGTATGTTTCTCATTGAACCACAGATTAGTCACCCTTTTGGCGATCATTTTAGTCTGTTAGTCTCATGTGTAGATCCTAAGCTGCCTGTCTTGGAAAAGAAATGTAACTTGCCAGGGCTGGGCTTTGGCTCAGTGGTAGAGAACTTGCCTAGCATGCGTGAGGCACTGGGTTTGATTCTCAGCACCACATACAAATCAATAAAGTAAAGGTCCATTAACAACTAAAAAATATTTCTTAAAAAAAGTTAACTTCCCAAGAACTGCATCTGTTTCCTAGGTGGAGCGAAGTCACCAGGAAATTGGAATTCTGGGTTCAGATCTTGGAACAGAATGAGAATGGTGAATATTGCCCTGTAGAAGTGATTCCTGCCAAGGATGTCCCAACAGGAGGGATCTTCCAGCTCCGGCAGGTAACAAGATTGCAAATGTTCTTATTAAATTCTTTGGCACCAGAAGGCCTAACTTTGTATTCTCTCTCTCTCTCTTTTTGTTGCTGTTTTTGGTGGTGCTGGGGCTCAAACCCAGAGCCTTGTGCATGCTATTTAAGCACTGCACCTCCGAGCTACATGTTGGATTCTTTTTTTTTTTTACTCTTTTTTCCTTACACACTTTATTGGTGCATTATAGTTGTACATAATGATGGGATTTGTTGTTTCATGTTTGTACATGCACACAGTGCACAATATAACAATATACTTTGGCTAACATCACTCCCCAGCACTTCCCTTCTCCCTCCTCTGCTCCCTCCATTAGTTTCTTTCCTCTAATAATCTCCCTTTGCTTTTCACTGCCCCCACTTTCTTTTCCTTTTTCCTCTCTAGCTTCTGAATATACAAGAAAACATATGACACTTAACCTTCTGAGGTTGACTTATGTCACTTAACACAATGGTCTCTAGTTCCATACACTTTTCCTGCAAATGACATAATTTCATTTTGCTTTATGACTGATTAAAACTCCATTGTGTCTATAGACCACATTTTCTTTATCCTTTCATCTGTTGATGGATACCTAGGCCTGTACCATAATTTGGCTGTTGTGAATTATGCTGCTATAAACATGAGTGTGCATGTATCACTGTAGTAAAATGACTTTAATTCTTTAGGATAAATACCAAGGAGTACAGCTGGGTCATATGGTTGTTTCATGCTTTGTCTTTTGAGAAACGTCCATACTGATTTCCATAGTGGTTATACTAATTTCCAGCATGTTGAATTCTTTTTAACAGAAGTGCTGATGCTGCTGATGACATGTAGACTGGCCAAGTCCATATCTTACATTAAAATAATTTCCTGCTTCATGTGTGTTTTCTTTCCTTGTCATGAGTCTTGCTATTTATAATATTTTGAAACCAGCTTCTGTTGGATTATGAAAAAGATCAACTTTAAAGAAAAACTCAGAATCATAGGACATAAAACAAACACCAACAGCATTATCACATTCATGAAGATAAGGAGGAGAAGCAGCGTGACATGGCAGAAAGAACACGTGTCCAGGGCCAACATGCTGGGCTCAGTGCTGGCCTGCTGTGCACCCGTGGGCATGTCCAGCACCCTCTGCCCCTGGCCTCCAGTGTGGAGATGAGGGCAACACCAGTGTCATGGGACTGGGGTGAGAATTAAGAGGGATGCTGCACACAGCACAGTGCTTGGCACACGGAAGGTGTTAAAATGAATGCAGCTGAGTAGATGTGAGCACATGCCAAATCCACGAAGCAGAGAAATATGTGACAGTAGTCCCTTCACCCCAGGCACGTCATGATCTGCCGGTCTGCACTGCCAGCGGACAGTGAAAGGGGAAGTCTTTATGTAATTTGCATAAGTGATTTGGAAATGTCCTTTTTGCTATGCTTTGCATTATTAGTCCATCACTTAGACTCCTGTAGCCTAGGAGATTTTTCCATAGTTTAAAATAAAAAGTAGCTCTAGAAAATGAATGTTAAAAGCATTCAAAGCTAAATATGAGAAGGTAGGTTAAAAGAAAGAGAATGTTTGCTTATCTATTTTAAGTTTCTAAATGTCTTATAAGAAGGGAGATGAAAAGCACTTCTTTTGGACCCCAGCAAATGAATATGTGCAGGAACATTCATGTTCGGGCAAGGAACTACAAGCAAGAGATTGGTTTAAATTGCAGTGTGATATATATACATGAAGTGTAGAATTCTTGCATGTGTGAAGAACCTTCTCTGAGCATCTGTTAAGATGTATATCTTCCTTGGCTGCCTTAGAAATTCATTACTGGAGGCAAGACTGGGGGATATTTCTACCATTTAGTGTCGCTTGGCTATTTAAGTGTTGGTCATACTTCTGACATCCTTTACTAAGAGTGTTTAAAGATCACTGGGCTTGTCAGGAAAGGCTTTTTTGAAGGACATGTCTCTCTACTTGGTTGCCAAAAAAAGTCACGCGAGGTCTGGGAAGGTTTCTCCTGTACAGATGGCAAGAATGCAGACCTGAGGCTGGACTTCGGTCTCTGTGTGTAGAGCCATATGCGTGAGGAGCAGCAGCAGGAGAGGATGGCAGGAGCTTGTGGCAGGTGGCTGAGAGGGCCTCAGACACTAGGCTCACCTGAGTTGAATATGTTTGAAAATTGGAATATATTCTTCTTGAACAGCAAAGTGGCAGAGGATAGCTGATTGGGCTTAGTCACGTGGAAACTGCTATAGGCAACAAATACTGGGGTATCAGCAGTTGTAACAAGTTCTGTGTCATAGTTGAAGTGCACCTTGCAGAGCTTTGCCACAGAGTAGTAAGCCTTCCTGATTCTGCTGTCCTCTCCTTTCCTCTCTGTACCCAGAATCTTCCTGCTTTGTCCATATTCACCCTTCACAAGTTCAAAAAAGCTCACTTTCTGGCTTAAAAGGTTGCAAATTGAAATAACATTAGACTATTAAAATATTTTCTGAGGAATTTTTCCACAGACTATCTGATGCATAATACTTGGAAAATATCAACTCAAAAGATGTCTGTATCCTCTCCATTCAAACACAGCTTGATAGGATCAATGCCTAAGTAGATTTTCCTGATTATGCAAAGCTCCTGGGAGCTACAGTCCAGTGGAAGAAGATAAGAGTAATTGATTTGAAACCAAATATTCAGATTCCATTTTCATATTCTGTTTTCTGTCCCTAACATTTATAAACTTAAGTTTGAAGTCAGTAATTTGAGAATGCTAGGAATTCTTTCTGACCATGTTACTTCATGGTAAATACATGGAGTCATATAGGATTTACTCAGAAAACAGGTTTAAGTTAGAACAGATTTCTGATCAATTTATTTTGCAGTTTAGCTTAAAATTATTTTTATTCTGGGATTAGGGCAGTGATTCCAAGGTAGTTGGTCTTTCTTGTTTCTAGCTCCAGTGCTTGCTTTTCAGAAGTAGATTGATTGCATTTTGTCTCCTGCGCTTGGTTATCTGCTCTTTGACTTGCATGCCATGCACGTTTTCCCACAGTGATATTTTAATGACTACATCATGTTTCATTATAGTGCCGGCTTATCTAAACAGTTATAACTAATATACATTTAATTTATATCTGATTTTTTTATTCTTCACAGTGCTTTTAGATTCTTTATAAAAATGCATGATTATTTACTTAGAATATATCCCTACAAAGTTCATTTGGGGGCATAGGATACTTACATTTTTAAGTCATATTGCCCTGAAGAAAGCTTGCACCAATTTAAATTCTTGCCCTACAGTGTTTGAAATTGTCTGTTTTGTAAACCTAGGGCAGTATTGGAAATTGCATTTCAAATATAATTGCTAGTTTAACAAGCAGAAATGAAAGTGTGTTGTGGTCATTTTAATTTGTATGTATTTGATTATCAGATAAATTGAACATTTTTTATTAGAAAACTATTCACATTTCCTTTGTTAGAATGTTTTCTTTTTATTGAAGAAATCTATAAGCCATATACTTATTATCTTTTTACTTGCTAAAAAGGAACAAAGTTTTCGTGACTGGTTTTGGATTTGTATTTCAGTACTTAATATTTATAAGATATGGTGAGATCTTGTCTCCAAAGTTAAATGTTTTTCTTAGTTTGAACCTGTAGAGGTCTCTCTAAACCAATTTTTTGGAAATAAGAAACCGATTTTTAGACAAAATTCTCTGTGATCCAGGGGCAGTCCCGGCGAGTACAAGTTGAAGTGAAGTCTGTGCAGGAATCTGGGACTTTACCATTGATGGAAGAATGTATATTGTCAGTTGGCATTGGATGTGTGAAAGTCAGACCACTCAGGTCCCCCAAAACTCTTGAGACCTTCCATGTAAGTTTCTGTACCTGTTTTGGGCTTGTTAGAAGACACACCCAGACTAGAGTCTTTGGGAAACTTTCCGCACACTGGTTCCATAAACAGTTCTCTCTGCGTTGCCTTTTTTGGAGTCACTGTAGCAGACTGCTGGCTTGCCCTTGTCATGGCAAACTGAGGGTTAAAACTCCTCAGCCTTCACAACTCCCCAGTGCGTGATGATTAGCCTCTCAGCACTGCAGCCCCTCTGCAGAAGCCCCCCCACTGGCTTGTGAAGCCTACTTGCCAGCAGGGGTTTGATTTCCCCTGGTGAGTGGGACTGTAAGCCCAGCAGGGAAAGTATTGTACTGGATCCTGAAAAGGTCAAACAGTGCTTTTCACCCTCAACCCCCAGGGGCTCAAGTTTTTCCTCTACTTCCTGACAACTGTAAAGCTCAGAGTGAGGGTGCTGTAGGTGGGAGGTGACACAGTGTCTTAATTAAATGGAGGAACAGAAACTCTGGGGAAAGATTCAGACTGTGTAGTGTAGCCTGATTCTTGGATAATTGTTTCCATTCTCCATGATGCATTTTTTCTTTTAGGAGGAAGAGGAGGACATGGACAGCTACCAGGTAATTGAGCATCGGTTACCCTGTCAGCTTGATTCAAGTACATAATTACACATTCCAGGAGCTTGTTGTACTGTTACTTAATAATTAAGTAATTTTGATTCAGATGGTGCATTTTCTTAAAGCAACACAGTAGGAGACAGTATTGTATCATGGGTCATGCAGGCAGGTGCATTAGGAGCAGAACATCACTTTGGACCCTGTCCATCCCCACACCTGGAGCTTCCCATCCAGGCTCTTAAAGAGTCATTTCCCCAGCTGCTCTTCCCTGGTTTCTGTTTGATGGAGTCACTGCCCCTGCTCCTGTTCCAGTCATCGCCCTGAGCATGGTCCAGCCCTAGGTGTTTTTCCTTATTCGAAGCCAGTTCTCTCTGAATGCCCACTCTGGAATCATCCAGGGTTTTTATGGTTTTATTTTTTCCTTTCCTCTCTTCTAATCTGCCAGATTTTGTTTATATCTGTGAAATTGCATCTTGTTAGTCATCCTTGAGGACTGTCTCAGCCCTGTGGAGCCTGATGATGTCATCCAGTGCAGTCACTCTCCTGGTTTTGCACCATTCTAATTGGATAGGAACGTCTGCTTTCCTATAAGTCACTGATAAAGCACATTGTATCAGATGGTGTTAAATTCAGAGTCCTTTGGCACAGCAGTGGAGACTTCCTTAAGCTGATATTATTCCATTAATCACTGCTGTTTGGACGTGGTATTTGGGTCCTCTGTAGTTTCCCTCAAGTGAATGCACTCACGTTCCTCCATGTTGTCCACAAGAATGTCATGGGCTATTTGGTTAAGTGCCCTGCTGAAATCCAGATCCATGGCGTCTGCAGCATTCCACTGACCTATCCTGTCCTGTAACCTTATTACAGAGGAAATGAGGGAAGATTGGTGCGCTTGCAGGTGTTGACTGGTAGAGTTATTATTCTGCTGATAACAACCCCTGTCCTCTCGCCATCCACCCAATACACAATAAGAGGAGAGGTGTTTACGTGGCATTATCTCTAAGAGCCTAGTGAGATGTGAGGGAGTAGGTCGTGACATTTAAAGCCCCTTCTGATGGTTCTGGGCTATGTAACTCTAAAGATTATTGTATACAGTTAGTACTTTGTACTTTTCCAGCAAAGAGGCCTTGTAGACAGACCTTCCTTGCTTGGAGTTCTGTTCCATGAGCCAGTAGAAATAAAACTGGCCTGAGTGCCAGAGAAATCCCTTTCAGAAATAATCCTGCTCTGGGAGAAAATGCTTAAGATTCTGAGAGTTTCTCTTCTGAACTATGGTAGAGGCATCTGGTGGTGCTAATAATGAAATTATTGTGTAATCCATTTTTTAATCATGTTAGAGAAAGGTGAACTAGAGCATCGGTTTCACATGTCTTGTCTTGACATCATACTGAATGTGGTGAATATGGTTTCCCTTATTTTCTTCCAGGATCGGGATTTAGAGCGATTACGTAGAAAATGGTTGAATGTGTTAACAAAGCGTCAAGAGTACTTGGATCAACAGCTACAAAAGCTTGTCACCAAACCTGGTAGGAAGAGCCACTGAGCATTTCCCTCCCTTAATTTTGGTACATATTAACCCTTATACATAGCCACGTAAATTAAAAGCCTGGATCAGTGATGTGGATGGCAAGAGCATGTGAGTGTGACTCCTGGTTTGTGTCATGTTCCTTCAAGAGAACATTCATCCAGTTGTGGTGATGTTAGTGTGGTCCCTACTCCCCAGCAGAGGAAGACAGTGCAGTGGGTAGAGCACACACCACCCCTCAGAAACAGTTCAGGAAGGGCACTGATGTTCCTGAGTGCTCTGCCTGGGCCAGTCCAGTGCCCATGGCCTGAAGAGGTCTCTCCACAGGAGCCCAGCTGGCCTCTGCTTGGATTAGCTCTTCTCACTAGTGGGTACCACTAGCTAGTACCCGAATCACATGGTTTTTCCAGAGGTGGAAATAGCAAGTAGCATTTCTGCATCAGATCTTTGTGTGTGTGTGTGTGTGTGTGTGTGTGTGCAAATACACGCACGCATGCTACTGGGGATTGGACCCAGGGATGCTCTACTACTGAGCTATGCCCATTTTGAGACAAGGTCTCACTAAATTGTCCAGTCTGGCCCTGAACTTGTGGTCATCCTACTTCGGCCTCCTGAGTTGCTGGGATTCCTAGTTGCATCCCCATTCCTGGCCTAATCCTCATTCTTGATGTTCTAGATAAAACAGAAGATGATGCTGACCGTGAGGCACAACTCCTGGAGATGCGGTTGACTCTAACTGAGGAAAGGAACGCTGTGATGGTTCCCTCTGCTGGCAGTGGCATTCCAGGGGCCCCTGCAGAGTGGTAGGAACCCCTCAGTTCTTGTAGAGTTCTGAGCACTCTCTAACCCCCTGCTTTCGATCTGAGTTGTGTGTGTGCTGCCATTAGTGGAAGATTCGTAATAGCATGCAAGGACAGAGTTGTTTGAATTAAAGGAACTATTAAATTATTTTCATTAGTAGAATAACTGTGGTCTAAAATAGCTGCTTTATTAAATAACATTGTTATTGGCCAAAGTAATTAAGATTTCTGAGAACTCAAATCAATATTTAGTACCACTGCACTTAGCATTAAAAAAATAGTTAATATGTTAATTACTTGGATCATTCATTCCCTTAAAAGAATGTTCAGTCATAAGAAAATTGCATGTGCACCAGTTTTTGATTTTGGTACCAGCTTAAACTGTACTGTCAGCAAATATTCTGTGCCACTTTATAGAAATTAAAAATAGTAAGTTAAGCCACATAGAACCATTAAGTATGTCCTTTAATAAGAAAGTAAGTTGAAATGGGGCTTTATATAAACAGGTGAGTGGTCTGCAGACCAGTTCTAGTCTCAGCATGAGAAGCAGCAGTTACAGCTCAGTCTCTGTGGCAGCTCTCATGTTACATTAGAGGAGACCGGCACCCAGGTGCTGTGGCTGGGACCCGTGCTAGCCCTGAGTGTGTGCTGGGGCCATGTCCTCAAGTGTTCTGCTGAATCTGCTGTACTAGAGGAGCATTTGTCTCTGTGTTTCAGGACACCAGTGCCTGGGATGGAAGCCCACATTCCTGTTATATTCCTGGACCTAAATGGTAAGTTCGAGGAGTTTTTGAAGGCTTACCTGGGCAAATCCAGTAACACTCAGATACTAACCAAGTATATCATTAGGCAACCTGTCCTCCTGAGGTTAGAGGCAATTTTCGTGGCCCACACATTCTGATGTTGTTCAAAGACTGAGTTGTTTGTCTTGTTTTTCTGATAGCAGTAGACATATTCCATCATGATGCCTTCTCACCTTTTGCTGCTGCAACCCCCAGTTGTTTGTGCATGCTTCCCCCGTTTAGGATGGTAGTGACGGTTCTCTGCATTAAAAATGTTTTCTTAGCTGGGTGCAGTGTCATACACCTATAATCCTGGTGACTCCTGAGGCCAAGGCAGGAGGTTGTAAGTTCAAGGCCAGCCTCAGCAACTTAGTGAGACTCTTTCTCAAAATAAAAAATAAAAGGGGCTGAGGATGTGGCTCAGTGGTAGGGGGCACCCTGAGTTCAATCCCCAGTACCACACATGCAAAAACTTTCTTTTTATTCTTTGGGAAAGACTTTTCTCCAGAAAGGACTGGTAACTAGTGATGCTATGTAGCATATTTTCTTAACATTATATAATAAATTTCTTGCTTTTTCTGTGAGTTCTTGTGAGCTCATTCCTAAATTGCTTTTTTTTTTTTTTGTACCAGGGATTGAACTCAGGGGCACACGACCACTGAGCCACATCCCCAGCCCTATTTTGTGTTTTATGTAGAGACAGGGTCTCACTGAGTTGCTTAGCGCCTCGCCATTGCTGAGTCTGGCTTTGAACTCCCAATTCTCCTGTCTCAGCCTCCCAAAGTGCTGGGATTATAGGCCTGCACCACCATGCCTGGCTTTTTTTTTTTTTTTCTTGGTAAATAACTGCTATCTGCTCCCCCCAACAATGTACTCTGGCTATAGAAAGAAAAAACAGGAAATGAAAAGGTAAGTTAAGGAGCTAAAAGTAAATTAAATGTCAGCAGTTAAATTCCTACAGCCTTTGCAAAAGAACTGTATGTGAAGGTTAAGGCCCCTAGGTAGACAAGCCATGTGTCCTTGGTGGACCCCTTCCCTGAGCAGAAAGTGAGTTATGACGTACCAGGCGTGCAGCACCTGTGCCCTGAGCTCACGCGCATGGAGGATTCTCACGTTTACACAGAGGTAGAGCCCTGGGCCTGCCACTGTGCTGTGCACCCACCCATGGGTGCGGCTGTTTGTTTTTTAAGTATTGCTGCAAGATTCGGTCCTGCCTGTTGTTCTCTTGAACCTTGGAGACTGAGGGTGACTCTGGTCTGTTCTTAGGTTAGGCTTCCTAGATATGTGAGGGCCGTGAGTTTGGAGGTTGAAAAGTGGGTTTGGGGGTTGCACAAGAAAGTGAGAAGAAAAAAAAAAAAAACCAAGGAAGGCCCATTAGCCTGGATGTTTGCAGAGGTGATCAGGATTTTGTTGAGTGTTACACATGTTCTTGGTTCAACCCAAGCCCACTTCTCTTTTCTTTTTAGTTTCACATTGCAGTAGGATACATTTTGACATATTATATATACATGGAGTATATTCTTGTAGTCGTACATGATGTGGAGTCACACTGGGTGTGTTTTTATATATGAACATAGGAATGAAGAAACTAAAATTTTAATAATCTTCCTAGACAGTTCTTCTGCATAAAAGTTGAGATCCACTGCCTTCCTCGGTTGTGGTTCAGTGCTCAGAACTTTCTGTGGATTTCTCTGGGTGTGTGTTCACACCTGAGCCAGGATAGTCATATCCAACTTGTGCTCTGCCTTTCCTGTTCCCATCCCTCCACCCCACTTGCTTTTGATGCCTGTGCATAAGCTTAAGGTGGATGGGGACCGAGAGAGGGCCAGACTGGGAATGAAGTACCCACAGGGCCACTGTGCAGTTTCTAACGAGGGCCTCTGGTTTCTGGCTCGTGTAGTCAGTCGATCCTTTTGTTGAACTTAACTGTCAAGTAACTGGAATCACTCTCATTCATGTCTCATTTTTTCAGTGCATTAAAAGGTGGGCATTTAGTCACGACCCTGCCATCGACATGGATGGGCAGGCCTTGGGTTACCTCTTGGGTGTCTTGGCTTCCTTTCCTTCCATGTGGGGTGAGGCATAAAGGGAGCAGAGAGAGTAAGATGATTTCTGGAGGCACTTTCCCTCTCAGTCTGTGAACTCTTTTTTTTGGTACTGGGGATTGAACTCAGGGGCACTCGACCACTGAGCCATATCCGCAGCCCAATTTTGTGTTTTATGTAGAGACAGGGTCTCACTGAGTTGCTTAGCACCTTGCCATTGCTGAAGCTGGCTTTGAACTCGCGATTCTCCTGTCTCAGCCTCCCTAAGTGCTGGGATTACAGGCTTGAGCCACTGCGCCCGGCTCAGTCTGTGAACTCTTAAATGGTCATCATTGTGTCATGTGAGATTGCAGAGCAAAAGAGATGAAATTTGAAACACAAGAATTTTAATAATCAGCAGTTGAAATTTAGCTGGTCAGGGTTATCCTTGAGAATGATCTCCAGGTTTAACGGAGCCTCTTTGCTGTCAGCTGATGATTTCAGCTCTCAGGATAACCTTGATGACCCAGAAGCTGGAGGATGGGATGCTACCCTGACTGGGGAAGAGGAGGAAGAGTTCTTTGAACTCCAGGTTGTGAAACACCATGATGGAGAGGTGAGTCAAGCAGAGCTCGGGAGGGTCAGATAAAAAGTAGTTCCATAGACTTCCCAGGAGTCCCTGGAAGCAGTCAGCAAGGTGGTCATTTCAGTGCATATGCTTTCCAACAAACAGAAATAGAAGTCTTTCCTTGTGACTTCCAGAAAGAGAGGGGCTTGAATAGTCCATTCTTCCTACTCACCTTCCTCCTCCCTCTCCTGGTGAAGGATCGTGTCCGTGGGGCCCATGCTGGCTGGCAGTGATCATAAGCTGTCCTGTGTCCTCAGCCCCGGAGGTGGAAGTTGACACTGCTAAAGTGCAGGGAGTGCAGGTGGCACCACTTTTGGGATTTGCTTTAAAATTGTTTCATAGAGACTTTTTGAAAAGGAGGGAAAGAATAGATGAACGCAGTGTGGTGAAATCTTGATTTTAATGGTTGAAGCCGTGTGATGGGTATATCCTGGGGTTTATTCCCTACTTTCTAATATGCTGGAAAAATTATATCATGGAGTGTTTCAGGAAGGAAAGCTGACGAGTTCCTAAGATCCAGAGCTGAATCCAACGTGAGGACACACTGAGGCACTTGCCCCTGAGCTGCATGCTGTGGGATGGTGGGCAGGCAGGCCCTTCCTCGAGGGCTGGGGGCTGTTGCAGGTTAAAGTGGATGTTGGGGTATGGCAGCTAAATGCAGTGTGTGACCTGGGGCTGGGAAAAGGGACACATTTGAATACAGACTGTGTAATAAACGGCAGTATTATATCTCTAATAAATCTCCTGAATGTGGCAGCTATCTCCCACTCGCTCAAAAGTGATTCAACAAAAATAGTATGTGTGTTCCTTGTGGCAAAGAGAAGCAAAAGTGACCAAATCTTGACAATAGGTGGATCTTGAAAGGCATATAGGAGTCCATTGTTTTGACTGTTGCTACTTTTCTTGATGTTTGAGCACTTTTTAAAATTAAAAAAGAAAAAAATTAAGAGCAAGCAGGCCAGCCGGGGAAGTCTCTGCTCTCCACTCTCCAGACTCAGGTGCTGGAGGCCACGTCCTCACAGTGTGTCGTCTTCGCAGAGCGGTCCTCACAGGAGGACTTCAGCCCAAGCCAAGACGGTCTTGGTTTCTTTGAAGGAAAGCACAGCGCGTTGTCCTGCCTTCTCTGCAGGTGAAAGCAGAGGCCTCATGGGACTCCGCAGTGCACAGCTGTGCTCAGCTCAGCAAGGGCACGCCCGCGGATGAGCGTGTGTTCCTGATCGTGCGTGTGACAGTGCAGCTCAGCCATCCCGCAGACATGCAGCTGGTCTTACGCAAAAGGATCTGCGTGCATGTTCACGGCCGGCAGGTGAGGCCTTACCCCTGCTCAGCGTTGTCACCACAGCCCAGCTGCAGTCAGAGCTGTAGAGCGGTCACTCTGGCCTGTCCAGACACCATCTAGGTGGGTGGCTGTCTCATCACCATGTTTGCTCCCGTCTCCAAACTCTTATCCTGACTTTCCTTTAACTAGTATTAGACTGTTACACTGGATCCCTTTCAGGGCAGATTCACCAGTTGCAGCTATTTTTGTGGGTGCCTCGGGGCCCTGTCGAGGGCAGGTTCTATGGTCCTGGTGCCTCTTCTTGCTGTTCCCTGGCAGATCAGCAGTTAGTTTATCAGCATGGGCTGCTTATCCTTCCCTTTCCAGGCCTCTCTTTCACTGCAGTCTTTGGCCTTGGGTTGGAAAGGTGAGTAGGAAACAACAAGGGGCTGTTCAGGGCCAAAGTCTCCTTGGGAGCTCCCTGAACAGGCACTGCCCTGCGCTGTGCTGAGTGCTGGGTGTAGGCCTCACTGTGCGCCAGAGAACGGGCTTCAGACCAAAGGAGGGAGGGCTGTGCAGAGGAGCATGAGTGTAGGCTGGTACCTTACAAATAGAGCGTTTGACAGGCAGAGGAGGAAACCCCTTGTGCAGAGACCCTGAGGCAGGAGAGCTGGGGCAGCCGGGGGACATAGGGAATGCAGCGTGGAGAGATGGGCCCTGTGGAACATGGCTTCCCATGTGGTACCAGCTGGGCTGGGAAGGACTTCATGCCACATGAAGGGTTAGGAGGGAATGTCTAGCTGAGAATTGAAACTCTGTGGCTTTTCAGATGTAAGTCTCCGGGAGGTCGACCCTGGGATCCTAGTTAACTGCCTCACTCCTTTTTGTGAGGCATTCTCAAACTGACTGAAACCAGGACAGTTGAAAATCAATCTTGTCATTTAAAAGAGCACAGTCATGATTGATAGACTCCTAGATGTAATCTCCACCCCTAAAAATTAATCTTTAGTTTTAAATGTCATACTGATTTCAATCTTTGAAATGAAGACTGGTGTGGTGCTGTTGAAATCACAGTTCTTAACTGCCAGTCCCACATCAGTAAGACCCAGGCCACAGATGAGCCACAGATGCACGTGAGTCTTGCACGTATCTCACATCTCCCTCCCCTCTTGAGTCTGGGAGGGCTTGAAGGAGACATGCTGTTCTTGGGGAGCATTTTGAAGAATGGTTTTCCATTCCAGATTACCCATCCTGGTTGCCAGGCCCTGAACCTGCCTGGCACGGCCACCAGCCCTGCAGTGTCCCCCACAGAGAGGGCACATTGTAGGACCATATTTCCACTGTTAGTTTTTACTATAGGGACAATGAGTTGCTGTTTTTCTTCCTGGTATTTAAAAAAAATTTTTTTGTAGTTGTAGATCGAAAGTATGCCTTTATTTTATTTGTTTACGTTTATGTGGTGCTGAGGATCGAACCCAGTGCCTCACACATGGCTAGGCGAGTGCTCTACCACTGAGCCACAACCCCAGCCCCTCTTCCTGGCATTTTTAAGACATGCCACTTTCCCTCCAATCTCAGGTATTTCGTTGCTGTACATTGCTTCTTTATAGCAAGAACAGGAACTTCCACATGACCCCTTTTGTGCAACTTAGTGTCACTAATTCCATGCAAATAGAAAACAAAAGATTGCGATAACAATGGCATTCACACTGCCCCCACTACCCATGGAGAAGCACCAGCTCAGCGATAACGCAGAGCCTCCCGCAGCCCACAGTGGACCTGACCTTGGCTTTGCACTGTGAGACCAAAGTCCAGGCATGAAGGATGAAGTAGATGGTCTCTGCATTCTGAGGGGCTCAGATCTTTTAAAAATTGATTAAAGGTCATTGAATGCAAAATAAGTTCTTATTAGGTTTGTGAATTATGTATTTTTTTAGACTAAATGGCTTGATTTTTCTCTTTCCTTTGGGTTTGTTTTTTTATTTGTTATTCTTTGCTGTCTCTGCCTTCCCTTTTGCATGGGAAGAGGGCTCCATGCCCATTTCCTGTTCCCTCTCATCCTTATCTTTATTCACCAATTGTGTTCCACCCTCATCGCTGCTCTCTTCAACCTCCACAGGATGTTCAGTCTTAGCAGCATCTCCAAATGAGTCATCTCTGCATTAATTCAACAGTTCAATTCTGAACTGTGCAAAGAGCGCAGTCAGCATAAACAATGACCAGGCACTCTTAAATCATCCTTTATAACGATCCTGCTTTGGTCAAGAATTTAATGCCTGAACTTGTCAATATTCATGGTACAAAATGTCCATCGTACTGGGAGGGAGAGCGTAAGTGTCACCAGTCCTTGCTTACATCCTCGTTGGAAGGTCATTTCACTGTGTTTTATTTCTGTAGCGTTGGAGCAGAGTTTATCCAGATGCCTGGGGCCAGTTTCCAACTTCAGGCCTGTCCTCGTGTGCTGGGCACAGGACCTGTCACACTGCAGGTGCCTGATCATTTGGTTCTGTGCAGGAGAGGAAGTTGAGTAAGCTGTATTTAGTGATGTGGATTTCATTGCCTCGTGTTGGAAATGTACTGTTTTCATTTGGTCAGAACGAACGCGGTATCCTTTCTACTATCTCTGCTAATGTAAACTTAGTTTTTGAGGCAGAAAACTTTACCTTCTGTTTTGTTTTTCTCTAGGGTTTTGCTCAAAGTCTCCTAAAAAAGATGTCTCATCGAAGCTCTATTCCTGGATGTGGAGTGACCTTTGAAATTGTCTCCAATATTCCAGAGGTGAAGGATCATATGCAATTTGAATTTACTAAAAATAAGAACTTAAAAAGAGATAACATCCTGAAAACTCACCTATGCAAGAAATACATATTAAATGAAAATGTGTACTTAGGGAAATGCTGGAGGTTTCTAGAGGAATTTCCTAATCTTAACTCATAGTCCAATGAATTTGTGGCCTTAACAGTTCTAGATTGTGTTTTGTTAAAGAAGAACTTTCTTTTGAAAAGCATCTCAGCACTTTTTTGGTCATGGCACACCAAAGACAGCAGACAGTAGTGATGTGGCATTTCCCTCAGGGAGGCAGCCCAGCCCAGTGTTGAGACTCACGCTGGATTTTGGAATCAAACAAGTCTCGTTCTTGTCTCTTATTAGCAAAGTGAACTTGGGTAAATTACTCTGAACCTAAATTTTTTTCAGATGGGGTTAGTGACATGTTCTATGCAGAGTTGTTTTTAAATGTTAATGAAACAGTGTGGTCCACATACCAGGCAGTAAGTCACGGCTGCTGTTGCGATTATTACAAGAGTATTAATATTTTACTACCACTTTTGCTATTTCCCTTTGTGAACTAGTTGAGATATTCTGAGGATTCAGACGATTGAGGGCTTGTGGATGGGAATGTGCTGAGCACGTGGCCCCCACACACTTCCTAGTACTTACACACTGGAGTAGCTTCATGTGCTGGGTGGGGCATGGAGGTGCCCCTTGCAGGGATGAAATGCAGATCCTCAGAAGAGGACTCTGAGAACACAGAGTGGCTCCTCCTTCCCTCACTGTCAAAGGGGAGTGAGAACAGGTGGAGTTTCCTCAGGCGTGAGGAGATGGGGGCAGGAGGCACAGCTCCTGCCCCGCAACACAGCATCTTTGGTTTTTTTTTGCACCAGGGATTGAACTCAGGGGCACTCGACCCCTGAGCCACATCCCCACCCCTATTTTGTGTTTTATGTAGAGACAGGGTCTCACTGAGTTGCTTAGCGCCTCGCCCTTGCTGAGGCTGGCTTTGGACTCTTGGTTCTCCTGTCTCAGCCTCCCAGAGTGCTCAATTGGAGGCACGCACCACCGCGCCCGGCTTCACTAACGCCATTCCTACCTCGGGAGTGTTGATGGACTCTGCTGCCTCTTTGAGTTGTAGGTGGGCAGTATGTGTTCTAGTGCGGGAGCCAGACTCTGAGAAGGAGATAAGTAGACTGCACAGCCTGGGGTTTCGCTTTAGGTCTCTTGTATTGCAAGACACTTTCTTCTCTCCAGCAGTGTCCAAAAAACTCTTTTGTAGATTTTTAAAGTTAGATAAAAAACATTAACTACTTAATCGTTTAATTTGGAGCTTCCTGAGCACTGAGAGATTAAGATGTCTGCAGAGTTGAACCCACTGTGTGATCTTTGTCTGTAGTAGATCACTCTCTGTGCTTCATTCATTTGTAAGATTTAAAACAAGTAAACTTACACGTTTAGCTGGAGTCTGAACATTTATTTCCTGTATGTGAATGTTCTCTGCTTTTCCAGTTTTGAACCTTCACTCTGTGGATGGCTTACCTGTGGCAGAGAAACAGGGACAGCAGTAGGAACTGTCTGCCTCCTGTCCCTCTCTACAGCACCCTCCTGTCTCCTTGGAGTTTTCTTATTCTCTTTAAAAGTGCTTTTATTTGTCAGGAAATAATTTAAAAGGGAAGACGTGGGGCAGTCAGCTTGGAGATGCACACACCCTCGAGGGATGACGTGTTGATGACTAGCTGAGTGCCTGAGTTGCAGGGCATCATTTCCACATTATCAAATCCTGATGATAAAGGAAAAGGGAAACTTAAAGCTCATGTGAAGATTAGACTTAGATATAAAATGAGAAAAACTTTTTTAACAAGCTAGGTTTCATCCTGAAACAGTCCCACGTGTTCCTTGTGTTCTGTGTTCCAGAAGCCATTGGAAAGGAGTGGTCCCAGCCAGACAGCAGCCAGACAGTTTCTGTCTATGAAACTGCTCCCTGCAGCCACTCACGTGCTCTTTGTGGGCTGTGAGGGGAGTCCTCAGTGCCTCCGGGGGTCTGGCCCCGAGGCCGCCTCTTGCCTCCTTTGCTAATCATAGCTGGCTCCTCTTCATGGTTATCATAGGCCCAAAGGAGGCTGAAGGAGGCAGTGTCTTGGTGAACTTAAGCCAGCTGATGAATCCTCCCGTATTTGATCTGTTCTAAGACTCATTTACAGTTTTAAAAAATCTCTGAAATTAGAATGCCTTATAACTGATGGTATCTTAAAATTAATTGGCAGAGCCTTTTTTTCTTTAGTTGTGTATAAAATGTTTATCTTAAGTTGATGGCATTTAAGATGTGGTGGCATTTGGATGTACATTGTGTAGTTTTGGGTATTATTATAAGAAACTCACAAGGAAATATAGAAGCTGATTTTCCCTGAGAAGAATTTGCCATGAAGATGTTCTGCTTGGAACAATGACATACATTAAAAAGATCAGGTACCTTCACAGACTTGTGAGTTTCCCATTCACATGCGCAGCCAGCTCATTCAGAGGCCTAGGACAGGCACTAGTGGAGAGCAGGCCAGGGAGGAGTTGCCGCCATTCTTCCTTCTGGCTCCAGTCCTGTGGCCACTGCACCCCAGGGGGAGGATGGGGACTGCTGTTGGAAGCTCTGCCTTCCATGATGGCTGCTCAGTGACTGCTGCTCAGGAAACCCAGCCCTGTCCCACTCCGCGCATCTGCTTCCCGCTGGGGTCGTGGGGTCCCTGTGTCTGTGGGGCAGGCCAGCTTCCCTCCCTCGCCCCGAGGAGTTCCAGGGGTGTGTGCCTGCAGTGCTGTTGTCCTGGTGGCCTTTCCTCTAGCTGGCCTACACAGGTGCTGCCCTAGTTGCCCCTTCATGGTTTCTGTGGGACAGTGGAGTTCCAGAAGCTGACGTGAAAGGGAGTGTGTGCATCTGTTCGGTTTGTCGATGCAGAGCTCGGGGTGGATCGAGAAGCCCCTGAGCACCGGCTTCTGTGCCTCCTTATTTCAACACGCAGTGTTGTGTTCTCCAGGAGGCTCAGGGAGTGGAGGAGCGAGAAGCATTAGCAAGGATGGCAGCCAACGTGGAGAACCCGGCTTCCGCCGACTCGGAGGCGTATATCGAGAAGTACCTGCGGAGCGTGCTGGCCGTAGAGAACCTGCTGACCCTGGATCGCCTACGCCAGGTCCTGCGCGTGTGATTGCACGTGAATCCTAGTTAACCTTGAATAGCCCAAGTGATTGAAATGGTGTCATTCTGTTGTGCCAAGTGACAGCCCTCATTTAAGCACAAGGGAAGCCTGCTGCAGACAGGCTTACTCTGGGCGCACCTCAAATGTGCCTTTTCCCTGCCTATGTTCTGATTCCAGGAAGTGGCAGTGAAGGAGCAGCTGACAGGAAGAGGCAAGCTGAGCAGGAGGAGCATTAGCTCTCCCAGTGTGAACAGAGTGAGTATCTGGCTCACAGGGGTCCCAGACTCTTCTCTCCTCCTTGCTGGGCTGTGGGTGCCTTGAGCCCCTGGGTGACACTCCCTCCCCTTCCCTGGGGGTACCTGGGCCCTCCTTTACCTCCTGCTGCTGTGGGAGCCCCTCGTACCTTCCACGTGTTTTCCTGGTCTGTCTGTCACCACAGCTAGCACAGCCCGTGGGGTCACAGGTGTCTGTGGATCTAAGCCCAGTGTGGCCGTGTGCCAGTGGCAAGCCAGCTCCGTGCCTGAGCTGGGGTTGATTATTTTTAAGTCGAGAAGTCTGGAATAGGTTACACACCAATTGCTCGCACATCATCTGGGGTAAATGAGTAAGACAGCTTAGGTTTGTTTCACAATGGTGGCTTAAGTTGGTTGATTTTTAAAAAGCATAGGTATAATTTGTTAATAAATTATATTTATATATAAATTATATTAAATATGGGAAGAATTCTTTAGAAATAAATATGCTCGTGTCTCCCAGATTTATCCCTCCTCATTTTTGGTGAAGATGTGGATGTGGACATACTGCTTTTGCCCTCACTGCTCACCAAGGAAGCCTGCATTACAGGTGCAGGAAAGAGCAGCTGTCCACAGCCGTCCTGTTGGGAGGGGAGTGAGAGACATGGAGGGTTTTGCCCTGGAGAGCCCAGGGGCCCATGGTGATTCAAGGTCCATGTCTTCTCATTCCTTCACGAAATCCATATTCACATGCACTGGTACATGAGAGATGTGGCATTCGGGGATCCTACGGTTTAAAATTAATAGTTTGTGAATTTCTGTTGCTTTCAGTGCCCGGATAGAGGCCTCAGGACCCAGTGAGGCACCTGCTGCTCTGCAGGCAGGTGCCACCTTAGCCACGCCCACATCCTGGTCTGTTCTAACCCTCCCACCAGAACACTGTCCTAACCAGCTCAGTGTTTGCATGCCCCAAGGGCACTGGGCTGCAGCTGGCCAGCTCGATTTGGTTCCCAGACTAGACTGTTTCATACTTTCACACCTGAAAGATTGATCCCCTGCCTCCATTTCTTCTCAGTTGTCTGGAAGCCGGCAGGACCTCGTCCCGTCGTACAGTCTGGGCAGCAACAAGGTAAAGGTGGCTCCGTTTCTGTTTCCATTCAGCCTTTATACACTCACCTGTCCCAGGTGACCTTTGCATGCCACAGTTCTTCCTACTCTGCACTGTGTGACATTCACTGGAAGATGTTTAGATGTTCTAATCTGTCACAACACCCTCTTATTCCGGGGATTAAAAACAATCTTTTTTTTTTTTTCTAAAGCTCATATTTCTGTCTACAGTATTTTCTCATTTCTGTCAGGAAAGGAATTTTAAATCACATTTTGAATAATGAAGTATTGATATAGTGATTCAAAACTTATGAGGAAGAAGAAAATTATCCCTAAAAAGTTAATAGTGTTTGTTAGAAGGAAGAAAAATCAGCGATCAGAAATTTCATTAGCTGGAATTTACTAATTTTGTTGTTAATACAGCTTTGCCTGTGTGATAGTTTTCAGCAATAGAAACTTGTCATTATTCACTTGAGAGAGGTCTGTGCTCCCTGCAGCCGTCTTTCTGGGAGGCCACACATCACAGTTGGTGCCCCCAGTGACCTCCTTCCAGCTACACTGTACCAGTTAATTCATGTTAGTAGATTAATCCACCAATCAAGTTATGCCTCTCATAAACCACTCATTCCACCTCTGAAACTTCTTGCATTTTCTCACGTGAGCTTTTGGAGCACACTCATATCTAGACCATAATATACCATTAAATGAGTAAATGGAACAATACACATTTTTGTTTCAGTACTGGGCCTTCCTTCCCTTCTTTAGTTCTTGATTTCTTGGGGTCCCTGAGTAACTTAGTAAAGAAGAGGAAAGTGTCTTTTCCCCTTGCTCAGATTTTGTTTGTGTTGCAGTGCCAGTGTGGGGAGAAGGGTCGACTCTTCCCTCTGTTCCCATAGCTCTCGAGCTGTAGCCCTAGAGCACAGGAAGGTACTGCTTCTGTTTGGGGTTTGCGACAGTTTGCAGTCCTCAATCACTGTCCTCTTGCACCCACCCTGACTGTAGCAGTCCCCCCTCTGAGCAGCAGAGAAGTGTTATCAGGAAAACCAGAGGGTGCCACTTACCAGTTCCACACAGAGCAGCTTTTTGTCTTCTTTTGAAGCTGAAAGGCTGGGTTGTAGTCAGCCCCTGGTTATTACCTCGTGTCCAGATCAGGAGCTGAAATGAAAGTCCACAGGTGGAAATGCGAGCACAGTTGCTTTGTCACTGGGGCCAAATGAGGGAGAAGTGCTCCTTGGACGGATTGCTGTGGATGGGCCTGTGCAGGGACTGTGAACATGCAGGTGGTAGAGGCTAGGAATTCGAGCCGGCAGGTTTGTGCTGGCTTGCTTGAGGGGGGAGAACAGAACAGCCCCAGTTTTCCACTGAGGTACCCACAGTGGTGTCCTAAGGTAGAGCATTCTTAAAAGGTTATTAGGAAAAAAAATTGGGGGGATTTTTTTAAATGCCACTGGGGATGGAACCCAGGGCTTCATGCATGCCAGGCAAGCACTCTACCACTGGGAGCTTCATCCCCAGCCCAGTTATTAAGTATTTTTTAAGTTGTGTCTTCTCACTAGAAATATCAGGAAAGAAATCTTTCCTTCTAATAGCAGCAAGGAATAGAAGAGGCTTACCCTGGCCTTTTAAAGGACACACCACTGCATTGAAATAAAAGTGTTATGAATGCAGTTGAAGTTTCTATTCCTTTTTATTTGGTATTTTGAGGAGGTTTCCAGTTGCTTTATCTTTAATTTGTGGTTACTGAGGGAGTTATTGCTAAAGAAATTCTTGATTTAGAAATCTCAGAAAACTCATGTTTGTCTCTCTCTTTTTTTTTCTTCTGGAGACTACCTGCGTTCCTCAGTTTTCAGAGATCCAGGGAGAGGTAATGAATCCATTAGGTTTTCCTAATGAGCAGGATATAAGCACTATCCTGCTGTCTCAACCTCATCATGCTTGCTCGCTCTTTCAGCATACAAGTGCATTTTAAAATGTAGATTTAATAGGCCGCCTGGATTGGACCCTATACTAGCGCTTAGGCTTTTGTAAAAATGACTCTGGTAATCAGTATGTATGGTTCCTGGGAGATGTTTTGGCCCCGACTATTTGTAAGAGTATCTGTCAACAAAACAAAACAAAATAAAAACAAAAACAGGAATTAAGGCATCTTATTGAATGTGGGAGGTTCTGGAATGTAAGAAGTTGGAGTTAATTAGTATTAAATAAATAATGCAAATAGTTGGAACCTGTAGGCAAGGGAAGGGCAAGTGGAGCAGAAATCTGGTAGAAGTCGTCTGCACATTCTTTGGCCCTGGAATTTTGTTCATCTTGGTTTCTGGGCATGAGAGTATCTAGTGTCCAGGAGAGTCAAGTCAGAAATGTAACTGTTGTGTAAATACAAGCATGGGCGTGGTAACTCTGAAGATGCGTTTTGAAATCACCGATCATTATACCTCCATTAGTTACGTCTGCCTTGCAGACTTGTATGAGGCAATTTCTGGGTGCTCTGCTACTGGTCCATGAGTCGCTCCCTGATGGGATTGACAAGTTAGAACTGCAGGTTAGAACCTGAAGTGCTATCTTGCACATTGCACCCCTTAATATGAGGCATTTCAGTAAATGGACGTGGTGTGGAGAGGCTGTGAGACCACCAGATAGCTTCAAGTCTCCCTCCCCCTTAGTCATAGTTAATATCGTAGCAGAGTCATTGGGAGCAAGAGTGACAGTAAAAGGGTGACTGGGAGGCAGGAGTGGAGGGATCTGGTGGGATGTGGCCCATTAGGGTGAGAGGAGGCAAAAGGTCCTAAAAACAACTCACAGTTTGGCCCAATAACACTTTGACCCAGGCCAGCCTGTTTGCATGCCCTTCTTTATTGATGCTCCCACATATGAAAATTGGAATTTCTTTATGAGCTCCACCAAGATTGGATCAATGAACTAATTAATCTTTAAAAAATAAATAGAATTCAATTATTCCAAATTTTAAATTTACCTGTGGCCCAAAAGAAATCACCCTTGAGATAAGTCTTTTGATTAAAGATGTAAAAATATGATCCCTAATTGAAGTGATATTGCTGTTTACTGTTACTGGATGTTTCATCATTATTGTGAGGAGATTTTTATAGGCATAATGAAAACTTAGCAGACTTTTTATGACCGTCTACCAATAGATATTTAGTGCAAAATTAATTTCAGCATGTTGCTGGTCTTCCCACCTCAAAGCTGACTGTGCGTTGAGGTCTTTTGCAATGCAAAGAAAGCTGTCGACAAAAATATTGGTATTTTTAAAGCCAGGTTACAGGAAATTATATTTTCAATAAGTAAGGTGGTAGGTACATTTGTCATCTTCTGATTGGAATTTTTGTTGAAATGGAAATTAGTCCATAACTCGAGGGATATTCAGTTAACAAAAGTGAGCTATTTGGCACCATCACTCCCTGGAACTGTCATTACTCAGCATAGCACTGTTGCAGGCTGATGCCAGGCATGAGTCACTTCCTTAGTTGCATTAGAAGCTACCTTTGACTTGAAATGTCACTGGCATTTCTCTTTATTTACCTCTTTGTCAGTTTCCTCATCAAAATTAGACCCTTTTACAGAAAAGCCAAAGCATTTGTATCTGGGGAGAAGATGGGGACAGGAAACCTGTAGGTACACACAAGGACCAAGCCGTGTCTGCAAGTCTGCTGAGGGCCTCCCAGGCTCTGGCCCTGCTGACCTTGCCTCTGAGCATAGTGCCAGCTCTGAATGATTGCCATCTGGAAGGGGATTTTATTTCTTAAGTTCTGTCTGTTGAACAGATAATCCCTGATAGTTATGGAGCTCACCTGGAGATCCAAATGGAGCAGGGTCTTCTCTCTCGTATCTCCCCATTGTGGCCAATTCTGAAGTTCAGTGGACATGGAGAATGTTAGAAAAAGACCAAAGTTTGATATTCTGAGATTCCAGGTTGTGCAGGTGCATGCCACTGTGGTAGAAGTAAAAAGATACCATACTCTTTCACCTTTAGATTTGAGCCATTCAAGAGACCCAGCAGTTCAGTGTGTTTCAAAGTCCTTTTTATTCATAGTGCCGAGTTCACCTCCCTCTGAAGTGCATTCAACTAGGTTGCTTTTTTTTCCTTCCTCCAACATTTCAAGGAAGGGAGGAAAACTGTAGAGCAGCTAAGCATTGCAAATTTGATAGAAAGGTAGTACTTCCCCTGTCCCCAGGGGAAAGTGTGTGTAGTGACTCCCTGAAGAGATTTCACCTGTGGCCAGGGAACCACTGGGTAGCACAGGAAGAAAGAATCCTGCACAGTGAATGATCTCAGTGGAGCGTCCGCCCAAGCTCTGTGCACGTTGGTGGGAGGAGGGAAGTGCATCCTCAGATTTCCTGTTTCCTGGGAAGCAGAGCCTGGGGGACCTCTGTCTCTGGGCAGTGAGGCTGGGAATAGGCAGCCTGTAAGACTCGTCCAGGCTGCCATGACTGTGAAGGTGGCTGGGTGAAAGTGCCACGGGTCTCCCTCTCTCGTCATCTGAGGGCCAGCAGTGTGGCTCAGGCTGCATCTAAGCAGCACCCAGTCTTTGAGGTGGTCTCACTTGGGAATCTGGGTGTGAGGCAGGAAGGGTCACTGTTCATTCTGATGCAGTGGTGCCATCCCATGGAGAGTCCCTCTGGGCAGTGTTGCCCAGAAGCTTGCTGAGTCCCCATTGTGCCTGGTCACTGGACCATCCTACATCAAACAGCCCAGATGCCGACTCCAGTAATTTGGTAATGCTACTTAGCTTTCCTAAGGGACAGAATGTGGCCATGTCAGCTGCCAAACAAGAAAATGAATATAAATTTATTCTCAAATTAAGTAAGTTGTCTTCAGAACAACTTATGTGAACTTGACACTGTAAACAGAGCATGAGGCTTTTCTTCCTCTGTGAAGCTCTGAAGACTATTGACCTTGGTGTTCAGACACCTGAGGATGATAGCCCAGAGTACACAAAGCTGCAGCCTCCCAGACAGATAATTAAATCTAAGTGCAAAAAAACAGTAGGAAAGTATTAAAGTATGTAAATCAGCATATGATCTCTAGAAAGGCAGATAAATGCTCCTGCAGTGCAGGGGTAGGGTTCATATTCTCCTCCCGTGTCCATGTCCCTTGTCTTCCGGCCTTATAATGAGTGCTGAACGTCATACCATTTTTAAGTGCTATCAGTGCTGAGCGAGTTCCTAGGGAACAGTGGCATTCTCGGAGGTAAACATGATCCAGATCACTTAGGGCTTATTGATTTTATGATCGGCACTTAGGTTGCTGCTAAAAGCAGATAGGTTCCCGATACACTTCGGAAGCCTAGGAGGCCTGCCCACGCAGTCGTCCTGCATGCTGCTTCTCAGACGGGTACTCAGGACAGCTCGAGCCAACCATTAGCCCCACTCTTCTGTGGAATGCTAGCCTAAACGAACATTCAGTGTCATAATTAAACTCTAGTGAAGAAGTCTGGGCAATTAGCAGAAGATTGAAGGGAATTTAAGATCTGTTTCAAATGTGAGGGGCTGGGGCAGTAGCTCAGTGGTGGAGCGCTTGCCTAGCATGCATGAGGCCCTGGGTTTGATCCTCAGCACCACATATAAATAATAAATGACTAAAATAAAGATCCATCAACAACTAAAAAAAATATTAAAATGTGAGGCTTGGTACTGTGCAGTCCAGAATTTGTACTTGCACAAACTAAGTGTGAACAGGTGGAGGGGGAGGAGCCTCCTTCCAACTGGGCTTCAGTTTCAAAGCACAGTGATAAAGGGGGTCTTGAGGCAAAAAGCAAGAATATCCTCAGAAACAGAATTTAAGGGAGAATTGATTTCAGAAGGTATATTCTAATCTGTCCATCAATTTTCAGTAGGAAGCAGGACATTAGGGTGGACTCATTGCCAGACTGTGGACTGGGCCATATGCCTGTGGGATGGTATTATCTCGGGGAAATCGGTACTATGAGCAGGATAATGTGAAGTGCTTACTGAGCCAGCTTGGGTCCTGTAAGGAGAACATGGCTGTAGTAACGTGTAACAAGGTTTTTTTCTTGAGTATCTTTAATTTGTTTGTGAATAGATTAATCTAAAACAAAATGACCAATTTTGTCCTTCCCAGGGCCGTTGGGAAAGTCAACAGGATGTATCCCAAACAGCAGTTTCCAGAGGAATACCTCCAGTCCCCACCGCCCTCTCTGCCTGTCCCCAAACTAATCACTCACCAGATCCAGGTAAGTCATCTTTTTGTCAGTCGCTGACATGAAATCTGAGCGTCTTTCAGGAGTTTCTGTCAGAATTTCCTGCTGGATTGCCGCTGCTCTGTCAGCGACCATCTTCAGTCCCCCTTCTTGTCTCCACGTGTTGAGCTACATGGGCTTTGGAATGCTGGGTTTGTCCTGCGTTGCCCTTATGAATACCACTGGTTCTGCTGTATTCTCCTTTCTATTGCTTGACTCTATTTTCTGTTTTTATTGGGATTTGTGTGTGTGCTGTGGTGAATATCTACAAGTTTCTATCTTCTCATGTCCGTCCATGTCTCTGTCAGGCTTTGTATCGTGACTGCATTGGCCTCATAAAATGACTTGGGAGATGTTTCTCCTCTTCATTTTCTGGAAAGGTTCATGTATGATTGGTGTTACTTAGATATTTGACCGAATTCCCTAGTGACACTGTCTTGGACCTGGAATTTTCTTTGTGGGAAGATTTTAAATTATGACTGGAATTTCTTTAACATAGAGTTATTTTATTTTTTGTATTT
Organism: Xerus rutilus; assembly: GCA_028644305.1. NCBI lineage: Eukaryota > Metazoa > Chordata > Mammalia > Rodentia > Sciuridae > Xerus > Xerus rutilus. The sequence goes on along the minus strand of CM053403.1, from coordinate 145,384,285 downwards.
TTACATTACGTTTTTCAAGGAATTTTATATTTCATCTAGATTAAGTTTATTTGCATAAACATCACATTACCTTACTGTTCTTTTAAGATTTATAGGATCTCCCATGTAGTTCCTTCTTTTTATTCTGTTGATTAATTTTTTTCTAATTCCTAAATACTTTTGCTACAGGTTTATCAGAAGCACTAATTTCACAGAACCAACTTTTGGCTTTAATTTGTTTTATTCTGTTTCCTTGGTTTTAAGAATTTCTTTCTGTTCACATGTGTAATCAGGTGCTTTCATTGCCATTCTATCCAGAATATTTTAAAATTTCTTTGATTCTTTGAAACATGTTAGTATGCTAAGTCATTTGTGTATATTTGGGGTTATTCTTATTTCATAATTAAATCCATTTGACTCTTGAGTATTTCAGTCTCCAGATGTTATAAAATGCACCTTACAATGATATTCTTTTTGCTTTAAAACAACCACTTGTTTTTAAGGAGATTAGAGAATATAGGCAGAGGGATGACCTGTTATGTCCCCACGTCCATTGCTTCTGGCCCTGTCCAGCCTTTCTGAAGACCTTGTTTTTGTCCAACTTCATTTTTCTTTAGCCTGAAGAATATCCATAGTGCTTCTTAGTATCGTCCTCCTGAAGAGGAAAGCTCTCTGGAGTGTCTTGATTTCACTGTTTTTTTTTTTTTTCCTTTTTAAAAAGGCTGTTTTGGCCAGATAGAGAAGTCTGGGTTGCTGCCTTTGCTATTTTAGCGTTTCAGAGGTATTTCCTCTTCTCCCAGGTCTCTCTGCGCTGAGAACTTGGCCATGATCTGTTTCACTTCTCCCACGTGTGATAGATACATCTATGTTTAGTTTGTCTGTTTTTCAGAATATCTCCTTATCTTTGTATTTAATGGTTGTACTGTGAATTACTTAGGTTATAGTTTTCTTAGTATTTACCTTGCTTGGGTTTCACCAATGTTTTTGTGCTGTAAGTTGATGTTTTTCAACAAGTTTGAGAAAGTTTTAGCTGGTTTTCACTAAAAATTTTCCTCCTGTCCCTTCTGTGTCCACTCCTCCTGAGAGCACAGGTGAGGGTGTAGCTCGCATAGTCTGTGTTGTTGTTCTTCCTCCTCCTCCTCCCCTCCCCTGTCCCCTTCCCCTCCTATTCTTCCTCCTCTTCATTTTTTAACCCTTTTATCTCATCCCATATCTTCTGGTTAGATAATTTCTTCTGCCATTCCCTGTGTTCTCTTGAGCACATCCAGGGCATTTTTTATTTCAGCTGTTGTTCTTTTCCTCTAGAATTTCCATTCGCTGTTGCTTTTTTGGTTTTAATTTCTCTGCTGATATTCTTTGTCTGTGCACATGTTAAAACCATCTTCTTCATGTCCTTGAACTTGATTATAAAAGCTAATAAATCAGACAAAAGCTCTTATTTCTATTGACTCCTATTTCCCCCACTTGGTCATTTGGTGAGTTTGACCTACGTAACTTACACTTCGCTCAAGCCGTAGGCATTGGCACGAGTCCAGTCAGCCCCACTCCCTTTAGCCAGCCGGTATTCTGACTGCTAGAGATTGCTTTTGCAGTTTCATGTAAATAGAAACAGAGTATGCCCTGCCTTGGGTCTGGCTCTTTTCTTCAGCACATGTGTTTGTCTTAGGTATCCTTACTGGCATCAGTAATTTACTTATTGCTGAAATAGCTCACTGTCACAGTTGACTTTATCATAGTTTTTAATCATTTCTCCTGCTCACAAACATTTGAGTGTTCCCAGTTTTGGGCTACTTAAGAAGAGTGCTTATTCTTGTACAGATCTCGTTGTAAACATTTCTCTGAAGTAAAATATGTGGGAGTAAAGTTGCTGGGTTAGGGTGCCCCGAGTTCTAAACTCCCTTAAGCAGTCGTTGGTTCTGTTTTCGCAGTTGCAGTCAGTGCTGACCTGACTGACGTGCTTGCTGTTGGGTGTTGCTCATCCTTGGTCTTGCATCCCACTCTGTTCTGGGTTTAGTTTCCTTTGTGTTGACACATATCCATCATGGGTGCTTTTAGTAACTGTCTTTTACTAATAAACGATTTCTTTTCGATGTTAAAATTTTTATTTTCGTCTCACTTTGGAAACCCTTTTTGTGGAAACTGTCAAACATACAAACATAGAAGCAGCAAGCTGACGTGCCTGCCAGCACCTGCCTCTTATTTCAGAATCATCCGCTCAGGACCAGTGTGACTTGCCTGTGCTCCCACCTTCCTCGCCCCTCGTCTCCTGTGATACATGCAGCCTTTGATTGATTCTCAGCCAAATTCTCAGTTATGGATCATCCTCCCTCAAAAATGTTAGAACTCTAGATTGTAAATTTTTCCTCAGCCTTGAGATGATTAGTTCTGTGGCTCTTTATTCATCTTGAACTTACTTTCCTTTTTTTCTCTCCTCTGTTTTTGCCTTCTTGTAAATTATTTGACTTTTCTAAGTTCAACTCTAGTGTACCTCCTGGGTTAGAGCTTTACCTTCTTAGTAGTTGCTCTTGTGGTCACAGTGTGTCCTGAACTCTTCACAGTTAACATTACACTATTTTGTGTAAATTGTGGAAACTTAACAGCTGCATCAGCCCATTTACCAACTGCATTGCCAGGAAGCCTGGGGCCCTCAGGGTTAGCGTGGAGTGAAGTCTGGGTATGCTGTGCACCTCTGTTCAGGGAAAATACATGTATTCCTCAAGGTGGCTACTTACTCTTTCTAAGCTGTTATGTGGAGATGGTGTTTTAATACTTATAATTTGGAGTCGATTTTCCTATAAATTAGTAAGGAATTAGTACTACATCACAGGCATCATCTACACCTCTTATCCTAGCCTTTGGTAGCTGACAGCAGGTAAGAAGATAGACAGTTCAGACTTCTCTCTCTCTATTTTAAAAATAACTGAATACCACCATTCTCTGGGAAGGTCAAGTTCATCATCATCCTTTAGTAAATCAATATGAAAAACTAGAATTAAGTAAGACCTTGTCATTGACTGAAAAGCCTAAAGTTTGTAGGGAGACTTATACCTCTTTGCCGGCAGTTACATCACTTAAAAACCGAGCCCCCTTTGATTCTAGGGCAGAGTTAGTTGTTGACAAGGACTCGGGTGGATTACATTCTGATACCGATAGGAGCACTGCATATTAGAACCTTGTAGAAGCCCCTAGTTACTGCTCTTTGGTAGTGGAAACACCATTGTGTTTGAGGATAACTGATGATACTATCTTTTTCTAATACTAGTCTTTTAAGGATGCCTTTTTAAATTTTATGTTGTTAGATTTTCTTGCAAATGATATTTGGCAAATTCACAAGAAAGAAATGTCTGTGTCATTGTTTTGTTTCATCTTCTGCCTTTCAATCTTGTTGACAGGGCTTGGTAGCCTAGCAGCTTCCTACTTGAATCCAGTAAAATCCCTGGTGCCACAGATGCCAAAGCTGCTGAAGTCCCTTTTTCCTGTCCGCGATGACAGAAGGGGCAAACAGCCACCTCCCCTTGCACATCAGGTAAAAAGCATCAAGAAGGCAGCAGTGCGTGCGTTTCTAATAGGCTGCTGGAGAGTGATTCTGTGTTTTGCTGAAGCTAGAGGGAGAGGGATGGCAAAATGGGGCATTAGAACTAGGCTTTCAAACCTGGTAAAAGCTTGTGCTAATTTCTCTTCCATTCTCTTCAGAGATAACAGAGCTGTTTAAACTTATTGACACGCTCCATCCTTTCTGTTTTTAAAAAATGCCAAGTACGCTACTAATGTGATTTATGGTAATATCACTTAGAGCAACAATAGTAAAATTTATGAAGTGCACTTAGTGTTGTTTGTGTATTGCCAAGTAGAAAATGTAATTCTATTTTTAATTCTTGATTTCATGTCTCTCTTCAAACAGTTTTATATCATGACTGTCCTTCCCTCTCAACCTCTGCTTCCTCTATTGTGGATAATCTCTTCTTTTACTTAAAGGTGATCACTTATTTCCTTTTTTTGTTAAAACTCTCTACCCAGCCCTAGAATAAGTGTTAGAGAAAATGTTAAAGGGTTTCCAAACAAGCAGGAAGCGGCCCTTTGCAGTAATGGTGAATGGGATCCCTGTTGGAAATGCAATTTCTAGCCTTACATAGGTGTTAACTCAGCAGAAAGTGATAAACAAGGATTTACTTACATTCACTCACAAGCACCAGGGCAAGTGCCATTGTTGGGGGAGGTTTTTGACATCAATGTCTCCATATTTTATACATTCAAGTGGCTGAAATGCAGGTCAGTAGTTGTGTGAGACTCAACTATTTACAAGAATTTTCTAAGTTTATGAAGCTGTATTCAAGGGAAACAGAATTGGTGTATATGGCTGCTGTGTAGATCCATGATTTTTTCAGTCTAGCATTATGTAAGCATATGCGTAAGCACATACCTGGAGTGAATGAAAAGACTTAGACGTCGGGATTCTGGAAGTGTTTAAAGTATTCATCAAGGCACATAACGGTGCTCGCTGGTTACTGGCGTGAACCCCTGGAGGGGCTGCGTAGAGATGGTTATCCCAGTGGTTTATCACTGTGTGTGCTAGCCTGCTTACCTTCCCCATCAACGTTTCATGAAGTAAGGGTCATGAAGTGTCTGAGTTACCAAGGTAGCTTTTAAAAAATGCATTTTCTCAGGCTGCCCTGGCGACCCCCAGCTCACCTGGGGACACTGTCTGATCTGCATTGATAAGCACTGAGGTGATGCTTATCATGTGGATTTTAATAGCCACTGTTTTCAGTTGCTGTTCAGTGAAGGCAGTAATCTAAATTGAAGGAAGTTGGAATTCCTTTAAAAGTCATGAGATCAGCCCACTGTAGTTAGAATTGTTTTTAAACTATTTCCATAGCATGTCAAAGCACCTGCCAATGGGAACGTATTTATACACTTACTGTTCTGGCAGTAAGAGATTGTTTCTCTGGACCCACAGAGACCAAAAGTGTATTAGAAGCAAATCTTTGGTGATGGGAAGAGAACTGTATTTGTCATGTGCAGGATAAGTTAACTTGAAATATTTGTTATTGAAATATTAGCAATTTCTGTTCACTCAAGTGTATTTATTTTTTGAGCACATCTGAGCAGAGGTGTTAAGGAAACTAGCCTTGAACAATATTTCCTATTTCATAAATATATGAAAATATAGCACTAAAGCCGGTCTTAATGAGGATGGATGTCCAGTGGTTGAGCTGAAACTTTCCTCTGGTTTGTGAAGATACCTGGGGAAGGATCTTCCCCTTTCTAGAGGGCACCCTCTCTGTCCTCATCTCCAGCTGAGTCAGCACAAAGCCCTCAGCTGCCCCACTGCAGTCCTCCTCTGAAGCCTTTCCTGGGACTGTTTCCTCATCAAGCCCCTGGTGTTCGGGGCGGCCATCGCTGCATACCTTATTTCTTCCCATCTCATTCAGTTCCTGGCTTTACCATACTGATACAAAGTAGCCAATGCTCTTTCACAACCTTATTTTAGTCCTTGGTTTGAAATCTTCCTTGGAAACAGAATAAAACCTAAATGTTTTCTCTTCAGTCACCTGTGCTAAATTGTTTCTTGCCTTTTAATCTTGGGAACACATCATTCTCAAGGGTTCAGATGCTTGTCTTTCCTTCTGCTAGGAATGGTCTCTCCAGAGTCCTTGTAGGGTCCCAGCCTTTTGGAGAGCGGCTTACCTCTGGAATGGACAAGAAAGGCCACTTTAAGGAGGCAGAGTTTGCAGTGGTGTTTCTTCAGCAGCCAAACTGAAACAGCCTCCACCAACACGTGCCTGTACTCCCTTGATTCTTCTTACTGGGAGTGAGCGTTAGCTTTACGTGTTTGTTGATGTAGACCTTGAGGATAGGGCTCCTGGGGCCTGGCATGTAGAAGATAGAGTGTGCATTGGTTGGTCCACCATTGAGGTGTATACAGATTGCAATATCACACTACGTGACAGTGGTTTCAGTGATAAAAGAGACCACGTTGACAGTGAGAAGTGAGAGAACCACAGCCGAGTAGGGGTTTGGGACATCCAGACCTATTTATGAACTTTCTTCAATAGAAGTGTCACTAAAGAATGTTCCTAGCCGGGCGCGGTGGCTCACGCTTGTAATCCCAGCACTTAGGGAGACTGAGACAGGAGAATCGCGAGTTCAAAGCCAGCCTCAGCAACGGCGAGGCGCTAAGCAACTCAGTGAGACCCTGTCTCTACATAAAACACAAAATAGGGCTGGGGATGTGGCTCAGTGGTCGAGTGCCCCTGAGTTCAATCCCCAGTACCAAAAAAAAAAGAAGAATGTTCCTGAAGGCAACCAGACACGATGTACATGCCTGTAATCCCAGCAACCTGGGAGGCTGTGGCAAGAGGATCACAAGGTCAAAGCCAGCCTCATTTGGCAGTCTCAAAATAAAAATATAGAGAGGGCTAGGGATGTGGCTCAGTGGTAAAGCACCACCGGGTTCAATATCTAGTACCAGAAAAAGAAAGAATATTTCCAAAGGAGAGGAAAACTTCAGGTTGTCATTTGGGAGTCAGGTCATCAGGGATGCTCGTGTTCACCTCATTCTTACTGACAGTCCCTGGTAAAGCTCTGCGAGGAGTGAACGTCTGCCGAAAATGACAACAGCAGCACGCATGCTTCTCCTGCTTGGGTCATCTTAGAAAGAGCCTCAGTGCCGTGGAAAGCAGGAGAGCCGTGAGAGCCAGGTGGCCTGCTGGACACGTCCTGCTCCTGCTTGTTTCTAGTGACTGCCACTGTGATGGAGTCCCCTTCATTGGGCACTCAGTGGATACCTACAGCTTGAGGTTCTCACAAAACTTCTCCTCCTCTTCCCTGCGGGTTGTGCTAGAACAAGGTCTTCTTCCCGGTGCTGGTCTCCAGGCTCTCTGTTGAGGTGAGGGAGGTGGTCTCTCCTCCTGGGCCCGCTCCAGGCTCAGCAGCTGGGGATCGTGTGCCGTCTCACTTAGAAATGCTTCGTCACTCTGTCTTGTCAGGGGCCTGTCTGCAGCGGGGAGCCCACAGGGAGCAAGTTATTCCTGGACTTGAAAATAGCGGAACTCTATCTCCTCCAAGTCACCTACTTCTACCAAAGTAGCACATGATTGTGGCTTTTTTGTTTGCCTTTTGGAAGGAAGCATGAGTTCGTTGTGCTTCTTGTCAGTTAACATTGCTGGAATTCTGGGGTGGGTTTTGCTCTCGTCAAGGTGGTTCCTTTTTCCTTTTATTATGATGTTGTCTAGCTAAAGTGTACAGACACTTAAATGAAGAACTTCAGATTCATTTCTAAAATTGTCATTTTGATTGTAACATTGCTGGGATATCAAGATTCTTGTGAGTATTTAAAAAAAAACATTTTAGTTATCATCTGCACACCTTTTAAAGTTACCCATCTGCATTCGAATCACCAAATGCTAAACATTATTGGGGACTATGGCAGAGTCCTGACATCTGCAAGAAGAGGCCACAGAGTGACAAGTCAGCAGCGTTTAGCTCTGTGAATACAGTGACTACCATGCGAACCCGCATTTCCTCTAAAGAGATTTCCTGCTGGGGAGATTAGGAAAGATGTGAGTAGCTACATTAGAGAAATAGGGATGTCATGACCATGGCCTTCCTCTGCATCAACAGTCGAGGGTGTCTAACAAAACGCTGTTGAATCTTGCTGGACCACCCTGTCCTCTGCCTGGCTCTGCCATCGCCGTGTGCAGGCACCTAATGGTGCACCCTAGCAACAGCTCGCCAGAGAGACACACCAGCAGCCAGAGGCTCCCTCTCTGTTCTGATCATCTTTTACTTAACTGCTAATGCCTGTTACACCCATTTCAATGGTCCCTACAAATGATCTTTAAATAAGCATGACCAGACATTCAGATATTGAGAACAACATGAGTGCACATCAGTGAGTAGGCACGATGGTGCACACCTGTAATCCCAGCACCTCGGGAGGCTGACACAGGAGGATCACAAGTTCAAGGCCATCCTCAGCAACTTAGTGAGACACTATCTCATAATGAAAAATACAAAGGGTTGGGAATGTAGCTCATTGCGGGGAGGGAATACAAATCAGAGCATATGCCCCAAAGGAATTAATCCTACAGTACAGGAGCATATAAATATCGTTACTATATCACTTAGAGATAGTAAATAGTAATGTTACTCAAGACTTATAATGGCACAAAAAACAAAACCAAAATCTCCAAATGATTTGGGAATGCACAGAGATGGTACATGGTAACCAAACAGATTATGTTCATTAACATGCTCATAATTTTAAAAACCATTTCTCTTTCCATTTCGCACCTCTGACGAAAAAAATTAAGATGACTTCCTGTGTTAGAGCTTTTTGTTGCTGTGACCAGAATACTGACAGGAACAACTTAGAGGAGGAAAAGTTTATTTTGGATTCATGGTTTCAGAGTCTCAGTCCATGGCTGGCTGACTCCATTGCTCTGAGCCTGAGATGAGGCAGAGCATCATGATGGAAGGGAGAGAGACAGAGAGAGAGAATAAGAAAGACGGCATGCCGGGGATAAGACATAATCCCCGAGGGCACACCCCCAATGACCTACTTCCTCCAGCCATGCCCTACCTGCCCATAGTTACCATCCAGTAGTTCATTCAAATGATTAAACCATCAAATGGATTAATCCACTGCTGAGATGACCACTTTCATAAGCTAATTGTTTCACCTCTGAACAATTCTGTGTTGTCTAATACAGGAGCTTTTCAGGAGACATTAGAGGTGGAAACCATAGCTCTTCCTTTTAATGCTCCCATCCCAGTTTAGTTTGGAGACTTAAACCTCCTTCTCTGAGACAGTGCTAGCAGTGAAGATGCCCATGCCATCTCCCCTAAACACCCAAACCTGCCAGGGTTCTCTTTGGTGTTACCAGATGATGCTTAGAGTGCCATGTGTGGTTCCTTGTGTATCATGCTGGAATACAGTGATCAGGTGGAATTATGTCAAAAGATACCATCAGCAGTGCAGAAGGATCCAAGGAGTTGCTTATAGCTTATCCAAGCAGTGACTGAAGCTGATCCCGTAAGCATTCAGGGCTATTCAGCCCAGGAGGCAGAGAGCCTGAGAAGGGCGATTTCACCAGGGTAGTAGGATAAGAGTCAGAGGGAGATGGAGGAGGAATTAACAAAGAGAACCGTGACAGCTGGCACGAACAACAGTGACTCATAGATAGCAAAGTGCTCTCTCAAACTTATCTGTGGGATTCCTGCCACTCATGTTTTTTTTAAAATACTGAACATTTTTGAGAATATAAAACAACCCAGGTAAGGACCCAGGATGGAGGAGGTCCTATTTGTGCCAGTCATTCCTCACATTTCCCTTGGTAGATTAGGTGGAAGAGAAGCACAGGTTGTGTAATAAGAGAGTGGTTATTATCAAAAAGGTACTTTTAATCAGAGTGTCCTTGACATTTTCAGGCCAACGTTTTCATTTCCCTTCTTCATGTGAGGTACATAGACACGTGAGCTCGGGAATCTGGTGAAAGATGAAGGTCTGTTCACCTTTCTTTGGAGTCAGCAGGTTCTTGGGTCAAGATGCTGTTGTTTTCCTAGACTTGTATTTTATTCGATTGATTTGAAAAGGTCATGGATATTTTCTTTGTAAGTTGAAGTTAACAGTTCCTTCCTTTAAAAACAAAGATTCTCATAACCTACAAAATCTTTTGGCTTGAACATATCCATAAAGACTTAGATTTCTTGTTTTTATGGAGATTGGTTCTGGTTGTAATCAATTTCTGTCTGAATTCCAGAAATGCAGACACTGCATGGGAAGAGGTGGCAGCTGACAAAATTGCTGTCTTTGACCTTCTGATGCAAGTTTAGTAACGAATCTGGAAAATAATGAACTGCAATTAATGAAATCTGCACTCATATTCAAGTGTGTTTCTCAGACAGCACATAAAATAATTGAAAGAACTTCCTGCTCTCTAATTAGTTAGATTGAATTAATTTGGCATGATAGCTTTTTTCACATATCTGGGAGTCTGTTCACAGGAAGTATTTATGTGCTTCAAAGTTCAGGGCTCTAAGTGGTGTTGTTGATTAACCTGGGAAGTTAAAGAGTTAATGGTCAGATCTAATTTCCACCATCAAAAGCTGGGCTTATTGCAGTCTGTGTTTTCGTGTGTCCCTCTGGTCAAGGCAGCCTGCCATTGCAGGGCTGTCTGCTCTAACTCATCATGGTGGGGAAGGCCTCGAGCAGAGGGCAGCAACCTGCCTGCTGCTGGGGCTGCTGAAGAGGATGTCCTGTGGTTGTCCACCCATTACCACGAGACGCTTCCACAAGGAAGTGGGCCGTGGGCACGCTCGCCCTCCCCTGCACACAGGAAACGCTGCGCTGTGACCGAGGCCCGCTGTCGAGCGGAACCAGGGAGGCACAGCGGCACCCTGTTTTCCAGGCTTTGCTTTCCTTAATCATTCATGTCAATTTAGAAATAATGTAGGTGAGCGTTTCCCCTCTGATTTAACGGCACAAGTGTAAGCACTTGGACAGGGCATGCTCCACCCTCTCGTCCTGGAACTAGCAAAGGGAAATGGGCACAGGCCCTGCATAGCAGACCTTTTAAAAAAAAAGTTAAGCAAATGAGTCTGGTTGTATTCCAATAAAACTTTATTTGTAATCTGAAGTTTGAATTTCACACAATTCTCACATGTCACGATTTTTCTTTTGATTTGTTTCAACCATTAAAGATGTAAAAGCCATTTCTTAACTCACAGGGCACATTAGCAGGCAGGCATCAGGATTTAGACCCTGTTTTTAAGGCTTTTAGATTAACAAACATTCTGTGATTTGGGAAACATCCTTCATCCTTCATGGACACTGGAAACACTAATAACCATCATTTTGGATGAAGTCAATATTATATACCCTCTTTCAAAATAGGTGTACCTCTGTATTTCAGAAAGTCAGAAGAAAGGAGTTTGAAAGTTTTCATCATAAAGATGGTACGCCTTTGAGGAGAAAGACATGTTTAAACTTGATTTAAACAGTATACAAATGTATACATGTATCAGAATATCCAGATACCCCGTAATAAGTATGATTTTTGTTTTTATATATCAGTTAAAAATAAATATAAATCTAAAAAGAAAAAAGAAATGTAGCATATAATATTTCAGTGATTATGAAATAACTGCAATGCTTTGCAAATGTACTGAGCACCTACTGTGTGCCTGGAACCACAACAAGGATTTCAGACAGTCTCAGCATTGGCGCAGTGTGGCCAACACTGTCCAGTAGAAATATAACATGAGCCCTGTGTGTAATTTAAAAATCCCTAGTAGACTCATCTAAGATCCTAAAAAGAAAACAGGTCAAATTAATTTTAATATGATTTTTTAACCAGGAATGTTCAAACTATTATATCAACCTATAGTCAATATAAAAAAAATTGAGATACAAAGACCTGTAAGTTAGGTTTGTATTCTACCTTTCTTTTTTTTTTTTTTTGGTACTGAGGATTGAACTCAGGGGTGCTGGACCACTGAGCCACATCCCCAGCCCTACTTTTTGTGTTTTATGTAGAGACAGGGTCTCACTGAGTTGCTTAGCACCTCGCCATTGCTGAGGCTGGCTTTGAACTCACAGTTCTCCTGTCTCAGCCTCCCAAAGTGCTGGGATTATAGGCATGAGCCACTATGCCTGGCTTGTATTCTGCATTTCTTGTATATTCCAATTCAGTTGCTAAATTTTCTTTGGACATTCTTAACCTGCAATTAGAGCTCATAAGATTTACAGTTGAAAAAGTAGATCCACATGCCCAAGCTATTCCAAAGATACTTAAAAGTACTTCAGTTTTAAAATTTGCATTTTATTAAAATTAAACAAAATAATAAGTTTACTTCTTTGGTCACAATGGCTGTGTTTTACATCAGTCACTACATGCTGCCAGTGGCTGCCATATCATGATGCCACCCTTGTTGAGGACACTTGAGACTCAGGTAGGTTAAGCACCTTCATCAGGTTACAGAGCCTGGTGAGTGACAGAACTGAAATTTATATTCAGAAAGCAAGATTTAAAGCACGAATGTGATCTTAAGAGATTTCAGCCAGGCGCAGTGGCTTATACTTGTAATGCCAGCAACCTGGGAGGCCAAGGCAGGAGGATCACAAGTTGAAGGCCAGCCTGGGCAACTTGAGACCCTTTGTCAAAATAAAATTAAAAAGGCTCAGAGATGTAGCCTTTGGATTCAATCACCAGTACCCCACTGCCAAAAGGAAAAGAAAAAAAGAAAAAACAGCTGTTTGATTAAGTATGATCAAGTGATTTAATGAATCAGTTAAGGAGGAACCAGCCTTACCACAAACACACTGAGCAAATGCTTCCTTGTCTTACTCTTTCCTTGCTGAAGTCGTTCCCCATGGGCCATGCGGAGCCATTGGCAGCTCCGAAGCCGAGAGCAACAAGGTCAGATCTGTCTGGGGAAAGCTTCCTCTGCTGCAAGGTGCACAGTGTGTTTAAAGAGGATGAAATGAGATCTATGTGAACGTGTGTAAAAGCCTTAGAGGGATTGTGGTCCTGGTCAGAAATCTGAAGCCACCTTCCTGTGCCTGACCCAGCTGGTGGCCACCAGTCTGCCTAGAGAGTTCATGTGGAGCCCCACCTCCCAGAGGTGCATCCCACAGATGTGATTGCTGTGATCCCCATTTAAAATGGGAAGCAGCTGCCAGAGGGACCAAGCGTCGGTGTCGTCATGGCAGACACCTCGTCACGGCTGACATCACTTGGGTCAGCCTGGATCCTGCAATCATGAAGCAGTGGCGGGAACCAGGCACTAAAGGTCCGTCCCCAGCCGTGCCTCCAGAAGGCTCTGGGTCAGGCAGCAAACTCCACCTGCCCACCTCTACCCATCTGCCCTTTCCCTTCTTCCACAGGACCACCCAGCTCCCAATGAGCATGACCTTTAAAAAGTATCTTTCTATTGATTATTGCTGAGTCTTGATCTTTAGGTAGTTAAGTCAGTCCGATTTTTATCCACTGTGTGTTACTTTTTTTTTTTTTTTTGGTACTGGGGATTGAACTCAGGGGCCCTCGACCACTGAGCCACATCCCAGCCCTATTTTGTGTTTTATGTAGAGACAGGGTCTCACTGAGTTGCTTAGCGCCTCGCCCTTGCTGAGGCTGGCTTTGAACTCGCGATTCTCCTGTCTCAGCCTCCCAAAGTGCTGGGATTACAGGCCACTGTGTATTACTTTTATCAGGACATTTTTTGAAATTAGGAAGTATTTTATTATATGCACTGCTTGCTTTTATTGCTTCTCTTTTCCCCACTTTGGCAGCAGGAAAATAAGAGGTTAGTACTTGATTATTTGTATCAAAAAAATCTTAACATCTCATCATAAAAATAATTTTCTATAATTGAATTTAAATCACTGGTTAGTGTTTTTTTAAAAATATTTTTTAGTTGTAGATGGACACTATCTTTATTTTATTTATTTATATTTATGTGGTGCTGAGGATCTAACCCAGTGCCTCACGCATGCGAGGCAAGCGCTCTACCACTGAGCCACGATCCCAGCCCCAGTGTTTTTGTTTTTTAAATATTTTTTAGTTATACATGGACACAGTGTCTTTATTTTGTTTGTGGTGCTGAGGATCAAATCCAGTGCCTCACATGTGCGAGGCAAGCGCTGTATCACTGAACCACAACCTCAGCCCCCCAGTGTTTTTTTTTTTTAAATACAGAGGATTGTATTAATTTAGGCACCATCACAACAAAATGGCATTTAAGAATTAATCAAATTCAGGGTAAAGGGTGATTATTTGGAAAGGTTTATTTTCAAAGAAGAAAAAAATGCATCAGAAAATTCAGTGTTGGGAAAGTTTTAAAGTGATGACTTTTTCCCCTTCGACTCTTCCCTCCTTTACCTGACCTTGTGCCCAGATCTCCCACATGCTGTCTGTACAGTTCTGTCGTCTTTGTGTCACTTGCCAAGTTAACCTGCAGACGCTCTTCTTCTGAATGTTCCTTCATTCAGGAAGGATTCAGCCAGGACCTTCGTGTGTGTGGACGCAGGAGACCTAGTTCCTGCCTGCCAGAGGTCAGGGCTGAGAGGCTCCCTGAGAGCGGCAGGTGCAAACGCACAGACACGCAGAATATTGTGCCGGTGCTGTCACGCTTCTCCCTGCCTTCAGGAAGGCTGGGTCATGCCTGAGCTGAGACACACAGGTGAAGGGATGTTGGCCAGTGAGCCTGATTCCTGAGCAGCACAGCAGTGCCTGCTGAATTGGGATTGGGGGTGGTGACGAGCAGGGCAGGCTCAGCGGTGGGGACGTGGTCTGTGTCCTGCCAGCGAGTTGTTCTTCTAGGCAGAGGGGTCCAAGATGGCCTTTATGCCAAGTCATGAAACTCCGGGCCACACCCCGTGTCCCTGTGGGATGCGGAAGTCAGCGCTAACGGATGGTGAGGTCTGACCCGGGAAGTGACTATCCCTGTCAGGGCCTGCTGTCAGCAGTACCCCGTGCGTCTGATGTTGGGTGGCACTGGAGGACTCATCCTGTCCCATTTTGAGTGTCACTGTGCAGGCACATGCTCCCTGAGCCTTGGGTTTGTGGTGTGGAGTGTAGATAATATATTCGCTTGCCTCCTGGGATTTTCCATGGTATTTATAGCTGCAGAATACTTTACAGTTATTTTTATTAATAGTTACCAGATGTGCCATAAGGATTAATGAACTTATGATCCGAAATGTTTTGAGCTCCTGAAATAGAGGCGGTGCCTGCCCGGGGGTGTGAAGAGCATTAAAATGCAAACAGCAAGCATTTGAGCTCTTGGTAAAGGAGAAATGGCGTGGTCAAGATTACAGTGTACTTCGTAGATGTGTCGGTGCCCTTAACGAGGTTGCTGAGGGCATCAGAGGCCATCGCCAAGCTCAGGAAGTCCCGCTGGGCCAGCTCCCCAGGCACTCGCACACGTGCAGATGCCGCTTCGCCTCCCTCCCGCCGGGCGCTGTCTCTGACGCCCTGACGCCCGCCAGCGCCGCCGGTCGTCCCGTGGTGGCTGCCCTCCTGTCTCTGGACTTTGGTTTGTTTCCTCTTCCTCTTGCCGTCCACATTCAGCTCCACGTGGCCCTCCGTGGGACCCTTGAAGCAACCTCTGCGTGGGTCTCTAGGCAGTATCTCCTTCGTCAGGGTGACCTCTGAAGCACAGTCTCACTGCCCTTCATTCAGTGGCCTGTGGTGGCTCCCTGCTGCCTGAGAGACTCACAGAGCGCACAGGGCCTCCGGCCCCCTGTGCAGTGCTAGTCATTCTGTGTGGGCCTCTCCTCCCCAAGACCTGAAGGAAGGAGGGATTTTCCAGGGTAGAGCTGTGCGTAGACAGCTCATACACAGGGCCACTTCTGCCACCTGCTCGTCACGCTGCTCAAGCTGGCAAGATGCAGCCCCCCCTGCGGGTTGCAGGATACATTGTTTGATTCCTTCCTCTGAATCCCCTCGGCTTTCAACGCCTCCATTCAGAGCGTCCTTACGCCCCTTCATTTAGTTATTTGCTTATGTGTACGTGTCCCTCCCCGACTGGACAGTGCCGACCTGGCTGGCTCCGTGCTGCTTGTGGCACTGCCGGAAGGCCAGTGCCTCCAGGCCCTGGAGAACTGTGTTGAGAATCAGAACCAGCGACACATCCAGTCTGGTCCTTAAATCATTTCAACAAATATTTATTAAGTTATTTTCTGGATTGTATAATCACCCTGAGTCATAAGGAAAGTGTAAATTGTACTTCAGAGCTCTGTTTAAAGGGGAAGGAGTGTGTCATTTTAGAAAAAGTTCCAGCCTAGGTTGTCACCATTCCATCTCTTAGTAGGGTTTCTGTACGTTTATGCTTTAAAGGGGTAAGCTTCACCTTGGTAGAAATGATCACCCACGGTCTTATCTATTTTAAGTCAGATCTAACTGAAGAATTTAAGAGAAACTTTCTTCTGCCTTTACTAAGAAATGTACTCTAAATGTTTACAGTTTGTGGAGGACTTTAGATACTGTGGGGAAAAAACTAAAAACAAGCCAGCAGCCCCCACCCCAGGACTGCGGGTAGAGTGGAAGGTGCATGCTGGACGCTTTCTGGACGGTCAGGGAGCCCGTGGTGGGCTGGGCCGCGGTGTGCTGAGAGGCAGAGGAGCTGAGTCTGGGGAGACAGGTGGGGTCACTGGCCAGATCCTGGGCTGGCCAGGGAATTGAGGCAGCTACAGTGGCCCTGCTGCCAAGCACCCTCCCCGCTCTGCCTTTCGGAAACACGTCTCTGAGCCCACTCGCCCCGCCTTTAAGCACCACGGCGGCGTCCCACTGTTCGCAGGGTGGGGTGTGTTCCTTTAGCGTGGCCTTCCAAGCTATGACTCTGCGGTGTCCTCGATGCCCTCTCTTCTGTCCCGTCTCAAGTCCTGATCCTGCTCCCTCACTTCAGCAGAATCGTTACTGGTAGCCCTGGCCTTCCAAGTCTGCCCATGGCACAAGTGCTGGTGTCCTTTGTGGGCACATGGGGTTGTGTCAATGGCTGTGGATTCCAGTTGATACCTGCTGAGTGGACCGTCTTGGTCCAGGTGGCTCTTCTCCCTTAAGGCAAGTTTGCGTTCAGGTACAGGGAAGACGGGCATGCTTAGGTCAGTGGACCTGTCTAGTCAGTCCTGACCCTGCAGGTGCCTCAGGGCCCCAGGACACAGGAGCCAGGAACACCTGGCTGGCTTAGGGCAGAACAAAGAGGCCTACAGAGGAGTCTGTAGTGGAGCAGGGACCAGTAGTCATTAGCCCATGTGCACCCACCCTGCCAGGATGGGCTCCTTGTTAGGGCGGAGCATGCAAAGCTGGCTCTGTCCAGCACCTTAGGGGACGTGGGAGGAACCAGAAGCTGGTGAACAGCTAAAGGCAGGAATGGTGGAGCCTGGTGTCCAGAGACAGTCCATTACTCCTCTCCTCTAGGTCCTGCTGCATTTTAAACCCAGCAGCTACAAGATGGATTTTCAACCCCATTTCTTCCTCCCAACTTCCTTTTCCCTGTTCTGGCTCTTGTTGTGTTTTGATCTTTCTCTGTGTCCGTGTCGTGTGTCCGTGGTGATCACATCCTTTCTTGTGCTGCTGCTTGTGTGTTGGTTCAGGCTCTCACCTCACACCTGCTCTGCTGGGGACCCTCGTTACTTACCTTCTCTTTGGACTTTAAATTCTTCTCCGGCCAGTTTGTATCCCACTGCCAGATCAGCCTTGCAGTCTCTTCTGCTTGCTTTGCTCAGGAATCAAGTGACCCCCGTTTGTCCCCTGGCTAGGTTAGTTTCAGGCACCCGAGACCGCCTGCGTGTCACCCCTGCTCTCTGCTTCAGCCAAACTGGCCTCCTTGCGTCTGCTTCCTTGACGCACATCACCATGAGTTCTCCCTGGCCATCGGTTTGGGGTGGCTTCCAGCTCCCGCCTGGAGTCTTTCTGGGTCCTTCCTGACCCAGTTACTTCTCCATGTAGAGTCTCATGCCATGTGTCTGCACAGCATAGCCCTTGATCAGTGGTGTCTGGCGGGACAGAGGGAGCGTGAGCGTGTGTTCCTGGGCTGTGTGCTGCGGGCTGGGCGTGGCCTGCTCCCTGGCTGGGTGGCCCTTGCTGGGTTAGTTGCTTCCTCTGTGGCATGGAGCCCTGGCACCGCGCGCCTGGCTGGCCAGGTGTGTGAAGTTCCCAAGGGTTGTGAAGGTTCTCCCACGGGGCCTCTGACAGCGCTCCACACTGCCCAGGGAAGACGTGCTCCTGGGATCCCCATTCTCCAGCTCCCTCACAGCGTGTTTGTCTCTTCAGCCAGCACCCCGGATCCTGGTGCAGCCAGCCTTCCCCAGTGCTCGGGTGACCAGGACAGAGGAGGTGAGTCGCTCAGGCTGGGGCTGCCCTGGTTACAGTGGGCGGTCCTGACGCTAGCGCTGTCTCATCCACACCTGCGCTGTTTTTCCTCCGTGTTCTCGTTTTGATAATGGACTACAATATAGGTCACTGTCTTCTCCCTCTGCCGTTTACTTGTAGCCCTTTCTGTTTCCAACCTGCTCATCACGGTTGCTGAACTTGTGCTCCACTGCTGATGTGGCCTGTGCTGTAGCAGCCCACTGCTGAGCGGAGGGGGTTCTATAAACAGAACAGTCTCCTAAGTGTTTGCTTAATTCTCAGTTTTACATTTCATTCTGATTCATGATATCAGCATGAACAGAATAATGCTAAGCTGGAGAAAATAGTCTCTCATGATCTCCCACAGATCAGCAGCACTTATGATCTTATGAGCAGCGAGCTGTTTTCTCCCGCTGTGCCTTCGCTCCCTTAGGAAATGTGGCATCTTCCTAGGGAAATTTCATTTATTAAAACAACACCAAAAAAAGGCTCAGTAACTTGAGAGAAGCTCCACACCGCTAGGCATCCCTCGTTTCCTAAGGCCCTTTCATTCCAGTGCTTCTCGGAGTCACGGATTTCCCTGTGGACAGTACTGCATGTCCTCCCCCCAAGAGTACAGTGGGGGTGCCCAGCCTGTGGCAGGAAGAGCAGGGCCTTGCTGGTGAGGACAGCCACCCACCCACCCAGCTTCTGCAACTCCTCTGGGGGCTCTGTTAGTTCGGCTTTCACAGAAGTCTCTGGAAGTGCCTCTCTTAATGGTAAAGGTGAAATCCAAAGATGGCAGCCAGGTTTTAAGTCACGCATCCACCGAGCTCCAGTGGAGCAGTGCTGGAGGGCTGGGGCGCGGGGCTGGGCACCGTCCTTCTCCCTTCTCTGCTCTCTGTCCTTGCCTTACATCTGACTCCTAATCCCTGGCTTTTCCCTTCCTGGGGGCCTTGGATGACCCCTCAACCTTCCTGGCCCGTAGTGTAAAATGAACATGCTGCCCTTCCTGCCTTCCCTTCCTTGGCGAAGCCTGTGGCACTGTTGAGTGACGCCTGCAAACTGTGGCAGTGTCTCTGGACTACACTGGACCATCCCAGGTGCGCCGGGTGGCCCTGAGCAGCCAGATGTGAGCTGCGGCGACAGGCCACACCTGGTGGGCGTGTGGGAAGGACACAGCGGTAGCTCAGGTTCTGCCCTCTCCTGTGTGTTTGTGTATTCTTCCCCACATGGTCAGTTACATTAAAAGTAAAATAGACAAGAGTAAGTAAAACATGTACAAGTTGTGAAAGAAAAATGATTGAAGGATTGCCTAATCTTTTAGAGTATTTATGATGGTGACAGTTATTGATCTATTGGATTTAGTAAATTTTGCAGCCCAGAGATCCATCACAAAAATGAGCTGTTAATCTCAGGAGGTGCCGTTAATTTCATCCCCTGAAAGTGTGCCTTGTGGGGAGAGAAGGCCCCTGGAAACAGGAATAAAAATGGCAATCCTCGGGAAAATGCGTGATTTATCAAATTGCTGAGTTAAGCCAAGTAACTGTAAGAGACTTATAGATCTCAGCCATTTCCCAGTTCAAATAAATCCTGTATTTCAAATGGGGAATGACTATTCCTGTAATATAAATAATTTTTCCATAAATATTGGGAAACATATTTCTTTTTCTGAACCGCACCCCCACGCCGCCCAGCTTGCTTCCCGTGGCACGCTTTCCCCTGACACTGTGGAGAGGTGGCCTGCTTCCTGCCAAGGCTTCATCACACACGTAAGGACACCTTGCACACAGCTTGGAAACAGCTTTGGACAAGTGGTGGCTGTCGTCATGCCCTGTGAGACCTAGCTTCATGTGTGTCCTCTGCTGGGGACTCGGAGCCATGTGAATGGGAGAGGCTGACCTAGCCACCACTGGCTCTGCCCTCCAGCAGCTCCTCTGGTCTTTGTTCCAGGATTAGGGGCCCCTGACTCCTGACATGGCCCTGGCTCCTACAGCAGCCAGAAAAACAGCTTCTGGGAGAAAGGGCCAGGCCCACAGGCAGACTGTCCCCTCCTTGTTCTGACTCCCAGCCAGGGGTCAGCTCCTCCTGGTGCCTGAGCTGCTGAGCATTTTCAGATGAGATCATCACTTGGGTTTTGCTGGAGAAAGTGCTCCTCTGGCCTCCTCAGTGCTGCTCCCCATGGCCTCGTGAGGCTGGTGGTGGAGGAGGATCTGTTTCCACAGTACCAGAGTTGCCCGCCTGAGTGTGGGAGGCCACTGAGGCCATGATGGGTGCAGCAAGGTTTTAGTGTGCTGCTCTCTGTAGCAAGGGGCTTTGCCTCCTGTCCTGCCTCTGGGTGGCAGGGACGGGCATCTGTGTTTACATAGGGTGCAAGGGGCAGGGCCTTGCCATGTTGCTCAGTGTTCTCCTCAGCACACAGAGCTGTGCCCACCTGGAGTAGCTGTGTGCAAGCCAGGGTCACATTAGACATAGGCTGCACTGTGGCCAGGGCTGTCCTGCCCAGAGCCAGGCCTTGTTGGCTGGTAGGCCGCAGTGTTTGAGAGGTGGCTCCCTTGGCTTGTGTTGGGCATGGTGCCACCTCGCAGTTCTCAGTGGTACATCCCCTTCCTGTTGCAGGCCCAGCGAGGGAGCCTTGGGCCTGGTGTGGCCTCTGAGACTGGGGTGCAGATGGCAGCCCCCGGGGTGAAGAACTCTGAGAAGCCAGCCACCGTGCCTTCCCCGCCACCCGCTGCTGTGGTCACCCAGGCCCTGGAAGGGCAGGACGGCCCCCCCAGCCCCCTGAGTGAGGCCTCCAGTGGCTACTTCTCTCACAGCGTCTCCACTGCCACCCTCTCCGATGCGCTCAGCCTGGGCCTGGATGCTGCTGTCTCCGCTGGCCAGACAGCTGCCTCTCCACCAGTGCTCAGCCAGGCTGCCCCGGAGGCCGGGCTGGCCTTGCCCTCCTGTGCGCAGAGCCACCCACTCGGCTGTGAGGAGCCTGCTGCCCAGACTCCCCTGCCTGCTGCTGGCAGGGACCCTGAGGCCTCCAGGGCCCTGACACTCCCTGACCTCCCGCCATCGGCACCCATGTCCCCGTTCAGAATCCAGAAGGTGCGGACCTCAGAGCTGAAGTCATTCACATGCATGCTGGGTGGTGGCTCTGGGATTGAGGAGGACCTGCTGGCCACAGGAGGGTCTGGTGACACTGGGAGGCAGGCCCTGGGGATGCTGGAAGTGGCCTCTGACTCTGAGGAAACCAGTGAAGTCCCCGAGTGGCTCAGAGAGGGAGAGTATGTTGCCGTGGGTATCAACAAGACGGGCATCGTGAGGTACATCGGGCCTGCCGACTTCCAGGAGGGGACGTGGATTGGCGTGGAGCTGGACCTGCCCTCAGGTGAGTGGTCCCTGGAGGTGGCACTGTGAGGGTGCTGGGCACCCAGGGCGCATTGTGGCGGAGTCTCCCAGCTGCAGCTTCTCAAAACCAGGAGTTTTCACTAATGAGTTTTCTTGTTTAACCTTGAACTTTCTAAGAAGCCCTAGACAGTCACTAAAGCTACTCTATGTCTGGTAATGGTGTTAAAAGCTTTTCTGATTTTTTTTTTTGAGACAGGGTCTCATTGTATTGCCCAGGCTGGCCTCAGATGACCCTCTGCCTTGCCCCTGGGTAGCTGAGACTCGGGTGCATGCTACCTCACCCAGCACTTTTTTTTTTTAAGTTACAGAAGCATCTGCTTTCGAAATAGAATAGTAGCTCAGGCTCGGTTGGTAGGCACCCTGCTCTCATTGGTGCCTGATTCCTTGGTTTCTCTTGGCTGTTCCTGGCCTCAGTCCACAGGTTGAGAGCTCTGGATGAGGTGACAAGGGGACATGAGATCCACTGCAGGCTCTTGGGTCGTGTGATAGAGTAGCAGATCTTAGAAATAATGAGAAGAACGGGCAGGACGTGAGGGCGCATTTGTCCTGCAGAAGTTTTTTCAGTATTGTTTATTATTATTATTATTATTATTATTATTATTATTATTATTATAGTTGTAGATGGACAGATGCCTTTATTAGTTAGTTTATTTTTTTGTACTAGGGATTGAACTCAGGGGAAGTCAACCACTGAGCCACATCCTCAGCCCTATTTTGTATTTTATTTAGAGACAGAGCCTCCCTGTGTTGCTTAGCACCTCACTTTTGATGAGGCTGGCATTGAACTCGCAATCCTCCTGCCTCAGCCTCCTGAGCCACTGGGATGACAGGTGTGCACCACCGTGCTCGGCACGTGTACACTTTAAATGGGTAAAGCTTATAGTATATGAATTCTTCCCAATAAAGCTGTTTAAAACAATACTGAGGCCTGGGACTGTAGCTCAGTCGCAGAGTGCTCTCAATAAAACACAAAATAGGGCTGGAGATGTGGCTCAGTGGTCGAGTGCCTGTGAGTTCAATCCCTGGTACCCCCACCCCCCAATAAAAAAGCAAAGTGTACACGCAGTGTTGCTTGCCCATAATTCCAGCATCTTGGGAGGCCAAGGTAGGAGGCTCACACAGTTGAGGCCAGCCTGGGCAACTTGGCAAGACTCTGTGTCGCAAAATAAAATTGTTTAAAAAGGCGGCTGGGTGAGTTCAGTGGTAGTGTTCGCCCAGTGTGCTCGAGGTCCCCAGCACTGAAAAAGAAGCCATGGCTCAAAGGTGTGGTACATTTACAGATGTGCAGCTGTCACCACAGTGTAATTTAAAACATGTGCATCGCCTCAGGGAGACACCACATGGCCATTAGCAGCCACCCCCACCTCAAGCTGCAGCTGCCAGGAATCTGCAGTTTATCTCTAGATTTCTATGAAAGGTCCTGACCTGGACTTGTGAGTCCAGAGAAGCAGAAGGTGGCCTTCTAGTGTGGCTCCTTTCCCAGCCTGTGGTCGTCAAGGCCCCTGCTTCCTGTTTGTGGCTGATGGGTGGGCACATGGGTGGCTCTGCATGCACTGCCACAGCATGGATGTGGTACTTGGGAAGTGTCCAGTGGACGCTGGCTTTTGGTCTCTTATGGACACACCAGGGGTTGGCTCAGCATTTTGAGACCCGCCAAACTATTCCCAATTGTGGCACTGTTGACTTCTCTCCCCGCAGGGCCAGAGGGGTGGGCCAGGCCTGAGCAGCTGGTCCCTCTGTCCTCAGGGTCTGCCTGGGCATGGCAGGGTGGCTGGGGAAGCCTGCGATGGAGCAGCCCGGGAGCAGGGTGAGGGGTGGGCTTGGTGAGTCAGCACCTGGACCCTGCAGACGCACTGCCTGGGAGCTGGGAGATCCGGGTCTGGGAAGCGACTGTGCTCGGAGTCCACAGCCTGCAGGAGTGCCCCACCCTCCCTGTTGCCTCTGGACCCTCACACAGAAGGGAGCCAGCTTCTTGGCTAGGGTGGGGCCAAGCAGAGTGGACTCCCCTCGGGCCCAGCAGTGGGTTAGTCCCAGGGCAGCCACAGGCCCTCCCTGCTGCAGGCCCACCAGTGATGACACCTATGTCTGGGGGCCTGTTTGCTTTCCTGTGAGGTCCCTCACTTGCTTTAAAAATAATTGGCAGGGAATTGAATTGGAAGTGTTCTGAGATGAATGCAGCCCAGGCAGGAAAACTTCTAAAATTCTGTGGCAAGGGGAAATCAGAAAGAATTTATATCTGCAGTTGAACTCAAGAACTAAAAGCTGGGAGGGCGGGTGTGGTGGCACACCTCTGTAATCCCAGCAGATCTGGATCTGGAGGCTGAAGAAGGAGAATCGCAAGTTGAAGCCAGCCTCAGCAAGGTACTAAGTCACTCAGTGAGACCCTGTCTCTAAATAAAATACAAAATTGGGCTGGGGATGTGGTTCAGTGGTCGAGTGCCCTTGAGTTCAATTCCTGGTACCCAAAAAACAAACAAAAAGAAGTAAAAGAGTATTAGCAAATAATTCATCAATGAGTGGTAACACATACTATATTCCGGTTTACTAGATTCCAAACACACCTTGGTGAACAAAACAAAGTTACCGATCTAACTGGACTTGTTTTTTTGTTTTATTTTGTTTTGTTTTGGGGATTAAACTCAAAGGTGCTTTATATCCCAGCCTTTTGTATTTCTTATTTTGAGTTAGAGTCTCACTAAGTTGCTTAGGGTCTCACTAAGTTGCGGAGGCTGGCCTCGAACTTGGGATCCTCCTGTCTCAGCCTTCTGAGTTGCTGGGCTTGCTGGCATGTGCCACCACCTTTAATTTAGAGGGGATAAAATCACCAAGTAAATACAACATTTTAATAGTAATGAATGCTATGAAGAAAATGTCGTAAGGGTTGAGGAGGGTGGGTGTAGGGGATATTTTGTATACCAAGCAGGAAAACAAATGGATGAGTGGAGTAGAGAGGTGGGAGAGTGGATCAGGCAGGGCAGTCACAGCTGAGGGCCCCAGTGTGTGAGTCTCAAGGCAGGGCTGGGTGCGAAGGCCGGCCACTGTCACCAGGGATCTTGTGTCCCTGCTCAGGAGAGTGTGAATGGAGCAAGGCTCAGAAGAGAGTGATGTGGAGCAGCCAGGCAGCGGGAGAGGGCCCCAGGCAGGGCAGGTGGGAGCCACAGCCAGAGGGCTGGGTGGCCCTCAGGAGAGTCAGGGATGAAGGCTCAAGAGTCTGGCTAGGTGAAGGATCACTGATCCAGTCACAAGGGCTCTGCTTTGGATACACAGGTGAGTCTGAGAGGCAGATGGAAATGTTAGCTGAGAGGTCCAGAGTCCATGGCAGGTGTGGCCAGACAGGCTGAGCCCTGTCCCCATGAACCAGCTCCAGCACTGGAGAGTGGAAAAGATAAGACGGAGCTGGGGAAAAAGGCAAGGGAGGGGTTGTCCCCAGCAGGCCCTGGGACCGTGTTGGCTGAGTGCAGTGGCTGCAGCGCCAGGCCAGAAAGGACCCTGGGCTCTGCTGCGGGCCTCGTGCTCCTCTGGGCCAAGCGGGGCAAACCCAGCCCTGCAGCTCCCCTTGGCCTGAAGGTGTGTTCTGTTGGCCCTCATGAGGAAACTGTCCCCCTAGTCCCCTCTAGGCGCATCAGGCATGGCGTCTGAGGCTGCCCTACAGCTGCCTGTGCTTTCCACCCAGTGGACTGGGGCAGAGTCCTCCCCAGCCGCCTGCCACAGCTGGCTTTGCTCACTCGGGTGCAGTGGCCCGTACCCCTGGAGGGGCAGGAGCCAGCTCTGCTGCAGTGGGTGTCAGCATCTGGGCCTTACCACGTCCTTCACAGGGCCTGTCACCTGAGGCCACGGGGCTGAGGGGTGTCAGCCCCTGGTGACCACTGCTTGCTGCCCCCGGCGGCAGTCAGCCCATGCCCTAGTTCCTTGGACCAAGCAGGGCCTGAGAGGGTGGTACCAGGCACAGAGGTAGCGTGGGGGACGCAGCAAGGGAGGTGACGGGGTCTGCAGCACAGGCGCCCCTCCATGATGCCACCTTCTCCTTTGTCCTGCAGGAAAGAATGACGGCTCCATTGGCGGGAAGCAGTACTTCAAGTGCAACCCGGGCTACGGGCTGCTGGTGAGGCCCGGCCGGGTGCGCAGGGCCGCAGGTGCCGGGCGGAGGCGCAGCACCGGGCTCCGGCCGCAGGGCGCCCCCGAGGCCCGCCGGAGCGCCCCGCTCTCGGGCTCTGCCAGCAATCTGGCCTCACTGACGGCCGCTCTGGCCAAGGCCGACAGGAGCCCCAGGAACCCCGAGAACCGGAAGTCCTGGGCCAGCTGAGCCTCGGCCTCCGGGCAGAGGCCACGGAGCCCGCCCCTGGAGCGCCCCCGGGCGGGCGGGCGAGCGAAGCTCTTTGCACGAGGCCGGGCTGGGACTGCCTGGTTCCCATCCTCCTCGGGACCCTGGAAGCTTGATTTCTTCCTTCACTCGGTGGCCGAGGAGGGCCCTCAGTGGTGCCGCCTCAGGTGGTGGGACGTCCCGAGCCCAGGGGTCGGGAACAGTGGCGAGGCTGGTGACCCGCCTTGGCCAGGCCGAGCCCTGCCTGCCCGCGGGGCGCCCCTGCAGGGTCTGTGCGTCCCTCCCGCGCTCTCCTGGGGGACCCCCTAATGTCCTAACCTAAGGAGGGGCCCTAACGCCCAGCGCCCGCCCCTCGGGCCTCAGGCTCAGGCTCCGCCCCCTGGGGCTCCCTGGGCCCGCGGGGCGGGGAGGCGCCTGCGTCGGAGCCAGGCCTTCACGCCCCGGAGGTCTTTCCCGCTTGCCCTTTATTTACTTAACAAGATGCTTGGAATATATTTATTTATATTTATTTTTAAAATCTGAAATCACTGCGAGCCTCAATCGTCTGCTGCAGGGGCATGGTGCCCGGGGCCTCTGCTGGGTGCGCTGGCCTTCTTGGCCTCAGCACCAGCATCCTGCCTGGGGCAGAGGTTCCTGGAGGCAGGGGCCAGGGAGGCGCCTCCGCACAAGCGTCTCCTGCAGACACAGTGGCCTTACCCCAAGACGAAAGCGGACACCAAGAGGGCGTGCTTCTGCGGGTGGGGAGCGCACGAGGGGCACAACCACCCTACCGGTGCAGCGGTCCCTCTGGGAAGGCCTCAGAGCATTTCCTAAGCCTAAGTTCCTCTACCTGGCATCTGGCAGGCATCCTGTGGAGGGAGCGTGGCGGCCCACAAGCCCCTTGCCCCGTGGCTTAGCCCGTCTCCCTGCCAGATGCTTCTGATCCCAGGGCCTTTGATGTCAGCTGTTTTGAGTAGGGGTCAGCGTGTGTGTGCAGGGCTGGCCGAGCCTGGTCAAGGGTAAGTGGAGGACATCCCAGAACCTCTGTCCCCAGCAGCCCCAGCTTGCCCGCCCTTGCCCGCCGGCCCCAGCTTTGGGTCAGAGTTTGCACGGGGCACTCCTGGCTGCTGTATGTAGTTCTTAGGATTAAGCTCTTGAAAACACCGAGGAAGTTTTTGGTGAGGACTCTGGTTCTGTAGAGGTTTGAAGCCCCTTATGAGAATCAGTGTTAGACTCCTGTCTCCAGATGGGGCCACCAAGCCCTAGCTGGCCCCCTGTAGGCTCTGGCTGGCATGGCCAACACACCGTGCCAGAGGCCAGGACACCCTGCTTAGTTTTATTAACCCAGGGCACTCTGACGACCAGAGGATGGCCAGGGGCAGCTTAGGGACAGTGCAGTCTCTGCAGGGGTTCAGCTTCCAGCCTCTGTCCACACAGAGCTGCCTGGGAGCTGGCACCTTCGTGACATTCCCATTGCAGCAGTCACTGTGAAGGCTTGGGGCTCTGTTCTGGCCAGGATCCTGGCTCTGTCCCTTTCTGAGACAGCATGACTGTTGGAGGGAGCCTCCGTTTGGAGGCAGGCACTGATCAGCAGCCTTCCTGTCCTCAGCTGGCATTTTGGGGACACCTGTGGGCTGTGGATTCTGCCTGGCTCTTCTCCTTCTCCTCCTGCCCAGCACAGTTCTTCTAGAGTCTCGTTTAGTTGAGTCAAGGTCCCCAGTGTGGCTGTTGGGCAGGGACCATCACCTCGTTTCTCAGAAGGGGCAGAGCCCACAGTCATCGGGCCCAGGAGGGACCTTGTGCTGTTCATCACTCTGGGCCATTTTCATTAGAGTCGGATGAAAGGGGATCATGGACTTGAACAGCTTGTGGTCCGGAGCGCAGGAGCAGCAGGACCCTGGGCTGACATGGCTCAGGCCCGCTGTCCTTGCCCTGCAGGGTTTAGGACACCTTCTCTCACCCAGGCTTCCCTTCTTTCCAGCTCCCAGGGGCACCATTTCCTTGGGTCTTGGGGGTGTCCCTGACCAGGTGCAAAGAGCCCCAGCCCCCCGGGCTGCTGATGGACCAACCTTGTTCACAGTCTTGAGCAGGCCTGTGGGGCCAGGTGTGTGCTGCAGTGTGGAAATGCCCTCCTTTGTCATGGGAAGGTCTCTGCTGCTCTCACCTTAGCTGGAGTTTTCTTCCAGACATGCCTGGGGTCTTGTGGGCCCCTGCACAGTTTGCCCTAGCGGTGTTCTTGAGTAGCTGTGTCTGCAGCAGAGGGGCAGCTGGGCGTCTATGGGCCGCCCCTACCCTGAAGGCAGGGGTTAGCCTCTGGAAGGACTGCACAGCTGGAGGGGAGGCTGGCAGACAGAGGCCCATTGCATGCCTGCCTGCCCCGTGGAGCTTCTTGCACTCAACCTACATGCGCCTGAGGGCGGGAGGCAGGCCCTGAGCTGCTCCCTGCAGGAGGCGCTCAGCTGGGCTGCCTCGCTTCCTGGGCGGCCCTGCTTCCCTGCTGGGTGAGGCCTGCTCTGCTGTCTTTCCTATTGCTCTTTGGCACAGATTAACACTAACCTGGGGCTGGAGGAGCAGGGTGTGCCGTAGAGATGGTCACAGAAGTGCTGGGCAGTGCAAGGGCAAGGAGGGTGTGTATCTGGGTTTCCTGGAGCCCAGGCCTGAGCAGAGAGCAGCGTGGGGATGTTTCCGGGCCTGTGTGCTCAGTAACAGTGGAGCCGTGAACATGGCCACAGAGAAGCTGGAAAGGCCTAGGGGTGTTCAGGTCCCCTTCACTCCTGGCCTTCTGTCCTCTTGGCTTCAGCGTTGCCTGTATGTGAAACAGGAGGTTCTGGGTTCGAGTTTTCCTTGCTTAGGTGTGCTGTCTGCTGAGGCTGCCCGGGTGTGGAGGGCATTTTGATGCTTCTGGTGCCTTCAGCCCCATGCCACCTCAGACGGGAGGCCTTGAGGTGCTGGGGCCATCTGTAGTGCCTTTCCCTGGGGTACACCCCCACGAGAACTTGTACCCAAAGTATCTTTGTCCCTGAAAGGCCCTGGTGCCTTTCTGGTAAGCTGCACATGCTAGTGGCGTTGGGAAAGTCTGAACAGCTTCTCTCTATGAATTTTGTAAATATCTTGAATTCACACATAGAGAAGTGATTTGATTTGGGGATTATAGTGATTTGGTACACATTAAATGGGAGTATTAAAAAATCCAAAGACTGTAATGAATTGTAAAGATTTTAACGATCCCTATTGTATGGTGAACTAAACTGCTGTAACTTTGTACCATACATGCCTGTCCATCAAGTGACCAACAGCTTTGAATAAAGCAGATGATTTCTTGCCTGTATCTGGAGTTGGTCTTGTTGCTTCTTCCTTCTTCCACGCAGGTGGGAGCTCATGAAGACTTTCCCCATCAGGGCCCTGTTCTCACTGATGGTGGTGGGCATCTCAAGATGGAAGCTGGAAAGGGCAGGGTCAGGAACAGTGGTAGGCCCAGGGCACACACCTCCCTGGCTTGTTCAGGACTGGACTGGAGGACCCAGCGTAGACAGGCCTCACTCTGCATTGAACTGAGGAGGAGAGGACTTCTTTCTACGGCTGCAAAGGTACGTAGACCCTGGACGTTTCTTCATAAGGTGTTTTGGGAAGGTAGGCTTATGGCTGTGGCTGGCTGGCAGGGTCTGGGCCAGGTCCAGGTGGGCTGTGGACCTGACAGTTTCACTGGGCCCTACTTGCCAGTGATACTGACCTCTTGCCACCACCTGCCCAGCACAGGTCTGGAGCACACTGAGGATGGCAGATTGGCCTGAGCCAGGCAAGGCCCTTTTGCTCTGCCTGTGGAGTGAGTCTCCCTCGCAGCCACAGGACCAAAGCCCTGGTGCAGGTTTTCCTCCCTGGCCGCTGCATCACTTGGCCCGCCCCTCATGGCCGATGGCCACAGCCTTCCTTGCCAACGGAGGAGGGCTGTGGCCATCAGCCAGAACACATCTGAATGGGACTTGTTTGTATTCATAAGTGCAGATGATTTGTTCTCAAGAGATAAGCACTGCCAACTAGGGACAGAGATGTGGCAGCCAGGAGCAGCCCTGCTCTGAAACAAGCAGGAATCTGAATGGAATTGATCTAGG
The DNA here is from genome assembly GCA_028644305.1 of Xerus rutilus. NCBI lineage: Eukaryota > Metazoa > Chordata > Mammalia > Rodentia > Sciuridae > Xerus > Xerus rutilus. Next base: position 145,354,667 of record CM053403.1, on the reverse strand, counting down.
TCTGAGGATAGATGTTAGTTTTCAAGCTGCTGCTTTCTTGCAGCTCAGTGAGATGTCTTTTGTTTGCTTAGGCTCTGGGGTTTTAGAGTTGCTCAGACCCCCAAGATGGGTTGCCAGTGGATGTCACATTTAGTTCATTTGTTCACTAATTGAATCACTCAGAACAATGGTACCTGTGCTGAGTCCAGCCTCCTGGAGCAGATGGTCCAGTGGAAACGAGCCATCCTGATGGGCCTCACAGTAGGTAGCCCTGTAGCCTTGGTGGGGTGTGAGGACGGCAGCCCTGAGACTTGAAGGGCAGCTAGGGAGATGCCAGGCTGCAGGGCACATGTGGAGGACAGGCAGGTAGGCAGGCTGGGGACTGATGGCCCAAGGCTTCTGCTTAAGTAGAAATGGCAGTTGAGGCCAAATAGAGAGGCATGGGGGTGGATGGTCCTCTTTGGGCCTCTGCCCACATCCCTGTCCTACCCTGCCTGCCTCCCCTAGGCAACTTCAGGGATTGGGGGCAGCTTTAAAATTTTGTGGGCATTTCTAGTTATGCATACAGAGAAGAAATAAAGAGCCCCTTTCCTCTCCTCAGAGAAACCCTAAGAGGAAAGTCAGTGGCCTCCAGAGCGTGGCGTTGAGGGCAGGCCGATGCGTGAGGCAGGCGGCTGCTCAGGAACTGGATTCCTTGAAAGAAAACCAAGACAAAGCATCAGCTTGTTATTTCTCCTGTTCAAGGTGAAGCCCCAGGAGACAGCCCCTTTATACAGATTAAGCTGCTGGGCACCATTATGGCTGTTCCTAGGGCGTGCACAGAGGAGCCTGGGACCGCAAAGCCAGGAGTCCCAGGAGAGGCCAAGCAGGCAGGCTGGGCAGCTGCCTCCCTCCTTGGGGAAGGTGGTTTGGGGCAAGGGAGCACCTGGAAGACTACGGGCCGATGCCCAGGGCACAGGCTGGAGGATCAGGAAGTGGGAGGCAGGGGCTTTCTGAGGTGCAGCATCTGCACTTGGCCAGGCAGTGCCTGGTGCTATGGGCCTCTCTACAGCTCTCTGGGCTCCCCGATCCCTTTGAAAAAAGCACAAAGTGGCGCTAAGAACAGAATCCCTGAAACCCTTCAGCAGTGCCAGGCACTTCCCAAATGTTCTGATCAAAAAAAAAAAAAAAATCCCAGCCAGCCTTTGTTCAGTTATACATTTTATTCTCTAATAGGTACAATACTAAAAGAAACACAAATTAAAAAAAAGTTTTATTAAAACAAAACTGTACAAAAAAGCAGTATACTACATTTTAATTACAGAACAGTCTACTGTCCAAAAGGCACTAATCCAGAATAGGAGATACAATGAAACAGGACTCATTGGAACTATTTTAATCAATACAACAGAGCACTTGTTTCTTTGACCATTTACATCCAGAAACAAGGGCTGCTTGCTACAGTCGTCACACACTGTCGTGAACCGAGTCCTACAGGTGAAGATGCAGCATCGCTCTCCCTAGGGACACTTCCCAGCGAGGGACTGGGGGGCTGAGGTGGGCAGGCAGCAGTGGGCACCCGGAGCTCGCCTTTTGGCCTGGCCTTTGGTGGTAGGTTCTGGTCTTTACTGGTGGCCACTTTAACCCCCTCTTGTGTTTAGCACCGGCAAGTGGGCTGAGATGCCCCAGGGCGTGGGCTGGAGGTCTGGGAAGCCTGGCAGCTCCACGGGAGGCATGTGGAAACCTGACCTGAAAGAGGCAGCGACTACTCCAGGGGAGCTGGGTGCCAGCGAGGCAGAGCCACCTGCTGCTTCCTGGCAGGCTGATGGCCCAGAAGCCAGAGGTCTTGTCCCAAAGTCCGAGAGCTCCCACATGGCTCCCTGTGGGCCCAGTGGCGTCTGTGTTAGAGGAGCTGATGTTTCTGTTGGGAAGTTCGTTTCTAGAAGTGGGACCTGCTTCCCAGAGGCGAGTCAGAACGCCCCTCCCCCCGTGCCACCAAAGGTCCATAAGCCGCTCCCTACTGGGTGACAGCTCATAAGCCTCAGCCTTCATCCTCTCGTGGACTCTGGCCCTAAGGAAGAGATGCTGCAGCTTTCCAAACAGTGTCAACACAGAAGACAAGGACAGGCATCTGATGTTAACAAAAATAAGTAACAAAGAAACAGGATTAAACCGAACCTCTTCTCACAGCGTCCTATATACTACATCCTCCTTCTGCTTAGCAGAAAATCGTACGTACACAAAAATACAAATACACAATTTTGTAGAACAGTCTGACTTTAATATATTTATATATATTTATATTTATATGAGTGGCAGGTTAGTTCAGTATATAGAGCTTTTTGCACTTTTGGCTCATATGCAACAAGGCTTATAAATCAGCTTCAGCTTTCATTCAGGTTTTATAGCTTTTGAACAATTGTTTTCACATTTAAAGCAGCATCCAATTTGCACTAGGAGTTGTGATTACAGGAAACACGGGGTCAGGGGCTATGGAGGGCGGGAGGGCAGGGAGATATACATTCCAGTGTGTGGCGCGTAAGGAGGATTCGTGTGGACAGAGCTTACCATGGTGACCCTTGAGGTAGACTGAACACCGTACAGCAGACTCAGACACAGGTGTGACTCGCCCTCAGGGACACATGGTGCACAAGATGGGGACAGAGATGGGGACGCAAGGGGGAACACAAAGACTAAGACACACAATGGCCAAGGCAGGGAGGGCGTGCTGCCCCACTCATCTGGCAGGACCCCCGCACGGCCCATCTGACACTCGACTGGCGGCCTGCAGAATACTTTCGGGAATCCTGGGACCTCTGGCCTGTGTCCCCGGCTCAGAGCACAGGCATCACATTTGCTGTCCCTCTTCCAACGTGCCGTGCCAGCTCACGCCCAGCCCACGACAAAAGCTAGAACAAGCGCACTTGTCTGGAAACGTACCTCACTCAGCACCCCGCGCTCGCTGCCGCGTCCAACCCCGTTACGGGCAGGGAGGCCAGGCCGGCCGCTTCTGCGCCCACTCACACCGTCTCTGCTCAGTAACACCGCGACCGCCAGCGCCGCGCAGGACCCAAGGAGGACGGTACCACTGCCCTGGCCTGTGGCTCCACCCCTCCCTGCCTGGCCGAACTCAACTGGCATGCTCGCCCGCACGCCACGCGTGAATGTGCGGCATTCGGGTTGTTACACGGTCTGAACGAAAATGCTGGGTTATTAATAAAAATAAAGTGCCTGAGTATGGATTGTTCCATTCTGCAAAACCTTTTCGTGCACCCACAGATCATCTGTGTGCTGCTTCGCTATGTGATCTCAATAGAGCACGGTCACAACGCAGGTGTCCTACAGTCACCTGGAATAAAGGCCACCGCTAGGTCGCGCTTTCTGCACTCTACGGCAGCACTCGCACTCGCTTCCAAAGCTGCACACTGGATCTTGCTTAACACCCTACCGGCAGCCTTTGCGAGCAGGCGCCCTGCTCTCTGCGATTGAGGGGACGAGGCACCAGGCTCAGGCTGTGCTTGCTTCACCTCTGCCCACCTGGATCTGGGCGCATCCTCCAACTGCTACCAGACAGATTCTGCTCTGAGGCTGTCCTGCTCTCCTGTCCCCATCGCTCAGTAGCCACTGAGCTGGCTAAACAGACTCCTTTAAATTCTCTATGAACCAAGACCATAAGCTTCCCAACAAAAGAAACACAGGAAACAGTGACGAAGCCAGCCTGCTGGGGCAGGGAAGAGCCCGCCCCCTGCTTACCCTTGTAGTTGTTCTGCCTGCAGAACAGCAGGGACAGCAGGGAGGGGCAGGCCCCAATGGCCACCCTGAGGGCCAGGTGCAGGGTGGAAAGGACGGGGCACGGGGCACAGGCTGACTCTCTGGCAGGTTCCAGAGGTCTGTAACTTGCTTAGGCACTTAAACACAAATAAGAATTTATCCTGGAAAGGTAACTGCACACCCACCATGTCCCTGGGAGGGAGGCGAGCCCGTGGGGAATCAGAGAAGGCTGTGGGCTCTTCTGGGGCAGACTACTGCCATGATCTCGGCACCTTCTGGCAGAGAGCATCCCACCTTGCAGCCGGGAGGTGTGGAGACGCCAGTGATGGATGAGGGCTCAGGGGCCCCCAGAGGCCTCTCCAGGTCCCCACTCTGCAGCCCCTACAGAAGCAGGCTGGGCTGCCACAGGCCACTTGAACGTGCTATGCAGGGTCGGTCAGAGCAAACTACCAGGAGAAGATGAGGCCCCTTGTGGTGTTCTGGCAAAACCAAGGGCAGTAAGGAGAAGCCTCACCAGAACTTCCAGAATATGGAAAGCAAACTCCACTCTCACTCTGGAGCTCGGGCTTGGCCTTCCTGGCAGCCACCTCCAGAGCTGCAGTGAGGGGCTCCACTCATCCCGGGAGTGCACGTGGCCACGCAGGCTGTGTTGCCTGTGCTGCCCCAGCTCCGGCCCCAACACACAAAGGACAGTGCGCCATCCACAGAGAGGCGGAGTTCATGCTGACGCAGCATCGGCGCCATTTTGTTTCCAGTTTAATAGCTTCAGTGAAAGACAATGTAGAAAAGCGACGCTCAAATTCATGCTGGGCTTTTAGTTCCAGTAAAGCAAAAATGGGAGGTCTCTGTGCTCAAAGGAAGCTGCAGGACAAGACCACTGGGACTCCACCTGGAGGTGCTGGACGCTGTCCAGCCCTAGAGGGAGGAGCACATCTTGAAACCCAAGTCCTGAGACTGGTCTCTGCCATGGACCCCACTGTGCTATGCGCTCCCTCCCCACAGGGCATCAAGCAGTGGCCTCTGTTCTAAACTCCCAGGGCACCCGACCACCACCAGAGAAGTGAAATCCGCATCGGTATAAAAATCAAAGGCACGCATACCCTTTCCCCTCCAAAGTAAGGTGTTTCTGGGGGATGAGGGCTGGACAACAGAAGCCCCACTAGCCAGCTAACCTAACAACCAGCCCTAACTAGTCCACCTTGTGGATTCTCCCACGGGGACCAGCCCACAACTGTGGTCTTGCTCCTGCTATCACTCTCTTGGGCTTCAAGGATGCCTATGATGTGACACAGATCAGAAGAGAGACAGTGACAGAACCAGCACCCAGAGAACCTGTCAAGTGTGGGGCAAGAGCTGGAAGGTGAAGGGGCACAGAAGTTTAGTTAGCTGAATATTCAAGTCAGTGTGGAGCCTGCGTCTCCTCTTCAGTGTTCCCAACCGTCACTGAGCCCCCATCGAACCCTGGCAGGCAGGGCCCAGGCCCTACCCCAAGACAGCACAGCCTTTCCTGGGTTCTGGACACTAGAGTTCTCTGCTGGGCCTAAATCTGAGTTTGTTCCCATGCAGATGCTACCTACAGGCCAGTTAAGGCTCATAAGGAGCCAAGGAGGGCACCAGGCAGGGCAGAAACTAAACACAACACCGGGGCCTGACTCCCACACGGCCGCGGTGGAGAGGACGGCAGGTTGAGGGAGAAGGCTGAGCAAAACCATGTGTGGACACGACAGGAAACAAGGAAGCTGCTGAGGGCCGAGCAGGGAGCAGCAGACACGGGGCCTGCCGCACCTCTGCCTCCACCACTGAGCGCGGGCAGGGAGCACCACAGCCGGGCGCGCCAGCCGCTGCAGGTGCTCTGCCCCTCCTGACAAGCTGCACAGCCTCGCCCTGTTCCCTGACTCACGAGGCGGCCTCAGGCAGGGCTGTGGGGGTTGGGTCCTCTTCCTGGCTGACTCCATGTCAGAGGGAATTCAGGTCGCAGAGAAGGTGGCCACGTGACGGTGTCCCTGGTGCACTGGACAACTCAGTGCTGTCCATGAGAAAAGCAAGCAGGTTGGTAGCCATGACTTCAGGAGCAGTGGTGAGAGGCCACCCCAGCCTTGCGCCCCACTGAGATAAAGCACGCGCTGGACACCCTTCTGGCTTGCAGTGGCTCAGGGGCCATTGCCCGGGGAGGATGTGGGCCTCCCTGAGGACCATGGGTGGTCGCATGGATGCTTGGCCCAGTGCCCAGGCACACTTAGGTGTGTGTCAACTGCTACATTGAGTGCTCAGGACCGTCCACATCCCTGGAACCATCATGGTTTAGAATGACGGCATCTTCACTCTAGATTCTTACAAGAATAATTTACTTTTGCTGTTTTCTTCCAAAAAGCACAGATTTCGTGAGTATTCCCTATGTCGTCACTGATTTGGTAAATGGGCTTTCCTGGGGGAGGGCGGGCTGCTGGTGGTACAGGAGTATCTGGTGCAAGGTTGTCTGACCACAGAGTAGCCTCTGGGAACATCTGGGAAGGGCAGTGTCTCTTTAGGGCCACTTCTTTGTAAGCAGCACTGTCCTGGTGGCAGCACGTCTGGCACTGAGATCCCTGGGCGAGGAGCCTCCATTAGGAGGTCCCACCTGCAGTGCTGTCACTGGAAGGTTCTGCTGGCTGGCTTGGCGCGTGTCTTCCAGATCACAGAATCAGCAGATCTGGTCAGTCCTCAGCATCTCCACTCCTAGGGCAGATTCCGTGTTCTAACACAGAGTTACCTTTCAGTAGCTGGGAAACAAGACAAGGGATGCTCTGCTCTTCAGGGTTAAAAACCTATAACCAATCATCCCAGAGACTGACAGATTCCAAAGAGAGCAGCCTTCAGTGACTGCAGACGTCATGTTTGTGTGTGTGTGGTGGCGGTGGGTAAGGTGGCATTTATAGAAGTGCTGAATAAAGACCTTTCATAGGATCTTTTTCTTGAACTAGCACAACTACTATACATTTCAGGGTACTTTGGGAGGAATAAAAGGCATAAAGGCCTCCTAAACTCTGTGTTCCTGGGGACAGAGGAAGAGGACAGTTCTAAACAGGCTAGACACCTCTCAGCAGCCTCAGGAAATAGAAGTGTAACTAGCACTCAGTGGGCCAGGGCTGCTGCTGAGGTGGAGGGAAGGGTTTGCATAAGGACAAACACTAAGAAGCCAGTGCTGAGCTTTCTCCAGGGGCTGCGAACCAGTCCTGCAGTGTCCAGCCTTGGGAAGGATGGGGCCAGTGGCCCCAGGCTCCTACAGCACGACTCTGAGCACACGGGTAGGATGTGGTTGTGAAGGCCCGTGGCGCCGCTGGCCCTGGTGTTCCTGCAGACTGGCTCTGGAGCAATACAGTAAAGGCTCCTGCCAGTGATGAAAAACACCAAGCCAACCACACTCTAAAGGAAGGTAGCAAGTCTCGGCTCCTACCCAGTGTGACTGACACTTCAGCATGACAAGAACAGGGCCACAGCGTCAAGACCACATGATGTCCTTCGGGACAGCCGCAGTGGGGAGAGCGGACAGCGGGAGGGAGACAACATGGCCTCAGAAGCACGAGAAGACAAGCAATCAACACAGCAGAGTCGGTAAGAGGGCACCCTCCTTGTGGCAACTGCTGTGTGAGAGGGACACGGGAGAAGCTGGGGCCGACTCACCAGTCCTGCTCTGGGTCTTAGGATCCAAGGAGGAAAACGCTGTTCGATTCTGTGAAGTTCTGCTTGGGGAAGAGTGGATGGTGACGGTGACGGCGACGGCAATGCCAGGAAGCTGCAGTGATCGCCATGTCAGGCCGGCGAGGCACCGGGTGGGCGGGCCAGCAAGTGGGTGCAGGGAGCCCCAGGCCTTCCCAGGCGGACAGCTGGGATTCCGCCTGCAGTTTCTGTCCCAGGTGAAGCAGGTGGAAAGTGGATGTGAGAGCAGTGTCGAGAACTAGAAATCAGATGGTGAGCACAGTCGGTGGCTTCCATTTTGGAACTGAAATAACTCCCAATCCTTCTCTTCTACTTTGGGAAGACATGAATACTATGTCATTATTTTAGTTTACTGAGTTGCTGTTCCAAATGTTCTTGGGAGCATTAGTGCTAAAAGGGAACAGGGATGGGAGCTCTGCTATTTTCAATCACATAAAGGACAGAAATCCTCTTAATTATGACCATGCCAATCTACATCCTGCTAAAACAGCTAATTACATGTCAGGAGGACACTCAGTCATTCAGAACAATTGCCATTATATTTTTATATATTCATTCTATGCCACCCCCCTCAATTACCATGGTTACAATTTGAAAGGATTCAGCCAAACCTTCATTTGATCACAGCACACCAATGTGAATTTGTGAGTTAATTATGGCTGTAGACAGCCAGTCTTATTTAAAAGAGAGAAAATGAAAATGGAGTCAGGGAGCTGCCCTCCCAGGACTTGCCGAGCACACACCAAGCTGCATGTGGCCCTGCTGCCCGCTGCCAAGGCCACTGCACTGAGGCTGACTCGGGGCGTGAGGGCTGCCGCCAAGACTTGCCACAGAAAGGGGGCGTCAGCAGAGGACAGCTGCAAAGCTTCCTGTGCTGAGACGTCCTGCCTGTTGTCAGGGCTGACGGGTGTAGGATGTCAGATTACAGAAAGGCTAGTCAGGCTTCACTCCGATGAGATCAGCTAGAGTAAGTTCTGCCCAAATGTTAAGAATGTTGAAAAAAAGTCCCGGGACCTGCACATTTGCAATGCCAAGGCATCTGCCCGTCAGTGAGATGAGAAGAGGATGCAGTTAAACCTTCTCCCACTCTCCTCTCTTCCCCTGTTGATTGCAAAAGAAACTGGTATAGGAAACTGGACTTCTCATGTTGTCAACTTTCTTTCTGTTGTGATTTCTCATCCCCACCAAGAAAGAATAATAAAATGGATTTAGAAAATTCTTAATTTACAAACTTCCAGCTTTTGAAGGTACCTAGATATGAACAAAGTTGCATTTCTGAGAGGAGAGTCAACATCAGTCCTACAGGAGGCAAGGACAGGCTTTTCACTTTGTCTATAGAGAAAGGACCCTGACAATGGCCTTTCCGAATATGACCTGTGTCAGAGAGGAGTTTGTTTAAACAGGAAGCTGGCGTGTTGGTGTGCTGTGTCCCAAAGGCCTTTCTACTGCCGCTTTATGTTAGTTCTCTTGAGAGCAATAAGGAAATCTCTCTTCTTAAGTGATAGGCATCTTTGAAACCAAGAGTGGATAATGAAGAAGACCACACAAAAGAAAAAGAAAGGGCCTCTGCTCTGACAGTATGCTGCCATGAAATCCTCAGAAATAAGCTGGCCACTCAGTTCCTTCCCAGGAAAGCCTTCCCCTCTCGTTAGCGTCTACAGTACCTTCACGCAGCGTAGTGCAGGTATTCCCAGGCTACGTAAGCCAGACACTATGGAAACGAAGAAACAGAAAGAGGGTTTTCAGGGCATGCAGCTAAGTTTGCCAAAATCAATATGGCTGACAAGCGATCCCCAAATCCTGAGTAAACATCCTTGCTATTTGAAGAGCACACAGAAAAAGGAATGCTGTACACGTGGAACACCCCCTCCTGCCCTAGACCTCTGCCCACTCCCATTCCCCCAAAGATACCACCAGCAGAGCTGGTCCATGCGCCTAACTTTCACTTGGGAAACCTTGACAAATAAATCTGGCTCAGTAAAGCTATAAATGGATTTGGCTGGTCTTGATGCAGCCCCAATGAATACAGTAGTCAAACATCACTAATAATCACAACGAAAGGACAAAATCTACCACCACTCTGGTTTAGGATTACAATTACAGAGATTAATACAAAACCAACACAAAATGTGGGAGGTCACAACTATTAAATGTGGAGAGCTACTGAGCACAAGATCATCAACCACAAGGAGAATTATTGCCTAAGAATCTGCTGAGACTCATTGGGAAAAAAATACTCTGGTTGTTCTTTGAACAAAAGATAAAAGGCAGTTTTAAGAGGCAGAGCCGTAAGTTAAAGGGGAAGACTACTTCTAACCAAATCCTCCTTAGGATAAAAAGAATAAGGGCTTCAAGTTCACATTTCTAGGACAGAGTGGGCAATCATTTGTGGAACAGAACTTACTCCCACTGTTGTGGGCAGAGATAATGTGGCTGGCCACCACAGGAGGGGTCTGTGTTCAGAGATGGATGAAACCACCCACTTTGCCTGTGGCCAGAAGGTTAAAAGTTCTGGCAAAGCCAACTCAAGATGAGGGCACCATGGTAGAACACTTAGAAAAATGGAAGAGAAGCTATTCAGAGATAGGAAGTGGCAGATTACTGACTGTGAGTATTATACTTGGTGCCTGATGATTAGGATCCAAGAGGCAAGCTTTTAAAACCAAGTTTCCCTCAAGACAAAGGCCAAACAGGGAGAACTGAAACAACTGTCGGTGACTTCTTCATGTGTTATCCCCTTCGAGGTAAACATGCATCCAGACACCTGGACCTAAATTGGGTGTTGTTGAATCATAAATCTTTCAGGAACTAGAGGATTGGATTTGTATAACACAGTATTAATGGTCATCCTCTCTCAAGTCTTTTTTGAGGTCACTTCTATTGGGTTGGGATAAAAGGTACTTTAAAGTGGGTTCCCTGTCTGTCCCGGGTGTCCTTTCCCTGTGAAGGGCCACTTAAAGGACAAAAATTATGAAGAAACTTGTCTTATAGGATACTCCCTACATTATACATTCTACTGAAAGAAACTGTCTCCTTGGTGTTGAATGGCACTAGGAGGCCTAGGTCAGAGTGTACTTCCTGTGTCCCCCTGCCTGCTTCCATCTGCTGGTAGGGTTATCCACAGGCAGAAATCTCTTAAGACAGTTCATCTTGAAAGGTACCCATGTAAAGTGTTTCAAGAAGGATGGGAAGTTTTTTCATCTGACCACAGGATTAAAATATCTAAAAAATATCAAAGGACAAATCACATGAATACTTGCTGGCAAGGTTCCCTCACACCGCACTTTTAAGAGTCTTCCTTGACCAGGAAGAAAAGTCCCTGAAAGAGTCCTCTGGGGCCTGAAGAAATACAGAAAGAGGTGAGAGCAGGGACAGAGAGACAGAGAAGTTTGAGTTCTGAAGAGCCTGGCTCCTTTCCCTTTAGTAATAGAGCACTGTAGGTTTCTATTTTAATAACACATCTAAAACCTGAAAAAGCTAAAAGAAAATATTTACCATCCAAAGATACTAGAAATCAAACAGTGGCAGCTCTACTTGCCATTATAAGAACTAAGGTGGTCTGGACAAGGTGAAGCCACAGTGAACCTGGAGATAAACAGAAAGCCAATGGTATACTTCAATCTTGACCCCAAAGAAGTAAATTTCTTCCTCTTGGTGAAAAAGCAACAGTCCTAGATAAGGCATGGGCTATGGAGCAGGCAGCCCTCCTCCTCCTCTCCACAGCCCCACCCCATGGCGCCTGCCCCGACACTGTCACCACACAGCCAGACAGGGCCTATACTGCCTGTACACTGCCAGCTCCACCATATTCTCCGACGTCTCTTTGCTTCCCTTAAGGCTTTGAAACAAAGAAGCATTTTAGTTCTTTCCATGGCAATCACTGAATTTCTTTAGAAACTGCAGCTGTCTTAGCAGTTTGGGTCTGTTCCTTTAAAAAGGCTAGCAAGAACAAATGACATAGGAATCCCATCATAAAGAAGCCACCAATTGCAATGATCTCCCTACCATAAATCATGGATGTGGCTTGTCAGAGAATACATTTCTTTCTCTCCTTGTTCTTTCTGATTCAACTGAGAATAAGCAGGAAAAAATTCCACCAAAATGGAAAGATACAACATATTTCTTCTAAAAAGGAAATAAAGCTAACACAATCTCCTAATTGAACTGAGTCAAATAAATCAAGAAAGAATATAACTAGGTGTGTGGTAGTGGGGGCTCATTCCTGAGAATAACAAATGCTACTCTTGAATTTGTTGGTTCAAGTAAGACAATAAGACAGAAAAGACTACTCTGTTTTATTTCAATTCTTGGAAGCTGGGGAAAAAATGCATACATTCCCCTGCATGAGATCCATGGGCAGGACCAGGGCCTGCTATAGATCTTTAAAGTCACAGACTAGGCAGGTGGCATTCTCATGTCCTTGCAGACTTCTTCCCACTGACATGAGCAGGATTCACGGCTAAGGGGAGGATCTGTCAGTGGAAGTCTTAAGCGGAGTAAGACCAGCTAACAACTGGGAGATACTCAAAATCCCACAAATAAGACGGGAAAAGCAAGGAAAGTCAGGAATCTTTCTTCTCTCTCAAGTTGAATACATTTGGTGAGGGGGGAGGGAGAAGAGGTGAGGAAATGGCACCTTCCTTCCATCTTAGAAACTGTTTCTAGGTAACGGTAGAGAGACAGAAGCCTTGCTCAGAGCCAGCCTACACTCCTCTTAGACCTAAGAAGGAGACGGAATGAGGCAGCAAACACACAGCCACTGTGCCTTTCAGACACACCCTACCCTGCCACTGAAGGCTTGCTTCTCACCCACAGTGACAGTGTGTTATTTAATCGAGATGCCAGGAGATCACTTTCATACAAGGCCAGCAGATGTGATTTTCTTCGATGCATGAACAGTTCATCATTTTGCTACTGGATGACAAGGTGATCACAGGGTGACTTTAAACGCAAGTTCACTGTTTGGTATTTTGAGTTCTCAAAATGAAAAAAGATTTATCAAATATAAATATCTTTAAAAAGTAACAAAAGTGCTACATATGTGATCAAGGAAAAAAATTCCATTAGTTACTGCCGCTTAAAGTAGATTAAACTTTACAAACATTACCACATCCATTATCAATATGGCTTCCAATTATTAAATAAATTGCCTGTAGCAATATAGCTTTTCATACCTCTACAAGGACAGAGAAAAGAGAACAACAAAGCAGTCATATCCCATTGTATCTTGCACACCCACAATGTAAATGGTAAATGTTCCCTGCTTTATTCGCTCTATTTGGGCAAGTTTTTGCATCTGTGATAGTCAGCACGATCCCCTACAAAGTCCTCTACTCAGATTGAGGGGCTTCAGTTAATGGATACAAAGACTACGTTCTTCCACTCATTTTTGACCTTAGCTCTGTGAAAGACTTTTTTGGTAGCAGGGAAAGGGCACACCAACAGAAGGCAAAGCAACCTTCCTAATAACCTCCAAGACTTTTCCAGGCAGGCACCGGTAACTGTGCTGCGGAATGTACAGTGGTTCAGAGAACTGGACTTGGCATCCAATGGACATTCGGCTCATACTGCATTCAAGCTGGGCTTTGTTTTTTCATAACTTTTGTTTTTTGTCTTTTTGTTTTGTTTTAAATCATGGTCCCAAAGGCAGAAGGCAGTATTTTATCTACTAAGTCACACAGCTTTTGAGAGGAAAGGATGTCTGTGTCAGGCATGTTAACATCAACCAAAATCTGAGATTGAGTTTTCCAACGACATTCTTAGCACAGCACCCAAAGAAGTATAGTCTAGCCACAGTGTGACTATAATGAGGCACGGCTTATTGCAGCTGAAATCAGTGATTCTCACACTGAGGTGGGGTTCTAGTGTTCCTTTCACTCTGTGCATACTCCCCAAATGGTGTCTGTCAATCCTGTGCCACTACCTCAGCTTGCATTCTATCAATCTTGGGGAAGGAAAAGAGGGTACAGACTAGTGTTACATGAATCTAAAGGTACCCAAGATTTTACACACAGCCTAATATTTGAAAACTGAGGGCTATCTAAATACCGGGAAGCACTTTTGTGGAATGCTAAGACGGAGCAGCAAGATTTTCTAGCCTTGGGGGCTGGGAGAGGGAGTTTGGTTGGTTGGTTGGTTATTATTTACTGGGAATTAATACTGAGAGAGTATATGCAAAGGCTGAGGGCACCATGCCATCTTCACAGAACAAGACCCTAACGGCTACCTGACATACAAGAAACTGCAAGTTATACTGTAAGAACACATGTTAAGGACCGAGGAAAGTCTGCTAAGGTGCTACGTCTAAACTAAGTTAACTTGTCGTGTTTAACCCTCCCTGATCAGTCATCATCCAGGGCCTCTGTCTTGATTTCGTTGGCTCCTTGTCGGGCCAATGCCAGGATAGTATGGTTCACTGCTGCCATTTCCACAGCTAATGAGATGGGGTCTTGGTGGTCACTATGGCTCGTGCTGTCATCCTAGATGTGCAGAAATAAGAAATGAACGTTATCAGTAGCTTGGTGCAGTGTTCTAGCTCACAGAGAAGCATGCAGGGGCCGGGGAGGCAGAACACTTGTTGAGAACATGGTCAGGGAGCATATCATGACAGAGTAGAGGTGAACTGTATTTAAGTAGACACTGAATGGATATAGGGTCAGAGACTTCCAGTTGACATTTTTATAACTCAACCAATAAAAGGACCTATAAAGGTTTTGTTCTGAGAATTTTATTCATTCTATCAAAAAGATTGTTTTTGATCCAGGGATCAAACCTGGACTGAGTGATTAAAACCCAACAACTTGATCTGTCTGAAACAAACAGAACACTAGTCATTCAAAGTCATACTAGTAAGTCATTAAATTCCTGACTGCTACTCTCATAGATTATTAGACTCCATGTAAACAAAACTTAAAACTACAGGCACCAACATCTTACAAATAAGAGAAAAAAAATTCTCAGTTACGACAGGACAAAAGTGTCACTGCCTGAAAAGAGAAAAGTGTGGTGTCTCTTCCTATCCCCTCCCGGAGGCAGCTGTGGGAGGGGGTGGGCATCTAGTCCAGAGTGAAGGTGGAGCTCCTCTCCTGTGAAGCATGACACTTCAAACAGGAAAGCTGTGAAGACAACTGATGCTGCAGGGTGTGTGTCAGGCACTGAAGACGATGTCACAAGTAAGGAGATGTTTCTCACCTGTCACATCTTCAGGGGAACTCTGTATCACAGAGCTTTGGAAAGGGTAAACCCATTGGGAAAAAAGCAAGGGATGTGCTGCCCTCAGGGCATCTGCAAAAAAAAGATGGAAATGATCCATCTATATTGGTCTATTTAAAAATAACAGGATGCTTCTAACTAGAAAGACTTAGAGAACGTTCTTCTCAATCAAAGGTGGGACTATGATTTGGAGTCCTTAGAAGGAAAAAAGGTAACCCTTGGGATGTGTGGGTGTTACTGTTTCACTCTCACTTTCACAGATTAGTCTTCAGGATTAAGGCAGGGATCCACAGAGAATAGCATGCACTCTTGAGTATATGGGCTTGAGCTGGTAAACAGAGTCTGTAAACCAGCTGGGAGGAGGAAGAACACAATGGACTGCTTATGAACTGGCTGAGGGGTAGAGAAAACTGCCACAGGAAAGAGCAAAAGTTTTCTTGCTCAGTTAGTCTAAGGGAAGGGACCATATGTTCTTTGTTTTTTCAAAATGGAAATGAAACTTAAATCCTATAAAAATTTTAATGAAATCCATCAACACGTGTGTGTGGAGGGGACTCCTACAGTCTTAGTTACTGAAGTACTCCATGCAGTGGCTACAATTAAATACACTTTTCCCCAAGCAATGCAGAATAAACCACACTGGTGAGTCCCCATACATGTGAGATGAAAAGACATGCAGATGGTGCACTTATGAGATTATGCATGTGTCACTGTGCCAGAGAGACTGTAGAAAAACAGCTCCTCTGGCATGAGGGCTGCCACGGCAATGGGGCTGGAGTGGGTGGGGCCTTCCATTGCGCCCTGCATTGGTACATGTATAGGCACGGGTCACAGCTGCCCAGTTGCCCCTAGTACTTCTCAAACACTGAGTGTGTGTGGTGAATGGTGTAACTTGCTTGTTTGGATCAGATCCTCCTCTCTTCTTCTACCTTCTCTGCTTCTCTGCCTCCCTCTGAACTTCTTCCCTCCTCCTCCTCCCCATTGCGTACTTGCCAAGTATCCTGTTGTATGACAATAAATCCATGTAGGTGAATAGCGATTTCTCACAAATTCAACAGGACATCTGAATCTTACCACATTCCTTCCAAATTACATGAAACTAACTAGACACGTGAGCAGAATGGAGGGACATGACCGCTTCCCTTCCCCCACCCCGCACCACCGCAACCCGGGACCTGCGTTGTCCTCACACTGCCCCACCACTCACTAACCAGGAACTTCAGCCCAGGTGCCAGCTGCTCACCTGCTCGGAGTAGTCATTCCCATCGACGTCGTCACTGTTAGAATGGCCTCCTGGACTCTGTACATCTATCCCATGGCTCTCCAGGATTGCTGCTTCTTCGAAAAAAGCAAATAGATCCCTAAATTATCTGCTGCCTTATCACAGTGGCTGAAACAAATTAATCTTCATGGTGAGGAAATTAGAATATCATTAAATGAGAGCCTCTAAGTCATCCACATTTTGCTTCTCTTGAACTGCAAGTGGGCAGAAGCTGACCGCACGCAGCTCAGGGAGGTGCACATCTGCCACCGTGCTGTCCCCACTGCCAGTGTGTCATGTGGTCCCTCCTGTTTGTTAGGTTGCTTCATGAACTTGCTAACTGGTCTTAGTATCATATGAAGCATCACAGAATTGGAATGGTGATCAGGAAGTTTATGTATAAATGAAATGCGATTTTAGAAGCGCAAAACCAATCTCCTACAGCAATCTCACCAATTCAATTTTTTTTCTTTTTTTGGTTACAGCTTTAAATGGAAAAAAAAATCCTTTATTTCTTCCTTTTTCAGTTGTATTTATAGTTCCCCCTATGGCCGTTTCAGCATCTCCTCCCCTCTCCAGCTTTACTAAGGTGTAAATGACAATTACAAATATATATATGGTATACTACGTGACGGTTTGAGACATGTATGTTATGAAATGACTAAATCCAGGAATCAAACTTTTAAAAAAAAATTTTTTTTTTTTTAGTTGTAGATGGACACTGTAAGCCGAACGACCAGATGGAAGTGAAACAGGACCCAAACAGGCTTTTATTCTGAGAAATAAGCTCCCAGACCAGTTCCCCGGTTTGAGACATGTATGTTATGAAATGACTAAATCCAGGAATCAAACTTTAAAAAAAAATTTTTTTTTTAGTTGTAGATGGACACAATGCCATTATTTTGTTTATTTTTATGTGGTGCGGAGGATCGAACCCAGTGCCTCACATAGGCTAGGGAAGTGCTCTACCACTGAGCTACAACCCCAGCCCCTAAACTTTCTAAATGTACCTTTATTGCCACTTTTTGCTGTGTTTCTTGTCTATTAAGTCTCTTTCATTCCAATTCTATCAATCAGGTGTTTCCAAATAATCTAAATCATAGCCTAGTGATAACAAGGTTAGGGTATCACGTTTCCTCTTTCAAAACCCTACAAAAGTATCTTTAGTATGTGCTACAAAAGTAATCAAGTGCTTAGGGAAAACCTAATTGTATATTTTAGAACATCAAGTACATTGCATTTTATAAAATAATGTCATTATCATAATACTAATGGTGTAAATAATACTGACTCTGGGTTATTAAAATACAATGAGGAAGGCTGGGGCCATAGCTCAGTGGCAGAGTGCTTGCTAGCATGTGTGAGGGTTTGATCCTCAGCACCACATAAAAATAAAGGCAGGCTGTCCATCTATAACTACAAAAGAAATTTTTTTAAATATAATGAGGAAAAACACAAGGGTGATTCTTATTAGGATCATTTAGACCTGCAGTTAATAAGCTGAAGTCACTCTTAAACACAATGTTTGTAACTTCCTCATGAGAGAAAGCAGTCTCTCTGATACATTACCGATATTGGCTCTCCTCTTGATCTCCTTCCGTCTATTAGCAAACCAATTATATACTTTCAGGGAGGTAACTCGTTCCAGATCGGACAATTTTTTGCCTGTGAATGCATGCAATAAAATTCAGATAATCTGTATCTTGGACCCAAGAATGAATTAGTTTTAAGGGATACTTTTCTTTTTTCAAAGTTGCTTTTGATTCCATTTATTGTCAAAATAACAGCAGGGGGAATTTTTTTTTTTTTGGCATGACCTAGTACCATGTGCACACTCAAATTATTATGAAATGAATAAAGACATAGATGAGTATACAACTAGCAACAAATAATACAATATGTTTTATATAATATGCTTCGATTCAGAAAGACATACACAATAGTAAATAATTCTACAAAGTCAGCTGGCTAGGGTGCCAGTACCATGGAGTCTTCATTTAATTAGCATCATTCCAGGCAATGTTATTATTTATCAAGTAGCCAAACAATGGAAATTTACTTACACCTTTAAGGCCTTCATTAACTATTGTCTTCCTGTCTTACGACTGGGAATATATGACACATGCTTTCTGGAAGGCTCAAAGGCCACTGTGACCATGCATTACTGTGACTACACTGAATACATAGTACCACTCAGGTTGCATTTTAGATTAACTGTTTTCTTTGGTTAGAAGGTAATTTCTTATAAAAAGCATCATGCTTGCCAATAAGGACCCACCTGTACCATTCCCTCCTCTCCTGTCCATTTTCGTTTTTCAGCTTTAAGTCCACAGTGGGTGGAGAAACCAAAAAACAGATTTGTTAGGGTCCTGGTAATATATGGGTACAGTGTTTTCCAGGGAGAGTTCAAGTTCCTGCACAGCTTTAGGACTAAGACTTTTGGCTGTGTAAAACAGGGTATAGATTCCTCTCACTTATGGAGCTGAGTTGTAGAGTCTGTGTGGCTAGACGTCTGGCTTCTAGACAAGGGAAAATAAATTACTGCTTCATTGTTATAAAACATGGATACTTTAGAATATGCTCTTTAAGCCATTCACAGTAACTGGACAAATGGAAATTTAGTAGATCACCTTAATTGAGAATGGTTTTCAATAACTAAAGTCTGTAAAATGTGAAATAGTCAAGTAAATGGATAAAATACATATGAAATATTTAAGTGGCTCTGTTGACTTGCACAGGAACAACAGGACTTCAACAGAGTGTTACCTAAGTTTTTCCTAAGCAGAAGTCATCTCAATGTGGGGAGGAGACAGGAGCCAACTCAAAAAGGAATATAGAATCACATAATGCACAATGGTTAAAAAAAAAAGAAAGTTAAAAAAAAACTATTTAATCTTTTTATTAGCAAACTTATTTAAATATTTCAAACTTTAAATTTATTTTGGACTTGACATATTTATGCTAAATTTTGGAAAGAGAAATCTATACATTAAATAAAAAATTTTTCAAGGTCTCAAACCTTTTGCAGGGTCTCTCCCTGGAAATTCCAGTGTATGTGAACATTTGATTCTGAATGCCATAATATCCCTCAGAAGTACTGTTTGGACAGGACAAGACAAGGAAGTGACCTGCAGAAGGATGGCACAGGCTGAGCTGAGAGCACCGACTTGGAACGAGTAGGAGATGCAGTGGCCTAAATGCTGGAACGTAACAAGAGCTGCTACAGAGCAGTGCTGGGCTTGCCCCTCACCTGGCTTCTGGATAACTGCATTGCAAGCATTTGCAATTTCTTCTCTCTTTGCTTCATCTGGGTATTGATTCTCATTGAAGTAACTGCAGAGGCAACCAATAAGAACACAAACATTTTACTTTTCTAAATGTGCACTCATAAAAACACCAACTCATTGATTGTTCAGATGTAACATTCAAGTGTCTAGTTCAGGCTGTCCTCCAGAATCTTCTGTAAAACAGAAATGGTCTCTTGTGTGCTGTTCAGGATGGTAGTCACTACACATGACTACTGAGCACCTGAAATGAGGCTAATGCGAGGAACAGAATTTTAACTTTTATTTAATTTTAACTTATTAAATTTAAATAGCTACTTGTGACCTAGTGCCTATTATATGGTACAGCAGAGGTCCACACACTGCTGTATTTCATTAAAAGATGTCATCAATATAAAAGTTATTTTTGATATGTATGAGTGATTAAAAAATGACTTAGGGAAATAAGTTAGAGCTCAGTCCATTGACTCAAAGGGATGTTTATAACATATTTCTAAGTGCAAAAAACAATCTGCAGAATAATATGCATGGAAAATTATCATTATCAGAATTTTAAAATTCCAGTCTATGTATATACCAGTGTGCATGGACAAAAGCTAGAAGAGTATACATTAGCCTGAAAATACTGATTACTCATTGTGGGTAAAAGGGGCTCAGTAGGAGGATATTTAAATGTTTTCTTTACATTTTTCATATGTTAAAAAAGTAGGTATTACTTTTTTGCTCAATAGCACTTTTAAAGGAATTTAGACTTGCTGCACCCATCCTTAGAATTATCAGACCCGTAAGACATTCTGTAGGAACAGAATGCTTATTATTATTTCTACTCTTTCTGTCACCTATGAGTTTTTGAAAAACAGGAGAATTTTCACAACTTGGACCTGGAAATGTAGGACAAGGAAATGACCCCTTACCAAATTCTAGTACCTACTGTTTCTTCAGGGACACTGCTACAAAGATACCCTAGAGTGGTACCCCGACCCCCATTCAAACCCCCCAAGTCTGACTGCTAAATCCTATGATTTAAGCACCTCTTCCTGCTTTAATTTTCTGCTATCATCTTCAGGGTCTACTGCTCACTCTGAGGATTTTCCCAAGTCGCTATCCTGGTAACTGCTCCCTTTCCACACACAGGATTTGAGGACAGTACTGTGCTCAGTTCACAGGCAGGAGTCTGAAGAGACATCCAGAGGAGTGCTGTCTGAGCTGAGTCTTGAGGATGGACTAAGTTACTCAGGGCCTCGCGTGACTGTTCAGAAGTTTCCAAAAGTTTATTGGGAGCGGAGTCTCCCTTCACACTAACTTTGCATCTTGACGTGCTACTGCTCCCATATTTGCACGCAATAGCCTAGAAAAATGCAACGACCTTGTAAACACTGGCACTGCTGTGCTTTCTCTTGCCAGTACATCTGCTTTTTGCCTTTCCCCCAATGTAAATCTTGCCTGTCTTTCAGGGCACGGCTCAAATATTCACTCTTAGCCAGTCAAACAAATTTTCTTTACCTTATGAATCCCACAGTACCTCACCTGTTCCTCTCTTACATCTCTTTCAATTTGTATTATAGTTATTATTATATGCATCTCTTTTCTACTATATAGAAAACTATAGGAGGCCAGAGTGCGAGTCTGAATCACCACTCCTCATTGCTACAGGTGACAAAGTAATAATGATGGACAGAATCACCACTAACCCAGCATGGGGCTTCCAAAAGAAATGACATCACAGTATGTTAACTGTTGACAACTGAAGATACAGAACTATTACAAGGCAGGTTTTGAAGGATACATACTGAAATGTTAGAAATGATTATCTCTGGGGAGCAAAAATGCAAGGGGTAGAGGAGACATAAGGGAAACATTAGTGGTAATTAAGATTGATTTTCACATTCTACTTTGTATACTTCTCTATTAAATTTCTTTTAAAAATGCTATTTTTACAAATTTTGTTTTAATAAAAGATATTTGAGGAAACACTGAAATAATTAAGAACTAGCTTATTGACTAATACAACTCTGTAAACAACTTATGTTTTCAAAGTTTTGGATCAGGCAGGAAATATTAAGATTATGACTGCTGTTCTAGTGACTAACAAAATAAAGCTATATTTTTGCAAGCTAAATTAGAAATTATAATTATTTATGGTATGTGTTTTATACTGCATTAAAAAGTATTATGTTTTATTTTAAATCTGTAATTTTTCAGGATCTAACTATATAAAATAAAGAAGATGGAAGCAAAAAAAATTAGTAACTTTTTCTAAAGCAAAAGCTCAAGAAGCCAGGTGCAATGGCACATGCCTGTAATCCCAGTGGCTGGGGAGGCGGAGATAGGAGGATTGCGAGTTCAAAGCCAGCCTCAGCAATGGCGAGGTGCTAAGCAACTCAGTGAGACCCTGTCTCTAAATAAAATATAAAATAGGGCTGGGATGTGGCTCAGTGGTTGCGTGTCCCTGAGTTCAATCCCTAGTACCCCCAACTCCCTACAAAAAAGCTCCAGAAAATATAGTTATTCAACACAGTTTTTAAATCTCTAGGACTAAACATTCCTTTCCTCTCTGTTAAAGACCTATTATTATTATTATTATTATTTTAAAAAATATTTTTAGTTGTAGATGGACACAATGCCGTTATTTTATTTATTTATTTTTATGTGGTATTAAGGATTGAACTCAGTGCCTTATACATGAGGCAAGCGCTTTAATACTGAGCCACAACCCCAGCCCAAAGACCTATTATTTTTATAACTTAGAAATGTACAGCTCACCCTGTCTCTACATAAAACACAAAATAGGACTGGGGATGTGGCTCAGTGTTCGAGTACCCCTGAGTTCAATCCCTGGTGCCCACCCTCCTAAAAAGAAATGTACAGCTCATTTTCACTTCTAAATTCTACCAGATATTTAAAGAACTAATACCAACTCTTAAATTATTCTAAAAAATTGCACAAGAGGGAATTCTTCTAAACTCATTCTACAAAGCCAGCATTAATTACCCTGATGCCCAAACCAGACAAGGACATCACACAGAAAGAAAGCTATAGGCCAATATCCTTAATGAACATAGATGCAAAGACCTTTTAAGAAAATACTAGCAAACTGAATTTAACAGTACATTAAAAAGATTATTGGGCTGGGATTGTAGCTCAGCGGTAGAGCGCTTGCCTCGCATGCGTGAGGCCCTGGGTTCGATCCTCGGCACCACATACAAAGCAATGAAATAAAGACGTTGTGTCCATCTATAACTAAAAAAAATATTAAAAAAAAAAGATTTAAAAAAAAAAAAAAAGATTATTCACTATGATCAAGTGGAATTTGTTCTAGAAATGCAAGGATGGTTCAACAAATGCAAATGCAAATCCGTAAACAGACCTAACATAAATAGAATGAAGGAAAAATCTTGATAACAGATGCTAAAAAGAATATGAAAAAAGTCAACATTTTTTCATTATAAAACTCTGAACAAATGGGATGCAGAAGGAATACATTTCAACAAAATTAAGGCCTATATAAGAAGTACATCATACTCAATGAGGAAAAGCTGAAGGCTTTCTCTATAGGATCTGGAGTAAGACAAGAATGCTCACTTTTATCCAACACAGTACTGGAAGCCCTACACAAAGCACTCAAGCAAAAGAAGGAAAGTAAGTGCATCCAAAGAGGAAAAGAGGAAGTCAAATTATCTCTGCAGATGACATAATATTATATATATAAAACCCCAAAGACTCCACCAAAAAAACTATCAGAACTAATGAACGAATTCAGCAACATACAAAAATCAGTTCTGTTACTATATGCCAATACAGAATTATCTAAAAAAGAAATCAGGAAAGCAAGCTCATTTATATCAGAGGAAGGGAGGGAAGGAGGGAGGAAGGTGATACCTAGGAATAAATTAAACCAAACAGGTGAAAGATCTCTCCAATGAAAACTATGAAACCCTGATGAAAGAAATTGAAGAGGATACCAAAAATGGAAAATCATACTATGATTGGAAGAATCAGTATTGTTCAAATATTGGTACTACTCAAAGCAATCTACAGGTTCAACACAAATCCTATCAAATTACCAACAATATTCTTCACAGAACTAGAAAATGCAATACTAAAATTTCTATGGAACCACAATACACCAACTAGCCAAAGCAATCTTGAGCAAAAAGAACAAAGCAGGAGATATTACACTACCTGACTTCAAATGAAACTATAAAACTATAGTCATTAAAACAGAATGACAGTGGCATAAAATAGAAACTGAGATCAATGGAACAGAACAGAAAGTCTAGAAGTAAACCTATTCATTACAGTCAACTGATCTTCAACAGAGGTGCTAGGAATATGCATTAGAGAAAGAAGTCTTTTTGATAAAGGGTGCTGAGGAAATTGGATAGCCACATGCAAAAACATGAAGAACCCTATTTCTCATGTTTCAAAAATCAACTTGAATTGGATTAAAGACTTAAATGTAAAACATGAAACTACTAGAAGAAAACAAGAAAGTGTATCAAGACATTAGAATAGACAAGAAGCTTATGGACAAGTCCCCAAAAGCACAGAAAATAGAAGTAAAAAGAGACATATGGAATTACATCAAATCAATAAGCTTGTACACAGCAAGAATGATTAAAAAAATGAAGAAATAATCTATAGAATGGGAGAAAATATTTGTAAACTATACATCTGACAAAGGCTGATATCTGGAGTACATAAGGAACTCATGTCTCACTACCCCAAAGTATACCATTTTGGACAGTGAGTTATACTCCTTAAGATCACATCATATTATTGACTAATTGGAATTTGACATCAACTAAAATGATCTGAGTCTTTCCCATATGTGCTCTATGAAAGAGAATATGGTAACTACTCAGGAAAAAAAAAGGCAGCATCAAAGAAGAAAATAACTATTCATAAAAGGAGGTATATAAGTTCAAAGAATCTGACTGGCACATAGTAGACTTCAATAAGTATTTGTTTGATCTACAAATGACTGAATATATGAATACATTAAAGAGTACATGAATGGTTCCAGGTAAGGCTTCTGGTGAAACCCAGAAGCACCTCTTTCAGGAGAAAGACTGCTGGGATCTCATGATGTTGTACAATGTCTTCTCCAGGTACATTTGGTAGTTTTAGCTTAAGATAGAGCTGAAAATAATTACATCAGAAAAGTGCTTATTTTTGAACTATATATAACCAAACTGGACTATCAGCGAAGTTGGGAAATAGGTCTAACGAATGACTTTGATTTTGGATATAATTAATCATTAATTTAATCACTGAAAAATGCTGAGTCCTAGTTTATACCACAAAATTGACTAAGGGTGGTAAAGATGAACCAGACAAAACTTCCCAGAGTAGGCACCAGGAGATACAGGTGTGTATAGAAACGAAGTATTGTAAAAAAGAACCATTTCACTGTATTAACATAGTACTGTAGTAGCAGAAGACATTTGTGCAGGGTCTTGAAGAAAGAGGAAGGGTTTTCAAGGCAGGGAGGATAAATATGGCAAAAAAATGTAAGGCAGAGTAAATAACATGTACAAATGATGCGATCATGAGAGAGCTTAAGATATTCTGAGAATGAGAAGGAGTTCAGTTACTCAGCATGAGGTGGAGTAATCAAGGGATCAAGCAGAGAAAGATTGGGTCTAGACTTTTAAGGATATGTAGTTAACTTTATAAGAAGTTAACTGAAAATAACTGCAGGATACTGTAGGATCTGACTTGCTCTGTAGGACAATACCTCTGGCGATAATAGAGGCAGAAGCCAGTGAAGCAGCTGTGGTAATAGGTTAAGTGATGCCTGAGTTAAGTTGAAACGTGGAGAAAGAGGAGGTGGGACTCTTTGGAATGGTACTGACATGCCTTTAAAAAGTCCAAGAACAGCACTTACAATTGAACTTTTAGATTATTTTGAAGGAATAGATACTTCTACTTTTACCAGGTAAATCGTAGGAGTGTTTGGCTGTTAGTTTCCAAAAGAGATCTGTTTCTGAAATAAAACTCTAGAGCCCAAAATATGCCTCTATTCTATATAAGAATGTTTCTAGCTCTAGACATTTCTTAATATAAAAAAGGGAAAGAAATGTAAACAGAAATCTACAGGCAGCAACAAAAGGAAATAAAATAAATCCTGAGGGCACTACACTTTTATAGACAACGGACACTATCACAGCTGAATTATCAGTGAATATCTTCACAGAGAGAAACCAAATGATTATTTTGCTAGACAAGGACAGCAAAGAATTAAAATGAAAAGTGGCAAAATAATTTACATGAGATGAGAAACCGTAAGCTAGTAACAAATGGAAATGTCCTTGAAGTACTTTCATTTCACTAACACTGAAGTCTAAAAATTGCAGCCAGAGAACTCCTTTTGTGTCTTGCTGAGAGTATAGAAAAGACAAGACTGATCAAGCCAGGGCCCGAGCTGGGTACTGAGCACTGGTCTCATGCCCTTACGGAGGGAGACTCTCTGCAGAAGACATTTCAACCTGGCTATTTCAGTTGTGTAGAATGAGCTTTAAGGACTGTCAGACATTTCCCATGACTTACAATTCAGAGTGCATTTCTTCATTCCTAGGTAAAGTTCCTGGGCAGCGGATAGGAAGAAGCAGAGAATGATGCTGAACTAACATAAATACTCTGGGACCTCACTATCCCATCTCCTACTTGAGAGCATCTGTGTGTGAAATGATCTTCAGCAACAAACCAAACTATTTAAAATTTTCCCCATTCTTCTTGTTTTGACTTTACAAAATGGAGTGAAGGCACAGAGATGAAACAAATGGGGAAACTCTCTGAGTAGAGCATCCATCTTTTGCCAATCCTAAAAGAACTAAGGAACTGTTTCCTTACAGACTACAATAGTGATATTCCATCTTTCATCCAAAGATACAGAAGTCCCTCTAATACTGATTATAGCTTGCAGGAGAGGAGTAAGAAGGGCAGCGCTAGGCATCAGTGATTCTTCCTTATTCGACCTGGACCTCAGGACAGTGATGGATCTTGAAGAGTATCCATTATCAACCTCCTCATTTGAAAAACGGGGACCACAACAAGTTGCATTCCCCAAAGTAACAGAGTTGGCTAGGATCAGGGCCTCTTGACTTGTGGTCCCATGTGCTTCCCACTACTGTCTGCTAAAAACGTTGCTGGGAGTTGGGGGTTGGTGTCCCCCCAAAACTCAGAATATGAACTTATATGAAGATAGGGTATTTGCAGAGGTAATTATAGTAAGGATGAAGATGAGACCACACTGAGCCCTAAATCCAATGACAGAATGAACACACAGAAAAGGCAATGTAGAGACGGAAGCAGACACAACCAGGACGTGTCCTAATACTAAGGATTGCCAGCAACTGCCAGAAGCCAGAAGAGGTGGGTGGTGGGGTAGGGTCCTCAGAACCTCCAGAGGGAACCAACCTTGCCAGCATTTTGATTTTAGATATCGGGCTTTCAGAACTATGGGATAATAAACTTCTGCTGTTTCAGGCCACCCAATTTCTGATGTCGGCCATAGGAGGCTAAAGTACATTAGACGAAGGGAGTTTTTTTTTTTTTTTAAACTGGGATTGAACCCAGGAGTACTTTACCACTAAGCTATAATCCCAGTCCCTTTTTTTCCCCAGAAAGCAAGGGCCTTGCTAACTTGCTAAGGGTCTCATTAAGTTACCCAGGCTGGCCTCCAACTTGTGATCCTCCTGCCTCAGCCTCCAGAGTTGCTAGGATGACAGGCATGCACCACTGCACCCCGGTGAAACGGGATAGTTTTAGGAGACAAAGTGATTAAGCCAGTGTTTAAAAAACAGATTCCAGCTGGGTATGGTGGATCAAGCCTATAATCCCAGCACTTAGGGAGGCTGAGACAGGAGAATCGTGAGTTCAAAGCCAGCCTCAGCAATGGCGAGGCGCTAAGCAACTCAGTGAGACCCTGTCTCTACATAAAACACAAAAATTGGGCTGGGGATGTGGTTCAGTGGTGGAGTGCCCCTGAGTTCAATCTCCAGTACCAAAAAAAAAAAAAGATTCCAATGTAGTAGTATTAATTTTTAAATAAAAATGTACCTAAAATAAAAAAAAATCTGGGTTATGTGACATTACAAAAACTTACCTCTGATTATGTTAAAAACTGCTTCTCAAAGTACTTTTCTTCTCTTTCAGTATTTTCTATGTACAAATTGGCAACATAATCAGGAAACTGGGACCTGAGCTTGTGATACAGTTGCCAACTTACATGTCCACGCACAGGAGACCATGTCATAAATTATAGTATAAAGTGGACTTGGTCAATAAAAATTCTGTTTTCCAGGATCATATAAATGATAAACAAGTATATAACTACATAAACAGTATAAGCCTCTTTTGCTTAAAAAGATATGTACACAACATAAAGAAAAATGACTGAAAATACACCAAATGTTAAAAATGAATATCTCTAAGTGACAGTATGAAGGGGTATTTTAACTTCTACTTTACATTTTCCTGTATTTCCTCATATTTTATATATTAAACTTTACATTATAAGCTCTTTAAAAATTTTTCCTTATTTTGATATATTTTTTGATACTGGGATTGAATTCAGGGGCACTTTACCCCAGTCCTTTCTATTTTTTATTTTGAGGCAGGGTCTTACTAGGTTGCTGAGATTGGCCTGAACTTATGAATCTTCTGCCTCAGTCTCCTGAACTATTGGCATTATAGGCATGTACCACCATGACCAGCAAGCATAACTAACTTCGCATTCATTCATTCATTCATTCATTCATTCATTTATTTATTTTTGGTGCCAGGGATTGGACCTGGGGTGCTTAACCACTGAACCACATCCCCAGCCCCTTTTTCTTTTTTATTTTGAGACAAATTCTTGCTAAGTTGCTTAGAGCCTAGCTGAAGCTGGTCTTAAACTTGCAATCCTCTTGCCTCAGTCTTCCAAGTCACTGGGATTACAGATTAACTTTATATTTAAAAAATATTCTTTGAAAATAAAGTTTTCTGTGTTAACAGCATGAGAAAAATGAAATTATATCTAATTATTTTTAAATAATTAGCTTACCTTAATGGAATTATATCTAATTATTTTTAAATTCTTAGCTTACTTTAATGCCTTTTAGCAAAACATTTACATTTTAAAAGTTTCTTTTGCAAACATATTATATAGTTCAATAAACAGGAAATGTTCTACATTAATGTCTTTCTTCAGATCAGTTTATTTTTAATTCTACACACTTGATAAAATAATAGCTCTCATCCTAGTGGCCTTTTAGAAGGTTCAGGTATAAGAAAAGCTAAACTATGCATGAGTTCTTTTACAGAAGCAGTTATATGTTTTCATGGCTCTGCAGCATCTTCAAGTTTAAAAATAGAAAAGAGTTTTAAGTGGAAAAATTAGGATTGGTCTATGGGCAGATTAAAGTATTCACATATGGGAATCTGAACTTTCAAATCCCAATTTCCAAATACATATGGAATCCCACAGCACAGCTCATTACATATAGATTTAGAAAAATTAGAGTAGACCTTGACAAAAAAATCAAAGACCTATGAGCTGAAAGGAGGCATATCAAGGCAGCCTCTTCACTCTGCAGGTGAGGACATGAACTTTACAGATGAGATGCTAGAGGAGAACTGGCTTGCTCAAGGTGGAATGAACTGGAAGTCAGGCTTCCTGACTCAGGTCACGGGCTCAAAGGCATCTATCAGGAACAGTCATTATTCAGCTACACATGGTGTTGTTTCTACCTTTTTTTCAGATATGTGATGCAAATCCCTAAGCAGTAAGTCACCCGGACCAAGATCTTGTTAATTTCACAAGATCTCCTGGAAGCAAAGATGCGATACATCAGTAAGGAATTCATGACAACCCTAGGACCACAGGCCATATCCCATCCAGGGGCTTTTTTCCTTCTCAAGAAAAGGAAATCTAATTGTTCTAGGGACAACCACAAGTACACTGACCTACCTTTTTTCCCCCTAAGCAGAGAAAAATCACAAAACTCCTGGAACTTCTCACTTGAAGCACAACATCAATACAAATTAAAAGTCTAAGTCTGCAGTGCAGTTAAACGATCCTAGAAGAACTAGTACCTGTTCAGACACTAGAAGGAAAAAAGAATAAAGCTTCCAAACCATTATTAGGATGGTTTCTTTTTTTTTCTTCCTTTCTTTTTTATAATTTTAGTTTTAGGTGGACACAATATCTTTATTTTATTTATTTATTTTTATGTGGTGCTGAGGATGGAACCCAGTGCCTCACACGTGCTAGGCAAGCGATCTACCACTGAGCCACAACCCCAGCCCGGAGGGTAAGATTCCTTTCTTTACTTACTTAAAAGAAAGAAAAATCCATACCTAAGAATTAAGTACACTGTGTATAAATGTGGCCTAACATAAAGTTTGCATCTCCTGAGGTCCTTCCTTAAAAAGATTCTAAGTTTTTTATTTATTTGGAGCATGTTGTCACTAGACCCTACATGCTATGTGATAAAAAAAGTATCAAGGATAACGCTGGATTTAGAAGCTGAGTTTCTAGCACACTTTATTCTATTATTAAGCCTTAGAAACAACACAGGCTATCACTCATCCTATAACATCTAGCCCTAAATGAAGTACTGCCATATTAGAGATTTAGTGCCAGTTTTATTATGTGGTAATTTAAAAGCAAGTTTTGCTTCTAATGCCTACTACTTTTGTTTTAAATATACACATTTTAAAAAAATTGTAGAGGGACACAATACTTTTATTTATTTATTTTTATGTGGTAATGAGGATCAAACCCAGTACCTCACGCATGCTAGGCAAGTATTCTACCATAGAATTACCACCACAGCCCTAATGTCAACTACTTTTTGATCTTTCTGTGAAGACTGTGAGAAGAATGGAGACAATTTTCTGGGGAAAAACAAATTTGTTGGGGAAAAACAGTAAAACTGCCAAGTTCTGGTACTTGGGAAAGTAAACTGCATTATCCAGTTCACGCACTACTCAGGCATTGGCGCTGGTGTGCTTCTTGCTGCCATTTGCCTCACCGTTAGCTGGGTGGTAGCTGCATCTCCCTCTTTCTGTGCTGTCAGCCTTTGCTGGTAGGAAGTAGGTCTACAAAAGAGATTCACAAAGTGATCTGGATTTGTTGAGTTTCTTATACTTGGTTGACCAACAATCTATCACAACAGAAAGATTAACAGAATAGGATTGATAAGACCAATTCATCATCTGCATGATTTTTCTTTAGGATCAATACTATGCTTCTACAAAATGACTGCTTCATGCTAAAGGCATACTGTCTGGATCTAAAACAAGAACTGGTGTTCCCAGGGATCAATCTAAATTCTTAATCTCAGCAAGTAGCAAACCAAGCACAGAGCAGCATGGATTCTTTTAAGAATCAGGGGTGCACTGATTATCTTGATACTTCTCTGAGGGCAGACAGAAACACAATACTTTACCTAGGGGTATTTAACCACTTTTTCTGAAACATGGTTTTTTACTTCCTGTGTCTTGGGGCTGTGATCATTTTTAGTGGGAGTCAATCAAACTACCAGCACACAGACACATGAATCTTCTATTGCCTTTTAATTTTGATAACATTTGATAAAACACATTTTTATTAATGTTTCAGATCTAAAAGGTTATCTACCAACTATACAAGAGTTAAACTCCTTTAACTACAGAGCAAAGGTATTTTGATGGCAAACCAAACTTTTCATCCTCACTAAGATGAGGGCGACTACAGGAGTCCCAAGACAGAACCACAGCTCAGTCTGGCCTTTTAACAGGCAGCATGTCAAAGAAAGAACCAGTAGCATGGAGTATGTGGATGAGTCCTGGTGTGATCAGGATTTCTACGGTGTACAGTTTTTCAAAGTATAGTCTAGAGACCACTCATAGATGCTTCAAACCACTAAATTACGTAGCCTGTTTAAGCTTCCTTAGCCAAAAGGCAACCAAGTAGGACAGTTACTCACAAGTCAATATCCTACCAACCGAGATTCTCAAACATGAATCACATATGCAAACCTTTATACATGCTGTGAATGTTGAATCTAACAGACTTCTTTTTTAATTTTTAAATTACTTTTATTATTAACAATTGCTTCTTAATGCACTATTGTAAGAGCCAAGAACAACACTTTATCTTGTTAATAATAATGTATCCCCTAGAATCTATCACATTGACTGATACAAAGTAGAAGTCTGAATATGTTTTAAAAAAGAGAAAGTTCACTAGTTTTCCAGTTACTGTATAAATTGATCTTCCTCAATAACATTCATAACATGATGTCTATAATTCAGTTTCTAGGATGAACCAATACGCCTCACTGATGACTCCTTACATTCAACACCAATATCTACTTAGCTATGCTGCAATTCTTTGTAAACCGTGGCCACAGGGTCTGCTTAACTGGCTCAGAGACCAGACAAATAGGAGTATGTTGTTTGCACAAAATGAAACTGCTGGCAAAGCACCTAAACGAGGATGGGGAAAACTTTTAATATGCCTCAAAAACATGATCATTTTTGCCGGCTATTTCTGTTTGACCAAAAAGGAACCAGGAAGTATAATTTGCCAATTTTAAAATGCATTTAAGGACAGTTCATCTTCTTACTGGCTATGAGAAATGGATTGGGACAACTTTACCTGTCAATAAGTGGGAAAGTTTTGTTGTTTTTTCCTCAAATAGTCTAATGGATTGAAATGAGGTCATGTCCAGGCTCCTGCTGTCTCATATAAATGTTAAGAACTTCTTTCTATTTGCAGAGATACAGGAGGTGTAGTTCATTATGTTCCACTCAAGTCATTCCACAAGGATATGAAAGAGGATAAACTTTTTAAAATTCAACTTCCAGTATCTATTAATTCCAAAATTTAGTGTATTCTTCCAGCATTTTCTATCCTAGAACAGCAATGACATCAGAAGAAAAGGAAGCAGAGGCCAGTGTGCCAGAGATTATAGTGAGGGCAGAACAACTGAAGAGGGCAGAGTGCATGCACTTTAGATCCTCAGTCACTTTAGACCAGGATAAACATGTTTTAAAAGACTAACTCTGCTTCCACAAAATCATTTTTATGAGTACAATGATCAAACTAAGGGAAAACAACACTGAGGCATTTGAAAGTAATTTTCATTTGAAAGTAATGTTTGAATCATTTTGATTGGATCTCTTTAAATCTTTCAATTGTTTATCCTTAAACTGAACTAAAGGTTTTACAAATTGAACAAAACTAGAAAATACCACTGAATCTATTCCTTACCAGAGTCTAACATGACTGGTGGGGGAGAGTATGGGAGAGCAATTTGTAATTCTGTTAAAGTTGTAGGATCTTCTTAAACATTCAATTCCATCATGTTCAAGTACAAATTAGTACTATTAGACCTTATGCACAGCACTACTTTAGCCTACAGGCCTGTTGAGTATAACCAGATCCTAGTCCCAAGGAGCACATGAAATATGTTACTGAAATGCCAGGTAAAATTTACTTAGCAGATGGTGAAATAATTCATCCTAGAAATAATTCACATTGCCTGAACTTTCATCAAAATCAGTAGGAACACTAAATTTCATAAGGTACCTTTATTATATGAATCAGAAAAAAAAAAGATTTTTAAACATGAAAAATGGCTAGAATTTCAAGACATTTCTTTGACAATGTGTACAAAAGGGAATCTTATATAGTCTCTTCTCCTTAAAACGAAAGGCTTAAAAGACTTTACAAACTGGTTTAAACTTCTTAATTCCTAGTGGCAAACATCTGTAATCCTAGCAGCTCGGAAGGCTGAGGCAGGAGGATTGTGAGTTCAAAGTCAGCCTCAGCAACTGTGAGGCGCTAAGCAACTCAGTGAGACCCTGTCTCTAAATAAAATACAAAATAGGGCTGAGGATGTGGCTAAGGGGTTGAGTTCCCCTGAGTTCAATGCCTGGTATCAAAAAAACAAAAACTAAAAAACAAACAGCTGGGCTTGGTGAAGCATGCCTGTAATCCCAGCACTTTGGGAGGCTGAGACAGGAGAATTGCAAGTTCAAAGCCAGCCTCAGCAAAAGTGAGGTGCTAAGAAACTCAGTGAAACCCTGTCTCTAAATGAAAAACACAAAATAGGGCTAGAGATGTGGCTCAGTGGTCGAGTGCCCTGAGTTCAGTCCTCATTACCAATCAAACAAAATGACTTTTTAATTCCTAAGATGTTTTATAAATAGTAACATGAAATCTACTCCCACCCAAAAAATATACTCCTGTTGACATTTTAAAAATCCTGTATTTTGCGTTACATATGGGAGCGGAGTGGCACAAACAACTTAGAAAACAGATTTAAAATTAATTAATTAATTTATTTATTAGTAGAATGCATTTTGATACTCTGTACACAAATGGAGGACATCTTCTCATTCCTCTGGCTGTACATGGTCCAGTCACTCCAGTAGTGATCTCAATCTTTATCTTTGTATGTTTACGATGTTTACTTTATTATACAGTTTGTTTCTTCTTCTATTTAATATTGTTTCATTTATATTTTCCTCCAGTTTACATAAGCCATAACTAATTTCAGCATGACATTAAATGTAATAAATTCACCATTATTGACAGCTGCTTGCTAAACAGTTACCATACTTAAATATAAGGAAGCTGAAGAACAATTCATTGACTCTCCTATCTAAACAAAATCACTATCTTGCTTAGATACATAGTCTCTGTGATCCTAGATGTGAGGGAGAGATTTTCTTCAGGGAGTTTGCTCAATCTGACAGCAATATAATAAAGGAGAATGCACAATGTAAGTTTCTTTGCAACTATAAAGCACTGAAGAAAGTTTAGAGATAAACTGAAAAACTAAGAAGTCAATTTCTTTTAAGCAGTAAGAATATAAGTTTTTAGTTTTTTAATTTTATAAGGAAGAAGAAAGTAATTCTAATTACCTAAACTGATCAAATGGTAGGTGAACAATGACTTCTTTGCATTTTCAGGTTACAAAACCCTCAAGGTATTTATTCTTATAATATATAAACACAGAAATGGAGGGAACCATAAATAAGCTGATTGCTACATAAGACACTAAAACAGATTATGAGGATATGCATAAAAATTCAATCCTGGGAAAACTAGTCTTTTGACAGAGCTTTGTGATCATGGAGATGATTTTGTTCTTTGAAGTCAGTCTGTTTCTGTTGTTATGCTAAGCACCAATTATTGTCCAAAGATTTAACTCTGGGATGGGTAATATTTTCTTACCCAAAGCAATGGAGTCTCAGAGAGAACAAAGGCTCCACACAAAACAAGAGATTATTTAGAATCATAGAGTGATACAGTTTTAGGAGCTCAAAGAACTGTTCAAAATTATATAATATTTACTAATTGTATAAAATATATATTAATTTTTAAAAGAAATAAGAACATAATACTTTTCAGTAAGCATAAGAAACACTGAAGAATAGACTCTGTTTTTGCATTATGATTAACTAAGAAGCAACCAAGAACAGAGGTAGCAGGCAGAGGGTGTGCTTCAAACTAGGGTATGAGAAAAGAAGAAAGACATGCAGATTTTTTCTGGCAAACGAAAGAACAGGAAGGAAGGAAGGAAGAAGATGGATGATACAGAAAGCAGTTCAGGAGGGAAAAAGATTACAGGGGCTTAAGAAGAATAAGAGACAAATAAAAAAGAAGAGGGAAGGAATTAAGAGGTCAATGAACTTTTGCCTTATTCATCATGATATGCCAACTCTTAGCATAAAGTCTGGCACATAGCAGACACTCAGTAAATGTTTATTAGCAAGTAAAAATTAAGGAAATAAGGGCTGAGAGTTCAATAAATAGGCTTTATTAACAAATCATATTTGTTGGTTTGCAGGACTATGGTTTCTGAATAAGCAACTTAACCTCATATCTTCTGTGAATTTATTCACATTTTACTCAACCTCTTTGAATTATAGTTTCTTGGTCTAAAAAACTGAACTACATGATCAAAAGGGCCTCTTTCTCATTCTTTGCAATAACGGTGACAAGAAGAAAAAATATATGTATGTGTATATATATATATATATATGCACATATATAAATAATAAAATAAAATGTGGCTTCAAGAAATGAGAGAAACTGAGAGGACTTTCTGGCTGTATTTTTAAAAATTTTGCAATGATAATGAAAAGTAACAAAATAATGGGAAACAGCATCATGAAAACAGGGCAAGTTAATATTATTTGGATATTGCTATGAAAGAACACAGAAGAAACCAGTATTCCAGAGGCTCTTCAAGCTTGAACCTATGAGTCTCTTTTGTCTTTATTTTATTTTCGCATAGGGAAGAATATACAATATATCATTGTATCATCATACTTAAGCATATTTCAGAGTCAGGGAACTAGGAAAAGCAATGCTCCCTGCAGGTCAAGGTTTTGATGACTGGCAAAACACTAGGCAAGCTTTGCACCGCATTTGTCTGAACCACACCCAGTCTGCAGTTAAATATAGAATTCAGTTTCTGGAACTATTGGTTGTCTTAACCTTCACGGTCCAAGTATTCACTGAAAAAAAAATTAAAAGTAAAAAGGAGAAAGAAAAGAGACTGAAACCAAAATCCAAGTACTAATAAACTGTCCTGGGAGAAATTCCAAAATACAGTAAAGAACAAGTGAATTAAATTACAGAAACCTCAAGCTACGTTCTAGAAATACACTTTACCCTCTGATTTCTCTTTCTCATGTAAATTCTCCCAGGATGCATAACACACGTGTATAAAATGCATCTGTGTATTAGACACATGTTTCTATTTCAGGTTATTTACATGTCAGGTTAATGGCAGGGACACCAAATTTAGAGGTATAATTTGATTTTGGTTTGTTATAGTTATTATGGTTGTGATGCTATTTTTGTTCATAAAGACAGACTTATTCTGACAATCTATTTTTAGAAGCTTTAATTTGAGGGGGAAGAGACATTCACTCTCAAGTTAAAGTTTCTAATGCTGATCTTTGCCTGCTAGGGAGAATATTTTAGATTAATTTTTTAAAGTTGTTCTGCAGACTGTTGAAGTTAAAACAACAACAAAAAATCTTCCATTTATAATTTCAGGGTTCTGGGTTTATTAATTTTCATATTATTTTATATTGTTCACTGAAGATGAACATGAAAAGAATCTAAGAACCAAAAATACATTATGGGTATGCTGTTCCCTAAGAAAACAAAATGATAGCTTTAATTACAAACATAGAGATAGCTTTAAATACAAACATGTGTATTCATTTGCATCTTCCTGGAAACACCCAAATACAGCGTCATCATTCAGTCACTTTGATTAAAAATAATAGCA